>CM056595.1:8193638-8838638 GCA_029721355.1 Tegillarca granosa
AGAAATAAGTAGAGTAAGTTTAGCACACTTTAAACAGTCTAGTTTAAAATGTCACTTATTCAGTTATGACTGTTAATACTAAATAATGATGGTTTTGAATCTCTTAATTATGACATTCTTCCACTTTCCCCGTCAAATCAATATTTCCGTTTTAGTACATTTATATAATTGCCATAGACCTTAAAATCACCATTCTTGTCATTTAATAATCCGTTTTTACAGATAATTGATATTACATAAGTTATAACTATCTGTCATAATAATAATAATAATAATAAAACCTTCAATTACCTATTTCAATTGTATCCAAGTTTCTACAGATATAAGGATACAATGTACCAGAAAATAAATATATATCATGATATAATGCTGCATTTCTTGTATACTGTTCTTTCCAGAGTTCTAATTAAATACAAGGTTTAAGCACAAATTGTTTAGACCATTCTAGAGAAAAAAGAAATGTACCAGAAAATTGGCCTTAGTATAATTACCAGAATTGGACTGACAGTACTGTTATTTAGATGGATCATACTATCAGTGATTTTGCTCTGGTTTTTAAAAACTACCTTCTACCTTTCAGATTGTGAAAATTTGGACCCTTTTTATGTCACATATTACGCTCAGAATTTTGAAATTTATTGCAAAGATCTTATATTGTGACAATATCTAACATTTTTTGTCTGTCAGAACAGTTTTGGACAACTGGATTTAACTTAAAACTATTGATTGTGTGTCACTTTTGCCTTTTGGGGAATTTTAGTTGTCAAATTGGGAAATTTTAGTCTTATTTCTCAAGGGGAAACTACCTTTATTCGGTAGTAATTTTAGGCAAACAAAACCACTGACTATGGATTTTGTTTATTATTATTTTCATCTACTATAGGTAAATTTAACAAGAGAACCTGAAGTATGTTCTGAGTCTTTTTTATTCAATAAAACAAATGCCTTAATAATTAGCATGACATGATGAGGAATTATCGCCATAAAGTGTCATGGCCTCACTTCAAACTGGTAAGGCCTAAATTTAAAAGTGAAAAAAATCTTTATTTAGATATATATTATGGTAATTTAACAAATTCCCCAATTAGATCATGTGAAACACATTAGATGAACAAGAATTCCACAGATTTAAATGTCTCGCCTGGTTAGTTTTTGATTGAGTAGAAAATACATTACTTTAACATAAACTTTCACATTTTGATACACTGCCACAGAAACTGAAAAAGTAAAACCTAGTCTCGCCTTATGGCATACTTGACAAAAACTGAAAAACACAAGTGTATGCAAACAAGCAGTATTCTTCAAATTTGTTATCTCTTAATGTTATCTATATTGGAAATCTTTATATAAAGCAACTCTACCTGTCCCTTGTAAAAACTTCGTAACTAATCAATATTCAAACTTATCTTTTAATTAAAACTTTGAAAAGGGAATATACAAACAAATTATCTAGTTAAATACATCAATATCTGTGATACAATACATCAATAGCCATGATTCAATACATCAATGTTCCTTTTATCAACAAAACAATTTGTTTTTATCATAGAAACCTTTTAAACTATCCTATAGGGGTCCATACACAAGCTTATTCCAAGTCTGGATAACTAGCATCAAGTACAATGTATGTCATCAGGTATTACAGGTAACAAGTGTCCATAAGATATTACAGGTAACAAGTTGTCAAGTCAACAAGTTCAATATTGTTTGCAGATATTTTTATTGTAAAAAAGTTTTTAAGACTTTTGTTAGGATCCAATATAAAGTCCTTTATACCTCTAAGGAACAGATTGTCTTCGGAATCACATATTCTCAATATAGTGCTGCTATGTGAAATATCATTTTTTACATTGCATCATGAATTTAGGATCCAAAAAATTGAACGAATGTAAATAATCAATTTATTTAAACACAATATTATGTTGAGATAGAGTGCACAATAGTTTGACTAATGATGCACTTCTTTATTCAACTTCTGACTAATTTCTCTGAAAATGATTGGCTAAAATAATATAAATGAATCATGATATGATTAACTTATAATTCCTGGGTCTTTAATTCTCATACCATGTGCATTAGAGTTCAGTCTTTTGTTGCTATGGTAAATGACAATAAAAATTGCTGCACGATCCCTGGATTGCTGTCCTGTCTAGACACCCTGAGATTTCTGATATCATAGATATCGCACGCTAATTTTCTTTTGTATTTCAATTAATTCTAAACTTAACCTCAATCCAAATGTGTGATGCGTTTTACGATTTATTTACTCAATGTCCTGCCTGTTTCAAAACTTACAAAGCAATCTATTAATAAACCCACTTTAACCATTGTATGTTACACATTTATTGATGTTCCAGTTGATCTTAGAATAAAAACAAGTATTAAAAAGTATTCCTAAAACTAAAACATTAGTGTCATCAATGGAGAAACACATACCATAAGTTCACCATCATCTGAACAACCAATTAAAGAATCTTCTCTAGATTTAAGTATGCATACACCAATTGTAAAGGATTCACCATTGGAATTCCGTCTCAAAAAGGTCTGCAGAAATTTCAGATACTGAGGAGTTACGCAAATGATTGATGAAATAGAAAGGTGATCATATAAACATACAAAATACAGAAAATTTAATTGCTGGGATGATTTCACAATGAAATGTAATTTAGACATGTCATCTTGGTGTATTATTCTAATTAATTAACATATAACTCCAAACAAGGTCATTTATGCAGGACAATTAAACCCTTGAGCAACTTTCACCTTAAGCATTTAAACTATAATGCAACAAGTTTGATATCACACAGTTCAAGAGCAATCTGCAGATCCCTTACTTGGCACACTACAAGTATGTTAAAAAACTTTAAAAAAAAAAAAAAAAAATCATTTTCTGAAGACATTAATTCAGAATGCATTGGATGGGACATTGAATGCCAACAAAAAGGCTGTAGGGCTCCTAAAAACAAATTAAAAGAAAAGAAACTGCATGGACAGTGATTTTGAGAACACTGAATGATTGGCATTGTTCATGAAGTTTTGCACAGTCATCAGAAATATCTTTTTCACTTCAAAAAATAAAACAGGGTTATAAGTAAGGTAAAAAAGTTACATGGTTTATAACTATACGGTATTAAATGATACAAGACAAATAAAAAAGCTTACTTGTATTTTTCTTAAATATATTGGTTAAATTTCCAAATTTAAATAAATGAAGAACAAAATCATTGACAAGAATTCTGCGGATTTAAATGTATCGCCTGGTTATTTTTTGATAGAGTAGAAAATACATTAGCATAAGTTTTCAAATTTTGACATGCCACCACCTATGATGACACCCGAAAAGTAACACCTAAGTCTCACCTTATGGCAATGTCAGGCTCGACAAAAACCATTACATTCAATTTACACTGTATATGTTCCTTTCAGACTTCTTCCTAAAGTGACATTAGGCAACAGCGAAATTTTCAAATTCCATCTGCTTTAAACTCAGTAACAAGAAGGAAATGGGAGCCCTTGAATTAAAATGTGAAAATGAACAAACAATATCATTTGAAATTTTACATAAAAAAATATGATAAGAAAAGCTTTCAACTCAGTTTCATGAGATTTTCACCAAAAAAAGGATGAAAATGAAAAACAGAGATTTGGCAATGTAAATATTGAGATCGACATATTATTTACTGTGGAACTTTGATAACTCAATCTTTGATATCTAAAATGCCATGGATAACTTGGAAGTCACTTCCATTTTTTCACCTCTTTAAGTCGAATTTTTAGTCCCAAAACTCAAAATACCATTAAGAATCATACAACAAATTACTTTAAAAAATTAAAATGTTTATCTCTTTTTTTTATTCTAACGGCACCCTTTATACTGTTAACTGTTACTAATTTAGCATGTACGATATAAGTGCAGTTTACATTCTCGACTAATTTGCATAGATTTAAATTAGTGTAAAACAACTTTTGATAAACAGACTATAGGTCAAGCATGTATTATAAACGTTTATTAAAATTAGCGCTATACTGTCCTAGAGCGATAATCGCTAAAATTAGTATGTTTATAGTATACACCAAGTAAAATGAACAGTGGAATGATTGGAAAAATAACAGAGACAAATGTTTGTTTTGCTGTGAAATCTGTGAAATGTGTTTTGTATCTATTTCAAAATGTATTTAGGGAATAAATTACGGTAGGTATAACTAGAAATGTCCCTAAAGGAGACTAACACCCCACTCCCAACTGAAGGAGACTAAAACCCCCACTCCTAACTGAAGGAGACTAATACCCCCACTCCCAACTAAAGTAGACTAATACCCCACTCCCAACTCCGGGAGACTAAAACCCCCACTCATGATTCTTAATATCTGTGCATAGTTTCAGAAAAATTATACCATACATATTTAATAAACATCAGGACAAATTGTATGTATTGCCTAATTGTAAGTGTGAAAAATTCTAAGTCAGAAAATGGCAATAAATCCACAAAATTCATCCAATCAAACTGATAATTGTAGGTCATCGTACAGGTTCTTATGATATCTAACATATGTGCATAGTTTCAGAAAAATTGCATCAAACATAATTAAATAAACCTCTGGACAAATTGTGTTTATAGACCGACAGACAGACAGATAAGATAATTCCAGGATATTCTCCCCCTTAACTTTGTTGCAGGGTGTATAAATATATTTCATTGCTGGGGGGGGGTATAAATATATGTCCTATGTCCTTGGAACATGCACATTCCGATCTGACCAGGGATGTTTTCCATACAAACAAACATTATCTCAGAAAGCATTCTGCTAGAATATTAATAAAACAAAACATTTATTGGTTTGGCCTCTATCTAGGCCAGACAACATGATTGATAAGCCTTGCTTCCTTAGTAATAAGATTACATGACAAAGTTTATAATTTATACTTATGCTTTACATGCAGGTTTAAGGAAGATTAAATAGATTTTTCATAAATTTATCATTTTTGCAGAAAATAGCAGATTTCTTCTCAGTAAATTTTGCTATAAACTGCAAAATATATATAATAAAAAGTTAAAGTTCTTTTAAGGCTATCAAGACAAAATATTTTCAGTCACTTCAGTTTTTGTAAAAATAAAACAATAAAGTGCGAAGCATTTCAAATTATACTTGATAATAATGCAAACATGCTATTTTGAACAATGATTAGTAAATAATGTTGTACAGAAAAAAGATTGGTGCATATTTACTTATTATTCAGAAACTTTACTATATATGCGTGTGTGTGTGTGTGTGTGTGATAACTGCATGTTGCAGTTTACCTAAAAATAAAGAAAATATATTTAATATATTTCCAACAGAAAATGTGTATTCCAGGTAACCAATTTAGCCCTCACATTCTACCTGTTTTACCTGCATGATTCAACACCTGGACAGTAATCCTATAAAGAAGATTACAAGGTACCTGAAAGGGTTGTCAATACTTGACCATTATAGTTCTCAAAAAAATGGCAAAATTCATGTTATGTACACACTCACATGGAATACATTACAAAAAGAATACAATTTCAATCTATTTCCAATTAGGTCCCCCTTTTTATGAGGTATTATTAACACTGAAAATGAAAACTTAACAAAGATACCTTTCCTGTACCCAAGTAATTTCACCCTTTACATAAATGTTTTACATTTAAAAAATTTCAATATAGTGCTACCTGCGCACCGAAATATAAATTATTGGGTCCGATATTCCGAAAATACAGAAAACATGTCACTATTTTTATCTCTTTGTGTAGATAAAATTCCCAGTCGTTGACAAATATATGTGTGTCACGATCGATATTTACAAATCTTTCTAATAACACGTTTGATATTATCGCAGAATGTAATCATTTATAATGATTCAAAAACGCATATTTATGCCAATTTTTATGGAGAAATCGTCAAAATATGGTTAAAATAGGCCTTATTACATACCATATTTAGAGACCATCACACGATATATCTGCAAGCTACAAGACAAAGTGAAACCATCGTGATTGTAGAGTTTCTCGTGCTGAATAGCTGCTGGTGTTGCGAACTGCAGTTCAGCACTGAATACGCCGTGATTGATCGAGTTATTTGGCGCGAATTTTTGATTCGGCGGTTAATGGATTGTGAGATGGAAACAATCAAAATAAATTGAAGTAAATTACATGATGTCGAAATTAAAATCAAAAGGTTTCATTCAATTTTGAAAACAAAAAATTCAAAACACAGGTACTGGGGACAGGTATTAGTTTTTAGCCGTTTTAAAATTACTGTACATCGAAAAATGAGCGAAAATAGCGAAAAAACTTTCCTTTGTCGGTACTAAATAAATACTAGTACCTGACTCCAAGTACCTGTGGTTCTCAAAACACGGTGTTAGTGACCTGATTCCATTCAAGGACCACTAGGATTAAATAAGAGGTGGTATGTACCGGTTACTATTACACTTATAATACCGGTTTTTTATGTTTGTTTGTTTTTTTTTTTTTTTTTTTTTGTTTTTTTTTTTTTGAAGAATAAGAAGAAGAATTGTCATGGTTTTCACTGTCTGTAGAAGTCTTATTACATAATTAGACTTTTTTCGACAATTTTCAATTCCATGGTGGTTACAATGTAGGTCTTAAGTGGACGGGAAACAAAACAAATTTCAGAGTAAAAGGATATGTTTTTTTTTTGTGTTTTATTATTATTATTATTATCATTATTATTATTATTATTATTATTATTATTATTATTATTATTATTATTATTGTTATTGCTACACTATCCACTCGTTAAGTCTAACTTGCCTTGAATGTAGGCCTTATTTATAGGCCATGATTTTAAAGTAATGGCTAAACGTCAATCGTGACTATATGAAAACTTAAAACGAGGCTTCTTGCAATGAAGCTTATGGTGAATTTAAGATGTTACTTAAATATTGTTTTAATTTGTATTTAACATTGTCAAAAATGGTTATTTATAGATTTATAAAAGATTGTTCCATTGCTAAGAAAATCGTAGTTAAGGAATAACTGTAAACTGGGAACAGAAAACTCGCATGAAAGCGGATCTATACACACGATTAAAAATATCAAAGCACAATTCAAGGGAAGCAAATCTCATTACGTTAGTTGGTAGGCAGTAGGCACCAACTACTTAAGAGGCAGTTACAGAATAGAAATTGTTTGAGTTTAATCTAAATATATATATAAAAAAAGGGGGGGGGGAATTTAAATGCACATTATGTAAGTCGGTTAATTTAATTCGAACAAAGAGATTCCCGCAATGCATGCAACTGATTCTTTGACGGTTTGGAATTACTCAGTAACCAAACGTGATGGTGACCGAGAGGTTGGATAACAGTATGACAGAGATTTAACTAACATTTTTCTTATCTTAAACAAATCTAGCGAAATCATAAAAAAAAATCTCGATTGTTAAGATATTTTGCAATTTAATGTTTCAATTTGACGATCAGTTCAAATTCATAACATCTATATTTAGTTTTGTCAAAATGTTTGTTTGTGGTTCCAAAAAGAGCTCTCCAAAAATTGTCAAACAGCAAGAAGATGAAACATTAAAAATCGGTAAGACAAAATGAATAACGAGTACATTTGAACTTGTCTGGTTCATCACATTTCAAGTTTTCTGGGTTTTTTTTTATTATCATTATTATTCTATACCATGACAGTGTAATTCAGTGGTAGTAAGCATCTCTCTGACACCGTCTCATTTTGAGAGAGAGAGAGAGAGAGAGAGAGAGAGGGGATGCCTTTCATTTCCACAATTTGATGCGACATTTCCGCAAAAAAAGTCATTTCCGCAAAAATATGATTTTTCAGCATTTTTATGCGAATCAAATGTAAGACTTGCTTACGCAAGATTTGATAGAGCTACATCTGTTGACAATATCAGAGAGAGAGAGAGAGAGAGAGAGAGAGAGAGAGAGAGAGAGAGAGAGGTGTTAATTAACAAAAAATATTAATTCTGTCAATTTTGTCTATTTATTTAATTTATTTCTAGAGAAAGACATGATAAATTCAAAAATTGTGCTAATAGTACATTTTCTGTCAGCAAAAAAGTACTGACTTACTGAGTTAAGGATATCCTCGGGGAGATTTACTCCACTAGCAGCGAGTTGAGTTAAGTAATGTTGTTTAACATCACAGTCAAGAATACTAGTATTTCACTTATATCGAGACGTCGCCAGCTATAGGCGAAAATGCAGAAATTTTGCATGTGCGTTGCGCTGATGGCATTATACAGCAGGGTTCTTTATCGTGCCACGCGACCTCGTTTATTTTAAGTTCCCATCCGAAAGAACCGTGACTTTCATTTCGTAATGCCGAGTGCTTGGCGAAAGAACAGTCACTACCCACTTTCAAGTCTTAGGTCAGTCCCGGCCGGAGTTGGAACCCACGACCTTCCACTTACGGAGCGAGCACTCTACCAACTGAGCTACCGCAGTGGCCTATGACACCAAAGAAAGTTTACATCTGAAGCTATACGACAAACGTGATGCTATTGTCAACTTTCCGTTTTTTCAGTTATACTCCTGCTTCTCCCGCTGATGGTGTTTATGTTTCACAGTTAATACGGTATGATAGATCTTGTTCCAACTACGGGAACTTTCTACAACGAAGCTGACTGGTAAAAGCTAAATTTTTGACTGAGTAATACTGCAAACCTTGGGTAATCAAGGCCCTTAAAAGTTTTACGACTGTCATCAAATTATTGTTTATAAATATGAAGTCACTGTATCCAAACTTATGCTGGATATATTTGACTTCCCATAGCTCCATGTTGCTGTCATTCTGAAATTTTATTTTGCACGTGACGGGTGTAACTAGCTAGATAGGAGGTGTTTAACCTTCAGGAGCACCAAGCCTCAATTCCTCGATGAAAGTTCACGTTTTCAAAGTTTTTACTTTGTTTTGGAAGATTTTTATTCGGACTGGTATGTATGTGTTTTATTTATAACTTTATTATACTTTCCGTGTTAATTTTGAATATTCAAGTCTCATTTATATGTAAGTTCAAAATTAACCAACTGCAATGTAGTTAAAATAATATGCTTTTTAATTGCGAGTAGAGAAAGTAAAGTGATTAAGTAAAAACGCAATGAAAATACATAGCCATAATAGAACCATCGACATAAAACACCAAGACTTATGAAGGCCACGTTAAAAAATGCATTACGATTACAATAAGATGGTCTCGAATCATCTGATAATCACGATTATTAGATCACTTAGACAAACAGCACCATCATTTACATTCTAAATGATTCAATTTGCATGAAATTGAACATTTTAAATTTATAAAAAAAAAATAGCGATGTACTGTTGATGCTTGAACATCTGTAATTTTAATCTCTTGAACCTGTGCCAATGTAGGCCATGCAAATTCACCAAAATAATATTTATATTATTTCACCTTAAATTTATACGTTAGTATCATGAGAAGGAATTGAATAAACATATTTGTAGCTAAAAATATATATACTTTGCAAATAGTTGAAAATAACAAACTACATTAATCAACAAGCGAAACATGTCCAAATCACAATTCCAGAAGCTCAGTAAATTTAAAAAAAAAAAGCTAATTCAGTTAAACACATGGACTTGCACCAGGGTAGTGGGTGAGGTTGAGTGCTTTTGGTGTTTTAGTTTTAGTGAACGAATATTTTAATATTTAAAAATAATAATATGAATGTTTTTACTTTTTAATGTTTAAACTTTAAACTTTGTTTTTTAACATTGTTTGTATGACTCGTGTACATGAAATTTACGCTGTTGCTAGTTAAACATATTTACTCGTATTAATGTAACATGCACCATAGTTTAGAAGACCGAAAGGAAATGCTAACTGCAAAGTGATATTTTGATATTTTTATTAATAATTGTTATATACTGGGTATTATTATAATGACTTCCCTGATGTAGGTAGAGTATCATATATTAATCGATACAAATTGGATATAGTTAATGTATAAAAAGAGCCGTATCCAAATGTTGTGTTAAACTTTGTTTCGTATCAAAGAGTCAACATGTCAATACTGAGGATAATCTTCTGTGTTTTAGCCGTGTTTGTAGTTTCCATAAGAGGTAAGCTCACGATAAAAGTTTTCTATCTTACACTAATGGGTATTATTTTATGACGATTGTCAATCCAACATCGGGGCGATATTTACTCTGTTTGTGATTATTGCGATTTTTGTTGTATTGTGTATTATTTACCGCTAAACTTTAACTCAAATCAAACTTTTTGTCTCTTTCCATCTTCATCTAAGCATCTCACATAGCAAGTATGTTTTGAATTTTCAGGTACAGCCTCAACATTTCCGTACGCATAACAAGGTCGTGCCAATCGGCATTTTTTCTTCTGATTGACTAGCAAAGAGTTTTTATTTGTAGTGATATTTGTAAAAGTTATATCGGTGAAAGCTTATTGCAGGTGCTTGGTGCAACTTGTTTGCATATTTATTGCTTACAGCATTGGTCGCATTGTGTGTATTCATAGATCACTTTTTGTAGAATATAAGTATTGTCCAGAATTTTATGATTAGTTAAGTACTATATAATGTATAATAATTTATTATTATTATTATTGTTATTATTATTATTATTATTATTATTATAATATTATTATTATAGATTTTTTTGCTATTTTGTTTCCGCTTTTAATTGTATTAACTACCGAGAAGAACATGTTTGTCAGCTAAAAACTTTTTCTTCAGGAATTTTTTCTTTTTTTTATTTTACAGGTTCCTGTCCAAATGGATGGCAAACTTTCCGTGGGAATTGTTACTTTTTAAATACCGTCAAAAAACCTTGGGATGAAGCACGGGTATATATATATATATATATATATATATATATATATATATATATATATATATATATTAGTACATAAATCGGGTCCATTTTAATAAAAGTTTTTATTTTATGTTTCGTTATGGTCCACTAAACATTTTTCAATTTTTTTCAATAGTGAAATATGTTGATGACATATGTTGCGAACCAGTTTCGGGTTTTGGAATTCAAAATTTTTCAACAGATCTAAAACCGCTTTGAAATGGACCTAAATGCGATTTGTTTATAACAAAATAATTTGCAACTTGAGTTTGCAAAAAAAAAAACGAAAAAAATAATAGCATGTTTTTATTTTCTGTTAAAGAAGTTACTTAATCCATTTAGATTGGCATATTACTTAAAATAAAAGTTGATTATTAGAAAAACGATTTAGTTGATTGCCACGAAAGTAACTCTAATGATCGTGCTACCCGGTTTCGTCAAAGGTATTTATTCTGTTGTTTTTAAATTTCAAATCTTAAAGTTGTAATATAAGCATAAGTTAAAACAATAATACATATAAAAATATATTTTTAACTACAACTTTAACACTAGAGCTCAAACGTTCTTCCAAGGTCGGGGTTTTATTGTGTTTAAATACGTGTGTAATGTATGTCTTACTTAGTTCTTTTTGTTCTAGAGTACTCTTGGTTAGGCAGTAGGCAGTACTGTGTGCTGTCAGAAAGTGTACCATTTAGCAAAATTTTAAGCTGTCTTACATTTTGAAATTTATTTAATACTAGGGTTTGTACCCTCATGCAAAGCATTCCTTAGTTCGATTTGGATTTATATAATTTTAGAACTTTAGATTCATTAATTTTCAACTGCATGGCTTATTATTTATCAAACTTTTCGGTCTTAGTGTCACTGATGAGGAATGAATTTCCGAAATGTGCACATCTGGCACATCAAAATATTATATATTTACTCTGACTATCACAAAGTAAAGTGTCAATCAATTAGATAGTCAGTATGAAATACATGTAGTTTTTCATATCTGTTTTTAGAAACACTGTGTGTCACTTGGAGCGCATTTAGTACGCGTTGAATCAGATGATGAAAACACATTTCTGAAGAATGCTTATTCCAGAAAAAGTGGTGAGATTTTAATTTTGCCCTTTGTTGAACTCATCTAATAAAAGCATGAATTGAAACCTATGTAGTCTTGTATATTGCCCATAATCAGTAAAGTATATATTGTCAATAATTTGATAGTTAATCGAAATAATTTTTTTCGAAATTAAATGAAGTAATCACTATGTAATATATGATCTTATTGATGGGATAATTATTTAACAGAATAATAACTGTAAAATAATATATTGCTTTATTAATATTATGGTAATAAGAGTTAAAGAAGGTTTAATTTCAAAAAGCGTTCAATACCCAATTTATTTTACAATCATTATGTAACAGTTAGTTTTATGAAGATACATTTAATTATATATTATCAAAATGTATATCTTCAATAAAATCGATGACCTTATGACCTTATTGACGGATTAGTATTTTGAGAAATTTTCCTGTTAATTTAATAAAATGACACTTTAGTTTTTCTTTATTGTCTTCTAAATGCTTGTACAAATTTACATTTTCCTCCTTAATTATGCCTTTTGCAAATGTCACAAAACACAGCGCGCGCGTGTGTGTGTGACTCTGTCTAATCAAGCCAATTTTAAATTGTTAAGATTACATTTGGACTGATGGAACTGACGCTCATAAAGAAGGAGAATGGATTTGGTCATCAACGTATGAACCAATAGTTTACAAAAAGTGGAGCAAGGGTAATCCTGATAATTACAAATCGATCCAGCACTACCTTGCTCTGTGGCAATCGGGACAATGGGATGACGGGGCAAGACAGGCTGCCGCCACGTCAATTTGTGAAATTGATGCTAAGGTAGGTTGTAATAGTTATTTTTGTCCTATTTAAGTTATTCCCCTTTCGGCACCTTCCTTAAAATAGTTAATACGTTTTATTTATATATATATATATATATATATATATATATATATATATATATATATATATATATATATATATATATATATATATAAACTGCTATTGAAAAAAATTATTTATCTAATGCATATTTTTAAATATTTTAATTTATTTCAGGTGCATCGTAATTGTCCTTGTAGTAACTTCCTTTTGGAACAGTTAATCAAGTGTAGGAACCGTCACTAAAAGGAAAGGTCGTGTGATTTTGTTCGAAAGGATGTGCTATGAATTATATCTGGTGACTATTTTGTTTGATTATTGAAAATAATAATAAAAAGAAGAAATAAAATTAATAACTTTTTGTCTAGTGGTTAGTTGTTTCTTCCGGTACACTTATTATTCTTCCTTAGTCATAGAAGTCTTTAGAGCTGTCTGCAGGTACGACCTAGTACGACCTAGTACGTCATATCCGGCTGTTGTGAATGTGTGCGACTTACTAGTCAATGGACATGAGTTCTTTATTAGAATGATTTTGAAATACACGATGGCGTTACTATTATTAAGGCAAACCGAGACCGATGTCAAATTTGCAGAATATTGAGGATATGTATCTTTAAATAAAAGTTTCATCCAAACATATCGACGGTTGTTAATATAATTCTCTGCTTTCTTGCTCTTTTATCTTATATCTACTAACAGGAATTCTCTATTTTGCGTCTCCTTAATGGAGGCAAATTGCTCAATTGGCAGATTACATGTACGTCCATTGATAGATAACGTATGTCAATTTAAAGATGGCGTTGGAAGAATACATATAAAACCAGTGGCATATAATATTTAACGACCTTTGAGAGAATACATGGATGCCTACTGCTAGATATCATGCACATTCATTAACAGATAACACGTGCACCCCTTGATGGATTACACGCATGTCCGTTGTCAGATAAAAATTATGTCCACTGACAGATTGTTCGAGACTTACTCGGATGGATGTGTAAATTTTTTCCGAAGGTCAATTTCTCTTGGCACTCATGTTTCCTTCTCCATTCCTAAACTGACCACCTCGGTATATGTAAAAGAATTTTGAATATGGTTTTAAAATATTAATACACCCTTTTCCATTGACAGATTTCAAACATGCCTATGATATCGACAAGATACTTGTTCACTCATTGACATATTACATTTACTGATTGCCTAAGTAAATGCATGTTCTGTGATTACGTTTATGTTCATGTCAACATTATATTATTTCATTGACAGATTACGTGTATATCTATTGCCAGATTACATGCTTGACCAATGACACATCAAATGTAGGTCCATTGCCAGATTACATGCTTTTCCATTGACACATCACATATATGTTCATTGTCACATCACACGTATTTCATTGACAGATTACATATATGTCCATCGACAGACAACATTGGTGACTAATGGAAAAATTCGGTGTATGTGGTTATAAAAATATATAAAAGTTTAACAAAACATATAAAGATTCAGAATAAATCATTGATTGTTTTGATTTTAGAGGTTTCTATACTTTATCAATCACCTGTTTAATCATCATAGGACGAAAGACCATCTTTACGCTTTAAGTAAAGACAGCGAAAAGATTGCGTAAAGACGGCGTAAAGATATCTTTACGCCACCTTTACGCAATCTTTACGCCACCTTTATGCTATCTTAACGCCATTGCGTAAAGATTCTTGAAGACCTTCTGGCTTTACGCCATCTTTACGCAAGCTTTAATCAACCATTTATTGATCACCTGTTTAATGCATTAATACGAAGGTTTGATTTATTTTCAAATATACAACCCCCTCTTACAATGAACGCAGTGGTAGCAATTTCTGTTCATGTACACATATTATTTGATGGGTCTGTGGTGATGGTGATAAAAATGGTCAAAAAGTTGTATGCTTTGAATATTTTCTATTTTCTTTAATGTAATAAAGAAGCTATTTTTTCTACAACAGATCTTTTTGAGGTGCAAAAATACGCTGTAAGTTGAATTCGTTAAATCAAGGGACGTTCAGTGTAGGTTTAGACATTGTACATATTGGGACTTGATTCGATGTAAGCTATATTTGTTCAATCGTTGGAACATCCGGTGTATATTTATATCCAATTTGTTGCATTGTAGATATAAGGGCGTAAATATGCTGTTAGTTATTTTCATTCACTTTGGGAACATCCGGTGTACATATTATACCGAATTGTTGTATTGCAGATATTGTAGATACTGTAGCGTTAGTAATATTCATTCAGCATGGGGAACATCTGACTCTAGTTTCACAATCATTCACTCAATTAATTGTACACTCCACTTAACTTTCCACTTTTTCGTTTAGTAAATTAAAAAAAAAAGATTTATGAGACAAGATGTAATGTCTTAAAATTTGGCAATTAAAAATTCCTTAATTTGAGTTGAGTGTACATTCAATTAAGTAAATAATTGTGAAAATGAAGACCGTTGTACATCTATACCTAATTTGTTTTGTTACAGGACTTGAAGCGTAAATACGCTGTTGAATCAGCATTAAGTTTTCAAATTATTAAAAGTAACATTTTTATTATAAAAACAAACTGACTTAATTAACTAAAATGTTTTTCAGATTAACTGGAGCGTAATTGCTTGATTTCTTCACATACACTTCATTCATGCACTGCTGCAAGAAATAAAAATGCCAATTATCATAATTCAAATGGAAAACGATTGCATATTGCAAAGTAAATATATAATGAGCCTGCATCTGTCGTGGAACTCTTTCATAGGACTTAACTCGATTTTAAAAAATCAAAGCACAAAAAAATCCATTTAACAATCTTCAGATACATAAGCTTACTTCCAAATGTTCAGAAATGTATTTTTTAAAAAGGGCATAGCGACCAAAACTAATTGCACGGGATATCACCGGACCATCTACAGACGATAGGAAAGGAGCCTGTAATGTTTCAGACTAGTTGATACAATAGTCTAGAAAGATATTCCAGGCATAAGGTCTGTTTTAATCGAGAAAAATTCTTGAACTCGAAACGGGCACAACTTCACTTAAAAGTCGCAGGATCATCTGTCGACAGTGATTATTCTTTTAATATTTTAAATTATCGGTTAAATGTAGCAGAATGTGTTAGATGTTTATGGTTCGTGCTGGAAATATGGACACAGAAAGATCGTATCCAAAAATGACACTTACACTTTTCTTACTTACCTCATTTCGCAAATATAATTGTATACACCAATACAAACTTCATCTGCCCACGTATTATTAAATCCGTATGTAAGATCTTTTGTAATGGTCACACAATTTTCAGAGTCATATCTGTTGTTAGGCTGATTGGGACCCCAGTTTGAGTACTTAATTGCTACATTCGTTTTCGGATAGACAAAAACTCCTTCTACTGCTTGGTCGATAAAACCAATGAAAAAAGATGTGTAATTATACGCTAAAATAGAACGAATAAGTCAATAACTAACATAATTTATACACACAACTTGACTTAGGTAATTTTAGCACAGCAAGCTAACATTGGCATCCCAACAGATACAATAAGCCAAAATGAAAGAATCAGTTGACATAGCCATTTTCAGTGACAATTACAGTTTTTTTTCTTTTATCTATTCAAACATACTATATCTAAATGATAAATTTCAACTTTCAAATTATCGATAAATCGATACACAACTTCACAATATTTACAAATTATAAAGAAAAAACATAAAAGGTATATTTTTATCAGAACTAGATGTATTTTTTGTATTAATTTCAAGAGAAACAAAGTATGTCTATATTTTCCCATATAATTAAGAACAAAAGCATAGAAAAACAAACTGTTTTTGACAAAATTAATTCTTTTTCAGTTTCTCCTGTTCATCAAAACGGCATTTTATTTTAAATTATGAATTTTAAAAGCAATGAAAGAAATAACATTGTTAAGAGTGGTTCTTTTCTTTTTGTTCATAGTATAAACCGCAAAAAAAAATCTTTCATGATATACTTAATTTTAGGATTTCCTCAATTTTTGTCTAAAGTGTATTAACATTTTTACATGAAAAAAAGATATTCGGAATTTTCGCTACCATGACGTGTTCTACAATTGCCCGAAACTTCTCTCCATCTACTAAATGTATTCCAATTGCAAAGTAGTATGTTAATTAGTTTATAATTAAATGCAGCAACTTGTGTGTCTATCATTGTAGATAGTTTACAGTGATAAATAACAATCATAGTTGACAAAATTAATTTAAGCAAATTCAGTTGATATTAGCAATATAGACAACAGGTATATGCAAACGGAAATAGTAAGGTAATAAGGAATGTGCCACACTTGATAAAAACAATAAACAAAACACAGACATTCCAGCCCCTGTCCAAAGTGAGTTGACATAATCAATCCAACGCACAAGTCAGTTAACATAGGCAAGATATACAGCAATCTTACAGTGTTTTTAGACTTATTGATGACTTACCTAAATTCTCCAAGACGTTTGTCAGAAAAGTGTTTTCAGCAGCGTCATCTGGCAGTGCCAGCTGTCCCTCCTTACCATGAGATCTACTAAGGAATCCACAGATCCTCTTTAAAAATAAACAAATATTATTACTTTGGCTCCTTTGTGCATCTTAACTTATTTGTACTTATTTTGAAAAAAATAATACTATTCAATATTTTCATTTTAATTTTGATTAAGAAACAAGGCACTGTATTCATGGGAACACTTCAATTCAGTTTGAGAAAGGACAAACATATTGCAAAAATCTCAAAAATGAATGACAAAAATCTGTGTGTGTGTGTGTGTGTGTGTGTGTGTGTGTGTGTGTGTTAGAGACGATATTAACAGGAATAATAGGGATTGTCAAGGTTACTATTTATAGAATATTAAGATATCCTAAACCTTTGATAGCTATGATGGATATGTTTATCCAAATTTTGTTTTAGCAAACTACTATATGTAAATACATATATATTAACTTTCAGTGCAAGACAGTTATTTTGCAAAACGGTGAAGGTTAGGCCCTATGATTATTTTAAAATGTATTAAAAACAAAATGCATAAAAATGTTGATTCATAATCACCATAGAATCGGGGTAGTTCAAAGTATCTCGGCTGAAATAAAAACACTTATTGTCCGCATTATATTCTTTCCAACCAGCCGGACATGCACACATTGCTACAAAAAGATATATATTTTTATATAATTTAGATAATAATTTTCTTTTTAAAAAATCTTATTTTAATTAGATAATTTTTCAACTGTATATTTGCCAGCTCTAAATAAAACTAAAGAACATACGTCTCTGCACTATAGTCTTACAAGTAACTGTAACAATAAACAATTATTAGGAAAGATGTCTCTAAGGTTTTTATTTCAGCACTACAAGAAAAATTAAAATGATAGTTTATAATGGCTAAATAAACCAAGTAAAATGAACAAATCAATGCAGCAAATAATGCGTAAATGTAGATTATACTTATAATAAGAAAAATTCAGCGCTAAACAATGATACAAACATTATACGAAAGGTTTGAGTAATTGTTATTGGTATACCTCCTAGTCCATTGTATTTTACTTTTACTGCATAGTTTCATACTCCTTATTTGATGTTTTAACAATAACTGCAAATAATGAGAACTTTGATTTTTTGTTTTTTAGAAAAAATAAAACAAACATACCAGTCCTTGTCCATATCACAATCCCAAAAACAAAGTAAAAACTTTCCAAACTGGCAAAATATGTTATACACGTGAACTTCAATTAAGGAAGTGAGGCCGGGTGCTCCGGACGGGTAAGCACCTCCTGTCTAGCTAGCTACACCCGTCACGTGCAAGTCAATTTTGAGAATGAAAGGAACAAAGAACTATGGCAAGTCAAATATATCCAGCACAAGTTGGGATACAGTGACTACATACTTATCAACAAT
Source organism: Tegillarca granosa (assembly GCA_029721355.1). Lineage (NCBI taxonomy): Eukaryota > Metazoa > Mollusca > Bivalvia > Arcoida > Arcidae > Tegillarca > Tegillarca granosa. The sequence continues at coordinate 8,212,356 of CM056595.1, forward strand.
ATTGTGATGACGGCCATAAAACTTTTTAAGGGCCCTGATTAGCCTAGGCTTGCAATATCCTTGTGTCAACAATTTAATTGTAAGTAATTTGTTTCGTTGCAGAAAGTCTCCATAGTGGGAGCATGCTCTACCGTACCGTATTAACTGTGAAACATATACATCATACGCAGGAGAAGCAGGGATATTACTGCAAAGAAACGGAAAGTTGACAATAGAAAAATTGAAATAATCACGTTTGTCGTATAGCGTCAGATGTAACCTTTCATGGTTGTTATTAATTATAGTGTATGGAAAAAACTTGAAGATTTTCCCGTGTTGAAATTGTAAATATTATTGTTTTTACCTGCGCCTATTGAGATAGCAATTACTGCCAAGTATTGTTTCACCTGCATCTTGATCTGTCTATATTTGTCTGTCTTTGATTAGGTTTTACGCGCATTTCAATTAATTGCCTTTTATATGAAAAGAGAACGGACTTATCAAAAGAAGACTTGGGATCAAAATTTAGAACAAAATGATAAGTCAAAAATAGCCTTGATTTAGAGTACACATTATATTCCAATGAACCTCGCTTAGTTAAAAAAATTAAAATGTCCAGATGTGCAAAATAAAATTTGTCAATTGATGAGTTCTATAATGACGCTTTTAAATCATCATTAATTGTTATTTATTGTAAATAAAAATTCATTTTTAATGGCTTTCTACATCTAAATTACCATCAAGTGCAAAATTAATTGTAGTTCTTTGCAATTTTAATTAAAAAATCAACAAAACAAAACAAAAATAATTTTTAAAATCCGTTTAAATAGAAACTATTAACTAAATATTGAACGTTTATGCTTGAAATAATTCGGGAGCAGATTACAATTAAATATATTGAAAGTTAAAAACGCATTTAAAATTGCAATGAATCTTTTTTATAGATTTCTACGTTTACTTGACAGGAAACGATTATCCCTATATTCAAAATTATTTGCAATTCCTTGCAATTTAATAAAAAAAAAATCCGTTGATATAAAAACTAAATATTGAACTTTTACGTTTTGCATTATTCCAGAGCAGATTGCACTAAAAGAAGCTTTTTTGGTTTGTTTGAGTTATGATTGTCATAACGACAATTGTGTGTTTTATTTATTTTATTTTGTTCATTAATTTTATTTTATTTATTTTTATTTATTTATTTATTTATTTTGGTGTTTTTGTCGTTTATTGCGACTGCGACCGCTGTCTGGTTCAAACAGAAGGGTATTTTTCATCCTTGTATTAATTACTTGTGTTGAGGTTTTGGATGTATTGATTGTTGTCAGTTTCAAACAGAAGCTCTGCCCTGTTTGTGTGTTGTTATCGTTGTTATTATGAATTTTTCTGTTTCAAACAATTTTCTTAAGTTTTTTTTTTTTTTGTCGCAGAACCCGATTATAAAAAGTTTAATGTCGAGTTTTTTAACCATTAACTATTTATTTATTTATTCATTTATTTATTTATTTATCTATTTATTTATTAATTTATTTATTTATTCATTCATTCATTCATTCAGATTGACTTTTTATTATTATGACAATTTAATGAAGCAAGCGTTTTGTTCATTTTTCAGATCGGTTTGGGAGGATACATAAAAGGGATTTACAACCATCACTAAGCATTATAATAATTTCCTAATGTTACCAAAGTTTTTGAAAGAATTAAATTACTTTTAAACGATGCACTTACAAATGGTTAATGTTCTAGATTTTATTCGGCTTCTTTACCTCCTACACGCAAAGTATTTCTGGTTGCATTTTACTCGTCAACGTCATCATGTGAATGCTGTATACGTTTATGTGCACGTCAAATATTTTAGCTAGGTCATTGTTCTAAATTTTCACCGTTCTTCGTTTCTTGTGTCTGCCCTTCAGTCATGAGACGAACACTGAAGGCTTATCTCTACAATAAAGAAAAAGTATAAATAGTCTAGTAAGGAGAACTTATATCAAATATCAAGTTACCAGTAGTACAGAAAACATTGTTCAATATATAACTATCATTATGTTTGTTTTATTTCTTTCCACAGTCTTGGTTGGACTAGGTAAGTTTGCTTTTTATAATTATTATTTCTATTTTTATTATTATTATTATTATTAATTTTTATACATTTGATTTTAAATGTATATATAGCATTATATTACATGCTATTTTCAGCACTATCAGAAATAAAAAATGCTATTTCATTTTATTATTGAATATAATAAATATAATAATCACAGTCGCACATGGCAGAAAAAACAATAAAAAGCTGAAAAAATAATATTGCCAATAACTTAAGATCCAAGAAACAACAAAAGAGACAATAATATTTAGATCACTAAATGAAAATAAGTTTGAAAACAACGACACAAAAACAAAGTTAGACTTGTTGCAGAGTACATTTTATTGTTTCTTTTTCTCTTCTTTCTAGTTTATGGTGCTTGTCCCTCTGGTTGGGAGGCAGATGGAAATAAATGTTACTTAATAAGCAGAGAAAATGAAACAATGGCAGGTGCTCTGGTAAGGAACACATAAACTATAACTTAATTCATCATGTTTTAAGTCACTTAGTAAGTAGTTTTCATGTTGCCTAAGATCATCGGTCCCTGATTTGTGAAACCTTGAGGTTTTTCTCGAATTTATTTTATGTCTAGATAGAAAGTGAAATAATATAAAGAACGATTTTCGTATGTTTTGGGATTCGAATTTTAAGCCGCATCAGTTTCACTAGGTTTAAAATGTCGAAAAATGGAAAGTAAGTCTGATGTAAGTCGGCGTCTAATAAAAAGCTTGTGCAATCCAACAGACTGAACGATAAGGGCTGATATTGATGCTTGTCTCTAAGAGGTTTTCAATACAAATAGAGACGACACAGTGATTAAAATTTTTACTATTAGCATTTTAACTGGTGATTCGTTCCAAACTTTTTTTAAAAAACAATATTAAGTCAACATTCACATTCATTCGTTCACTTGGACACAAAAAACAAGTGTAGATTGTCATAAAAAGATGGCCAGAAAACATTATAATAATATATACATTACTTTACTTTTACTACTGTTCATTTGTAAGGCTAATGATGAGTGAATGAATAAACTGAAATATACAGGTAACATAGTAATCGACTGAAGTAGATGGCCAGCTTCAATTAAGCTTACACCAGGAAGATGTCAGGATTTGTTCTGTTTCATTAAATAGTTTTACAAATTTCTAAATTCTTGTATCCGGTGACGAATATAATATAAATTTATTACTTCTACAATGAGACAGAAAGAATGAAGGAACAATTTAGATTTTTAATTTCGATAAACTTATGTTTTACTTTTCACAGACAATATGTAGGTTTTTGCAAGCGACATTGGCTAGAGTTGAAAACCAACATGTACAGGATTTTCTTGTGAAGAAATTAGAAGAACCTAAATATTCTGGTAAGTTGAACCAGCGCGTGTAGCTATACAAATTTTTTGTTTTTTCTTATTTCTTTTTCCCAATATACCGTGGAGCAACCTGATGCTTGTTTTAATAGCAAATCCACGCTGTTTTATTAATGTTTAAAGAAGGTCCCAGCGATAGAGATTTTAACAGGTGTATAATTTTACCAAAACGCCATGACTTTGGCAATTGTTAGTATGGACATTTTTATTATTTAAAATTCTCGCAAACATGAAATCATAAATTAAGTGTACACGGAAACTCACAACTCGAATGGAGCCTCTTTGAAACTGATTTTTCAAATTGAGTTTTTAGAGACACACAACGAATTTCATTTGACATCTGTAGATGTTTATACTTAATTATGCACTTCTTTGTAAAATATTTCACTTTTTTCATCAGTTTTAATTGTGCAATCCCTCAGTATAAAAGTCTTCTCATTAAAGATCATTTCTTTTCTGTCCAACCTGACCCAAATCATCTTGCATTGACCTATGCTCACGATTAAAAATTCTTGTAACTTTGTACGTGTTAAACAGAGGGGGTTTCCAGCCCTGTATACTTTGGCCCTTTGCTATTCAATTTTTTGGGGGATTTTATCATTTTTTTAAGGTACTTTAAATTAGTCGTATTGTTTAAAGATGTCAAGAAATTTTGTGTTATACTTGACTGAATATGTTGTAAAAATGACTTTCTTCTAATGAATTTTCATCCAACAATCCATTCATCTATCCACCCATCTATCCATCCGGCTATCTATCTATCTATCTATCTATCTATCTATCTATCTATCTATCTATCTATCTATCAAAGCAGCCATGGATTCATTTACACACTTGCATACATGAACCCCCATTAAGTTGCACATCTCATTAACCCCAAATATTACTTCCATAAGTACGATAATTTCTATTACAGCTGGGGATGCCTTCTGGATTGATGCCAATGATTTTGAACAAAACAACGTGTGGTTAGACTATCAAGGTAATGCATTAACGTACACAAACTGGGGGCCACATCAACCAGATAACCGACATGATGCAGAAAGCTGCGTGGTTATAAGACGTGATTACAACTTCAATTACAAATGGTCGGATAACCTCTGTGACGAGGAATTTTACTATATTTGTCAAAAAAGGTAAACACCTTGCTTACCTATACTTCACGGTAAAGAAATGTCAGAACTTATTTATCTTATAACACACCCACCCACCCACACACACACAAACACACACACACACACACACACACACACTTTATATGAATAAGTTAAATGTCCATGTTGGAGTTAATATGCCATCTCCCAATGGCGGATGCAGGAATGAAAATGTAGGAAAATGTCAACTCGATTAGAGATTGTGTCGAGATTTACCCGAGTCATGATAATCTTAACTCTTTTTGTCATTTTTCCTTAATATTTCCTTGCACTATTTTCACTTATTTGATTTTATAAAATTCCGATGGAGAATATACATCTAATCTCGTAAACCGTAACGTTTTGTGTTCCTGAGACAAAAATAATTTCCTCAATGTTTTTACGCCAACATCATCCTGTGAGGATTTTTGAGGTTATGAATGTGTAATTATTTAACATTCAACATCAGAGACGCTAGGGTCCAAAGAAGTTGATAAATAAAAAAGATAAGTCTATCTTTTTCAGTATATATAAATCCAAAGTTCCAAAATTATATGAATTAAAATCCAGCTAGGGAATGTTTTGCATAACGGAACATACCTCACATATGAACAAGTTTTAAAATGAAGACGGTTAAAATTTTGCTACATGGTAAATATTCTGACAGCACAAAGTACTGCCTTCAGAGTTAAAATACCCTCGCTCTTCAGGTTTTTGATACCTTAAGCTATGTGTTTACACGAAAAAAAATCAACTGTTTGCACATTAATCGACAGGGACAGGCTACATGTAGACTTTAAATGCGCATATTTTATGCAAATCAGTTGCTTAGAAAAGCCACATCTTTGACAAACAGTAGAAAGTAAAACGGTCATGTCATAGTTACATTGGGGGAAAATCGTACACTGTCATTTGATAAGATGGAATTTTATGAACATTCATGTTGAAAATACCATCTGATGCAAAATTGTGATTAATACACATTTTATGTTTCAGCTCTGTTACAAGTCCTGGTGTAGTTGGATAATTCTGCTGTTTTATACGAGAGTGTTTACAGTTGTTATTTTATTATTCAATATGAATCTACAATCAGCATCTTATTGTAATCATACTGTTTTTAAATAAATTACTATTTGTCCATTTAACCGATTTAATTTTGTTTTATCAATCAAGTATTGGTTCAATATGGATTCCATGTATATATATTCCATATTCAACATGTAATTCACATTTACATTTTTTGATGATTCGCCTACATTTTTTTGTATAATTCTTTGGATCAATATCAGACACCATTAGCAAAATACATGTACTTTTTTTATTTATATTTTTGTTTAGTTTCATCATATCTGTACACATCTATACTTGTTTTCTTTGCCCAACGAAGTCAACTTGTGTATCTCATTCTGAAAAAGATTGATTCATTTCTCCGTACATAAAATCAAAGGCATTTCGGGCTTTCAATTTTTGGTTCAATATGTCAAGGATTTATAGAAACCTAATATAAAACAAAAATAATTTATGCTCTTACCAGTTGTAAAGCATTCTTCATGTTTTTTTACACGGAGACGTCATGAAGACTGGGATGGTTTCACCCGTGTTGATTCGACACAGGGAAAACTTGACAATGAGGGAAATCCTTATTCGTTGGCAGTAACGTTATCAAAGATTAATTCGGCTTATATCTCAATGAACAAGTTTATGAATTATGCAAACCTGTACTAAAAATAAAAAAAGCAGATTTCGATTTTTCTTATCAATGAGGTCCGTCTCGGGTTGGCGAAGAAAATCTGGAGAAGTCAAAAAATTTCTCACCTTTCTACAAACCAACAGAATAAAGTAATTGGCAATTCTAATCTCGGAAAACTGATTTATGGTCACAATTTTTAGTTTATCTCAAATGCATATTTAGCGCCTATACCAACATGCAAAGAAAACATGTCATTATTCTACAAAAAAGGGAAAACCATGATATTAATGTCTAGTGTTTAACAGGGATTCTGGTTATTTTGTAAAACATAATACAGACTGCAAACAAAATATACTGAAAATACCTTTAACAAAATGTTAGAGTTTTGATAGACACATATTTGTTGTATTTGACAATATAATTTTCCAACAAACAATCGGTATACCAATGGGCACAAACTGTGCACCTTTGCTTGCTGATTTGTTTCTTTATTCATATAAATCAGAATTTTTACAGAACCTTGTCAATTCTGAAGAGAAAACTGTCTCTAAATCATTCAACTACACATACAGATATATACTGTAGATGACTTTCTATCTCTAGATAATCCCAAATTTGGAGATTATCTGAATGCCATCTATCCAAGTGAACTTGAAATAAAAAACAAGACGGGTGCTTTATATTTGGACTTATACCTCAATTATGACTGCCTCAAAAGGTTACACCTGAAGCTAAACGACAAACGTGATGACTTCAATTTTTCTACTGTCAATTTTCCGTTTTTTTGCAGTAATATCCCTGCTTTTCCTGTGTATGTTGGATTTGTTTCATAGTTAATACGTTATAGTAGAGCTTGTTCCAACTACGATAATTTTCTACAACGAAGCAAACTGCTTATAATTAAATCGTTGCCTCAAGGATACTGCAAGCCTAGGCTTATCAAGACCCATAAAAAGTGTAATGGCCGTCATCACAATACTGCATCCAAACTAATACTTACCATAGTTCTGTGTTCTTCTCATTCTCAAAATTGATTTGCATGTGTCGGGTGTAGATAGTTAGACAGGGGGTGCTTATCTTTCTGTAGCACCCGGCTTCTCTTCTTTGATGGAAGTTTACGTGTGTAGCTAAATTTGCCGGGTTTCAAAGTTTTTACTTTGTATTTTAGGATTGTGATTTAAACATGGACTGGTATGTTTGTCTTTTATTCTATGAAGGGTTGTTTTATATGTTGAAAAGCATGGACTTTAATGAAGAACATAATATAACATATAATTGTAAATAATATCGCTTGATTCTTGATTTTTTGGCACAGACAGCTAAAACATAGATTTCAGTTACATTAGTGAGTTGAGGTTGTTAGTTCGAACCCCGAGTGGGTTTTACATAAAACGTTTAAATTTAGGATATTTCTTTAAGCCTGGCACTCAGCATTAAGAGGATAGAGTATCGAGTGATTTACCTGGTGCCAGAATAACGGAGGGGAGAGTGGTATGCTTGTCTATATTTATTTTGTTTAATGCAACTAACAAAACAAAATACCATAAAGCGAATTTTATTTTGTATCAAATTATTTTAACCAGCCATTATTCATTAGGTGACTCACTTGATCTTTTGTTTCGAAATAAAAAAGAAAAATATATTTTGGCATTTAGTCTAAGAAAAATAGTGTTTTACACAAAAAAGGGGTCTGAAACTTATACAATTCGTGACAAATATACCTTTCAAAATAAATCAATTACACAAAGCTAAAAGTTTACCATTATCTCATCAAACAACTTTACATTTTAGAGAAATCGAATATCTTCTGGGATTTTTTGTTGAAAAGTGAGATAATAAAATTTTTTTCTTAACTTTCCGAGCAGACAGGGTAACCGCTTTTCAGCACTTTAAGTACTTCGATTGGTATTGGTAATGTTCATATACTGCTTGAAGGTTCACAATATAAAACATCAGACGTTTTTAGTGAAATAGAAATAGAAAATCTTAACTTTATTAGAAATTACGACGTATTTGTTTTTTATTTCAAATAAATTTGTTTACATCATTCTTAATCAACGTGTTGGAATTATTATTACAATACTCAATAGAGAACTTGTGTTGATGATGTTGTAATTATGGTCGTTGTCTGTTTTTAACAGCACCTTTTTTGTGGTTTGTTTGTGTTAATGATGATGCAATTATAGTCGTTGTCTGTTTTAAACAACACTTTCGTTGTTGTTTGTTTGTGTTGTTGATGATGTAATTATGATCGTTGACTGTTTTTAACAGCACCTTTTTTGTGGTTTGTTTGTGTTAATGATGATGCAATAATAGTCGTTGTCTGTTTTAAACAACACTTTCGTTGTTGTTTGTTTGTGTTGTTGATGATGTAATTATGGTCGTTGTCTGTTTTAACCAGCACCCTTGTTGCGGAATTCGAATAGTCAGATCAAGCATCATTGAAACGATTAATAATTTTGAACTAATGTATATAATAAATATATATTCTTATTCTTTTACAGGTCCGCGATGTCGCAGAAACCGATTTTGAAAAGTTAAATGTTATTGAGTGAGTTTTACCTCACCTAACCATGGGTAATGTGAGCTTATATAAGCGCATGGTATGTTTGTGCGTGCGTCTTCCTTGCGTCGTTGACGCCAATTTTGACTTCGACGAAACTGCTACACAATTTCGATGATACTTGATCAAAAGCATGTATGGATCGGTCAAATTCAGATTTGTTTATGGCGATGCCATGGCTACTTAAACTAGGACAAGGTGTCCTATGGGGTGAAAAAATCTTTTAAAAAATCTTCTTTTCCAAAACCGATAATGTAAGAAAAATATCTGATGTGATATTTGGCTTCTCTAGGGTCTTAATTTTATAGTGGTATGAGGTCAAAAAAATGGTTACACGTTTTTCCTCTTAATTTTTAAAAAATCATAAAATGGCTTAAAATTTAAATTGTTATAACTTGGCTATTGGGACAGATAATAACACGGGGGTTTCCAGTTTTGCCTTTTCTTAAAATAACCTTTAAAATGGGATCAAGATCACAAATCAAGGTAATGAAATAATTTGTGAATTGTGCAGCTTTAGGCAATGTTCTTGCAAACATACAGATGTGTTTTAAATCAAAACAATGCAAAAATGTTGAGCATGACAAAATAAAACAAGGTGTCAAGTTTCGTAACTATATGATAATCTATGTTGGAGTTGTTTCCCCTAACTTTTTTGCTTATAAATACTAAAATTGTGTATTGGCTTCAAAACTGTAAACTTCTTTTCGTATGGAATATAGAATGTATATTAGAATATTGTAGGTATTGATTTGATGATCACTTTGATAAATATGATTCAGAGTCATGCCTTTAAAGGTCAAGGTCATAGCTGCATTAGAATATTAAAATTGTTAATTTTAATGAAAACAATTAACTTTTTCTTTAGGGATATAAATTTAATAATGTAGGTTTTGATATGGCGATCATTTTGATATAAGGTCCAATGCCATATGTTCAAAGGTCAAGGTCATGGCTACATTATCTTGAAAACTATTAAGGTTTGTAAAGAAATGTACATTACAATATTGTAGGTATTGATATGTCAATCAATTTGTTATAGGATTCAAGGTAATAGTTGCATTAGAATACTTAAATTGTAATTATTTTGAAAACTTTTTAATAGGCATGTGCATTACAATATTGTAGATATTGATTTCATGATCATTTAAGAATGATTTTTACGTTGTTATCGTGGTGTAACAACCGTGAAAATAATTACAAATTGTGTAAAATCGTGTACCGAAGTGAAATTAAACAGTTTTTTAAGCTGACCTTCATTTCTGAACGATGAGCTGATTTTCCAACAATCGATGTTAACGTCGCGGCGTAATAATACATTAAACGCCACCTTTAAAAGGCAATAAAATGCCTTGAAAAAAACTAAAACGGGTTTTAAATTAAATATATTTTATTCATTTTCTTGTTAATTTCACTCAACATATAAATGGTATTACAATGAAATCCTTTGAAAAAAAGGTATTATATTATTCTTCGTGACAACACATTTACCAACAACAACTTTCGACTATTATACGTTTTAGGACACGCGTGTCCACTAAGGTTGACGTTTCCCATAACAAAAGAAAACTTAATGAACAGAGTTTTAAAACCCGTGGAACCAACTTATGAAATGAAATTAATGTTAATTCTTGGTTGAAACCGATTTTTTGCCAACTATGGGCTGGGAGTGAGATGAAGGGATATCGTTTAATTATGACACCGGTAGTAGCTGTAATGACATGTGGAGGTTAAGCAAGCGGTAGGGGGTGCATTAGAATGTTCAATACTCGAGAGGGTATCACTGATATTTTTCTTCTTTGAACAGAACAGTCCCTACTATAGCTGTAAACTGAGGCCTCGTTTCTGTGGCCTGACATGAGAACGATATGTCGCAACTGAATTTCACCATTTCTCAGGAAAGATATGGCTGTGGCTCTCGGGCGATGTGTAGTGTATACCTCACTACAATTATACTTTTTGATAATTTTTGCATGGATTCGGAAAACATACGTTTAGAAATTGGTATAGGAGTGCACCAAAATTTTGCTTTGGATTTTTAAGGGGTGTACAAAAGAGATTCTCTGCATCTGGATTACAGAAATAAAAATATTTCATAAATACAGTTTTGAATATTTTCGTAAAAAAAAATATCGGAACACGTTTGAAAAATTTTTTGCAAAATTTTAATCTAAAAAATGGAAGTATTTTAATGTTTCTAGGTGAAATATTTGCCGATCTCGAATGCATTCCCATTTGTTTACAATTTTAAAACAACTTCTATTAATAGAACTAAGAAATGGGTAATACCCGAAACTGGTCGAAAGTAGTTCTGGCAGAAAACGTTGTTATTGGAAAATAACAACGTCATTTGACAGAAAAACGACCAATGATATTGTTCTAAAACGTGTAAGAACGTGAAGTTTGTACTTATTTACATATATGTTAAGGTCCAAAGGCCAATGTCATGGCTGTTTAAGTATACTGAAATGCTAAATCACCTGGAAATTTTCCATTGCACTTTACTTTCTACATGCTTTTTGCTTTTGAACTGTTACTAAATATTTCTGATAAAGTATTGTGGCAGTTCTGTAATTACAGTCATTGTCTATTGTACTTTTCTAGCGATTTTGGCATATCCTTAATAATCGTTAAGGCCCCTGGGCCTCTTATTTAAGCAAAAGCTTTTTTCAGATTTACTTTTCAATTAAAATGAGAATTTATGAAGCAAGCCTTTTTGTTCATTTTTCTCATCGGTTTGGGAAGATACCTAAAAAGGGATTCACAGCCATCACTTAGTAAAATAAGGATTTGCCACTGTTACCAAAAGTTTTTAAAAGCATTAAATAACATTGAAAGAATGCACATACAAAAGGTTAATGTTCTAGATTTTATTCGGCTTACTAACCTCCTACACGAAAAGTATTTCTGGTTGCATTTTACAAGTCAACGTCATCATGAGAATGTTGTATACGTTTATTTGAACGCAAAATTTTTTAGCTAGGTCATTGTTCTAAATTTTCACTGTTCTTCCTTCTCTTCTGCCCTCAAGTCATGAGGCGAACACTGAAAGCTTATCTCTACAAAACAGAAATAGTATAAATAGTCAGCGAGTAAGGGTAATTTACTTTAAATACCAAGTTACCGGTAGTATAGAAAACATCGTTTATTATATAACTATCATTATGTTTGTTTTATTTCTCTCTACAGTCTTGGTTGGACTAGGTAAGTTTGCATTTTATTATAATCATTATTATTATCATTATTATTATTGATTTTTTTATACATTTGATTCTTAATGTACACATTGCATAATATTTCACGCTATCTTCAGCATTATCAGAAATACCATATGTTATTTTAATGCACAATGTCATAAAAGAAATCTCAGTCGCAGAGGAAAGCAATTGGTAGCTGAAAAAATAATTTGCCAAAAACTTACGATCTTAGAATCAACATAAGAGGCAATAATTTTTCAGATCATTTGAATAAAATAAGTTTAAAAGCAGCATCACCAAAAGAAAATAAGATTACTTGCAGCGTATGAACCTAATTCAAAAATATGTATTTTATTGTAATTAATTAAATTGCCATGTAACATCCAAAGTCTAGACTATGTTATCAGTATTTTGTGTTTTTTTTATTCTTCTTTTATTTACACACTTTTTATTGTAATATTTTATGTATTTATTAATACTTAGTACTTTTTTATTTCTTTTTTTCTTCTTCGTTCTAGTTTATGGTGCTTGTCCCTCTGGTTGGGAGGCAGATGGAAGTAAATGTTACTTAATAAGCAGAGATAATGAAACAATGCCAGGTGCTCTGGTAAGTAACACTTATAAACTTAAACTTAACTCATCATGTTTTATGTCACTTACAAGTAGTTTTCATGTTGCTGAAGATATCAGGTGCTCTCAATACCCAATAGTGTTTTCATCGTCACTGATAAATGAAACCTTGAGGGTTTTCTCCGATGCATTTAATTCTAGATAGAAAGTAAAATTCATCAATTGAATAATCCTTGGCATGATTTTTGGGTTCGAATCTTAAGTCGCATCAGTTTTACTAAGCCAAAAAATGTCTAAAATAGAAATTTTGTCTGATGTTATTTGGCGTCTAATTAATAGCTTTTGTAACCCTTCAAGGCTGAATGTTAAATGCTGATATGATTGCTTGTCTCTCAATTCAATTAGAGACGACAAAGTGATTTTATTTCTTATAATTAAGATTTTAACGAAGGTGACCCCGTTACCAAAGGCCGATTAAGGGGAAGACTATTGTTTATTCCAAAATTTCTTGTTGAAAAAAAATATTATGTCAACATAACCTTCGTTCGTTCACTTCGCCATAAAAACAAGTGTAGATTGTCATAAAGAGATGCTCAGAAAACCTGAAAATACATTATTTCACTTTCACTACAGCTCATTTTAAGGCTACGGAACGTTGTTTGAATGAAATCAAGTATATAGGAAACATAGTAAACGACTGAACTAGATAAACGTCTCCAATCACACTTTCCTCTTGGTGATGTCAGAATTAGTTCTGTTTCATCAAATATTTTACAACTTTTTAAATTCTTGTATCCGGTGACCAAAATAATATAAATTAATTACTTCTACAATGAGACGGAAAAGATTAGAGGTACACTCTAGATTTTTCATTTTGATGAACTGATATTTTACTTTCAACAGACAATATGTAGGTTTTTGCAAGCGAGATTGGCAAGAGTGGAAAACAAACATGTACAGGATTTTCTTGTAAAGAAATTAGAAGAACCGAAATACTCTGGTAAGATGAGGCAGTAGTTAGTAGTAGTTAGTAGTTAACCATTTTCTTTTTTCTTTTCATTAGTTTTTATTATTAATGTAAAGAAGCTCTAAACTCGACTGAAGTCTCTTTGTTACCGATTTTTCTAATTGAGTTTTATGGACCCACAATGCAGCTTCGTGTGACATCTCTAAATGTTAATAGTGCACTTCTATTTAAAATATCACATTTTTTATCAGTTTTTTATGCAAACCGTCATTATAAGGGTCTCCTCATTAATAAACTTTTTTGTGTCCAACCTGACCTGAATCAACCTGCATTGATCTATGTCCACATTTGTTGAACAGACGGGGTTCCAAGCCTTGTATGCTTTTGATCATTTTCTTTTAAGGCACTTTGTTACAGTTTTAGTTTCAAACCTTTGAATTTCCAACATAGGTGGATGGTCAGCACCATAAATATGTTTGTATCAAGTTAAGTTAATCGTTTTGTTACAATACGCCAAGAAATTTTGTGTTTGCACCTGACTGAATACGCTGTTAAAATGATCCTCTTTTAGTGAATTTTGTTCCAACAATTTATCCAACAATCTATCTAACTATCTATCTATTTGTCTATCCGTTCAGCCATAGATCCATTCACTTATTAATTCATCCGCACACTTGCATACATATCCCCATTAAGATGCATATTTTATTAGTTCCATAACTTCGATAATTTCTGTTACAGCTGGGGATGCCTTCTGGATTGATGCGAATGATTTTGAACAAGAAAACGTGTGGGTAGACTATCAAGGCAATGCATTAACATACACAAACTGGGGGCCACATCAACCAAACAATCAATATGGTACTGAAAGCTGCGTAGTTATTAGACGTGATTTCAACTTTAATTACAAATGGTCAGATAACCACTGTGATGAGGAATTTTACTATATTTGTGAAAAAAGGTAAACACGCTTATTATCTACTAGTTAAGAGGTCGTGTCAGATACACCAAAGTGCGAGTTCGTGATATTACCTTTTCTGACATTTTTTCTAATATTTCCTGTCTTGTCTTCATTCATTTGTAAGTATAAAATTATTTATATTTATAAATTTGTTTGCTTTAGATGAGGAATATACGTCTAAGCTTGTAAACCTGAACGTTTTGTGTTTCCCGAGGTTTAAATATACAAACCTTAGATGTAAATAAGTTTAAAAAATTAGGATGGCTGAAAATCTTATTACAATGTTATATTTTCTTACAGAACAAAAGTACTGCCTTCAGAGTTAAGGATACACTCGCGGAATTTTACTCCTCAGTCTTCTGATACTTTAAGCAATGTACCAGCACGTAAAAATGAAACTGTCTGCACATTGGTCAACAGGCTACATGTAGAAATACACAAATTCGATGCAAATCATTCCTTTAGAAAAGCCACATCTTCGGCGAACAGTAGGAAATAAAACGGGCATGTCAAAGTTGCATCCGCTAAAAAATCTTACATTGTTAATTGATGAGATCGATTTTTATGAACAACACGTTGACAATATCATGTAATTCAAAATTGTAATTAATATACATTTTATGTTTCAGTTCTGTTGCAAGTCCTGGTGTAGTTGGATAAAATTCTGCTGTTTTAAAACAAGAGTATATTTTTATATTTTTTTATTATTCTTTATGAATCTACAATCAGCATCTTAGTGTAATCATATTGTTTTTAAATAAATAACTATTTATCCATTTAACCAATTTAATTTTATTTTATCAATTAAGTATTGGTTTAATATATAAATGTGCGTCCTATTAAGAAACATACATGCATACTTTTCCCATATGTAAATCACGTTTACATATTTGAAGATTCGCAAAAATTTTTGGTATATATTTCTTTGGAACAATTTCAGACATTAGCAAAAAGCATGTAGTTCTTTAAGCTATATATTATATCGCTTAATTTCATCGTATCTTTACACACAGTTTACATATCTTTAATTGTTTTTCACTTACCACTTTGGCCGACGAAGTTAACCTGTGTATCTCATTACATTTCTACGTACATAAAACCAGACGTATTTCGAGCTTTCAAGTTTTGGTTCGGTATGTCACTTAAGTTCAAACAAAATAATTCATGTTCTTACCTATTGTAAAGCATTCTTCATTTGTACATAGGGAGAAGTTATGACTGGGATGGTTTCATCCTTGTTGTTTCTACGCAGGAAAACCTTGACAGAGAGGAAAATCCTTATTCCTAGGCAGTAACGTTATCAAAGACTAATACGGCTTATTTATTAATGTACAAGTTAATGAATGATACAATCCGGTAGAAAAAAAGCAGAAGGACAGCCTATACAAAGATGCAAAAACTTCTATGTACTAGGATTAAAAGTTGTTTCTATATGTTAAAGAGCATAGACTTAAATGAGGAACATTATAAATATAAAATTTTAAATAATACCCCTTGATTATTGATTTTTTTTACACTGACAGCTAAAAAAATGGAAATGGGATTTCAGTTACATCAGTGAGCATAAGTTATTGGTTCGAACCCCGAGCGGGCTGTACATAAGACCTTTAAATTTAAGATACTGCTTCCACGCCTGGTGCTCGGCATTAGTAAGATAGCGTAACGACTGTTTTACCTCGTGTCAGGATAATGGAAGGGGGTGGTATGCCTGTCTATATTTATTTTGTTTCATGCAACTTACAAAATGTCATCCATAAGGTGAATTTTATTTTATATTAAAGCATTTTAACCAGTCATTATTTATCAGGTGACCCATTTTGAATCGTTGTTCCTGAATAAAACTGAAGAATATATTTTGGCATTTATTCAAGGAGTAATATTGTTTTACACCCTGGCACAACCACAGTTATAAGTCTAGTCAGAATGGGGTCTGATTTGAAATATTATGTGACGAATATACCTTTCTATATGAATTAATTACACAAACTAAAAGTCTATCATAATCTCATCAAAGGGCAGTACATTTTTGAGAAATTTAATTCCTTCTGGCACTTTTTGTTGAAAAGTGACATAATCAAAATTTTATTTAAACTTTAGCGAGCTGAGAGGCTAACCGCTTTTCAGGACTTTAAGTACTTTGATGGTTCACACTGTAGCAAAACAAACGCTTTTAGCGAGACCTGTATTGTGTTAATCTAACAGTAGACTTAGCTGCTACAAGGAGATTTGAAAATTCGAGAGAGTTCGTATAAATTGTTTTAATCAAATATGTGAAAAAATCAGACAGATTGAAGAACTCTCCTTTTAAGCAAGATTTCGAAAATTTTGCTAATCTTTCTAAAGAAAAATGGACACGGCAATACTGTTCATTTTGATGTTAATCTTAATTTTTTAATAATTTCCAAATATTTTTTAATCTATCTGTAAGTTTTACATCATTCTTAATCAACGAAGATGAACATTAGAGAAAAATTATTCAGGATACTTAATAGAATATGTCAGTATACTGTTATACTTATGGGTTCACTTGCCCAAACTGCGGCAGGGAATAAGAACCATTTTCATTGTTTATGACAATGACTGCCAGGTAACTAACAAGAAGCAATACTTGTGTGATTTTATAGTCTGTATCAGTTACCTTGAGTTGTAATTCCATTCCGTGTTGTTCATGATAGGGGTATCGGTAATCATGTATCGCCAGTAAATCAACTGTGATTGACTATTTCATTGCTTCAACTGATTTTTTAAGTGTTGTAAAAAAATTCTATTTTAAATTTCAGTAAATTGTTTTCTGATATACATTATGTTTTACTGTGCGAATTGGTTTTTGAGAAAAATATAACTAGTCAGGATTTTGTTGAAGACCTAGAGTTCGAAGAGACTGTGGAAAAAAAACATGAAATGCTGATAAATCGATGGAATTTTGCCTAAATTTTAACCATTGTAATAATATAACACGCCTCACCCGGTATCTTTTCTACTGACCCTGTATCATTCCGTACCGGACACTTACAAATCATGTAATTTTTTTACCCTACCGATGACCCATCACAATTCCAAAAACAAAGTAAAAACTTTAAAAGTTGACAAAAATAGTTATACATTTGAACTTCCATCAAGGAAATGAGGCCGGGTGCTCCGAAAGGGCAAGCACCTCCTGTCTAGCTAGCTACACCCGTCAAGTGCAAGTCAATGTTGAGAATGGGAGGAAATATTCATAGTATTTATTTATTGCAAAAAAAAGTGATATAGTAAATGTAGATGATATTTTTGTTGATGATATTTTACTAAAATTACAGAGTTGATGATTGACGCATATTGAAATTTTTTAACTTATTATCGAAATAAATATATTCCCTTTTATGTATTCTAGAAATCCAAATATAATGAAATTTTAGGATTTATTTGCTTCAAAAAACGATCGCTGTTTTAAACAACATATGCTTTCTGCAATGTAAATATACAATTTATGAGGAAAAAGAACTTGAACTAGAACTTTTTATTTATCTATTTATTTTCTTTTCTTTTATTTATTCTATTTTTTTTAATTCAAAATTTCTTTATTTCTGTCAATACATAATAAAATACATACAGAGAACATATTTCAAATTATACGTATACACAACATTGCATGGATAGTAGCAGTATAACCCAGAGGACTGAATCCATAATAATTTTAACAAACTTACATATTTTTTTAGAAACATTTAAGGAATAACATGTGTTTTAACAAGTTTATTGAGTCATAACATGAAAAACGGTGTTCACACTTCATAATGCGCGTAGCGTAGTTATTTAATGATTTAACTTTGATTGTACTGATTTTATTGGGTGATAACTTCAGTTGGTCACGCGCAAATTGAATGAATGGCGAAGCCATTCATGGAAAAATTTTCGCGTGACCAACTGAAATTATCAACCAATAAATTCAGTACAATCAAAGTTCAATCCTTATATTTACAATCTTTTAAAATTTCTAAGATAAAACACGAGGTTTCCTTAGTAATGAATTTTATTACAAAAAAATCCCGACATGGTCCCGGTTTTCTTGTATAAAAAAAAACACAAACACAGATTGATCCTTTGCATTTATCACTAAATTTTATTTAATTTCTGAAAAAATTCTAATCCGATTTATAAACTAGCGATTTCGGAAAAAAACGCAACAAAAAACATAGCGATCAGCTGATCGCCACTGTAAGGTTTTGTTTGTAAACAATGTTGTAGCAGAACTTTTTTGACATACAGGTCCTGACGTCATGGGTTAAAGGTCGCCCAACCAAAGTTATTGGAAAGTATCTTCAGTTGCTCTCAAAGGGTTTACTGAAGAGAATTCAGTACGATTGTAATTATTCCTTATTATTTAATTTTAAACACTTAAACTGAAACAAAAAACAATTTTTTGTTTTATTTTTCTCGATGTTTTATGAAAAAAATTTCCTCCGCGTTGGAACTATCATCAACAAACAATATCAGCCAATGAAATGGAAAGAGTCATACGTCACCGTCCATTCACTTTTAGCGTTGCTATGGTTCAAGTGGAGTATAACATGAAAAACGAGCGCGTGCATTTATGTTGTGTTTTAGTGCAGCGTAATATAACCGAATTTAGAAATTAAATTATTTGTTTATAATTGAATAATATAAAAACAATTAGAGTATTTGGATGTTTAGATGTGTTCATGTGGTACATGATGTACAAACATGTTTCTTTCTGTTGATAATGCTTTATATAAAGCATAAAATATAATGGTGTTCATCACTTAAAACTTAAAACTGATCACGAATTACAACCTACCTACTAGGAAATGTGCTATCTACGTTTTTTTTTTATCATTTTAGCGGAAAAAAGTTGTTCTATTATTTCCTTCAAAATCTGCACTTTTACGTAATAAGTTTATTTTGTATTTTTATTTTATAGGAATTTCATACGCAACTACCACTAACACTGCTACTACAACTTATTATTATTTTTATTATTATTATTATTATTATTATTATTATTATTATTATTATTATTATTATTATAACGCTGTCATAACACTTAATTAGGACTTGATTGAAAAGGAAAGTTACACCTTTTTCAAACCATTGAAACATTGTCGGCTTTTAGTGTGCATATTCCATAACTGACATTACTTTTTTCTTTAAAAATTGAACCGAGAAAAAAAAATTATCATAATTGACACAAAGATATAAGTGAAAATTTTTATTTAATATATGAAAAAAAATTAAATGAACGTAATTTTTCGATTCAGTGCAAAAGATAATAACAGAACCCCTTAAATTTACAACATCCTATTCCGCTACGCAAAATAAATAAAGTTAGCGGGATAGTTACAAGTTTGCACATAATATTTATTTAAGTGTTTGTCACAGGTACGTGTAATCATGCATTATATTCTTTTTGCGTCTCATCATTTTAATAATATTTAAAAATTGTCACTTGAAGTGTGATAAACATCTTTATGCCGGTAGCAAACTATCTCTTTCAATTTACCTTGTTTAACATGAATTGAGTTGTTCCTATCCTGGTACAGTTTGTATCTGTCTCTATACCGTAAACATAATAAAAATCCCACCGTTGATTTTATTCTAAATTTATTTTGCAGAATAGTAAATTTTTAGATATTTTCTGTAAATCGAAACAACATACCTGTACCTGAATATTCACAAAGGGTTTGTTTACCATACTATATCAATACATTATTATTATCCATTTTCCTTCGATTTTACTTATAAAGGAGGTTAGAATTATCATGAATAATTAGAACAATTACGGTATTTGAGGAAGCAAGGTATTTATTCATTATTTCTCATTTATAAACATGGTTGACAGTCAATGATTATTTCAAAAAATGAAAGTACCAAATTTTTTCAAAGCTGCTATTACACTATGTGTAAGTATCATTTGTTTAGGACAAGACTTGTTACCAGATTTTACGTGTAAAAATAAATTAGAGTGCGATTATCGTGCTATTTTAGACAGACTAAGAATTTTGGAAGAAAAACTTGGACAGCATACTTCGGAAATAAGTGCTTTGGAAAAAAGAAAAACGGAATTGGAATTGGATATTGACGGTTTAAGAGATGTTGCAGTATTTTTGTTAGAAAATCGTAAGAATTTTTCATTATTAATAGTATCAAAAAAAGTATATAATAATAATAACAATAATAAAGTACTTCTTCAATTAGGCCAGTCCTAGTGGATGTTATACGACATAAAATAGAGGCGAATTTATAATTAATACAAATACTTCCAATTTTTTAATTTTTTTTATCGTTTTTTATTCTTTTTATTTGAATTTGTTTTTATCAAATAAATAAATAAAATTATTTGATAAAAATTATTGTAGTCAAACTACTGTCGGGGAACTATAGAACGGTTTCCGGTGCCTATAGATATTTCTTCACTAGTTAGATACCATTTACATTAAACTTTACTATAATTATAAAACCAGCTCCATATTACAACACATACAGTTACTAGATTTGTTGTATAGTATTTTTGGATTTTGTAATTTTGAAGTTAATCTTAATGCAAGACCTTATGAAAATGTAGCAAATGAAATTGACACAATTACTCGCTGACAATCAAAAAAAGTGTTCCAGATGTTCAATTCTTACATGGAGATGGTACGGGGTTATCAGAGATTTTAAAAGATCAGTACTTCATTAGAAAATTTAAAATCAGGTGACAAAATGATAAAATTTCATTCATTTTTATTTTCAAAATATTTGATTTTTTTCAGTACCAGACTCGTCGGGTAATAATAAACAACCACCGTTAGTCCATGGATTTGTACCTTATGTAAAGCCACCATCCTATAACATTCCAATCACAGGTAATTTTAAATTTCTGATCGACTCTTAACAAAACCGAACACAGATGTATGTATATAAGCCCTATAGGTCAACGTGATACTTGGGGTCCGCAATGAATTTAGCCATCAGAATGTATTGGGGTTATTAATATTCGGATATGAATAATATTCAATCATTATGTTTTATATTTGCAAACACCAACTGTTCTTAGATTATTCAATAGCTGAAAAATACTGATGTGACGTTGAATAATATTACAACAACAACTTGCTCATCAAACGCAAACACCAACTTGTTCTTAGATTATTCAATAGCTGAAAAATACTGATGTGACGTTGAATAATATTACAACAACAACTTGCTCATCAAACGCAAACACCAACTTGTTCTTAGATTATTCAATAGCTGAAAAATAATGATGTGACGTTAAATAATATTACAACAACAACTTGCTCATCAAACGCAAGCACCGACTTGTTCTTAGATTATTCAATAGCTGAAAAATACTGATGTGACGTTGAATAATATTACAACAACAACTTGCTCATCAAACGCAAACACCAACTTGTTCTTAGATTATTCAATAGCTGAAAAATAATGATGTGACGTTAAATAATATTACAACAACAACTTGCTCATCAAACGCAAACACCAACTTGTTCTTAGATTATTCAATAGCTAAAAAAATACTGATATGACGTTGAATAATATTACAACAACAACTTGCTCATAATACGCAAACACCAACTTGTTCTAAAATTAATCAAAAGCTGAAAAATACTGATGTGACGTTAAATAATATTACAACAACAACTTGCTCATAATACGCAAACACCAACTTGTTCTAAAATTAATCAAAAGCTGAAAAATACTGATGTGACGTTAAATAATATTACAACAACAACTTGCTCATCAAACTCAAACACCAACTTGTTCTTAGATTATTCAATAGCTGAAAAATAATGATGTGACGTTCAATAATATTACAACAACAACTTGCTCATCAAACGCAAACACCGACTTGTTCTTAGATTATTCAATAGCTGAAAAATACTGATGTGACGTTGAATAATATTACAACAACAACTTGCTCATCACACGCAAACACCAACTCGTTCTTAGATTAATCAATGGAGATCGATAAGCTAGATTTATTTATTTATTTATTTATTTATTTGTTTGTTTGTTTGTTTATTTATTTATTTATTTATTTATTTATTCATTTATTTATGCTAGCAATTTTTGTCTAGTATTCTATTGTCTATTTGCATGTATGTTAGCTGATTAAGGAAAATCCTTTCCTGACACTTAGCTGGCTATTGCAAGTAACAACTTTTCAGCATTCATTAGGGTTTTTTCTTCATATCTATTCCAGATAACATGGGACAAGAGTTTTATTTTATGCTTCCATCGACACAGAGTCTGTACCATCAAATAATGATCTCATCGGAACACCCAGGTTGGTTAACAATAGAAATACCACACTTAAACTCTAAAGAAAATATATCTATTATAGAAGGGACTACATACAGAAACATTTCGGGATTTGCTGCTCACTATGAAGCTGGGATGGAAAGGAAAGGCATACACATAGAATCATCTACTCCTGTTACTATTTACAACATAAATGTAAACAAACACATGGAACCATATGTGTTTCCGGTTTTACACAAAGGCTTGTTGGGTAAATCCTACGTTGCAAGTACACTTGACGGATATGACATCGGTATTACTGCAATCTCTGACAACACAACTTTGACAATTACATTACAGACAAATTTTGTGTATGACGGACGTCTTTATAAAAATGGTGAAATTTTTACTGTTAAAATGGACAGGTATTCAACCCTTAAAGTACTCGGACAACCTACAGATAGTATAAATGGACATGATACACTAATCACAAGTGACAAGCCTATTGCAGTCTTTCAAGGAAGAGATCTGATGGATTTTAAACAATTACGATCCGTTGATAAATGGGGTAGATTGTTTGTGATACCACATGTGACTAATAGAGGGTTCATATCAGTGACGCCATTTGTGATGAATACATCATATACATTACATAATAATAACCAAAGTTTAACAAACACAATCGATAAGTCTGTAAAACACGATATTGACAATATATCAATATTGGAGTCGGATAAACCTGTAAGTGTTGCCTATCATAGCAAGACTTCTTTAAAGTCTGTACCTATACCGCCAGTATCGCACTTGACCTATAACTTGTCTTGCCCACTGCCTTATTTCTATAGACCATACCAACCAGCTTATGAGAACCGCATCTATATTGTTACAAAATCGAAAGTAATACCGGGATTAAAAATCAATGATTATGTAGTTAGCAGTAGTGACGTCAAAGAATATGCAAATGTTCTAAATTTTACTGTTTCACAAATTGATATTGATATGAGCATTTTTCAACACGCGCACGTTGTAAGTAAGAATGGTGCCATTAATGCGTTCGTGATAGGACATCTACATGGAGAAATAAGATCCTACACGTATATTTATCAGTGTGTGTAACGAATTTTTAAAAACATAATTTTTATTAAAAAGTGTTACCTTGGAGGTTACATTTGCGGTAAAATAAACCATTCAAGAGAATCACTGCCATTTGTACAAGTGATACACGTTGTTCTAAATGGGTCTGTATGGATCGGAGTCCATTATTGCTGTATTACGCTTAAGTCAGGTTTTGTTCGGGATGTTTTGGTTATTATAATATTGTAATTAAGTGTGTAAAAAACGTGTATTAAATAAACTTTCGACTTGAACATCAAGAATAATGTAAATTTTAATGAATTTATGAATTTACATCTGAGATTATCCGAAAGAACTTATCTTTCTAAGTTTTGAATGCCTGAAAATTATATATATATATATATATATAGAGAGAGAGAGAGAGAGAGAGAGAGAGAGAGAGAGAGAGAGAGATGAACAACACGCGTTGAGCTAGTAACGTTCCATATAAACACGTGGTGAGTGTAACTAGCTCGAGAGGAGATGCTTTCCCTTCTGGATCACCCTGCCTCACTTCCTTATTGAAAGTTTTAATGAATTAGCCAGTTTTCAAAGTTTTTACTTTGCTTCAAGGATTTTGATTTGGAACATAAATAGGTAAGATCGTGTTTGATTCTTGAAGACATTATTTATGTAACAAAACCAGATTAATACTACTTCAATATCAATATTATCGATATTATTGTCTGTTTCTGGGGAAAGAGCTTTAAATATTGAATATAATTATGGTGCATTATTATTTTAATTCAAGTAGGCTTAACGCCTAATATGTTTTAATTCTCAAAATATTTATGATATAATAAAAAAAATAGTAGATATTTAATTAAGAGAGGATCTACAGTCTACAGTATTTAACAAATCCATATAGACAGACAGACAAATACAGTTAATCTGAAAGAAGTCCATCCGTTAACGTGTCACATGATATTTCTTAACGTTCTTGAAGAACTGAATCTATATAAACAAAGAGAAAAAGACAGTTTATCTAAAAGAAGTCCATCCGTTAACGTGTCACATGATATCTCTTAACGTTCTTGGAGAACTTAATCTATATTTAATCAAAGAGAAAAATACAGTTTATCTAAAAGAAGTCCATCCGTTAACGTGTCACGTGATATCTCTTAACGTTCTTGGAGAACTAAATCTATATATAATATAAGAGAAAAATACAGTTTATCTAAAAGAAGTCCGTCCGTTAAAGTGTCACGTGATATCTCTTAACGTTCTTGGAGAACTTAATCTATATATAATCAAAGAGAAAAATACAGTTTATCTAAAAGAAGTCCGTCCGTTAAAGTGTCACGTGATATCTCTTAACGTTCTTGGAGAACTAAATCTATATATAAACAAAGAGGAAAATACAGTTTATCTAAAAGAAGTCCGTCCGTTAACGTGTCACGTGATATCTCTTAACGTTCTTGGAAAACTAAATCTATATATAATCAAAGAGAAAAATACAGTTTATCTAAAAGAAGTCCGTCCGTTAAAGTGTCACGTGATATCTCTTAACGTTCTTGGAGAACTAAATCTATATATAATCAAAGAAAAAATACAGTTTATCTAAAAGAAGTCCGTCCGTTAAAGTGTCACGTGATATCTCTTAACGTTCTTGGAGAACTAAATCTATCTATAATCAAAGAGAAAAATACAGTTTATCTAAAAGAAGTCCATCCGTTAACGTGTCACGTGATATCTCTTAACGTTCTTGGAGAACTAAATCTATATATAATATAAGAAAAAAATACAGTTTATCTAAAAGAAGTCCGTCCGTTAAAG
Source organism: Tegillarca granosa (assembly GCA_029721355.1). Lineage (NCBI taxonomy): Eukaryota > Metazoa > Mollusca > Bivalvia > Arcoida > Arcidae > Tegillarca > Tegillarca granosa. The sequence goes on from CM056595.1 coordinate 8,238,001, forward strand.
TGTCACGTGATATCTCTTAACGTTCTTGGAGAACTTAATCTATATATAATCAAAGAGAAAAATACAGTTTATCTAAAAGAAGTCCGTCCGTTAAAGTGTCACGTGATATCTCTTAACGTTCTTGGAGAACTAAATCTATCTATAATCAAAGAGAAAAATACAGTTTATCTAAAAGAAGTCCATCCGTTAACGTGTTACGTGATATCTCTTAACGTTCTTGGAGAACTAAATCTATATATAATATAAGAGAAAAATACAGTTTATCTAAAAGAAGTCCGTCCGTTAAAGTGTCACGTGATATCTCTTAACGTTCTTGGAGAACTTAATCTATATATAATCAAAGAGAAAAATACAGTTTATCTAAAAGAAGTCCGTTCGTTAAAGTGTCACGTGATATCTCTTAACGTTCTTGGAAAACTAAATCTATATATAATCAAAGAGAAAAATACAGTTTATCTAAAAGAAGTCCGTCCGTTAAAGTGTCACGTGATATCTCTTAACGTTCTTAGAGAACTAAATCTATATATAATCAAAGAAAAAATACAGTTTATCTAAAAGAAGTCCGTCCGTTAAAGTGTCACGTGATATCTCTTAACGTTCTTGGAGAACTAAATCTATATATAATCAAAGAAAAAATACAGTTTATCTAAAAGAAGTCCATCCGTTAACGTGTCACGTGATATCTCTTAACGTTCTTGAAGAACTATCATTTCTAATTCGATAAATCTTATCGTTTACCCATAAAAGAATATGCATATTGAACTTTTTCTATAAATAGTTAATTCAAAATTTCACATTTTAGGTCCACGTAGATACACGTGAAAAGATATTGTTTTCCTTTTTTACGGAATTTGATTGTTAAGTTCTTTTGCCTAAAACGTTACTTATATTTTTTACATGCCAGCTTTTACCAGAATTAGCGGTTGTCTATTGCTTCCACGTTTGTGGTAAACAAATTGAAAAATCTCTCTTATTTGGAGACTTTATACTGTCATTGATTTGTAATAGGAAGAGGTTTATTGTGTAAAACAATAGTTAATTGTTTGAGTCATTGTAAATTGTTAAACTTATTACGCTGGCTTAGTGCGTCCGTATTTAAAATTCTGTGGACGGTCTCTTTTCTAACCATTTCTTTATTCCTGGAATTTCGGCTACCTTTTCATGATTTTTCGTTAATTTTGGATGGTTGTCCAAAAGAGTGGGCGTTTTCTGAAGCAAACCATCAAGCAGATGAAAAACTAGTAAATCAGCGATCGTCACCTGAAAAAATTAAAATTTTCCAAAAATGTACACGTGGTAATTGCGTCATAATTGATATATGTACATTGCTACCTTACATGGAACAAACTTGCTACCTTACATGGAACAAACAAATTTTCATAGTCGAACCAACAGCTATAATGCAAAGTCATCCCTGTTCATAGCTAAATATGTTTATACCAAGTTAATATCTTGCAATCCATCAAAACCTTGTAAATGTCAAATACTTTTGAAAAACGTTCACTTTCTTTCGAAACATGGTGCGGCAAGAAAAAAAGCCTCGTGATTTTTATTATTTAATAAATTTTTTTTAAATTTTATTTATTTGTACGAGCAGATTTTTCGTTATTTGGTGCAGTATGTTTGTTGTTCTTGAACGCCATAAGAAAAAATAAACGCTCTTTAGGGAATACAAGTCATTGAATAATTAATATGAAAACGGTAGAATTAGAAATATAAAGTTACTACTTACTGAATTTCCGACGAAGAACATGTTTTCGTTGGTCTTTTTATCAAGGAATCCATCAAACAAACCAAGATACTTCGGTACTATTTCCGAGCCGAGTTTGTCAAACAGTTCAGCCTAAAATTTACGAAATTGACTTACACTCTGTTTTGTAAACTTATAGTATAGCTGAACAGTATACACTTGGCAATACAAAACAAAAAACAACCAAGAAACAATCTGCATTGTATGGAAGCCCTAGAGGGACCTTTATAATCTAACGTTAATAATAAAAAAATTCTTCTAACCCTTTAACACTTTAATATTAAAAACAAAAAGTTATTAAAATTTGATGCTCAAAGTTTAGTATTAAATTACTTAAAAATATCAATTCATATTTCTCAACAACGTGAAGCCGTTTGAATTTTGAAAACAGGTATCGGTCATCCAGCATTTAGTTGCTGTTTCAAAAAAATACCATTTCTTTTAAAAATTGTGTGAGTCTTTTTGTGGTTAAGTGCCAAACCCAAAAGAAAAACACAGTTTAAACTGTAGTACCGTTTTTAAAAGTTAAAGTATTCAACCAACATGTTTATGTTCTAAAAATGTCAGCTTTTACGCAACAGAAACAATGCGTAGTCGACGGTCCGTTTTTGACTTTGAGCACGTTTTCGGGTAGCTGGGCGCTAGTATGACTTTACTATGAAATTTCAGTAACCATGTATTACAACACATTCATATATATTTCTCTCTCTCTCTCTCTCTCTCTCTCTCTCTCTCTCTCTCTCTCTCTCTCTCTCTCTCTCTCTCTCTCTCTCTCTCTCTCTCTGTGTGTGTGTGTGTGTAATACAGTATTTTAACAGTAGGTAAAACATCTTGACAGCGTAGCTATTACGATTAATAATCACAGCAGAATCCCATGTCATCTCTAAACGAAAACAAGGTAAATGGATGTAGAATGTTTATAAATTTTGATTACATAATATCCAATATAAACAGACTTGACCTTCTTCAATGTCAATAAATAAAGGAAATGACTTTGATTTTTTCCAAAGAAGACTTTTTGCATATTTTGGATAAAATAAGATGGCAATAATATTTAATTAATTTACCAGATGTTCTGTCGAACGTCCTGCCATGGCGCTTTTCGTAAGAAACACGCGTTTGGAATTATATCATCCGTCTTATATCAAAACTAATATTAAAGTATTTAGTATTCAATATCTATTGCTAAGTTATATGGTTTAATTATTTACTATAGATGTCCCTCCAGGGCTTTCATAGCATTTAAAAACGCATTGATGACGTGTACTTGACAACAACCATAGCAACCAAGGGCCCACCACACAAAAAGAATAAATATCGATATAATACACAGTGTTAATGTTTAACGGGATAACAACTTCAAGTTTTGGATGGGCACCGCATGTAAATAAACAAATGGTGTAGATTTGTGCCTTTCTTGTAGTTTTCGTTTAGTTTCTTTTATAAATTTACAAGATAGTGACGTATCAGGCGATTGTTTACATGACTCCTTTTAGCAAAAGCACTGCGGTATCTCAATTGGTTGAGTGCTCGCTCTGTAAGTGGAAGGTCATGGGCAAGAATCCCAACCAGGTCTGAACAAAGACTTGAAAGTGGGTAGTTACTGTTCTTTCGCCAAGCACTCTGCATTTCGAGATGAAAGTCACGGTTCTTCTGGATGGAAACTTTAAATGAACGAGGTCCCGTGTCACGGTAGGCGTCCCAAGATAAAGAACCCTGCTGTATAATGCCATCAGCACAATGCACAAGCAAAATGTCTGCACTTTCGGCTATAGCTTGTCTCGATATAAGTGAAAAATTCTCGACTGGGACGTTAAACACCATTACTCAACTCAACTCCTTCTACCAAACCCACTTTAATATAAAATTATGTCATATTAACACCGTAAAACATGTGTAGATAACTTTTGTGTTTTAATGTTTCTGAGCTACGGTACCTTCTTTCCCTCGTCTTTCTCAAACATTGCCTCTACCATTTTTTCACGAAGGTCCAATCCCGTCTCGTATATTACATCTATCATTGTTCTCTCCCATAGGTTTTTACCAAACATACCTATACATTACACAAATACAACATTTAAACCTTCAAAAGGCATGTATATTGCAAGTATAAGTACATTCTTTACAAACATGTCGGACCAGATCATAGAAATAAATTATCATTGAGGTAAAGGTAAGGCAGTTAGTCTAGTCATGCAAAATGTAACGCTTCACTTACGTTAGAATCATAAATATGCGTTTTTGTAAAACTTTCGTGGTTTTATCATTTCAAAAAGAAAAAAACTGTTGGGAGAAAATTTCAAGAATTTATTTTCGTTAAAATAAATCCCAAAAGAGTTATTATTTATTATTATTATTATTATTATTATTATTATTATTATTATTATTATTATTATTATTATTATTATTATTTAAAAACCTAAATCAAGAATATCAAGAATATAAATGTAAAAAAATTGTTCGTAAAAAACACGAAATAGAAGAAGGAAATTTACAAAAAAAAAATAAATAAATTCCTTAACAGTCAAGAAAATTAAAGAACAAAAACAAAGTAACAATTCAACAACTAAATACCGAAAACATCGTTAAAATGACTCTTGGTATCTTTATCATCTCGCCTTTTTTTTTTTTTTTTTTTTTTTTTTTTTTTTTTTTTTTTTTTTTTTTTTTTTTCTTTTTTTTTTTTTTGTCGAATTTAATCGTAGTCGGTGCCGAATTGACTTTTTACTGGGGTATTGGATTGACTTGATACCTCGTGTTGGTTACTAAAAAAAGTTTGCCGAAAACCGACATGCTTGCAAGTAAACAACTATTTAACTAGTTTTCAATTCTCTCATTGTTTAACCAATGTAAGTCTTTTATATATGAGAAAAACAATTATTCATTATAAACTATATATAACTTTTTTTTTTTTTTGTAATTTACTTTCTTCCATTTTTATTATCAACATTCATAAATAAAACAAAAATATATACTACCAAAACTTTGCAAAAAAGGTTCAAAGCGCCTCTGTAACTCATTAATAATCAACATTTAGCACACCTTCAGACAAGCAGAATTCTAAAGTACAGACAATATTGCATGTACTTAACAATGTCATGTCGTGTAGATTTGGTATTGAACCTATAATGTATTGCTATAGTCTTTACATGTTATAAATAGACAACTTTGTGGGACTATTATCTTTTATCTTTGAAAGACAAAAAAGGTTAGATTAGATCATATCTAATGTATTTAAATACCGATCCAATCTTGTTCTAAATTTTAACTGTCCTGATTTTTACACCGTCTGCATAAGTGTCTGTCATCTGGCCGCTAGAGGTTTAAATCCGAATGATATTTCGTTTATTTTCTTTTATATGATTACAGAACCTAAAAAACATAACCGCGCCTTAATATCTTCGTTAACTCGTTGTGTTTTTATTCATCAGGGTCTTGTTATATCACCAAGAATAGCCATTACACTTGGCAAAAATGTGTCAAGCAACCAAAATCAGATAAGGCTATTACTATTAAAAGGAAGAAAAGACTTTCCTCAACGACAAATTCACGACACATCATTTATGCATTCAGAGTAAATCTGTAAATAGGGAATAATAGAATATTTATATGACCAGTTTGAAGTCTTACCATATTTTTCAGCAAGGTATCTGTTTATGGCGTTCGACTGTGGCAACGTTACATCATCAAATTCAAAATATGGAAGCATTCCTTGTGGGGTTTCTGAAATTAAATCATAGATATGTGGCTTTGGTTTTCATCCAGAAATTACCACTTAAAAATTGTTTGGTAAGATTAGCTGTTACTGTTATTAGCCCAATTTTAGTCATTTCTATACATTAACGATAGAATGTTTAAATATTACATAAAAAAACACAATTTCAATTGATGCGGAAATTTTTTCAAGTAAATTTGGTTTGCTTTTGTCCAATTGCTTTCATTTCTAGTAGTTTTTGTCATTAGTAACAGTGCTTGTCTGAAAGTTTGATAATCAGCGGTTGTAATACTTACTTATCTTTTTAATTTCCTATTTTCGGTTTGTTTTTCTCAGTATTTTGTTTTTTCTTGCTATTCCGAGTACATAATTTAGTTGAATGACCAATAGACTAATAGTGTTTTTTCATATGCAATATTATCAACAACATGAATATCTGAAAACACACTTACTTGGTTTATGTTCAGGCCATTTGTCAAATTCAAATCTGATATCCTGAAATTCTTTTCCAGCAGCCGACAGTATCAATCTGATGACTTCTGCTCTTCCTTTACCATTAAAGTAATAAAGTTTGTACGATACTGGATCTGAGGAAAAACACGACATTTTCCAAGCGCAAAAAATTTAAACACTGCGTCTGTTATAAGTCGTGTTTTTTAATCCTCGGTTAATTTACAAAATGTTCTGATTTGCTACCTTTGCAGCTCCTTTTAAAGACGTAGAACATTTTTTTTTGTTACTTAAGGTATAGTGACTACCCCCTTCTTTAAGAATATTAAAAAACTCGTCCTAGATCTAATGCATGTAAAGCGTATGTAGCAAACAGTTTAATCTGACTCAATGGCATTAAAAACAATACGTTATGTGGACATGAGGATCATGATTGTATAATATAGACTAGAACAAAACTTATATCAATCCGTATGCTTATTTTAACGAAGTTTCAAATGTTATGGTACACTTTTATTTGTTGACCTGAAGGTTAATAAGACAGCTCAAACTTGTCGAATTACATGTATGTGGTATTGCTTTGTTTTGTTTGTTCTAATTAATAAACTTTGTGTATTCCGATATTGTTAAATGACGAGTCAAAATTTATCAGACATGTTATCTATTAATTAAGATTTATCTCTTATACAGTACTTAAAATACATACCGATATCTAAGTGACATAGTTAATAGTAAGATAAACTTCGGTACTAGTATTTCGGCATTGAAGTTTAAACAGATTGGTTTTCTACCTCGTGTACCATAACTATCCGCCCAAGAATTGGTATATTTTGCATTACCTATGTTTATTTAAGTGATATATAAATAATAGTTTAACAGGTGGCATCAGTACGGTCTTATGCAGAAAATGGTTATATACATACAACTAAGCGTAATTTTATTTTATTTTTTTTTAAATTTTCTTCACCTTATGGATTTAATTTCATTTTTTATATGTTATACCCAGAAATACACAGTAAATAATTTCCCGAATAAATATAAAAATATTCATAATCAATCGATTTGAAATATATTAAAGCATGTTTTTAAACAAGGCTCATATGGTCTATTTCATCCTTTCAATCGTTGGTCATAAAATTTAAAACGATACTTAACTAAGCAAATACGTGGCATACCATTTGCATATTTGACAACTATGGTAACCTTTGCGATAGAAAAATATCTCGAAAGACAAAAACTCTATAAGAAGCAGAAAATATTTTTTTACGCCGTGTTTGATTTTAGCCTCAAGCTGTGCGATTATCTTTGAAATTTTTCATTTCAAATCGAAACATTGTTTGCAACTTTTGGTAACAAAACAATAAATTATAGATATTTAAATATGAAGATTCTAAAAAAAAGTTGTCCTGAACCGCAACAAATAATATCAATCTAACAGCTCACCAGCTACCAGTTTCAACTGAACATTATAAGATAATTCCAACGCATATAAGTAAATGCATTATTGGGTAACTATATATAGACCCTTCGCCTTGCAGGGAGGGCGTGTAATATTTATACCTAAAAGAAATCAAGTCACTCAGATAGTTGATAAAAGATGAAGGTTTGACATTACAACATTATAACAAAAATCTTTTTAGAATATATTTATTTTTATACCATTAAATTTGTCACATGTGTAACATAAACATCTTAGTTCTTATCACCTATTTACCCCCAACACATTTTGAAATAATCCTTTTTTTTTACTTATAAACAACAAAAATCCTAATACATAGGAGTACTTTTTAGCCACAAAAAGGCAGACTTAATAAAGTTAGTTTTGAAACCAAATAAAGATAAAATGATAAATGGTCTGACAATGATAAATGATAATAGGATTATACTACTGTAGTTCCATTTTACGCATATTTCCTTAAAAACAACATTTGGGTCACGAGTCCTTTTCTTGTAATGACTTTTGTTTATCAGTATGAGAGTTTTCATTAAGTTTATCCTTTACTTCCAAGGTAAATGGTACATAAAGTCACAAACTACTGCTTTGATAAACCTATCTCCTTTAAAAAGTTTTGTTTAAAAATTTTTTTTTAGTTTAAGTTATTTTTTGTTGGCCGTATCATCAAGAAGATGATTCAGAAACCACACTACTTCAATTAAGGGTATCCTCGAAAAAAAAACTGTTATTTGCCAGATTTAGCTTATATTAACATAATAAAGATATTATTTAAAAGATGATATTTACCTGATGTGAAATATATAAGTATTATCGATAAGTTCCTAATTTTGAAGTGGTTAAGTTATTTCATTGTTCAGTAAATTGTTTGGAATGTAGTAATAATAAATAACAAAGTGTAAAGTTGTGTTTATAGTTTAATGGTTTTCTGGGTATATATATTCATCTTCGTAATTGCTAGCTAAACAACATAGCAACACTTGACATCTGGTTGAAATTCATTATTCTGGTGGTCACTCAGTTTCTATGGAAGCTGCAAACTAGCTCTATCGGCTTCTGTACTCGTTTTATGAAGTAGCGCCATATTTTAAATACTGGTTTAACGTGTTTTTCTTTCGGCATATATAAGGGAATGTCGAGAATCCCGAGAGTCAAGAGACAGAGATTCCGGAAAAAATCTAAAGACTTAGTCCAGAGAATTTTCAGTGAAGTCCGGAGAGTCCGGCAAGTTCAGATAATTAGTTTGAATAGAGTGTTCGGGTAAATAAAGGACTTAGGGAGTTGAACTTGTTAATTCTGCTGCAAAGTGTTATATGAGTGGCTGTTTACTAGGTTTTATATATTTTGTGACCCCTATAAATATTGTGATTGCATGTGATATTAGAATAAATGTTAGACAAGAGTTTAAGTTTTTATTTATTATATTTCAAATTCAAATCCTACTATATAATGAATGTTGTTGTCGAAAGAAAAACAATTAATAAAAGTTGTAACCTTGGTAAAGAGACGGCAAATATCACAATGCAAATGATGATATTTAGTGTTCTTAAATAAACTGTGTGTGTGTGTGTGTGTGTGTGTGTGTGTATGTGATAAACAAAACATTGACAGGAATTAACAAACAATTTTCGTATATTTTTATTACTAATGCTTGTAACAATTATCAAGAAATTACCTCTTGATTTCAGCTTAAAGGACTTTTTAAAGAAAATAGCTAAAAAAAGCGTGCATGCACAAATGCTCACAAATATCGTTGAATTTATATTCAAAAACAACAAATGAAAGGTAGATAAGTTGTATCATTTATTAACACCATAAGGCATAATGAAAAACTAAACTAAGTGACCTAGAGCCAAGTAAAGATCAATATAAATGAGCGATGAAAAAGTAAATACACGTAACATACTAAAATACAAGTAAATCAATTACAACATGTTGATTATTTAGTAATGTAATATTTATAAAAATAAAAAATAATAATTAAACCATTGAAGAGAATTATATTGCTTTAACAAAAGCTGAGCCACTGGCGGGAACCACATGGTTTTACAACATAAAGCACTGACGGACACCACATGGCTTTACAATCTTAGGCACTGGCGAAAACAACATGGCTAAACTAAAACCTAAGCCACTGGCATAAAACGCATGGCTTAACAACCTGAGACATTGCTTCAAACCTGAACAACTGGCGGAAACCACATGGATTACAGATCTTGAGCCACTGGTGGTAACCACATTGCTGAACCAAAACCTGAGCCACTGGCAGGAACGACATGGCTTAAACACCTTAGCCACTGTCGGGAATATATGGTTAAACAAAAACCTTCGCCACTGGCGGAAACCACATGACTTACAAACCTGAGCCACTGTCGGTAAACACATGGCTAAATTAAATCTGAGCCAATGGCGAGAACCATATGACTCAATTTTAACCTGAGCCAATGGCGGGAACCACATTGCATTATAACCTTAGCCAATGGCAGAAAACAAATAACTAAACAATACCTAAGTCCTTGGCGAAAACCAGATGATTTCAAACCTTTAAACCACTGATAGAAACCACATGGCTTCATCAAAACCTGACGCACGGTCGGGAGCTACATGGTTAAACAACTTTAGCCACTGGCGGGAACCACACGGCTCAATGAAAACTTCGGCCACTGGCGGGAACCACATGTTTTAAAAACCTTGAATCATTAGTGGTAACGATATGGTTATATCGAATCCTGAGCCACTGGTGGGATCCACATGGATTTACAACCTTAGCCACTGTTGGGAACCACAAGACTATACATAACCTAAGCCACTGTTGGAAACAACATGGTTTACAAATAAGATTTAGCCACTGGAAAACAATATATGCTATGTAGATATTTAAAAATTAATGACATACTGCATAACAATATAAAAGTAAAATGACATAATTCAGAACAAAATGTGTACCATATGCTATATAATTATAAAAGTAATTAATCTAATAATCAATAAATCTATTGAAATGATAATTAAGCATAGGTAATGAAAAAAACCAAAATCGTAACACCAGTAATAAAAATGGATAAAAAAAATTAGGGAAAAGCAATAGAATTATAATGATACCGATTCTAAGCAAAAGAATGAATAATTATGTCTAATAATGCAAGAAAGCTTGAGAGGAGGTGGAGGAAACAGGCAATTTTTTATACTTCATACTGACAAATTCAGGCATAATGATAATTGGGAAAGAGTGTAAGATTATGTTCAATTAAACATGGTCACATGACTTCATTGCAAGGAAAAAAATGAAATCAATTAAAGTTTAATACAAACAAGTATTGAATGATTTTATCGAGATAAGAAGATGGAGATCCTAACATGGTAAGAAACTATTTGAAAAATTATCTGACCTGACCCAGATAAGGTTATGGTCAAAACACCATAAATATGTAAACAAAGTAGTATAAAAGTTAAAACTTAATGACCTAAATGTAGTTATAAACTAGTGACCTATATATATTTATAAACCATGACCTATATACAGTTATAAACCATGACCTATTTAAAGTTATTAACCATGCCCTATATACAGTTATAACTGTGACCTTTATACAGTTATAAACCATGACCTATGTACAGTTTTAAACAGTTAAAAACTAATGATCTATACAGAGTTATAAACGAATTATCTATAATATACAAGTATAAACTAATGACCTATATACGATTATAAACTCGTGACCTAGAAAAACACATGGTATTGTCAGCTTATTAAATATGAGTAGCAAAGTAAACTTGTTGCTTGAATATAAACAGGTTTTGAACTTTTGAAAAAAAAAACAACAAGTTATCATGAGTTCGCATGGATACTAAGTCTTACTTGTTGAAAATAAAACATTATGTTCCAGTCACTCTGTTTGAGACAGTGAATTTTGCAAAACTTTTTTTTTAAAATCATCTAAGTTCAGTATTTTTAGTTTACTTGATCTTGTCGTAAATAAACATCGCTATCCGCGATTTCCATAAAATATTTCTATTAAAAAGGAAACTGTGTCTGCTACGGTGATTTTCATATATCACAAATAGCAATGTTTACACCGAAAGTGATGTTTTAATGACATATAACGTCGTTTGTGTAAAATATAAACTATTTGCCTTCCTTTTCATCATCTAAACCTCAATGTCACACAATGAGTGACTTTAACAGTAGGAAAACGCCCAAATTAATATTTTTAAACAAACTTTTGGTTTCATATAGAATTAAAAGAAACTAAAATTGGAGGTAAATTTTCATAACAAACCCTCAACAATTTAATGAAATGGAACTGATAATCAAATAAGAACAAGTATTGCCAGCTAATCATAAGGACAGTGTGTTCTATTTAATATTATATCTCTTCATGAAACACAATTATATATGTATTCGTGAGATATAGATAGGCTATGCGAATAGCCAACAATAAAAACTGCCACCTTGACGTTCTTACTGATCACGTGGACATGGTGCACAGTTTCTACATTATAAAGAATTTGCATTACATTATAGGCATTAAGCGTGGTGCCATTTTTCTGTACGTCATTACTGGTAACCACGTGGTCGTTCACCTTAATGCCTTCTATATTATTTGAAAGTGCCAAAATCAATACATTATTTTCATAAGCAGGGGAAAACGGCCCATAAAAGTATGGCAATGGACATGAGTAGTTGTAAGCAAAAAGAGATATTGAAGGGATAAAAACAGGTATTTGTCTTAGCATTACATTAAACATGATTGTATCATTTGCTATGACAAGACCTAATTGTTGTCTATTATCAATCTTGGGGTCACTTATTATATTCGATGTGATATACTTGTAAGAAATGTAAAATTTTGAAATATTTGTAAAACTGTTATAGGGAGTATAAAACTGGATTTGTGAGTCTGAGTAGAGTTTCAGAACTATGAAGAACTTTCCCCAATCGCGAGTCGGTAGAAGTTGTTCATACTTATTAGAATAGTTATCCATGACAACTATTGGGTAATTTGATTTAATCAGCGTTCCTGCAAAACCCCCGTGCGTAATTAACGTAAAGGTTGATAAGTTATTTATTGTTAAATTTAAAATGTCACCATCTCTGTACAATGCGCCGTTAAAGACTAAATTTCCTGTTGATTCCATTTTTAACTTTACAGAAACAGTCGTAAAGTCCCTTGTTGATAAGATACAGAGTTTTTTTGAATTCCAGGTTCCAGATATGTATTCAGTTCCTAGAATTTGAGAGTCATAAATTGGGGAAACATGCGGGATCGAGTGCCTTTTCACAGTCATGGCGTATACTGTTATTGGCACAGATGATGTCACATAAATTCCTTTTTTCTGTACGGCTTGAGCAGACCCCAAACCAACAGTGACTGAAACGTTTCTATAAGTTGATCCCTGATTCACGGTGATGTTATCTTCTATGCCCATATATGGTATCTTTATAACTGCCCATCCAAGTTCCTCTGATGAAATCAACAACTGATGGTACAAACTATCGTTATATGGAAACATTACAAAAAACTCTTTTCCTGTTCTGTCTGAAATTAAATTAATAAAGCTTTACCTAAATAGCAAGTACTTGCCAAACCTCGTCGCCATAAAAAACACAACATATAGCTGCGAAACTAAATATATAAACAATCGATCTAATACAATTTATAAACGACTCGGTTTTGGACAGACGCTGGGTTTTACAGTTTTGTAGATAAAGTAGCAGTTTGTAGGACCCAAAATGTCAACAGGAAACGTGAAAATAAATTATCTCAACCATTTACTTAATCAAATTTAAAACTCAAATTAGAAAATTTTATCGGGATTTTATCGAGACGTATTTTAGTGTATGTAACGGTATTTATATTGTGTTGTAACGAATCAGTAACCTAATATTGACCAATAATAATCTTATATCAGCACAACATATCAACGGTAAAAGAAAATTGGAAAGTAATAGCGTATTATTTGTCACACGACACTGGTAGCCTATTATTTTTCAATTCCCAGGGCCGGTGGAAGTGGCAAATTGTATTAAGGATATGTGCCAGTTTCAAAACTCTAGTTAAATAATCATCAAGTTATAAGGCAGAATCGTTTAACCGTGAAAAGAAGTTCAAATGATAATGGGACATTTGAAGCGTCCAACTGTAGTAAGGGTATGTACCAAGTTTCAAAACTCTATCTTTTATTATCATCAAGTTATAAGATAAAATCACTCAACCGTGAAAAGTAGGTCAAATTATAATTAGGCATTTGAAGCGGCCCATTTTAGTAAGGATATGTACAAATTTTCAAACTCTGTTTTTAATGGTCATTAAGTTATGAGACAAAATCGTTCAACCGTGAAAAGTAGGTCAAATATAACGCGGCATTTGAAGCGGCCCATAATAGTTAGGATATGTACCAGGTTTCAAAACTTTATCTTGAGTACTTAATTTTTAGTGAATTGTTTTGTTTTCAGCCAATCAGATTGCTGTATTTTGTCATGTGTACAGTTAGCATGGAAACAAGGGCAAAAATAATCAAAAGTACTTTATACATAAAAGTTTCGGTATCTAATGTTTTGAATCTGTTGCATAGTAATGGAGAAAAAAGGCGTTTAAGATTTTTAATTTTGTCGAAAATCCTTAGACTAAATAATACATCTTGAGATGAGGATCATTTATCCTGTGAAGTTTGGTTAATTTTTTACCAACACCTTCTCCACGAAGATTAAACGCGGTGCAAAAACAATAACTATTGAAAATAAGATGTCTTCTTGACTGGACATGCCAGGATAACCAACAATCCAATAGAGAAACACACACTGTAGCACTTTAAACTGCTGATTAAACTTTTAAAGTAAATAACCATCTAAATTAGGAACATCTACTCTAGCAACTAAACTACCGTTTTTATCAGAACGTCCGGTTTCAGAACCAATTATATAAAGGAACACCTAGTTAGCAACTGAACTACCTTAGTTAACAGAAATTTTACTTCCTTTTTAATTATTAATCAAGAGCTCCGCCTTCCTTATTGGTTCTGTAATTATAAAATTTATTAAATTCACTCACTTGTTGTTGGAATGGTGTATGATGGTGGTTTCATTTTTGGGTTTATATGTACCACTGTTTGAGAACTAGTAGTGGGTTGAACTTCTAAAATAAAAATAATATAAAAATTAAAATTTTGAACAAATGCACCAAAACACAATCCAACCATTTACAACATCAATGATGTTAAAAAATTTATACATAGGTTATGATTTTCCCTGCCACGCCTTCTGGTAGCATTAAATACATCAAAATTTGTCTAAAATAAAATGTTAAAACTTGTAAAATAGCATATTCATAACAAATGGATAATTATACAAAAGCATAGTAATCCCACATATATTCGGGCGAAAACGTGTAAACAAACTGAATATGATTGTCATAATCTAGATACATCTTTTTGATGCAAAAGACTGATATATGAGCACTTTCCACACACACACACACACACACACACACACACACACGAAAAAAAAAATCCAGGTCTATTTACAGCTAGGTTAATAATTGGTTCTGATTACGTATTTTGGGCATAAAAATAATTGGTTCTGTATATGTATTTTGGGCATAAAAATATATATCATTTTATTTTTTGTGTGAAATAAAGAAATTCATATATACAGTCAAAATCAAAATATTGTCAGATTTTGATAATTTTTTTTTTTTCATTTCATTTCATAATCAGAGAAATATGGTCATAACATTGGGTAGTTGTCTACCATATACTGTAGCAAACTGTATATTTTGTGTGAATTATAGAAATTCATATATACAGTCAAAATCAAAATATTGTCAGATTTTGATAATTTTTTTTTTCATTTCATAATCAGAGACAATATGGTCATTACATTGGGTAGTTGTCTACCATATGCTGTAGCAAATTGTATATTATGTATTTAGAATTATCATTATAATAATTTTTTTTTTTTTTTTTTTTTTTTTTTTTTTGAAATAATATTGTTTCTCTTTCCGTACAATGTATATATGTGCCCTAAACCATTGTAAAATCGCGGCAATGCAGGTGATCCCTGGGAGCAGGACCGTGGCACCTGCATCACCCTTCTGTATTTAGAACCTGGAATAAAATAATATTTGAAAAAAATAATAATAAAAAATATAAATAAATAAATAAAAAAAGAAGATTCTTCAGATTTGTAAGTTAGTATTATTCTATTGTAATTTAGGTTTTTATTGGTTACGCGTGAAAACGATCGCGATTCTTATTTGTGAGGTTTTGATATAATGACTTTTTCTGTATGAATAATATTACCAGTCGACCTAATTAATTACGACTTTTATCTTTAGTTTAGGTGTCGCTTCATATACGTAAAGGAAATCCACACATACTATCTAAATTTAAGATATCATCGAAACATTATGTATATTTTATATATGACAAAAATCATAAATGAGTATGAGTAAAACCTATAAAATGGCCAATCTAGTGTGTTTTGATGCGTGATATATCAGTTTATCAATGCTTTTTGGGCGGGGGAGAGGTAAAATCTTGTCTTTTAAATGCACCACTTATGGTTAGAAACATGTAAGTATTTAACAAATATAATGTTTAATTTTGCTGTGTCATATGTCCACATTTCGGAAATCCATTACTCATCAGTAACGTAAGTGGGAAAGTATGGACCTTTAGGTAATATTTTAATCATACCGCTGAATATTTGTTCTTAATTCTGTACCCTTCCCTTTAGTCGTTGTATCATTTTCAATTAGATATGATTATCTTGATTTGTTTGCTTGATTTTTTTTTCTTTAATAGCATTTTGCTTTGGTTGCCTTATATTTGTCACACTACACTAGTACTGTAAAACACTTTATTTTCGCGAGAGTTTTATTTTCACGAATTTCGCGAGTTAAGAGATTTTCGCGAAAATAAAGTGTCGCGTCTTTATGATTTGATGAACGGATTTTATGTGTTTCTGAATATGCATGTTAAACAGAGTAGCAGATGAATAAAGTTATTTTATTACATTTTATAATTTTTTCTACGGCACTGATACCCTATTATTTCTCACACGACACTGAATCCTTTTATTTGTCACACGAAACTGGTAGCATATTATTTGTCACATGATAATGGCAGGCCATTATTTTTTCACACTACCCTGGTAGCCTTATATTTGTCACATGACTCAAAACAAGACTGGTAGAATATTATTTGTTAATGTGCTTACCAATGATTTTGTTGTGATTTTGATTTGTTATTGTTTGATTGTTTTATTGAGTTATTGCTTCACAAAAAGCAAATTGTTTCTGCTTGACGGCTATTTACAAAATCAGCCTAAACGGGCCTCATTCTCTCACCTGATAAATTTTGTCAAATTAAGAGGCTTTAAAGCTGCATTAAGTTTTCCAAATAAAAAAAAAACGGTGCTAATCTAATAAATGATGTTACTAATGAACAATGTTACATTTGGTTCAACGATAAAAGCTCGAATAAATACAGAAATTAAAGTATTTACCCAGCGAGATGCAGCGTTTGGGATCTCATATTAGAACATGGTTACGTCATCAAAACCCGGGTCATTTAAACACAACTTTCAAAATGTTGAAATACGATAAATTAAACACAGAACTTCTTGAATTTGTCATTTGTGACTTAGTAAGGGAAAAATAACAACATTTCAAATACATCTGGATATTAATGAAGGACAATTAATGCAATCTGTCATGTTTCACCTTCGATTCTAGGCTTTTCCGTACATTCATGCGCATGCTCCAAGCTCATAATTACCATCGTAGAACACTGACCAACCGGTCAGAGGATTCCGTTTATTTACAGCTAAAAGAAATGAAATTTTAGAAAATGAATGTCACGGATCGTGGTTAGAAGATATCTACTTTTAAAAAAATATATTTTTAGAAAATCAAAAAAAATTCAGAAATTTGGTAAAATAATGCAGCTTTAATTTCAAAATGAAAAAAGACTGTTTTGTTTTTTGAAGATTGCATACACAAAATAAATATCCAAAGCAGCTTATAATATCAAAGTTTTCAAATAATAATATTTTGTGGATACACTGTATTGCTTGCAATTTATTGTTATTTCTATTGTTAAAAGTTTTCAAGAAAAAGGTCAAAAACAGCACAATTTGCGTAAAATAAGTATTCCTTGGGAAACAACTCTAACATGGATTATTATATAGTCACATACAATGTACATATCATATATACATCATATAACTTGCCCCCCCCCCCCTTTGTTAGATTTTGTCATTGATCTTTTTTTAAATAATCGTTCTTTTGCATCTATATTTAAAAATACCCGTTTAATTTTGAAGTGCCATATATGCACATTTCAGAAATATATTTCTCATTAGTGACAGCAGGAGCCGAAAACGTTGATAGCTAAAAACATAAATTGCAACAAATATTTTAAAAGTAACAACTCTTACATAGTTTAATAAATAGATAAAAAGCTTGCTTCTTTGTTAGATTTTGTCCTGCTGAACTTTTTTGCAATTTATTGTTATTAACTATCTATAATAGATTTCATGAAAATGATAAAAAACGATGATATTATTTTTAGAAAATTCAATATTTCAGGGTCATTAACTATTGCATGGAATATCGTATAGTAATGGAACATGCTATCTTGTTAGATCTCGTCATGCTGAACACTTTTTGCATTTCATTGTCATTATCCATCTATAATAATTTTTAAGAAAATGGTACAAAAAAGGCAACATTTGCGAAATTAAATATTTCAAGGGCAACAACTCTTACATGGATTAACATATATTTATGAAACTTGCTCTCTTCGAAAAATTCCTAGATTGTCATGTTAATTAATATTTGCAATTTATTGTTATTATCCATCTATAATAGTTTTCAAGATAAAAGTCAAAAACAACAATTTTTTTTTTTTTTTAAAAATCAATTTTCAAGGGCAACTACTCTTACATGGATTTATATATATATACAAAACTTGCTGCCCTGTTAGTTTTTGTCATGATCAACAATTTTGCAATTTCATGTTATGAATTATCTATAATAGTATTTAAGAAAATGACCAAAAACGATGAAATTTATAGGAAAATATCAATAAATTTAGGGGCTATAACTTTTACATAAAATTACATATATAGACGTATAGACATAAAACTTGCTACCGTGTTAGTTCTTGTCAAGATGAACATTTTTGCAATTTACTTTTACTGTCTATCTATAGCAGTTTTCAAAAAATAAAATAAAAGCAAAAACAAAAAACAAGGAAAAAAGCAAAAATATATTGCAAAAAATACTATATATTGGGGCAATAACTGCAAAAGTTATTTTTCTGATTTCTTAAGAATGTAAAAAATCCTAAGAACTAACGATACTCATCAATATTCAAAAAAAAAATAAAATGTTGCAAAACTTTTCATTATGAACAAACAATCTCAGAGGTTACAAAGTAGGTATCAACCTTGACATTTGACCTTGGCATGTTTTAATGGAAATTGTTCTTATAAGTTGACTTCAAATTTGAATTATCTTTGCAAATAATCGAGCTATAGCATATTTAAGATAATTTCAAAATTTAAAAAAAATTAACGCAAAAAGGTGTAACCTATTTTTTGACCGCATTTCACAGATTAAGCAAATTACAGCCATAATACCCTAGAGAAGATAAATATAACATCGGATTAGATTTTTCTCCCATCGTTAGTTTTAAAAAAGATTTTGTAGGTTTTTTGCACTCTAATGTCACCGTAACCTAGATTCCATAGCCATGGCAACGCCATG
Organism: Tegillarca granosa; assembly: GCA_029721355.1. Taxonomy (NCBI): domain Eukaryota; kingdom Metazoa; phylum Mollusca; class Bivalvia; order Arcoida; family Arcidae; genus Tegillarca; species Tegillarca granosa. The sequence goes on from CM056595.1 coordinate 8,257,143, forward strand.
AACAAATCTGAATTACAACGAACCAGACACGCCTCTGGCCAAGTCTCGTTGAAATCTGTCAATTACTTTTAGAGAAGTTGAAAATGTGTGTTAACGACTCATACACATGCATGCACGCAAACACACACACACACACACACACAAACACACACGCACACATATATATATATATATATTTATATTTATATATATATATACACCACTGTGCTATGCCATAAGCTCACATGACCATCGGTCAGGTGAGCTAAACATAAAATAAAAGCATTTTCAGCAGAAGTGGCTGGACGTCTAAAATTATCTGTTTGACATTTGTTGCGTAACATTATGATAACCAAAAGAATTAGTCTTTCATCCGAAATTTAGGGGATCTTTAGAAAATACTACCATTTTGATCTTAGTTAGATCGACCGGCAACTATTTAATAAAGAAACAAATTCAATTAGGATTTGAACTAGCGTCCTGCTCAGCCAGATCTGGTTGGCAACCATCAAAATAAAAATAAATACTTACTCAAGGAAATTAGCTATCGTCTTGACCGGGCATGCCAGGTTGGCAACAATCCAATAGAGAAACACACACTGTAACACTTAACTGCTGTCTTGATCAATCGATCAGACTGGCAAAGTAGGCTATCAAAATAAGTAATACCCCTCCAGCAACTGAGGTGTCGTCTGAATCGAGCTCAGACCAGAAACCAACTATCATATTAGATAACAAAATGTTAAGTGTTTAATTTCTTTCTAATTCTTAATGCTTAAAAGAACTCGACCTTCCTTATTGTTATCTTTAGTTATCAGATTTATAAAATTCACTTACTTGTCGTTGGAATGGTGTATGATGGTGGTTTTACTGGGTTAAAATGTACCACTGTTCGAGAAGTAGTAGTGGGTTGATCTTCTAAAATAAAAAGAAAATATGAAAATTAAAATTTTGAACAAATGTACCAAAACACAATCCAACCGTTTACAACATTGAAACATCAATAATGGTATAGGATTTATACTTATGTTCACTTCTTGGCCCTCTGCAAGCAATAAAATACATCAAAATTTATCTGGGATAAAGTGTTAAAACTTGTAGCAAAGTGATTCATCATAAATAGATAATTATACAAATGCATAATAATCCAACATATTTAAGGGCTATCAACATGTACAACGGAAAGGAAGGTGTGGGATCGTTACCGGATCCTACCCTTAAAACTTAACCCCACACTTAGAGGGTACCAAATTCATTTGAAAGAGATTTTCTGGACATTAATTAGACCTATTTTACAATGTCTTTCAAACTGCTTTCGGATGTCTTGACATGACATTTATTTCTCTAGACATTAACTAGACCTATTTCTCAATGTCTTTCAACTGCTTTCGAAGGATTTGGACATTCAGGTAAATGTCATCCAGTCGGTTATGTGACCAAACAAATCATCAACTTTACAAGAAAATTCGAACCTTGGATCTTAAGTATTACAATTGCCATATCAAATGAGCCGTTTAATCCAATATAAACATAATACATTTTAATTAAGTTAAAAGCAATGCACAATTTTATTAAGATTACATTTGAGCTAAAGTTTTTCACTTCGTAGTTATAATAATAATAATAATAATAATAATAATAATAACTAGAGATTGTAACTTTGATACTAGTTACGTATGATTCTCCACCATCCATAATCTATATATTGTCGAAAATATACACCTGCTGATGGACTTATCTCCTGATGGATCGATAGTATCCGTTACTAGTAATCGAAAACTGACCAAGAGAAAGGGTGGAAGACTAGTAAATTTAAAGTTCACATCGAATTTTACAATTATAATTCGAGTCGTATTCATTTTAATATTCATTTTTATTCCCTCATACCCCACTGTTGCACCAAACAACGTTTTTCTTTTCAAAGAAACCAATTTATCACGGAAGTCCGAATCTGCATGTATAAATTTATAATTCGAAATGTATGTAAATTTTACAAGTTCAATAGATCAAAATCATGCGTTCTGTCATCTGACATAGGTGCTATCCATAAATTTGGCAATTACAATTAGCTGGTGTATTTTGATTGGACAAGTCTTCAACTTTGATTGATAGGAAATCTATTTCACGAACTGTGAGACGTTTAACCAACAAATTTGATTGACGTGTGTCATGACTGTGAAGTAGCCATAAACTACATATTAATGGATAATTGACAAAGAGATTAAAGCAATTATACTCATAAAACAGTGCTGATAAAAATTTGATATATTTTTAACAATTTAATACAAAGTAACTGAGAATTTATTAAAAACAAATTCTGTATGCGAGAAAGAGATTAGTCACTTAATTAACATGTAGTTTATTAACATTAAATCATTTATGTTTGGTGCTTAACTTTATATATTAATTCATATTTCACATTTTTAGCGGGCGCACTTAAGAAGAAAGAAAAATATTCTGTAAGAGTTATCTCTCTTTGTAAGTATATGACAGAAAGATGTTGGAATCAAATTATGCAATTTACACGCACCGACCGCAGAGCCATCGCGATTGAAAAAAAATTGATCATTTGACCGCTTCTACAAAGATAGCAGATTGTTGATACCAAATTAATCGAAATCCATCATACAGTTTCCGAGTTCTGCATCGCACAAAGATTTAAAAAAAAAACCAAAAAACATAATAATAATAATAATAATAATAATAATAATAAAATGAAGAACCAACGAAAACAATATGATTCCCCACCTTTGGGTGGGGAATCATAATAATAATAATAATGGACAAAACTAATCTAAGTAGCATTTTTATAATGCCTATATAATTATTAAAAACTAAGAAAATTATTCAGATAACTAAGTTAATATTATTTTATCATAATTTAGGTTTTTATTTGTGACGCGTCAAGCGAAAACTATTGCCATTCTTATTTTTTTGTGACGGTTTGAGAGAAGGAAGTCAGACAATTTATTATTTTTCTGTAGGAATGAAAATCAGTTGCCTTAATTAATTACGACATTTATCTTTAGGTTAGGTATCGCATCATATACTTAACTGTATATGCCTCAAATCATTAATAAGTAGGAATAAAACCTTCTAAATGTCCAATTTTTAATGTAATATTCTCCTGATAATACTTATATTTTTTTATTTAATGTTTTTCTATGGGTTGGGGTAAAACCTTGTTTTAATTATCAATGTAAAACTTATGGTTAGATACGTGTAACTAGGATAACTTGGACTTTCACGTATCTAACTAATAAAACCACTGAATACATTTTTGTTCATAATCCAGTAACCTTCACCAAAGTTATTGATTTTTTTTTTTTTTTTTTTTTTTTTGGCTTTGGTTGTATTGGATTGGTTTTTTTCAGATGACATGTGTTACTTTTGATGTTTTTGTTTTAGAATTCAAAAATTGTAATCGTACAGATACTAGTATATACATTGGCGACTTCCTTATCTAAAACACACAATAATCAATTATTATATATAGTATATTATGATTGTTTTTACATTTTAAGAGTTGCTCTTAATATTTAAAAATTTCAATTTAAGAAGGTTTATTCCTGATTACCTTTGTTCTTTAGTCTGTTTAATGATTCATTCATAATCTTCATATCAGTCTTACACTGTTTTTCGTTGTCTTTCAGTTGTTGAATTTCCAAATTCTGTTGGTTCACTTTTCTTTCCAAAGAACTCATTCTATTCAGTATATCTCGTTCATTACATGCAGATATTTTACATGATTTCTGTGGCAATATCTCCTGTCCAGAAATAATTGCGAACATAAACACAACCAGCTTCATGATTTTTTTTAAATTTTTGATAAATATTATTCAGGGTGATGAAGAGCTACAACTTGCTACTTGCAGATCGACCTGTTGTTTCACTTGGGTACTTAGAAAGTTAAAAGCACACTTATGCTTGAATACTTGTAAATTCCGTTTTAAATTTTGCTAGTTGTATCTACAAGTATGTTTCAAGTTTAAAGTCAAATTCGTGTCTTCTAGTTTTAAAGATAGACAAGTAGATTATTATAATTAAAGTGTATTTATTTTTAAAATTAAGTGAAGGTCATTTTATCTACTTCATACCGGCTTGTGAGCCGGATGCTTATTCAAACAGAAACTCAATTCTTAATATAGTTTATTTTCGATTTCGAAGAGAAAATAAGTAATTTTATGGTCAAGTCAGGATTAAGGCTTTGTTTGGAACTGAATGAAACCACAAAATCATGAATTGTTGAATTACACAAAATTTAATATGATTTGTAAATGTGATTAAAAAGTAATCTCATTATGTTTTAATTTACAAATACCAAAGAAAACCACTAATCTTTCGGAATTAAATGCATCTACTGAAGCTAGAGAAAACCTGTTCCCTGTAATATACAGAAATTTTATACTTTAACAACTTGCACCGACAATACAAAAGAATATGGGCAGGAACAATTTATATAAGTATATAGATATTTTTCAATCTCTTTATAATATTTGGTTTTCAACATTTTTGGACCTAGCACTACTGATAAGGAATTAATATTTCGAAAAAACAGGTGTTTAAAAATAGGGACAGTCGCGAATTTTCCCTTATTCGAGAACAAAGGGTCTTAAAAGTCAGTGATTATACATTAACAAATGAATGGAAACAGAATACATTTTCAATTCTTTTATTTTGAAAATAGCATCCATGTTTGTAAATTTTAAATTTGCTACAATATAAACGATACTTACACAATACATGATACTTTTACTTAATAAAAGCATATTTCAGATTTGAGCAGTATAATTCAGATTGTCATTAATCAAAGAATCAGTCATATGAATAAAAACCTCATACGATAAATTACAAAAACTTCAAATATTATAAAACAGAAAGTAAACATTTTATCATTCACAAACGCATGAACAATATAAATTTGCGCAAATATGTCCGGGCTGTTCAATTACAATAAAAAGTATCTGCTGCTGATAAATGCACTTATCGTTTGTTTCAAAAATCAGAATCTTGTCATTGTCACCATCTTCAACTAGATGGAGTTTTGCATTAGCTGTTGTAAATCTTAAGTCAGTGTAGAAAATTAATATCAATTCATGTTTTTGGCAGCACTGATAATGATTTGTTTCGATGATAGTACATCTCCACCATGACAGCCATCAAATGTGAGGATATTTGCAAGTTTGTGATGACGAACACTTTTAATAAAAAAATTAATAAAATCAAGAAGAAACTGCGTTGTTTTTGTAATTTCACATATGAAATATGTTTATTTCACAGCATTTGTTTCATTTTGTATTGGCGTAACGGCGTCTTACATTGTAACTGGCAGGTGATATGTCATTTATTTACATCGTATGAAAACTCATTAAACTCATACCTGTATACCGGTATAAGGTGTTATAATTTTCTATGAAAGTGAAAATTGGTTAAAATTATTAAAATTAATGTTAACTGCCAAGAAAATCGTACAAGACGAATTGTTGTTGGTGCACTAGTTCAACATCAAAGACATTTTCAGTTAATAGAAAACAAGGAATCACTTTTATTTAGCATGTATTACAGGAATCACCAAGAGTGATCATTTGATTGTTGAAAAGGACAGACACGACTAAAAATCTGTTTTTTCAAAGATGTGAATTAAATTTGAAATTCTTGAAATGTGATTAAAAATAGTGTAGTTAGTTTTATCTTCTTTTTTTCGCGAGTAAGAACTTCGGACAATTGTTCCATCTTTGCATTTCGCGATTCTGAAAATGTACAAACATACGCATGATAAAATATTGAATTACAACTTGATCCACTAAGAAAGCAACGCATAATGGCCTTTGATTCTTTAAAATAACGGTCAGTAACATAAGGGACAATATTAAGGATGATATAGTGACATATTGAGAAGAAAGTATCGACTGGGGTTCTACACCTAATTATGTCAGATGGTTAATCATCATTTAGAGAACGGGTGAGTGAGTGAGTGAGATTTTATTTAGAGCCGCATCAACATTACTGCAGCTATTCGCGGCTAGAAAATGTTAAAAATTAAAATACAATGTATATAAATATTGAATAGAATTAAATAAAATGAGATTTTAAAAATAATACTTAGCTGATAAAAACCAGTAACATCATATATAACTTGTTAATATAAGACTATTAAACAAAATTATTTCCGGAAGGAAGTTTAAAATGTTCTGCCCATGGACATTTTTAAAAAGATCTTGCATCAATGATGCTGAATAAAAAGTATCTCTTGTAGACGCAAAGTCAATACAATCCAGCAAAATGTGCTGAATAGATTGTTGACCTTGATAAGGGACACATTGAGAAGCAGGGGACAATCATAATAGTGATGAAATGGTAGTATAGCCATTTTTAACCAGAAATGAATGAATCTGATAAAATAATTGAGTCGATCCTTGAACTAGTCGGACATTGCGATTTGTTGTGTTTGTCGTAACAAAAGATATGCGATGAATATCAAATTGTCAAATACACAATTTATTATATATCGTTGACATTTTGATATGAGTTAAACATAACATTGAACTGTTCAAGCGACTACTGACTGCATAGTGTAGAACAAATTAAACACCAGCTTAAGATTTAATAAAGGGCAATGCCATATATACCCACCCCCAGTAAATTATAACTTCTCTTTTGTGACATGTTTAATCATGGTTACATTTAAATGATATAAAATACATGTAAAGTAATCCAGCGGCATTACATTTCTTCGCCTTCATGCAGATGGTCACACAAAGTTCATTCTGCAAGTTAATTTTTTTCAACTGTCTAATGTCTACATAATGCTGGGGTAATTTAAAGAAACAAAATCAGGATATGCCATCCATAATTATTTTCCAAAAAATCACTTTTATTTGCTCAACCGATAAATGCAGACTGAGCTAATTGCAAGGCCAAGTGTCATATGCTTCTGTGCATAAACTTAAATCTTCTCTGAATCTACTAAACCAAATGAAACCAAATTTGGTGAAGAAGGTCACTAGATTGGCAAGGTTACAATTTTTTATCTCCGGTCTGATCCGAAGTCAAGATGGGTGCTGTAACAATAAATATAAAAAAGGTCATAACATATTTATTTGTCTGTCACTTCGTTTCAAATTTCATATAAACAAAGTATAATACTGAACATTTAATATATGTGTAGTGTAAGGGTAACTCAGGGTAACACAGTGCCGATCCGACCCTGCATTTTTTTCCTTCCTGTTACATATGAAACGGGTTTTCCCCTAACTTTTTTGTTTGCATGTTATTATAGCAATATGCAAATCAGGAACTAAATATAGCAGCTAAACTTCTTGTCTAAAACCCCTTATCAAATGAAACAAATTTTTTGTGGAAGGCCCTTAAGCAGAGTAGATTACACTTTTTTAACTTTCAGATCCTAAATCTAAGATGGTTTGCAATACTTTTCAATATTATTATTTTATTTTATTTTATTTTATTTATTTATTTATTTTATTTTATTTTATTTTATTTTATTTTATTTTATTTTATTTTATTTATTTTATTTTATTTTATTTTATTTTATTTTATTTTATTGTTTGTTGATCAACTTAGTCCAATTTGGTATATACCATGTAGAACTTATTTAATTCACTTGTATATAGAACAGGTTTTTTAGTTACTTTTTTCGTTGTCATTCTATAAGCATAATATGCAAATAAGTGGAAAAAAGGACAATAGTGCAAATTTTAGAAAAAAACTTAAAACAGTTAAACCGTGTTGGATGTAAAAATTTTTAGTCTTATCTTCTTCAACCATGATCAAACTATCTTGAGTAAAACTGGGTCAGGTTTATAGATTCATGTTGGGTTGAAAAGTAGGCTAATATTCTAAATAGATTCATTAAGCTTGGTAACACTAAGAATTGTCAAATTTTTGTCCACAACTTCACAGATGCAGTTGGGTTTTTATATGAGACATATTATTTAGTTAAAAGTAAAGACAATATAAAAAGCATCAAAAGCCCTTGTTAGTTACTTCTTTTGATGTCATAGGAGTCATCCAAAAATGATTCAGTTATCTTTACTTTCTCCAATCAAGATTGTGCTCGCAAACATTCAGTTATTTGTCAGATTTAGTTCATACCTACATAATTATAAACTGCGCGTGATATCCGATTTGCGTTTTGATTGGTCAATGTATTCTGTATGACATTTTTTGACAGTTTATTTTTGTATAACCTTGCACTTTTGCCGAAATACTTTCGGTGTTTTCAACGGTTATTAATAGACCAATGCTTACAATGACGACTCATAAATAGCACAGCACTTCAACACTTGCGGCACTTTAAAATGACCTGAAATAATAAAAGAATAAAAGTTCTGATAAATATTATCCACTTTTCAAAAATAATGTTTCAATATTTCAATTAGCGATATTAAATTTATATTAAATTTTCTGAACAACAAAATTCGTCTTACTGCTGCTTACGACACACAAATATTTGCCGATTTTTTATTAGATGCTTTGCCATTCTTCAAAGCCATGGATGTGAAAGCAAATGATGCCAATCTATGGTGTTAAATCTGAACTGTTTACTTGCATACATGTTTGTTTTCGGCAGATTTTTTAAAAAAAATAACTGAAGGCATGTTGACGTCACATATTTTGCAACAGTAACACTGAAAATATTAATATTTCCTTTTAAAAATGGCGAAACAATTTTTTGAAATTTTTAATAAAATACCAAACCTGATTAATTCGGTGTCTTCTTATTTGTCGTTGAAAATTTATAACGAGTTAAAAATTGTCACAAAACTTGAGTCACTTGTAGGAACCACATGGCTTTACAAAACCTGAGTCACTGTTTGGAAGCACATGGCTTTACAAAACTTGAGTCACTGGTAGGAACTATATGACTTTGCAAAACTTGAGCTACTGGTTGAAACCACGTGGCTATACAAAACCCGAGTTACTGGTTGAAACCTATTGACTTTATAAAACCTGACCCACTGGTAGGAAGCACGTGGCTATACAAAACCTGAATAACTTGCAGGAACCATGTGGCTTTACAAAACTTGAGTCACTGGTAGGAACCACGTGGCTTTACAAAACCTAAGCCACTGGTGGAAACCATATGACTTTACAAAACCTGAGTCACTGGCGGGAACCACATGACTTTATAAAATCTGAGTCGCTGGTTGGAAGCACGTGGCTATACAAAACCTGAGTCACTTGTAAGAACCATGTGGCTTTACAAAACTTGAGTCACTGGTAGGAACCACGTGGCTTTACAAAACCTGAGCCACTGATGGAAACCATATGACTTCACAAAACCTGAGTCACTGGCGGGAACCACATAACTTTATAAAATCTGAGTCGCTGGTTGGAAGCACGTGGCTATACAAAACATGATTTACTGTCAAAAATCACGTGGCTTTACAAAATCTGAGTCCACTGGTTAGAAGCAAGTGACTATACAAAACATGAGTCACTGTTTGGAACCACGTGGCTATATAAAACCTAAAGACCACTGGTTGAAACCACATGGCTGCAAAAGAAAAACCACTGGTGGAAACCACATTGTTTCCAAAAAACTCAGAAACAATTTATGCTACGTAGATAAAAAAAATGATACACTGCATAACAATATAAAAGTAACATGACATAATGCAGAACAAAATGTGTAACATATGTTATATAAATACAAAAAGTACAAATTAATACGAAATCTATTTAAATGATAATTTAGCATTGGTAATGCAAGGAACTAAAATGGTAACAGTAGTAATAAAAATGGATAAAAAAACGGGGCAAAGCAATAGAAGGAATTATTAGGCCCATCCAAAGAAATAGAATGAATATTTATGCTTAGTAATGAAAGGAAGGTGAATGGAAGGCGGAAGAAACAGGCAATTTTTGACATTTCATACTAACAAATCTAACTACATGTATAATGATCAACAGGGCAAAAGATGTAACAATATGTTCAATTAAACATGGTCACATGACTTGATTACAAGAAAATAAAATAAAATCAATTAGATTTAAATACAAACAAGTATAACAAGTAAAAAGAAGAAACTTTTTAAATAATTATCTAAACTGACCCAGATAAGTGTATGGTCAAAACAGCATGAATATGTAAACAAGTAATATTTACAATAGAAAAATAATTTCTACGTTGAACCCAGTTAAATTTTTGTTTTCATTATTCGCATAAACATCGGTTTTTCACATCGCGCATGAATACCAATTCTGGTTTTTCCCTAACTGACCTATTTCTAGCTATCTGTTTTTATCTCACAAAACCATGCACGCACATACTTCGATATTTCCTTCTTTTTTCAAGTTTTTTCACGTTATAGCAAAATAAATATTTTTCAAAAAATAAAAAATATTTACAATACCTATTGAATTCCTAAGATTAACTCATTGTAGAAAATCTAGAACATTAGGCAATTCCCGTGACCTACTTCTACAATCTGTTTTTAACATTCAAGCCATCACATTTTATAGTGTTATTTAATTAAATATACATTGAAAATGAAAGAAAAAATATTAAATTTTAAATAAATAAATAAATAAAATATTTGTTTCGATTTTTATTGTATACTTAAAAATATTTCCATCGTCAGGGTGTTCTAAACGCTACACGGCACCCTGCTTGCGGGCCACTACCATACAAGCTATGAGCGATGCCGGTGTTGAGACCAGACAGATAATGTTTATGGGCGGTCGTCGTAATGAGGCTTCTGTCAGGAGCTAATCTCGCGACTGTTCGACCATGCAAAAACATGCTTTAAGTTCGCAGCGACGCTTCTTTCATCAACTGTCACTGGTAATACTTCTGCTGTAATTCCCTCTGCATCAGACCATGCTTCTTCTTCTCTACCAGCAACTGATAATCACGTGATGGTTCCATGCTCGGACCTGTGCACAACCCAGTCCACCAAAACGTCGCGCATTGGTGTTTCCAATACCCTGTCATCCATACAATCGGGATTTTTGACAAATTCAACGTTTAATAGCTGTAATTTAACAATCAATATGAATTTGTAACTTTGTTTGTCTATTCGAATAAAATTGTATGAAATGTTCTTTTGTTTCCAGCGTACTATTTTTTAAGCCGTCTATTACGTCACACAATCAGTGAGAAGGCGGGAATTATTTTGATTGACATATTGGCTGTTCCCAGAATGTTTACAATGCCGACAGATTCGATATATACCGGTTTTTCTTTCTTATTTGTATGACGCATTCTAGAAGTTTGTAAAAATAATGTTATGAAAAATATTATAAATATAAGAATTGACTGTCATTTTTCCTGGGTTATCAAGGAATGAACCAGATTTTAAAACTAGCAAATCTTAAATGAACTGCTTCGCAGTTCATCAGATTTGCTAGTTTTAAAATCTGGTTCATTCCTTGATAACCCAGGAAAAAATGACAGTCAATTCTTAAGTATAACAGTTATAAACTAATGACACATTTAGAGTTCTTAACAATGACCTATATACAGTTATAAAATAATGACCTAAATAGAGTTATTAACTTATGACCTATATACACTTTTTATACATAAATAATCTATATGCAGTTATAAACTAATGGTCTATCTACAGTTTTAAACAACTGACCTCTATACAGTTATAAACTTATTACCAATATACAGTTATAAACTAGTGACCTATATAAACTTATAAAGTAATGACCTATATACAGTTATAAACTTATTACCAATATACAGTTATAAACTAGTGACCTATATAAACTTATAAAGTAATGACTTATATAGTTATAAAGTAATGACCTATATACAGTTATAAAGTTATGACCTATATACAGTTATAAAGTAATGACCTATATACAGTTATAAACTAATGACCTATATACAGTTATAAAGTAATGACCTATATACAGTTATAAACTAATGACCTATATACAGTTATAAACTAATGAACTATATACAGTTATAAAGTAATGAACTATATACAGTTATAAAGTAATGACCTATATTCAGTTATAAATGAGCTATATACAGTTATAAATATTGACCTATATACAGTTATAAAGTAATGACCTATATGCAGTTATAAAGTAATGACCTATATACAGTTATAAACTCATTACCAATTTACAGTTATTAACTAGTGACCTATATAAACTTATAAAGTAATGACCTATATACAGTTATGAAGTAATGACCTATATACAGTTATAAAGTAATGACCTATATACAGTTATAAAGTAATGACCTATATACCATTATAAAGTAATGACCTATATATAGTTATAAACTAATGAACTATATACAGTACATATTTTTGGAACTTTAGATTCATTAATTTGCAACTGTTTGGCGTATGTTTTTTAATCTATCAACTTTTTCGGCCCCTAGTGTCACTGATGAGGAATGATTTTCCGAAATGTGCACATCTGGCACATCAAAATTTAGCAGGTATTTGTTATATATTTACAAACTGTTTTTTTTAACTTGAGTCTCGTCGTAAATTAATATCGCTATGCCCGATTACCATAAAATATTTCTGTAGAAAGGAAACTGTTGCTTTTGCAATGTTTACACCTGACGTGATTTGTTTGCCTTGTTTTTCACCATCTTATCTTCACTGTCACAAATTCAATGACTCCAATAGAAGGATAACACCCAAATTACTATTCTTGGATACTTAGTTTTTGGAAATATGTCTTAGGATAAAGCCCAAATCATTGTTCTTAAAAAAAACTTTCGGTCTCATGTAGAATTAAAACAAACTAAATTTAGACGTAATGTTTCATATCAAACATCCAACCATTTAATGTTATAGAAATAGTAATCAAATAGGAACAAGTATTGCTAGGTCAAAATGAGGACAGTTTGTTCTACTTAATATAACAGCTCTTCATGAAACACAATTATAAATGTATTCGTGAGATATAGTTGGACTATTGAAATAGCCAACAATAAAAACTGCCACCTTGACGTTGGCACTGATCACGTGGACATGGTGTGCAGTTTGTAAATTATAAACAATTTGCATAACATTATAGGCGTTAGGTGTAGTGACATTTTTCTGTACGTCATTAGTAGTAACCACGTGATTGTTTACCTTAATGCCTTCTATATTATTTGAAAGCGCCAAAATCAATACATTATTTTTATAAGCTGGCGAAAACGGCCTATAAAAGTACGGTAATGGACATGAGTAGTTGTAAGCAAAAAGAGATATAGGAGGGATAAAAAAACGTTTTTCCCCATTTATCATTTGAAACATGATTGTATCATTTGCTGTGACAAGGCCAAAATCTTGTATATAATCACTCTTGGGGTTACTTATTACAGACGATGTGTGATATGTCCTAGAAATGTCAAATTGTGAAATATTTGTAAAACTGTTATAGGGAGTATAAAACGGGAAGTATCCGTTTGATGACGGTTTTGGAACTATGAAGAAATTCCCCCAATCGCGAGTCGGTAGAAGTTGTTTGAAATCGTTATAACTGATATCCATGACAACGATTGGGTAGTTTGATTTAATCAGTGTTCCTGCATAACCCCTGTACGTAATTAGCGTAAAGGTTGATAAGTTATTAATTGTTAAATTTAAAGTGTCACCATCTTTATACAATATACCGTTTAAGACTAAATTTTCTGAGGATTCCATTTTCAACTTTAGAGAAACAGTGGTAAAGTCCCTTGTTGCTAAGATACAGAGTTTTTTCGAATCATATGTTCCAGATATGTATTCAGTTCCTAGAATTCGAGATTCATATATTGGGGAAACAAACGGGGTCGATTGACCATTCACAGTCATGGCGTATACTGTTATCGGAACAGATGATGTCACATAAATTCCTTTTTTCTGTGCGACTTGAGCAGATCCCAAACCAGCAGTGACTGAAACGTTTCTGTAAGTCGATCCATGATTCACGGTGATGTTATCTTCTATGCCCATATATGGTATCTTTATAACTGCCCATCCAAGTTTTTCTGATGAAATCAACAACTGATGGTACAAACTGTCGTTATTTGGAAACATTACAAAAAACTCTTTTCCTGTGCTGTCTGAAATCAAATTAACAAATCTTTACCTAAAAAGCATAAATTTCCCGAACCTCATCGCCATTGCTGCGAAACGAAAAATATAAACACACGATCTGATAAAATTCTTTAAAAAATTAACTTTGAACAGGCGCTGTGTTTTGCAAGTGCTTTAGATTAAGTAGCAGTGATTAATTGAACGACTCAAAATGTCATCGGAAAAGTGAAAATAAATAATCTCAACTGATGTAAGACAACTCTTTAAATAATCGCATTCACAAGTAACAACATGTGGTCCGAATTATGTGCATTTAAAACTTAATTTGAGCTAAATATCCTTCTCATGAATATCTTTTGGAGTGATTTTAACCTTTGACCTACATACAATCAATAGCCTTATGTTGATTTACATTTCAAATTCAATCAAAATTTATCCATTGTTGGCACGGAATGAAGCAGACATAATTTTAATCGGACGGACGGAGAAGCATAATAACAAAATAACGGTATAGTCTCTGTTTTGAAGACTACTCTTCTTGAACCATTATTCAGATTCCTTTCTTTAGAGTTTTCTCGATCAAAATATAGACTCAGTTTGACAATATTATCGGAACATATTTAAGCGTATGTGACAGTGTTCAGGTTGTGTTTTGACGCACCGCTAACCCCATATTGACCAATCGTGCTTTTATATCATCAATAAGAATCAAAGGTATAAGAAAAATGGAAACTCATAAGAGTTTGCAAGAAGTCGTAGGAAACTCTTAGCCTAGTAATTGTCACAACACTGCTAGCTTATTATTTGTCACACGACACTGGTAGCCTACTTTTTGTCACATGACACTTGTAGCCTAGTATTTATCACACGACACTGGCAGCCTATAATTTGTCACACGACATTAGCAGTTTATTATATTGTCACACGATACTGGTAGCCTTTTTATCACACTAAACCGGTAACCTAGTATTTTTCACAGACACTGTTAACGGATTATTTGACAAAAGATACTGATAGTCTATTATTTGTTAATGATCTGATCACTGACTGCGTTGTGCTTTAAATTTATGATTGTTTGATTGTTTTATTGAATCATTGCTTCACAAAAAGCTCGTTTCTACTTTTTAGAAATGAAAGAATAAGCTTTTCAACAGCAGTGGCTCGGCGTCTAAAATTCATTGTTTGACATTTGTTGAATAAGACTATCGTAATCAAAAGATATCAGGACAACATTGTCGGCAAATGTTCTTCCGACGCTCTTTTGTCTTCCATTCGAAGTAAAGGAGTTTGTTAAAAAAAATACTACCATTTTTGTCTTTAACAGATTAACCGTTTAGACAATCGTCCAATTGGAGAAATCACATTCTAACAACAGAACTGACGCTTATGTCAGACCGACCGGGTCGGCAACTATTTAATAAGGGAACAAATTGAACTAGAAAATGAACTGTCCTGATCAGCCAGACAAGGTTGGCAACCATCAAAATAAAACAAAACACTTACTCTGGAAAATTAGCTATCGTCTTGACCGGACATGCCATATTGGTAAGAATCCAAAAGAGAAACACGCACTGTACGCAGAACTTACACTGCTCTCTTGATCAGTTGATCAGACTGCAAAATAAGCAACCATCCAAGTTAGGAACACCCACTCTAGCAACCGATCCTTCGTCCTGACTATGATAAGACTGAGAACTACCCTATCAGTCAACAAAAATGTTAGAATTTTTCTTTCTTTCTTATTCTTAATGCTAAAAAGAGCTCGACCTTCCAAAAGAGAAACACGCACTGTACGCAGAACTTACACTGCTCTCTTGATCAGTTGATGAGACTGGCAAAATAAGCAACCATCCAAGTTAGGAACACCCACTCTAGCAACTGATCCGTCGTCCTGACTATGATAGGACTGAGAACTACCATATCAGTTAACAAAAATGTTAGAATTTTTCTTTCTTTCTTATTCTTAATGCTAAAAAGAGCTCGGCCTTCCAAAAGAGAAACACGCACTGTACGCAGAACTTACACTGCTCTCTTGATCAGTTGATCAGACTGGCAAAACAAGCAACCATCCAAGTTAGGAACACCCACTCTAGCAACCGATCCGTCGTCCTGACTATGATAAGACCGAGAACTTCCATATCAGTTAACAAAAATGTTAGCATTTTTCTTTCTTATTCTTAATGCTAAAAAGAGCTCGACCTTCCTTATTGGTATCAAATTTATACAATTCACTTACTTGTCGTTGGAATGGTGTATGATGGTGGTATCACTGTTGGATTTATATGTACCACTGTTGGAGGAGGCGTAGTGGGTTGAACTTATAAAATAAAAAATATGAAAATTAAAATTTGGAACAAATGTACCAAAACAAAATCGAAGCGTTTTCAACAATAAAACGTATAAATATAATGTTAAAGGATTTTTACTTAAATTTCAATGTTCCCTGCTACGCCCTCTAGTTGCAATGGCATACAACAAAGCTTGTCTGAGATTAAATTAAAAACGTGTAAAATTATGTCTTGATAAAAATGGATAATTTTACAAATACATAACAATTTCACATTACTAGTATTCGGGATATCAACATATTACTAAATCATTGTCAATAGTGCTCATCTGATCTGAACATTATTTTTACAAAGTCTTTTATATAACCTTCAGAACACTTGGACATTGCGGTAAATGCCAACCAGTCGGTTACTTGGCGACCGAACCGATTATCAAACTGCACAATGAGACCCGACCTTTGTATTAAATTTGTCATAGTAACAGAGCAGCATAAACCAATATAAATTTATATTTATTACTTCGTTCTAAGTTAAAAGCAATGTCTTAGTTTTAAATTTTATGATGATTCTCAATGAAGCATTTTCTATATTTTCTAGTAGTATTTATAATAGTAATATAACAAGAGGCCCAAAAAGGGTCTGTAATGCTCAATTGGCTGATTAACTACATTGCTAGATATAAAACATGGTTTTGACATAAGCTGTTCCAGTTTTTGAAATTTCTGTAGAATTGTGGCCATCTACAATGGCTTTGACTTTTAACTAAGGTCAAAAAATTATGTTATGGTCGTTTAACTGTGGTTTTTAATTTATAGTAACGGTGGCCATCTTCGATAGAGAATCAGTTTGAAAATTATAAACTTTTAGATAGTATATCGAAGAATCTTACTTATACCAACTAATTTTACTAAAGACAAAATTCTTTCCAATCATAGGGGAGTTCCTGAGTCAATTTTAAACAAGAAGAACTTGACCTCCCTTACTTGTATTAGATTCCAAAACTTCACCAAAATCCATACAAGGAAAGATATATAGCAGGTTCCTCTAAATGTACTATTCAATCATATTCAGTATTTCTAACACAGATTTTGACAGTCGTCAAAGATGGCCTTCAAACTTATTCAAAAAAGTCTATCCTAAATCTGGCATCAATGAAATGTCGATTTTAAAAAATTCTTAAGAACTACTTGACCATCTTGTTTCTAATACTGCATTTTAAAACTTTTCATTTGTCTGCCCTTTACACGACTATATCCCATTCTAAATTGAAAGACTTCATTCTTTTACAAAACCGGTAAACGAAGATAAAAATATATGCTGCTAAACAGGGATTCTAGTTATTTTGTAAAACACCATACAGACTTGCAACAAAAATATACTTAAGATAGCATTAACAAGATGTTAGAGTTTTTGATAGACAATATTTTTGGCAATATAATTTTCCAACAAACAATCGGTATAACAATGGGCACAAATTGTGCAACTTTGCTTGCTGATTTGTTTCTTTATTCATGAATCAGAATTTCTGCACAACCTTGTCAAATCTGGAAGGAAGACTTCGCTAAATCATTCAACTCCACATACAGATATATAGATGACATTCTTTCTCTTGATAATCCTAAATAGTTGAATATGTGAATGTCATCTATCCTAGTGAGTTTGAAATAAAGATACGACCGATTCTTTATGCTCTGCTTCATATTTGGACTTATACCTCAATTATGACACCTACAAAAAGTTTCATCTAAAGATTTACGACAAACCTGACAAATTCAATTTTACGTGACGACTACAATTTTTCTATTCTATACTTCCGTTTCTTTGCAGACTAACATCTGCTTCTCCTGCGTATGGTGTATATGGTTCACTGTTTATACGGAATATAGAGCTTGTTCTAACTACGGTGACTTTCTACAACGAAGCAAGCTGCTTACAATTAAATTGTTGACTCAAGGATATTGCAAAGCTAATCAAGACCCTTAAAAAGTTTAACAGCCGTCATCACAAACTTTTATAAATATGACATCATTACATCCAAACTTATACTGGATATATTTGACTTTAACTGAGCTAAAAACGGACAAAAGAGTGCAACTGTCATAAGCGTAGTAAGCATCTTAAATGGATATATATACATTAAAAACTAAGAAAATTATTCAGATTTCTAAATATATTTTTTGTTTGTATTGGCTTGGTTCCTGATGGTATGCGCTACTTTTTATTATTTTTTTAATAATAAAATTTAAATATAGATTTACACAGATATAAACTGCTACTTTAAATTACAAAATAACAATATTATGATATTTATCATTATAATTTTTTGAATTGCACATGAAAGGTTGCTCTTATCATTTGAAAACTGTTTACCTTTGTTGTCCAGTCTGTTCCATGATTCATTCATAATCTTCATATCGGTCTTAAACTGTTTTTCGTTGTCTTTCAGTTGTTGAATTTCCAAATTCTGTTGATTAACTTTTCTTTCCAAAGAGATCATCCTGTTCAGTATATCTCGTTCATTACAGGCAGATATTTTACATGATTTCTGTGGCAAAATCTCCTGTCCAGAAATAATTGCAAACATAAAAAATAGCTCCAGCATAAACACAATCAGCTTCATGTTTTCCCCCAAATTTTTGTAAAGATTACCCGGGGTCATTTCAGTGGTATCCAGGTAACGTCGAATAACAGCTTTCAACTTCCTGGTCTGCAGGGTACTTTAAAAGTAAACAAACGCACTCATGCGTTGCATGTTTGTAAAACTCGTATTAAATATCACTGACTGTACATGTACGTTTCAAATTTAAACTCAAATTAGTGTCTCCTATGTTAAAAGAAACAAATACATTATTATTATTATTATTATTAAACCGTGTTAGTTTTTTTTTTAATTAAGCCAAGTCATATACCTTATATCTTAGTTATCGCCAGCTTGTGAGCCGTATGCTGATTCAAACAGGACCTCAATTTTTAAGATGGTTGGCTTGCAATTTAGAAGAGAAAATCGATAATTTTATTTTCGAGTCAGGATTCAAAATATGTTTGGAGACTCAATGAAACCTGAAAATCACGAATTGCAGAGTTAGACAGATCTGCTGGTTACACAAAGATATGTTTTGTAACTGTGTTTAAATAACAACCAATAGGATGTCGTTACTTTTTAATTACAATATCCAAAGAAAAACCACCAGTTTTTCGAGTTATTCATGCAAGCGCACTGACAAACTAAGACAAGACCCTAGTCTTTCGAGTCGTTCTTGCAAGCGCACTGATAAAGTAAGACCAAATCCCAGTCTTTCGAGACGTTGAGGCAAGCGCACAGAAAAATAAAGACTGAACCCAGTTTTTTAAGCCGTTCGTGCAAGCGCACCGACAAACTAAGACCAGACTCGAGTCTTTCGAGCCGTTGCGGCAAGCGCACTGACAAACTAAGACCAGATCCCAGATTTTTGAGCCGTTTGGGCAAGCGCACTGACAAATTAAGACAAGATCCCAGTCTTTTGAGCCGTTGAGGCAAGCGCACAGAAAAGTTATCATTTCTAAACTAGGATTCTTTTTAACTTAAAGTGACAAATTTGTGTTCTTTATCATTTTATTAATTGGTAAGACAAAGAAATTTTAGGTGTCATTTTAAAGATTACCTTAAATTTAAACATCTGTCATGGGCGAAATTATGAATATTTCTTGTTGCAAAAATTCAAAATTTGGCACATGACACATCTGCATTTAGTTTCTTTTTAAAAGTGATCATTCATAATTTTAAATTTAATTGCCAAAATTGCTAAATAAAATTGAGTTAAAGAAATTCTTAGTTTAAAACGGGTTGTAAAACTGAAGCCGGGGCGTACATATTAATATGAACTGAATTCATGCCAGGACTTTTCTCGTGGGTTTCATCCCGTAACATACCGGGGATTTTACTAATTGCCTTCGCGTTAGAAGATTAAGGTCAACTTGAAGCTTGATGTTTTTTTTATTCTATTAATTTATTTATTTATTTATTTATTTATTTATTTATTTATTTATTTCTGCGATATTTTGGTTCAGTGTGAAGCACATCTAATGCTTGATAAAATATATATAAGACCCTTTTTTATCAGTGTATCGATGAGTTTCGTTGTCTTAGTGATGGCTAAATAGTTGCTAATTAAAAAAAAAATTAAACATATGAGAAGTTATGACATACAATTGCTTTTTAAATTTAATAATTATTTTTTGTTTACACGAGAACATGTTATATTATTTGAATCAATCATTAGAACGCTGTTCTAAAAGTCCAGTCTACAGCGCAGTCTTAATTTTTACGAACTCTGATCTTAAAGTCCTTAAAATTCGCATTTAAGTTTTATGCTTTGGCAATAAGAAGTCGTTTATCTAAGTGAAAAATAAAATAACAATGTCAAAAATTGTAAATAACAGTCAAAGCATGAAAACAGAGTAGGTATTGCAACCAGGCCACTTAAGTCGCAGCTTGATAAAATTACACTTATACCAAGTATGCAAACAGTTAGAAAATATTTTTACACATTCAACACGATTCTTGATTGAAAAACATCTGGGTACTTAAATTTTAACAAGCAATAAAGCAATAGATAAATATGTAAGTAACTTTTTTTTTTTTTTTTTTTTTTTTTTTTTTTGCTGCTTAGGTAAAATTTTAAAAATGAAGTTTATACTTCTTACATTTACATCATTGTTTTTCATCTTTTTTTAAAAAAAATTATTAATCTAGTAATTACGCAAAAATAATGCGCGAAGATCAATGGTGACATCTGACCTCGAGAACACATTTTGCGCAAGCGCATCCAATACAATGAGACTGACAGTTGGCGGGAAATGGCACGAGGAAAATAGTAGACAAGGTGCAAGGTGGTATAAAGGCAGGTGATATCTGTCCAGTTTAGGAATGCGTGTACGATTTGTATGTGCGATACATATCAGTTTGTGAAATATGTTGATATATGCACGTTCTATCAAATCAAGATCGTTATATATACATATTCAATCACGATATAATATCACAGCCTTCATCCCACACCAAATTTACCTGGGGTGTCTGTTAACCGTGTAGAAACTAAAACTGGTTGAACAGTTGAAAGCCTATTTTTAATTCCTATTCTTCATCCTTTGTAGTCTTCAAACGGGATTGTGACATTAATTGGCAGGTATAGACAATTTCGAACACACCGACTGTTTATTAGCTTAAAAGTTTTTTTGCAAACGGAAGTATAATTTCCAAGCAAAGTATTGTACTGTTTGGAGCCCACAAATTTTTACATTCAAC
Source organism: Tegillarca granosa (assembly GCA_029721355.1). NCBI lineage: Eukaryota > Metazoa > Mollusca > Bivalvia > Arcoida > Arcidae > Tegillarca > Tegillarca granosa. The sequence goes on from CM056595.1 coordinate 8,278,700, forward strand.
ACACGTCCTCCAATTTTAACCTTAAAACACTTGTAAAAAGGTCTGTAATTTTGATACCCTGCATTGTTGTGACACCACCTTGGTTTCTTGTTTGTAATAATCGACGTCAGATCTCTTGGAATAGTTTGTATATGGAGTGTCTCGTTGGGAGGTGGGGTGTTAAACCCTGGTCAGGACATATATAAGGCTTTAAAATTTAAAATACTGCATCTTTACCAGAAGTTCAGCATTAGCTAGGGTGGGGGATTTGTATGCTTGTCTGCATGTGAGCTAGCACCTTAACAAAAAGTCGCCCAGAGTGACTGCAAAATACAAGGCATACTTTAATACACACACACACCTCATACAAGCACAAAGTTGTTCTGTAGAGATTAGTAACCTGCTCTTGCACAAATAGCTGAAAAAATTGCCGATGTACGTGGTTGTGTCTTAGTTAAATCCTTTTATAATAATTATTATGAAATATAAATGAAAATAACTTTAGCATTTATACCAGTTTAAGCAATATCAAGATGGGGAAAACCCTAACCCTAGTTAAGAATATTCACTTATATCAAGACATCACTAGCTATGGTTGAAGTGCCAGAAGTTTTTACCTTTGCAGTTGCAGGGCAATGTGCAGTTTGAGTTCTATAGCATGACAATGGCCATTTGTTGTTTAAGGTCCCTGTGACTCATTTCTAAATACCCAGTATTCAGCAAAAGAACAGTCACTACCTATTTAAAGTCTTGGACATACCCAGCCAGGATTCAAACCTCTGATCCTCCCACATAAAAAGCCAGGACACTGCCAACTGAGCTATGGTAGTAGTAAAGACCTATGACAAAATACAATTCTATATATATATATATATACACACACATGTATATTACAATAATTAATGCATCTTTTGTATATTCAAAAACTGGTATTATGTATTAAAACCACAGAAGAAAAGTGACATATATTTACTGACATATATTTAGTATTATATAAAGTGACCTTTGTATAGATTAGTGTCAGTGGAGCCTATTACTCAAAAAATTGCCAGTAAATTGATATGAAGTTACCTATTTATTTAATGTTTTTACCACAAATTCACATTTAAACATTGGCAATAATTTATAGATTTATGAAAGAGTGTTCTACACTTGATAACATGATACATATATATTTTTTCATTATTATATTTTGTGTAAATTTCTCTAATTCTTGATTGTTATTCTGGTATAATTTTGTCAAATGCAGGGAGTTAATCTGGTATAATTTTACTAATTTTAATAACTGAAGTGGTAATGTTGATGAAGCCATGCCCCTCCTTAATTGACAGGATGGTAATATTGACGATGGAGGTTAATGAAAAAATTACTGCCCTCACGTGAGCCCATAATTTTATCAAGTTTCGTTCTTTTCCATTTCGACATTTAGTATTTCCAGAAACCAGAAAACAGACAAAATTTTAAACAACTTGCTGTCAAACCAACATGATATTTGTCGGAAAGAATATAAGTTTAGAGTTACATTGCTGAAACTGAAAAGACATGAAATATAATTTAAAAAACAAAAAACAAAAACATGCCACCTTTGTTGTTATAGTGGATTATCCCACTATGGGGAAAAAAATTAACACCCTCGACTTTGTATTTTCGTTGCATCATAAAGAAATTGTTGTCTTTTCAAGTCGGGACCTTAGTGGTTGAGTGCTCTAAAGCTTGCACTTGCATCATAGTGCCTTTCTATTTAGGTTTGAATCCTGTAGGCAGATCCTTGTGTACAATAGTTTGTCAGTTTACTTGCTGAAGGTTGCTTTTTCTGTTACTAACAACTTGGATATAAGTGAAGGAGTGTTGACACCATTACTCGCCTCAACTACTTTAAAGTGTTGTAACTATTTACTACACGGGCAGTTTACTTAAAACTATTACCTCTGTAAATGCGATCTCATAATATGACATTTTATTATATAATATTCTCAATAGTCCATACAATTTAGCTGTGTAGTAAAAATTAAATACACATTGATTTGTGACTCGGTAACCATTGTGAGCTCTTCCTTGTTGACGATCCAATGTGTGTGTAATATGACGTGAACAGTTGATTGTTTCATTGACACACTTTTAACATTTATGCATTTAATATGTAATATTTAAAAAAAGTTAAATGAATTGGAAAAATATTTTGTAGTCCAATTAAAAAGCAATGTATATTATTTAACATAATTATACATAAAAATGTGGCAGTACTTTTTACATTACGTTTTGTGTGTTTTGGTCAAATGGCTTTTTTCTTATATAGAGGAGACAGGTTGCGTTTTTATGAAAAAACAATTTAAAAAAAAAAAAAAAAAATTATTTAATAAAAGAATCTTAAATCAGTGTTTTTGTAATATTGAATTTATTACACTTGTCAAATAATTTTTATGCATCTCTCCAAGGCTCTTTGCATAAAAACTATTCAGCTTGTTAGATAAATTCAATGTTGCATGTAAGATCCTCTTTTTCTTGGCAACATTGCATTTATGTGTGAAGTAGGTACATAAAATGAAGAGATCACATGAAAGGGACATAAGCTCACTTTAATACTTAGCTACAACAATGGTACCATCATTGTTAATTTTTTTGACTAAATTAGATTGTATGTAAATCACATGATAAATCGTGTCTAAGAAAAATGTGTAAACAAAGCTTCTTTCATAGATTACTGAATTTTCAAAAAAAAAAAAAGGTAAAAAAAAGATTTTGTTTAAAAACCAAAGACTGTAACAGTTGCCTTTTGATTTAATAACTAAATTTGAATATGCATGTGTACAAAGACTTTTTATGTGGAGAGTCTAAAATTGTCAATTAAAATTTTTGATTTTATTGATTTTTCAATGCTATTTACAAGGATATAATGTTTTATCAGTAAATGATGTAAGTGGCATTTAAATTCCCAAACAGGTTATACATAGAAATATACTAACTTTCTCTTTCCACTTGTGCCTCATTAAACAATTATGAGTAACTATGCTATACCTCTAGAACCAATAGTCATTGAGACGCGGAAAAAACTTCATTTTAACAAGTTTTCATTTATAACTTACAGTTTAACTCCTAGATGAATGCACTTAACTAAGATGTACACTTCCTTGAAATTTATCCATGGTGTAATAACCAATAGTCCTCTAGATGCAGAAAAAACTTCATTTTAACAGTTTTCATTTATAACTTAATTGTGTATAGATGAATACATTTAACAACTAAGATTTACACTTCCTTGAAATTTATCCATAGTGTAATAACACCATCCAGCACAAATTGTAGAGTTTTTATAAGTAAAATTTACAGTTGTACATGATCTCAGCATTTTAAGTATTTTAGAATAAAGCAAAATTCAAATTTTAAAAAGTATGTATTGCTGTGTTAGTACCACTTATAACATTTACATATTGCGAAGCATATTTCCTTTTCTTATAGTTGTTTGTATATAAATTTTGGTCAAATTAATAATGATTATAAATTGGAACATTTGCAAGTATATTGTAATAAAAGTCCATATGCATGTGATATATGTTGCTTCAATACAGAATGACATCTTCAAAATATGTTAGTTTGAAAATGATGTTTTTAGGATTTTCCTAGGTGCTTTTTTGAAAATGATGTTTTTAGGATTTTCCTAGGTGCTTTTTCGGTAAATCTATTAACTTTTTATTTTATTTTTCTGTTCATTTTTTTTGTTTTTCAAACATTAGACTTTTAATAAGTGAAACTTTGATTTACTGTTGAATAGATTTTACAGTTTGCTGCATTCTGGTGTGTTATAAAATCCCAAAGGGTGCTTTTGATCTTTCAGATATCTAATCTGTCAAGTCACCCACTTTTTGCGGGTCACACACGGGAATTTAAACAATGACCCGACAAAAATATGCACTCGCTGGGACTCGAGAAATCTGACCCGTTATGACCCAGGAATTCTTATTTCCAAATTTTGTTCAGGTTTTAGATACTATAATGCACATCAGGCCAGTTTCCATGTTAACAAAACAGAATAGAACTCACACTGATATTTAACAGTCTATAGATCATATTGTTTGCTGCTTTTTATCAAAATTGTTAGAAATAATCTTGTTGGCAAAGAATAGGTCAATGATTAGGTCACTATATATCAATGATTAGGTCACTATATATCAGTGATTAGGTCACTATATATCAGTGATTAGGTCCTATATATCAGTGATTAGGTCACTATATATATCAGATTAATAGGGTTCTGAAAATTTTGGTCTTGACTGTTGAACATTTTTAAGCAAGCCAAAAAATTTATTTTAAGAAATTATTGGCAATGTATTGTATATTTCAGTGTATATTAATTATGCTGTTACTGTTACTGCTTTTCTTAAGTAGGGTACAGTGAACTTGATAACGATCTTATTCTTCTGATTGACCATAGCTAAGTGGAGTGGAGCAATGGTGTTTTACGCCCAAGTCAAGATTCTTTCAATTATTTTGAGGTGGTCAGTCCTGGGATGGTGGAGGAAATTGGAGTGCCCAGAGAAAACCATCAACCTAAGGCATGCAAATTAACAAACTTTCTCACACTGGGATCTGTCCCAAGTGGGATTAGAATCCAGGCGGTGAGAGGCACTTTGTTTGATCCGTAAGCACATGCTTAAGACCACTAGGCCACTGAGGCCCCAATAGCTAACTTTTAGTATGTTACAAATATCAGTTTTGATCACACATTTTTGACATAACTGGTTTGACATTATTTGTATGTTGAGCTATAGAGGATCAGAAATTTTCAATGTCTGAAATAACCTGAAATGTATTTAACTTAACACAAGGGATCCAATGGATCATGTAACCAGTAAACTTTACTCCATTCAGAGTTGTTGAAATTTTATAAAGCAAAATGTTAGCAGTCTTTGAAAAACGGGTCTTGGTGGCCCAGTGGTGGAAAGTGCTTGCTTACAATCACAGTGCCTCTTACTGCCTAGGTTCTTTTCAAGATTGGGCAAATCTTAGAATTATAAAGTTTGCCATTTGCTTGTCAAAGGTTGTTGGTTTTCGTTGGTTTTTTCTAAAATTGGTTTCCTTCACCATCCTAGAAATGACTGCCTTGATACAAGTGAGAGAATTTTGATGGGACTTAGAAAACATTACTGAAATCTCTTTGATATAAACCAACTATTGTGACAATCCTTAAGCATCTTTTTAAAAAATCGTGCTCTAATTGTTAATAGCTTAAAAATTGCTGATCTGATGTTTAACAACATCACAACCATCTAATTATTAAGAGCTCTAATGAACGAGCATTATAAAGTATTATAAGTTGTGCGTATGGTAAATTAGAGAAAATCTGTAAAATAAAATATTTGACACTTTACGATTAATAAATGTGAATATGTTTAACACTTTTCAGATTAAGCTGTTCTTAGGTGAAAATGAAAGTTAAAGGTGCCTCAAAAAGACGAGTTGTAAATATGGGTAAGTCTAAACAAAATGGAGTACAGTTGTTTTACTTGAAACTCAATAGCTGGTGGTGTCTCAGTAGTATATTAGTTCTGACTTGGACATTGGTAGCCATAATGGCAGAATGTTTAATTGTTAGCCTTTAAACTCAAGTCTTCTCCCCATTGTCGGTTTGACCACAGTTGACCCTAAGCGAGTAAGGTTTTTCCTTGATGCAGGCTCCTACTAATAGGCTGGGTACCAGTATAAACTTTTGTCTGCAGCTTAGCTGGTGATGGAGTGAAGTGGAGTGAAGTAATGGTGTTTTACATCCCAGTCAAGACTCATTCACTTATTTTGAGGTGATCAGTTCTGGGATGGTGTAGGAAACCACCAATCTTTGTCAAATGAACTGACAAACTTTCTCGCACTAGGATCTGTCCAGAGTGGGATTCGAACCAAGGCGGTGTATATATATATATATATATATATATATATATATATATATATATATATATATATATATATATATGTATGTACTGTAAATCAGGAAATTAATGCTAGGCCTGTTTAATCTCGTTAATTTCTTTATTTGCCAATTTCTGTATGTTTATTGTAAATTGAGTTATATCCCTTAACCAGAAGTTGTTATCGTAAGTGATTAATCAGAGCACCTTCTCATTTAGCAGTAATTTTTTGCTGTTTTTTTTTCCTACTGGGAATTTCGCTACGAGTAGAATTGTGACCGATTCATCATTTTGAACCTTGACTGGGATGACAAATTAAAAGTACAGTGATTTTAAGTAATCTTAACATTCTGAACTAGCAAGTCAAAGACAAAGATCAGTTGTACACATGCCGGCATGGATGTCCTAATTTTTAATGCATTATTTTAATAAAAACTCGAACGTCGTTACCTTGAATACCCAGGATAAATCGGAAGTCATCTGTCGGTCCCAAGCAATTTCCTTTAATATCTTATTTAAATCAACCTCTATGGCTCGAACTTCATTAACTTCAATACCCCGCTCGCTCGAACAATAAATTTTTTTTAAAAAGTATGAAGTTAGTGTAAATTCAACTTCTTTCACTCGAATACAATTTTTGTCAGAAAGACATGTGGCCTGGGTCGTTGTAAAAAAAACACAAGCTGAAGCCATATCTCAGATTTCATTCAAAGTAATAGAGTGGAACGAAACAATTAGTCTAGACATTTCATTCTCAATGAATTTTTTTTCATATTTTGTGATGAATAATGAAATTTTAATCTAGATATTTCATTATTTGAAGTTTTAAAACATTAACATGTATTACAAATTTAAAGATTCTTTGTAAATCGATAACATGGAAAACTGAACCTCTGATCGTATCTCCATATTCCATCCTTCTAACCCCGTGATGGCTTGAATATTAGACCTAAGTCAAGGGACTTCGAGCCTTTACAGTATATATGTTTATTTATTTTCATTCAACATTGCAGGTTCATCTAAGTCAAAATTTGTAACAACAGAAGTTGAAAACATTGAACAAAACACTGATTTTGAATTGCCAACTTCAAGTTTTTCCATTCTGACTCTAGATAGCTGTAGTGAAGAAAATGAATCAGAAAGCCAGAATATGCAATCACAAACAAATTTAAAAATTGCTCCTTCAAAGTTTTTACCAACCAGAGAGGATCATCCTGGTACCATATCTACGGAGTCCTGTCAGTTGAAATTGGAAAATCCTACCGATGAGTCAGGATCTAAAAATCTGCTAGATGAGGTTCCTGTTGCAGTTGATGCTCACCCTGTCCCAGTGATATATACAGATGATGCAAAGACCCCTGGAGTTGATGCAAAGACTCCAGACTGCAGTGGGATATTGGTTTCCAATGGTAATATAAATTATTGGCTGTAACTGCAAATTGTGTTATTTATTTGTGTCAGTTTTTTTATCAAGAAAGATGACATTTCTATTTAATATTTACATGTTTAATTTTTTTAATGAGATACATTGTTAGCAAGTAAAATTATTTTTAAAAGGTATACAAAAATGTTGCATGTTATAAAGGTCTTATTATGTCATAGGGATACTTGCTCAAATAATAGTCGCTTTAGGTCTCAAACTTGGGCGTCTTTTAAAATTTATCATACTAGTGACCAATTTGCATTTTTAACACAAACTTTGTAAATACACTCCCCAAACGGGATATTGAACATGAAGTGCTTTGTGCCTATTAATTTGTGCTCTTTTCATGCTGTCCCTAATTTTCTGGAATAAAAAAGAAGTTTGTTTCAGAATAATTTTATTTGCTTGTCTGCATTGTACAGCAAATATAAAAAAACATGTAAATTATGTAGTATTTACATATACTGTCCTGTTTTGCTACTCTCACAAAATCAAGAAAACAAGCACACATATTTCTTCATTACATACAAAGAAGAGTGACATTTTTGAAAAAAACTTGGAAGTTCATTCAATAATAATTAAATAATTTCCTTAAATAGGTATCAATTGTTACCACCTGCAGTTTGATTACAAATGAAAAAAATTGTACAAATTTAAAACTTGCATAGAAGATGTGCAATGAAACATTTTTTAAATCTAAGGTCAAGGCCATTAGAACAAATCTTAGAATTTTTGTTATTTATTCATTGTCCATTCCTATCACAGACATGGCTAGATTTATTTCAGTGAGTCTTGGTACCACATGAAAGGATGCATCATGAACCACAGTGTGTTTTCTAGGTTGAAAGTTAACATTGCAAGGTCAAATCTTAATTTTTATAGTGCCATTTTCTGAATGGATTTCAGCAAATCTTGATACAAACAAAACAAGTAGGAGAGGATGAGCCATTGATCACATTGCTCTCTGTAGGATTTCAAAGTCACCAGCAATCAAATGTTTTGAATGTTAAATATTTTGTGTACATGCTTTACCTTACATTTGTGGATGGATTTTAATGAACAAGGATGCTCATTTGACTTGACACGAAGAAGTAAATATAGGTTTTATATTGCTTCATATATAAAAATTCTTACAATACTTAGTGAATTTGATTTCTGCAATTTGTTTTAATTACAAAAATGTGTTGGCTGCACATAAAGTGTATAAATTATTTTAGGAAAATATACTTACACAAAACCTTATATATAGAAAATTCTAGAAAATAAAAGGTAACTATAAAATGCTCATTTTTTGAGACTTGGTTTGACTTGGCATACTGCACAGTTCTTCCCTCTAACTTTGACTTTGGCAAACTGCACAGTTTTACCATCAAACTTGAAAGTTACAACAGGCTTCTGTGGACAAGACTGCAGATACACAGGTATTTTATTTGTTATTTCAGACTTGAGTAAAAACCAGCCAGTTGGAAATTTCTTGAGGAATCAAACACAAAGATTTGTAACGCCTCCATTGAGAAAAACCAAGCGAAGGGAAAAGAAAACTAGCTCAAAGTTAGCCCTGACCTCGCAACAAAATATCTTTGCACAGAAAGTTCCAGGCTCAAAATTAGTTCAAAACGCAAGACTGGAAGTTAAAAATGCTGGAACAAAAAATACAAATGGTGGTGAAACTAATAAAATGGATGGCAATAATGTTGGATATAATGTAAATACTTATACAGCTGGAAAATCAAAACCTCGTTGGAACGAGAGCAACAGTAAAAGTACAACAGGTTCATCTCCATTCATTTATCTTGATGATGGACAGATTTATAAACAGGGAATAGCTGATGACATAAGATCTGGTATTGTTTATGCAAAATTAATAAAGAATTCCTCACCAATAGAAGATTGTGATAGTTCATCATCATCCAGTAATGCGGAAACTAGCCACCAGGACTACAGAAAGAAAGGATCCAAGATGCATGAAAAACAAACAGGGACAAGATAAAAGTATTGTTAAAAGAAGAATTAAACGGACAAAGAGAAAAATGACTGCAAACCCTATTCCTGTTGACTGATAAATCTACAGATAGTGAGATATCAAGCAGCTCATCTACATCTGGTACAAATATGGGTGACAAATCTATCACAACTTATTTCAGATCAGATACCTCTGCGGCTTCTGACAGTACAGGTAATGAACCTGTAATACTTATTGATGAGAATGAACAGATTACACATAGAACTGTGATTAGTAATGAAGTGAGTAATGAGATACTATCTGCTAGTGCAGTCAGTAATGAGATACCCTCTGCTAGTGCAGTCAGTAATGAGATACCCTCTGCTAGTGCAGTCAGTAATGAGATACCCTCTGCTAGTGCAGTCAGTAATGAGATACCCTCTGCTAGTGCAGTCAGTAATGAGATACCGTCTGCTAATGCAGTAGGTAATGTGATACCATCTGCTAAAGAAATAAATAATATCAACTGGATTAAACATGAAATCTCGCATCTTAAAAGCTTTCAAAACCCATTGGATCCAATTGAACCAGTTTCCATATTGCCAATGCAGCAAGCCTTTACACAGAACAGAGTGGCTGGCTTTGAATTTTCATCACAACCTATTATTTTAGATACCAACAAAAATTATCAAAATAATTCTAAAGATAAAAATACACCTACATCAGAGTTAGGAAAATCAGCAATTTTGACATTATTAGGTTCTACAAGAAAAGACTCTTATTCGTTGGAACAGACAATTTTAGGCAATAACAAAGTTGGTAATTACCAAAATTCCAAAGATATTGAAGCATCTGATTGTAATAGTGATCAGTGTCTGTCAGCAGGTAATGCAAACCAAATGACTAAGAAAGATGTCATATTTGTAAGTAAAGAACAGAAATATTCACATAGTTCAGAATCCATTGTGAGTAATGAGTCATCCTCAGTTCAGAGCTCCAATTGTAACTTTACCTCAAAGTTAAGCTTGAACCAGTCCTCTTTGTCTCGTTTGCTTACTTTGAACACCATTGCTAGAACAAATGATACTGGATTATGCTCCCAGAACTCAGTTACTGAAAGAATTACCTCTACTTCAGCATCAGATGTTTTCATGACATCTACTGATGATTCAATAATGAATTCAAATCAGACGATTAAAAAAAGGGGGAGAAAGCAGAAAAATGAGTTAAATCACCAGACTCCAGTAGAATTGACTTTCTCTGCATTTTATGGAAATAACAATTTAGTGGTTAATAAACCAAGCATCACACAACCACTGCCATCCAAAATTGCAAATGGCTTGACAGAAACTCCAGTAAAGCATGAAAATAATGAATCTTCTAATTTAGATAGTTCAACAGAAGGCACAAAGTGGAAAAGGGGAACTAGGATATTGCCACCACGAAAATGTGCTAAGAAGATGGTTGGTCAGATGTGTTTGACACAAAGGAAAAGGAATCTCAAAATGGAAAAAAGCAAAAATGTTTCATCCAGTCACACTGGTAAACAGGTTATAACAAACAATATTGGACAACAGGTGCAGCAAGTAAATTATAAAAAGGAGGAAACTTTGAATTTCTTGCCAGAAAATGTTGTGGACAAGGAAAGTTCATTTTCAGCTTCTAGTAATGGTAAAAACCCACCATTTACAAACAACAATACTGATGCTTTAACTCCTGTTGTTGCAGGGCTATCCAAGAAGTCATCTGTTTATACAAAAAAAGTCTCTTTTTGTAACAAAATATCAAATAGAGAAGCAAGAAAACAAAATACCAGAAACGATGGACTAGTTAAAAATAATTTTAAACAAAGACATTTTCCAATTGCAAGAAAGGAACTTAAACAAAGCAGAAGCCAATGTTTGAGGAATTTGAATATAGGTCAACGAAAGCATTATAATGGAGAAATTAAGTTTGTACATGTGAAAGGTCTAGCTAATAAAATTTCTTTTGTCACCAAACATCTACAGTATTTAAAGAAAATGGCTTTAATTTATAGAACTAATAATGTGAAGATAGAATCCCAAAAAAGAGGTTCAACACATATCCAAGGTGATATTGATATTACTCCCACAGATAGAAAGACTAGTAAACCTGCAAGTACAAAAATAGTACGAAATTTGTTTCCTATAAATACCAGACATTGCAAATCACCAATGATGATAGCTGTGAAATGCATCGGAAATTCTGCACCCATTGTGAAATCTAAAAAATGTGTTAAAAATAATGATGGAAAATCTGTTAAATCATTTACAAGGAAAGGATATAAACAAAGAGGTAATAAATTGACAAATATTCCTGCCATTTCAAAATTATCTTTAGTCAAGAAAATTGTGGATTCTGAAAATAATGGAAGATTTTTATCAGGGCAGTTAAAAAAACTAGGTTCCAGACAGAAGTTTAAAGTCTTATCATTGATGAAGAGAGTTACTTGTGTTAGAAAGAAAAGGTTAAATGTTAATCATTTTGGAATGTTTCATGAAGATAGCAAAGTTGGACGAGACATAGGATGTGTTACAAGAGGATTGAGAAATGCTTTTCAATATAGTATCACAGCATCGTCCAATAGTGTGACAGGACCAGAAATAAATAGACTTAATTTGGACACCACCAGCAAAACAGAACACATTGTCAGTAATGAATATAATCATCAGGTGATCAACAATAACCAATCACCTCTATGTTACCTTGGCAACAAGGATCACCAATTGTTGGAAGGAAAACAAGAGGTGCCAAAAATTGTCTCTGGTGAGAAAACTGCGGTTTGTAGAGAGGGACATAACCTTACTAGTGAGAATTCTGCAACTTTATATCAGGTTGATGATGACAGTAACAATAATCAGGACCCAACAGAAAAGACACCATCAATTGATGTTATGTCAATATTACGGTTTGTTAAGAAAAGTACATACTTTGAAATTGATGGAAAATGGTTATCAGGTCAGTTGAAAAAACTAGAATCCAGACAGAAGTTGAAAAACTTGTCATTAATGAATAAGGTAAGTTGTATGAGGAAGAAAAGGTTGAATGTTAATCATTTAAGAATGCTTCAAAAGGATAGCAAAGTTAGACATGTTAGGACAACAAGAAGAATGAAAAATGCTATTCATTATAGAGTCATGGAACCATCCAAAAGTGTGACAGAACCAGAAATAGATATATTTGATTTGGACACCACCAGCAAAACTGAACACAATCCTCAGATGATGACTGGTGACTTGTCACCTTGTAACCTAGGCAATAAGGATAACCAATCACTGGAAGGAAAGAAACATGACACAAGTGGGCAAATACATGAGGTCATTGAAAAGAAGCACTTTGGTCAGGAAAGTAATGGTAAAGAAAATGCTATATTGATGGAAGCAGACAGTAACAACAAGTTTTTTGAAGATCCTTCATCCAGTTCCAGGCTGGCTAGAAATGAGATGAAAAGAGCACAGTTGAATATTGAAAATAAAAATCTAGTAAATGTAAATACTAAACAGACAACTTCAAAAGCTGTGGGAATGCTAGCCATTGTACAAAACAGGGAATCTGAACAAATGTATGTGAATGTTGAACAGAAAACTAATACTAATGTTGGCATTTCTGAAGAACTAGAGAAGTCCAGATGTGATGATTTGGCTGCTAGTCATGTTGAGGGTTCTCCTGAAGAGACAATTAGTGAATCACATGGCAACATGAAGAAAAATGACAATAATATTGACCAGATGGTGATGTCATTTTTTGAGAGTGAGAAAAAGAACATACAATCTGTTGTTAGCAATGAGAATGACTTGTTTAATCAAATAGATATTGATAATTTTACCTTGAGACTAGAACTGGACACAGAGAGTAATGAAGCATTTAGTCCAAGTAAAGTTGAACTGTATTTGCAAAGATGACATCATGTTAAAGCAGATGGTAATGGTACATGAAAGTGACATGTCGCCACAAAAGATGACATTGATTGAGAAAAAAGATGAGTTAAATTCTCAAGATAGAGACAAAGAGTCCCAGCAAATAATGACAGAAAAGGCTGACATTTCACAACAGAGGACATGTTTGATTTTAAAAGGAGGAGACTCAAATCTGATGGATATTGATGAAAATGAACACTCTCTCTGTTCAAGGTATATCAATGGAAATGGAGATATAAAAAAGATGAACCATAATACAAATGTTTTAGCATTTCCTCCAGAAGAAATATGTGAGTCAGTTCTTAGCACTAATGTATCAGATCACCTGGATAAATCTGTGGTGGAAGACACCACAACAGTGGTTACTAAGGCAACCATAGTCTGTGATAAAGACAAGTCTGGCTTTACAAATGACTTGACATTAGTTGATACTAGCAATGAAATCACTAAGTCCACAACACCAGATAAAAAGAATGGGTCTGAAAGAACAAAAGAGGCCCAGTCAATAGAAGTCACTGAAAAAGTTGATGGAGCTAAAGAAACTGATACCAACAGCAAGTCAACCGTTACTAAAAACCCCATAACAATAGACACCATGAACATGGATATCAAGAGCATTGAATCTTACAACGATACATCTAACAATACATATGATGGTATGTCGGTAGACGATGGCATTGATATCATTAAAGAGGTTGACAACAGTTGTGAAAGTACAGCACAGTCTAATTGCAAAAACCCAACATCTATAGACACTATCAACATGGATGTCCAGACCACAGAACTTGGTAACAGTGATAACTATACATATAGAGCTATTCCAGAAAACACCAGTAATGAAATCAGTGAAAAGGCCAACAACAGCAATGCAGACATAGAACAGTCAACTCACAAAGACCAAGCATCTATAGTTACCATCAACATGGATATCCAGAACAGAGAACATGACAACAGTGATATGTCTAACAGTGCATAGTGATGCTATGTCAGTAGACACCAGTGATGACTTTAGTGAAGAGGCTGAAAACAGCATTGAAAGTACAGAACAGCCAAGTTGCACAGACTCAGAGGATACAACTTTAACCAGTGGAAATAGATTAAAAATTTCCAACACAGTTGGAGAAAAAGTGATGTCTAACAAAAGAAGAGGGAGAAAGTCAAATTCAAAGGTATTTATACTGTTGTAAAGTTACTACTTAATGCATACACCTTGAACATTAAAAGATAGTTTTATTTTAGGACAATTTTCTGCAAGGTTGAAGACAAGCTAAAGATACAAATTAATTCACTGAAAGCTTGTCATAAACATACATAAAAATGAAAACTAGAACTTCAGAAACTACACATTTTCAGACAAGAAAAAAATTCAAGTATTTTCAGACTTTCATACGATATCATCATTTTTTGCTTATTTTATTTAAGCTCTACAAATGCATAAAATACTAATATGGCTGAAAAGCATTTTATAGTTTTGTCTTCATTTATTGTTAAATTCCTTGAATTATGGTGCTTTTCAAGATTTGATTAAATATTTTTAAACAATTTTCACATGACTAATAGTAAAAGTCTGTTTATCACAATGCAAATACATATTAAAATTTGAACTCTAAAAATTTACATATTTGTATCCATGTTGTCCTTTGTAGGGAAAAGACTGTAGGGGATCAGGAGGCTGGGAGGAATCACTAAGACAAAAACCCACAAAAACACAGCTTTTTCAGGTCAATCCTAACAAAGAGAAAAAATCTGGCACCAAAATGCAAACCAAGAGTAATGGAGATGTTGGTAACAATACTTCTAGGAAGAATGATAAGCCAAGGGAGACAACTGAAAGTTGTAGTTCAACAAAAGAAGCCATATTGTCAACATCTGATAGAGAGAATACTGGTGTATCTTTAGATACTGAACCTTCAAAGGTACATCTTGAATTTTGTCAGTATATCCAACATGTTAAGCAAAGGATTTTAGATGGATAATCTGGTTCTTCTTGAGTCTTTATCATTTTGAGATTAATGCAATAATTTTTTAAAAAATAGCAAAACAACCAAATTTATCAGAATGACAAAACTTGAACCTTGAGAATAGCAAGTACAATAAAGAACTAATGAAGAGGTCCATATCTTGTCTTGTTAACTTGATATATGAGCATATATATATATATATATATATATATATATATATATATATATACACGCATGGATTTAAAAAAAATACTGTATTATTAATGTAGAAATACCCAGTGATGGAACAACATAGGCTCTTTATCAGTAGGGTATACTAGTATATATATGTTTCAAAGTGGATTCTTTTCTTTTTGATTAGCAACTGGAATTTTTTATCATTAATACTAGGTGAATAATTCTACCTAAACAATAAAAAGATAAAGGAAATACATAGTATTACTACATTGAACATTTGCATTTTCAGATAAAACATACTGGAAGGATTGTATTTGCTAAGTTAGGAAGAGAGAGATGGTGGCCTGGTTTGACAATTAGTGGTGATCCGTTTGGTATCAAGGATCCAGATTTCGGTAAATGTTGGATATTTTGGTTTGGAGATCACAAAATATCCCAGGTAAATATACTGTTTTTGCTGGTATTAAGTACAGAAGCCTTCACCCTTTTGAGCTTTTACAATTGTCTTGCAATGTTAAAGCGATGTGTTGGTAAAACTTTTAGACAGCTCTCACATTCCCTGTTTGTCTGGTAACAACACTCCACAAAAGTATTTCAATAATTTTTTTTTGAATCTGCAGAGAGTTGAGTATCCCAATCATGCCAGTGACTGACCAGAATTTAAAAAAAGCACATGTACCATGCCAAAACAACTTGTTCAATGTAATACCTGAGGTGTGTTCAACAATGTTTGTGCTTTCCAATGCCCTCGATACAAATTATTTGTCACATGAATAGAAGCAACAGTTTCATTGCATCCAGGTCATCATAATCACCTTTCACAGAGGTGTTTACCACTACGGATTTTCCGTATTTTACACGGATTTTAAATGCAAAATACGGACTACGGATTTAATTCACGGAAGTACGGTTTCCGGTTCTTTTCAAGAAATTTTTTTTTTCTCCCCAAAGTGCTTGAATGAGCGGTGGTCTGAGATAGAGATTTCTGCGGTTTTCGGGACACCTCTTATTAATCGTATGTTTTACCGATCATTCAAAGTAGGTAACGAAAGTTAGTTTGGGAAAGATGTCTGCTTCTGCTGCAACAAAGCGCACGGCTCCGGCTGAGCAGGACTCTGATGATGATGAACAAACCCCAAAGAAAAGACGAGAAACAAACCAAAAATACAAGGAATCTTACTCAAACTTGTTTGACATCGTCCAAACGTGGGGAATGTATGGTGCGCTGTACCGTGTGCTTGTGTGACTTTTCATGCGGGCACGGCGGGAAGAATGACTGTAAAAGACATGTAGATTCAAAATCACACAAGGTATTGAACACTTTGGTAAAAACAAATAAGTCTATGGCATCTTTTGTCTCTCAGAAGTCTGTTGAAACCGACCATAAATTCAGAGAATTTCAGAAAAAAATCTTTTTAATTTATATATCTGGTATCTTCAAAACATGACTCTAAAAGGCTTCAGAATGCAGGATTTTGCATCTAAGTTTAAAAATTTTCGGGGGGGGGGGGGGGGGGGGGGGAACCTAACTCCAGACAACACCTACTTGAATACACATGTCTGAAAATAAAGTATTGCAAGCATCTGTACACTTATTTTAATCAGTTTTCATTCAAAGCCTGATTAAAGTGTGAAAACGCCTTGTAAAATGTAAAATCAATTATTGTGTGTGGGGAAGGGGTGGGAATTGAAGTATGAAATATATAACACGAATACCTGCTTAATTTTGATGTGCCATATGTGCACATTTTGGTAAATGATTCGTCAGTGACACTAGGGTCCGAAAATTTTGATAGATAAATAATATAAACAAAACAGTTGAAAATTACTGAATCTAAAGTTCCAAAATTATATAAATCCAAATCCAGCTAAGGAATGCTTTGCATAAGGGAACAAACCTTAGTTTTACCGTAAAAACCCATGTAATTTACGCACCCGTGTAATTTACGCAGGTGGTTTTCAAGCTAAAATTTATTTTAAAAAAAGCTTCAACTCATGTAAAATTCGCACCCAAAATTTTCCAAAATCGCCGATTTTCTATATGATCCGAGCAAGTGGTTTTCTTGTATTTAAGTGTTTTGTATCAGTTTGGTGTATTTTACCTGTTTTAATTAACTTAGATAAGATTTTATTAATTTTCATTAGAAAAAATTACGGCTGTCACATTTTTTTTCGGTTTGTAAACAAAGTAGGTTATACCTTGTAACAGGTCATTAGCGTATTGTTGTATGTTTCCAAAATCACAATCACAGGAAGAATTATCAATAAAACAGACAACTACTCACACTCACGCGTGTTGTGAATTCAATTTAATTATCAATTAACATCAGCTAGTATGACACTTTTACTCAACCGGCAGAGGGAAGAAACCGACTTTACCCTGTTTGTAAACAGAATTTTGATTGGTCGAGAGAGTCTTCTTGACCCAAGCTATACATTTCCGCCTATCCACCCATTTGCGTCTAAACCATTGATATTTCACTCCCTCTCACACCTTCCCGCTAAATCTGAATCTCATAAGTTTCTTCAAGCCAAGATTATCCATCTCAAAACACATATCCAGTCAAGATTATCAGTATCACCATGTATGTGTCAATGGTGTTCCTTCACGATCGGTGGAAAATGCTATCAAAGCACATTGTAGCCAGCTCAATGCACGTTAGACTTCCAAACAGTAGTTAACCATTTATTTCATTACATTTAAAATTTGTACAAAGAAAGTAAGCATAAAATACCATTCTACACACACGCATCATTTTTTTATTCTTCAAATGCATTATTTTTCCGTAAAATAGTATTTTAACATGAAATAGGCCAACTTCCGGTACAAATGTTTACATTTTTAACACTCGTCAGCAAGGAATTTTTTTATAAAAAATCACGAAAACAATCTACTCGTGTAATTTACGCACCCCCCAAACTTTAATTTAATTTTTACAAAAAAAAGTGCGTAAAATACATGGGTTTTTACGGTAAATAAATTTCAAAATGAAGACTACTGAAAATTTTGCTTAATAGTATATTTTCTGACAGCACAAAGTACTGCATACTGAGTTGTGGATACCCTCAGGGGGTTAACTCCACCAGCAGCAGTACCCCCTTTAACATTTTGTAAAGTTTAAAACTTGATTGGGTGATCTAGTGTGACCATTAAAGTCATAAATTTGAAGTTAAATATAACGTCATGTAAAACTGTAATAATAGGATTTGAACATAAAGTGTTCAGAGGAAAAAAAAAGACTTGAAAATAGTTTTGGATACATAGGTATGATGACTACTGTTTTACAAGCATAGAAGATTGAATATTTTCTTTTTCAGAATTGGTTTGTTGAATTTGGCTAATTTTGCTATTTTGTTTCTGTTTAAAATATGTATTCATATTTCTTCACAGATTCCTGAAGATAAAGTAATTCCTTTTGTTTCTAATTATTCCAAAATGGTTGGAAAGAAAATGGGAAAATTATTTCATAAAGGCATTTTGGAAGGCATACAGGTAAAAATTTAATTGGTTGATCATGGCAGTTTGGGAACTGATTTATCCTGAGAAAAGTGAAGGGTAGTGTGTCCAAAATAATGTTGTTTTGATAAAAATTACCAAAGCAGCTAATATAGCATAAGTTGATGTGTTACGGATTTGTTGGTATAATGAGACTGTATTTACTGGCAAGGATAATGCTTTTTTTTCTGCCAGCTTTCATTTTATAATTCAATTCAAATTTTATTGTCATGTAAAAAAATAACTTGTGATGAAAAAAGTGCAGGTAAACTATTTAAAAAATGGGTCGAAAAATGTTTATATTGTATAAAAACATATCTTTCTAGAACTGCAGACTCTTTGATTTGAGCAATAGTTTTCTTTCCAAGTAACCAATCGGTGTAAGGGAGATAATTTAAAAACTTGTGGCAAAATAAATATATTGTGTACATTATACAGTTGAATCTCGTTATCTCGAACTCCAAGGGGAAATGCAAAAAGTTCGACTTATCTGGAGTTCGAGATAAACGATGTAGAAAAAAAACGGCAAAAAAGGGAAGTAACTCGTACAGACCTATCGGAAGTCACTTCCGGTATTATGTGATGTTTATGTCGACAAAATTTTCAGTATTTACCGATGCCTCTATATCTATTTTAAAACGTGATAAGCAAGTCGATCACAAAATAGTTTCGACATTGTTCATTTTCAAGTGTTGTGAGAAGTACAATTTTATTCATAAGTAAATCTGTATACCGCTGACAAGTACATTTATTTGTTGCTTTCCAGCTACAAAATATCGTTTATTATTATTATTGTTTTTTTTTTTTGTGAAATACGTGTATTAAGTACATTTGTTATCAGCTATAATTTTGCAGCTGTAAGAATGAAAATTAAAACAAAATAAAGTAAATATTGTTTATTACACAAAATATCAATAAATTAATAACAAAACAATTCAACTATAAAATCATCACCATAATCCATAAATAATCATGAAAAGAATGTCAATGTTCATTTTATAAACGTCATATAAGCTTTTCACGCATTAGCACTATACTCTCAATAAAGTTAATTACAAGAGCACTAAGTTAAAAAAAATTAAATGAATACATGATACTGTTACCTAAAAAAAAGAAAAGAGAATAAACATTATCAAGCACTGCATCATTGAAATATAAAATCCACAATAACAAAATTTGATAATCCAGAATTAAAATAGAATCACCACTGAATGTTTTAACGTAGGTCCATAATAACTTATAATTAAAAAAACAAAGTGAATGTTTTTAATCTTGCTTGGAAGTTTTCTGGAAAAAGTCTGTTATGTCACTCTGGTTTGTGCAAAAACGATGCAAATGTTGGCTAGTGATAAAGCTAGTGACGGCACTGAATATATGAGACACATGTTCGGAATTTTCACTACAGTCTAAAAAATCTCTTATAATATCACACACGTCTAAAACTTGCGAAAATGGTCTCGTAACTGGTGCAGAAGTAACGTCATCATCCTCATTGTCACTATTGTCTAAAATCACATTTCTTGAACTAATAATATCATTAACAATACTGTCTTCTGTTACACATTCCGATGTTTCAATATCATTGTCAATAACAGTGTAGTCCTCTATGGACACAACAGTTCCAAAACCTAGACGCATAATTCTGGCTAGTGGTATATCATCATCAGGGCCGTCGTTGTCAGAACTCAATTCATCAGATAAATCTACAGAACTCTTAATAAATCCAGCATGACGAAAACAGTTCTCAATAGTCCTAGCATTAACACTGTTCCAGGCCTCGCGTAACATGCGTAACGCATCGAGAACACTTATACTTAGTTCAGTATTGGTGTCTATAGCACCGATTTTCTTTTTGATAATTAATTTCCTGTATTGGCACTTAAGATTTTTAATCACGCCTTGATCCATTGGTTGCATAACACTGGTTGTATTTCGGTGGCAAAAACACTAAAGTTACTGATGTAAGTCCGGTGATACTCAGATGTGCGGGACAGTTGTCGACAATCATCACGATTTTTCTCTTCTTTTTTGTCATTTTCTGATCAACTGATTGTAACCATTTCGTGAACATTTCTGAAGTCATCCATGCTTTCTTATTCGAATAGTATTCAGTTGGTAATGTTTTCACGTTCTTAAAACAACGGAGATTTCTTGACTTCCCGATCACTAGTAGTGGCAGTTTGTTAGTTCCACTCATATTCGCACAGACCATAACGGTTAGCCGATCTTTGCTCATTTTTCCACCATGGCAACTGACATTTTTAAATTCTAATGTCCTGTCTGGTAACAGTCTAAAAAATAACCCAGTTTCATCTGCGTTGTATATGTCATCTGGATGGTATTCTCGGACAATTGAAGCTAACTTTGTTTGCCAATCGGTCATGGCACTGTCACTTTGTTCTACCGATTTTGATACACCACACACTTTTTTAAACGCAATATTATGCCGACCCTTGAACCTTCAACCCAGCCAGTTGAACATTCAAAATCTTGCTCGGGTACACCTAATTTACTGGCAAATGATTTAGCCTTTTCTCTTAAAATTTCGCCAGAAATGGGCACATTTTGATCTCTCGCATTCTTAAACCATTTTAATAGAGCGTCTTTCACATCTGGATATTTTGCACTTCTGTCTTTTTTTCTTTGTGAACCCATTTCACCGGAGAGATATTTCGACTTGATGTCGTCTTTATGTTTTAGCCATGTTGACAAAGTTGATTTTGGTATGCCAAAATCAACAGCTACATCATTTTTCTTTTTTCCTTTCTCCACAGCTATAATCGCCTCATACTTAACACCATACGATTTAGTGTCTAATTTTCGTTTTACACCCCCTTTACCCACTACGGTAGCTGATCCAGTTATCCCCCCAGATTTATTACTGGGTCCTTTGCTGGATTTCTCAGCCGAGTTCATAAACTGGACTATCCCCCCAGTACTAGGACCGGGTCCTTCATCCAATTTATTTGTAGCAGGTTCACTTATTGACATGTTAAAACGCAATGGTAAATGATAAATTTATGCATTTTGTTTTATAAGATTTTCTTATTTACTCAAAATCTGTCAACAACTGATTGCACTATTGTATTTTACCGACAAACAGCAGGTTCGCTTTGGTCCCCATGTTGGTTTCGCTTTGTGTACTTTAATCACCCCAAGCTTCCGGTTGTTTTGATGAATGTCCACATCACACAACCACGATGTCACGCTTGGCAGTAATTAAAACACCCGATAATCTTCTTGATGGTTTATTTGTTTATGCAACGATAATAATTAACGGATTAAAGAAACTGGAAGGTTGGTGCAGTTTAATAATAATGATTGTGTTGGTTTTAAATCAACAGTGCCGACAGTCACTAGGTTTTTTAAATTAATTAAATCTACCAAAAAATATTTTCTTAAAATTTTTGTTCGAGTTAACGAATGTAATTTTTCTAGGATTTTCATTCAAGGGGACGAAAAAATTGTTCGACATATCCGGAAATTCGAGATATCCGAGTTCGAGATAACCGGAGTTATTTTAGTTAAATAAAGAACAACTCTGTCCGGACTTTTTCAAAAAGTTCGACTTATCCGAAAGTTCGAGATATCCGTGTTCGAGATAACGAGATTCAACTGTATATCTTAATATTGTATAGTTGTTCATTTCATTGTGTTAAAAAAGGTATAAAAATTAAATGTTTACCTGTGCTAATAAAAGGGCTAAATACAGAACAAGTTTGAAGTGCATGTCATTTTACCAAATTACCAAATTTTTTTTGTGAGAAATGAGATGAGAAAAAAGTTTATGGATGCAGCTGCTGGGAGTGAACTTTACATTGAGCCTGATTTTGTGTACTTTTGATCCAAAACAAATAATGAAATGATAAATAGGCTTCATTATTTCAATTGTTTTGATAATAACTAAAACTATTTTCAAGAAAACTGACACATTCAGACTTTTAAAATGATAAAGATATCAACATCTTAGTTGATGATAACATGTTAGTAGTTCACTACCTTCATTGTAATTCATCATACTTGAATTGCTTAGCATTGTAGTTTATGGTACTTGAATTGTTTAGCATTTTCATTGTTCTTCTGTGTTTAGATCTGTGCATCCAGATGTGGAATGCAGTTTCTGAATGACCAGACACTGGACAGGGACCTATTGAATTGGGCAAATGAGGGCTTCCATATACCTGTAGATCATTCAGTGAATTTTTGTCAGAGTCCTTTTGATCCAAAGGAAGGTATGGTACAAGTCTATATGATGATTTGTTTAAACTTGTTCATATAGATTGTAAATTGAAACTGCTTTAAAATTATAAACTCTTTATGTTTGCAGGGGCCTCTGTGGCCGAGTGGTCTAAAGCGCACACTTACAGATCACAGTACCTCTGACCATCCAGGTTCGAATCCAACTCGGGACAGATCCTAGTGTGAGACATTTTATCTTTGCTTGCCGAAGGTCGGTAGTTTTCTTCGGGTACTCATGTTTCCTCCTCCATCCCAGAACTGACCACCTCGAAATAAGTGAAAGAATCTTGACTGGGGCGCAAAACACCATTACTCCACTCCACTCTTTATGTTTGGAAATAATAAAAATTTGATACAATGCAGTACTGTAATTCATGAGTAAATGATAAATTAAACATAAAAATTTAAGCTATGTGCTTTGAGTATTAACAAATACAGTCAAACCTGCCTTAAAGGCCACCTCTCTATAAAGGCCACCTGCTTATAAAGGCCAATAAAATTTTATCCCAGCTGTTCTTTATTCATATAAATTGAACTTGTATATAAAGGCCACCTGTCCATAAAGGCCACTTTTAATGATTCCCATGGGTGGCCTTTATAGACAGGTTTGACTGTAGTTTCCACTACAGATTAGAAATCGTATAAAACAGCTTTTATGCAACTAGCATTTATTCATGAAGCATCCTTTGGTTCTATAGATTTTTTGTACACAATCACAGATGCTGATAATTGCCATGTTTTTGTACAGTTACTTACATTTTGTATATTAAAACTAGGAGAAAAGTTAGTTTACATGTTTAAGGTTGGTTTATTGTAAACAGTTTCATAATGTGCCAGCCTAAGGCTAAGGAATTAAGCTGTGACTTAATAACTTTTTATATAGCCCCTGTTCCAGCTCCAACTTATATAGACTCCTTGAAAAAAAATATGGAAAAAGTAAGATAGGAACCTCATATATGAGTTCATTAATTCATTGAAATATTCTACCCCAAAGCAGAGGTTATCAATTGAAAAATAAAATTTGTATAATGTGTTTCAAGCAGGCCTTCACAAACGCCGATTTTTGGCAAAAAACGCCAATTCAAATTTAAAAAAGCCGATTGAAAAATATCTGAATCAGCTTTTTTCCCTATAATAGTAAGACAAAATATAATTAAAAATTCTTTAATACCAGCTTTTTACTAATTAAAATTACTCGGGACAGTGTCACGATTCACTGAACTTCCCTTTTCACAGGTAATTACCTAATACCTTACAAGTTAATTGATTACTAATGGCTTCACCTGTTCACATCTTTCTACTAGAGTATACAAACACATACACGTGCCTGATCGATCCAGATTATAGATAGTTAATAACCGCCCTTGAATTTAATAGACAAGAACTGACTAGATTGATAACGACCGTTTTTCGGGTTACCAACAACAACATAATCATGGCATTACACGTGGTTTTTGTATCTGTTATATTTTAAGTTACGAGTGACGGGATTTTTGCAAGATATTAATAAACCGGTATTTATGAACATTAATCTATATATGCGGCATTGTCACACACCGACTTATAATTTATAATTAAAATGACAGATATCCCAATGTACCAAACAGGATTCAGTTTAACTGTTTATTGACGTTTTGCTGCATTGCCAACGACTGGACAGTTATGGAAAGATAAAAAGCAGTATGTTAACACCATATTTTCAAATAAAATTTTTTATGTTTATTTCTATACCTATCTGATGTGTGTTTATTAAAATAAAACAAAAACAGAAAATTGATCCGGGATGGGTGGGGGTGGGGGTACCCTTTGCCGATCGTTGAGAGGAAGGGGTGGGGTGGGGTGGGGTTGATGTAGCCTTGGCCTACCGCCGATTGAGCTTACCTGCGTTTATGGAGCCCTGGTTTCAAGTTATAAATAGTTATTTATATATGGTACATTGTACACTAATGTATATGTTTTTAATAAATGAAAAATGAAGTCATTCTTGTGAAAATTTGCCAGTGGTTGTCTCTACCAATGAGCATTAGTCATTTATTTTCTTTGGTTATGTGTATTATTTGTTGAATAAGAATTTATACTTTGTTATTGATTTAGGACAGTCTATACCAGACTTTGTTGTGGAAAAGTTACATAAAATATCTGATAATATCAGCAAAGATTCTGATGATGAGATGGATGTTAAATCTAAAACCAGAGATAGTCAAGGTACTGTGTATATTGTATATGTATGTGTCATAGGGCAATAACTCTAAAACCAGAGATAGTCGAGGTATTTTGTATATGCATGGTGTCAGAGGGCAATAACTCTAAAACCAGAGATAGTCGAGGTATTTTGTATATGCATGGTGTCAGAGGGCAATAAATCTAAAACCAGAGATAGTCGAGGTATATTGTATATGTATGGTGTCATAGGGCAATAAATCTTAAACCAGAGCAGGCCTTAGATAGAATTTTTAATGCCACTCATCATAGTGCCAAGTTAAAGAAGAAAACAACTCGTCACTTGGAAATTTGACTCGGCACAGTCACTACATGAAAAACAAGACTTTCTTCTCTTAACAACCACCAGAGCTTGTACCAATAAATATGTTTTCTGACTAGCTTTTTAAACGTTTCATGAACTTTGGATTTTCCACTTTCAGTAACCAGTAACTTTCGTTTTGAAGTGGCAGGTTTGAAATGATTCTACCTGCAACTGGTTTGTCGTCAGGATCAGCGGTAGTCTAATCAGTGTTTTTGAAAATTTCTTTATCAGCTGTTTCAACTTTGTTTGTCTTTAGAAAGTCATACAAAACAGTTTGTTTACTTTTATTTGACATACTTAACAGACAGACAAGTATATAAACACTCGGAACATCGGTTGGATTTTACATTACACTAAGTCAATTCCGAATGAGGAGCAATAGGTTTGCGCATGTGATGCAAACATTTAAATGATTTTGTTGATTGATGCCGATATCTAGAAAGCGGCTCATTACAATTGACCTCTTTATACAAGATTTTCCCGACAAACACTATAGTATCTATTGTTTATTAATTGCAACAAGCCCCTTGATGTATATGTCTGATAAATTTAACTCGGCACAGTGACGAGTGGTAGTAACAATATCACTCGTCCAAGTACACATTTCACTCGTCAGGACGAGTGGACGAGTGAATAATCGAAGCCCTGCTGAGATAGTCAAGGTATATTGTATATGTATGGTGTCAGAGGGCAATAAATCTAAAACCAGAGATAGTCTTGGTGTATTGTATATGTATGGTGTCATAAGGCAATAAATCTAAAACCAGAGATAGTCTAGGTATATTGTATATGTATGGTGTCAGAGGGCAATAAATCTAAAACCAGAGATAGTCTTGGTGTATTGTATATGTATGGTGTCATAAGGCAATAAATCTAAAACCAGAGATAGTCGAGGTATTTTGTATATGTATGGTGTCAGAGGGCAATAAATCTTAAACCAGAGATAGTCGAGGTATATTGTATATGTATGGTGTCAGAGGGCAATATCTCTAAAACCAGAGATAGTCGAGGTATATTGTATATGTATGGTGTCAGAGGGCAATAAATCTAAAATCGGAGATAGTTTAGGTATATTGTATATGCATGGTGTCAGAGGGCAAAAACTCTAAAACCAATGATAGTCCAGGTATACTGTATGTGTATGGTGTCAGAGAACATTGGATCATGTTAAGAGACAAATGGGAAGTTATTTTAGTTGCATTTTGCTTTACCTTACTAAAATACAATTAATTTTTTGTGGATTAATATAATGTATGAGTTTATGTTGAAGTGTTAATCTGGTGATGAAGTTGTGCCAGCAGCATGTTGGGCAACAAATTGACATGTCATGCTGATTAAACCACTGCTAACATTACAGCCAAAACAACCACAACACAACTGACATTATAGACAGGCCAAGCTTATCAAATTATTGGTAGCTTTACAACCAAATCAATCAAATCACAGCTGACATAACGAAAGGCCAAGCCAATCAATCAATTGCTAACATTACAGCCAAACCAATCAAATCATGGCTGACATTACAGACAGACCAAGCCAATCAAATGACTGCTTGTATTGCAGCCAAACTCATCAAATAATGGCTGTCTTTACTGGCAGACCAAGCCAATCAAACCATTGCTTATATTACAGCTAAACCAACCACAACACAGCTGACTTGACTGGCAGACTAAGCCATCAATCCACAGCTGACATAACAGAAGGCAAGCTTTTTAAACTGTATTGAAAAGTGACATGGAAAAAATCTTTGATAAGTTCCAAACCTTCAGTGACCTTACCACTTCGCTAAAACAATCTCTGATTAGAAAGAGAAAGATTGTAAAGGCTAAAACAGTCTCTGACTAGAGTGAAAAAAAATTGTGAAATGAAATTAACAGTATTAGATAGCATTGAAAATTCAGACTATTTAGACAGTTAACTAAGTTGACAAAGTTCAGGGGGACTGGAGTGTATTTTACAACTATTCATTCTTAAAATTAATATAACCTTTTATATAATTTTGTTTTAAAGAAATGAGATAATCAACAGTCATTTTTAAAAAGTTCACAAAGTTCAGGGGGACTGAAGTGTATTTTACAACTATTCATTCTTAAAATTAGTACAACCTTTTATATAATTTTGTTTTAAAGAAATGAGATAATCAACAGTCATTTTTAAAAATATTAGAAGGCTGTGTTAAAACATTCTTTTTCATTTATTTTATAGATAGTGCTGTAGTACTGGTCAAAACTAAAGAAAAAAGATTAGAAGGTACAGTAATAGATACATTGTGAACAGATGTCACTTAAATAATCTACTCTAACAGTGTATAGTAGTATTTTGATTGTCAGTTGTAAAATTTTAGTGTATACACTGGTGTATTTATTTTCCTACCTGTTTCATGTTTCATGATAAACTGAACACCTCTCATTAATTCCTCTTTATACATGAAGAGATGGTGGTAGAAGTTCCAACGCCTTGAGGTGTATAGAGTGGTGTTGAAAATATCTTTAGATGGATCTGCAAGGATGCAGGTGTATGTAGTATTAACCCATTTCATTCTGAGACCAACATTGTATACAAAATGTTTAAATCTGAAAATTTTCCAAGGTGTTTAAAAATTGAAAACTGATACAACGGTAGTGTGGTTATTTTAATCATATCTTTTTTATTATTAATTTTAGGTTCTATAACTTTATATTTTTGAATTCAGAATTAAATTTTCTATCAGAATATGTAAATAATTTTCATATATCTGAAATACGAAATATGTTATGGTTTATTATATTCGGTAAGTAATAATTGAAGGGGAAAAAAATAAATCTTACCGTGCACTTCAGTGTTATTTTTTATCCTGTTAACTTCATTATATCCATATAGTTGATATGTATGAAATTTAGATAAATCATGTCTGCACATTTTAATTCAAATTTTACTAAAATATCTCCACTTTGAGCGAAGTTATTGCCATTTGAAAACTCGGGGAAAAAACCGTCTGTGACCCATTTTGGCTGAAATCCCTGAAATTCCATGTCCTCGTCAGAATCCGAGTCGAAAAAATCTCTGATCCAACCTTCATCATCATCGACCGGCTTAAAAACATTATTGTCATTGTTTATTATATCAATTTCGTCATCAGAGTTGTCGCTAATATTTATATCACTCCCCTAAGATACATCGCCGGCCGTGGCCATTTTAAAAAAATTGTACTTTCGGTTTAGAAGCCTACATGTTCAATCTAAAATCGCTGTTTCCATGTGTAAACAAAGTCATTTTAAGGTCAAATAAATGCGCATGCTCAAGTTCTATTTTAGTTTTCTAAAGTCAGTAAAACGTTTGTAACATACAGGGTTTACCATAGCCTGGTTTCGTCATGCATACGAACGTGATTTGGAAAAACCCCATAGATGTGGCTCCCGAATGAAAAGGTAGAAACGCATGAATGCGGCTCCCGAATGAAATGGGTTAAATACAAGTAATAATTGGGACGAACACCAACATCTTCAGATATTTTGATACCTTTTTATTTGTAGTATGGTCGAGCTTTCGGCCTTGGGTGGCCTTCATCAGGACAAAGAGTTAATACAGATAATAATAAAGTACAAATTGCGGTGTCGCTGTCACAAACCGAAGCTACCACTTCTAACTTTAAAATCAACACCGCCAACCGCATACAGGATTCTAACATGGCATACTTAAGAGCATATAGAAAACTGAATATTGACAAAGTCAAACAATTTTATTAATGATTAATGATAATTTTATGCAAGACATTATTCTTTAATTAATTAATTAGCTTTATGCAAGATATTGTTCTTTATTTCTCTTTAATTTTAAATAATTTCATCGCGACCGAGACACCGCAATTTACTTTATGATTATCTGTATTAACTCTTGGTCCTGATGAAGGCCACCCCAGGCCGAAAGCTTGACTGGAACAGCCACAGAAAAGGAAGAGAATCAACACCAATGAAGCACAACTCAAATCCAACACCACTGTACCACCTGACGTTTCTATTTCAAAAACTGAAGCTCTTATCTCTACTTTTAAAATAAACACCGCCAACCGCATACAGGATTCTGACATGGCATACTTAAGAGCATATAGAAAACTGAATATTGATAAAGTCAAACAATTTTATTAATGATAGGCTTTATGCAAGATACTATCTCTATTTAATCAATAAGCTTTATGAAAGATATTGTTCTTTATTTCTCTTTAATTTTAAATAATTTCATCACGACCGCGACACCGCAATTTGTACTTTATGATTATCTGAATTAATTCTTGGTCCTGATGAAGGCCACCCAAGGCCGAAAGCTCGACATGTACCATACTACAAATAAAAAGGTATCAAAATATCTGAAGATGTTGGTGTTTGTCCCAATTATTACTTGTCTTTATACATGTATATATATATACATGTATATATATATATCCTAGGGAACAAGTCCCCCTCCATACTCAAGACTGATGGATTAGTAAATCTGTCTTCAGCTTTGATTATTATGAAAAATACTGCATTTTGCTTTAAGAACATATTTTTATTTTTCCTATATAGATATATGTATTTCATGTGATGATATTGAGAAGGAGATTGTTACACCTCATCCATTGTTTACTGGTGGACTTTGTCAGCTGTGTAAGGTAAAAGTTGTAAAAATTTGTTATTATAGATAATATTTTAAGTGTGATTGTAGATGAAGTGAGATCTCACAAAGTGTGATTGTAGATGAAGTGTGATCTACAAAGTGTGATTGTAGATGAAGTGAGATCACACAGTGTGATTGCAGATGAAGTGAGATTTACAAAGTGTGATTGTAGATGAAGTGAGATCTACAAAGTGTGATTGTAGATGAAGTGAGATCTACAAAGTGTGATTGTAGATGAAGTGTGATCTACAAAGTGTGATTGTAGATGAAGTGAGATCTACAAAGTGCGATTGTAGATGAAGTGTGATCACACAAAGTGTGATTGTAGATGAAGTGAGATCTACAAAGTGTGATTGTAGATGAAGAGAGATCTCACAAAGTGTGATTGTAGATGAAGTGTGATCACAGTGTGATTGTAGATGAAGTGAGATCTACAAAGTGTGATTGTAGATGAAGTGAGATCTACAAAGTGTGATTGTAGATGAAGTGTGATCTACAAAGTGTGATTGTAGATGAAGTGAGATCTACAAAGTGTGATTGTAGATGAAGTGTGATCTACAAAGTGTGATTGTAGATGACGTGTGATCACACAAAGTGTGATTGTAGATGAAGTGAGATCTCACAAAGTGTGATTGTAGATCAAGTGTGATCACACAGTGTGATTGTAAATGAAGTGAGATCTACAAAGTGTGATTGTAGATGAAGTGTGATCTACAAAGTGTTATTGTTGATGAAGTGAGATCTACAAAGTGTGATTGTAGATGAAGTGTGATCTACAAAGTGTGATTGTAGATGAAGTGTGATCTACAAAGTGTGATTGTAGATGAAGTGTGATCTACAAAGTGTGATTGGGGAGGTTATTAACTATCTATAAACTGGATTGATCAGGCATGTGTATGTGTTTGTATACTTTAGTAGAAACGATGTGAACAGTTGAAGCCATTAGTAATCAGTTAACTTGTAAGGTATTAGGTAATTACCTGTGAATAGGGAAGTTCAGTGAATTGTGACACTGTCCTGAGTACTTTTAATTTTTAACAAGCTGGCATTAAAGAATTTTTAATCAGATTTTGTCTTACTATTATGGGGAAAAAGCCGATTCAGATATTTTTTTAATCTGCTTTTTAAGTTTGAATTGTCATTTTTTGCCAAAAATCAGCGTTTGTGAAGGTCTGTTCCCACGTGTCAATTCAAATCTTGTGAAAATTTGTTCATTATTGTAAATGCATGGTAGGCATTTAAATGAAGATGAATCTATTGGTAGATGCTGACCGAATTTGCCTAACAGTTGATATTAATTTTACAATGTTTTATTAGCAAGCATATTTGAGATGGATAGGGTCGTATTGGATTTTTTTTTTTTTTTTTTTTTTTTTTTTTTTTTTTTTTTTTTTTTTTTTTTTTTTTTTTTGTCTAAACTTTATTTTACAGTTAACTTAACTACATGTATGTAAATTGTTTTTGAATTACTTAAGATGATTTATCTCTATTTTAGGAAGATTTGGTAGAGACTTTGTGTGCTATAGGGGATGATGGTTCTAGTGTAAGTTTTATAACACTATACCCTATCAGAAATTGGGAGGAGAGCATATTGTTATTATGTCTGCCACTCTATGTATTAAACCATCTGTCTGCCCATTATACTTTTGATTTTCTGATAAGCATTAATTTGTAAAGTTGAATTTGTTTCAGTGGTTCTTAGATCTTAATACATTTGGTCTTACTTGAGATAATGCATGTTTTTTTTTTTGTTTTTTGTTTTTTGTTTTTTTTTTTCAAGGAAAATGCAGTTGTGACAGCATTTGCTTCAGAACAGGTGCAGTCAGTGTTTCATTTACATCAGTTTTTTAAATTTCATTGATGTTTGAAAAGTTATTATTTAAGTTATCAAAGACATAAAATGTTCCATTCCTTATTAGTAGTTTCATCTATAGAGATTGAATCAAAGATTCATTTGTGTCGAAATAAGTATGAATGCATGCTTATGGGTCACAGCGGGTTTACTACCTTGCTTAGAATCCCACTTGCAGAGATCCTTGTGTGAGAAAGTTTGTCAGCTCGCTTGCTAAACAGACCACTACCAAAGCTCGGTATAGTGCTCATTTAATATGTTTGAGTTCAGGGGTTTGAAATTTGGTTGGGTCTGACAAAGACTTTAAAATAAGTAGTAACTGTTCTTTTGCCAAGCACATTGCCCTAAGCACACTTACAAGGTTAAAATTTCTGTCAGTTCACCTAAAACTGGTGACATCATAATATAAGTGAAATATTCTTGACTGGGACATAAAACCCCATTAAATCAAATCAAATTGCTTGCCGAAAGTATGAAGTTAACTTTTGGGCAGTGTGGTTTCCTTCACCATTCAAGTTCTGAATAACTCAATATAAGTGAAAAAAAAATCTTCACTTAGGTATAAAACACTATTAATCCAATCCAATCATTATGTGAATAGATAAGTATCCTTTTGCATAATACTTTAAGCTTCACAAATTACAAGGTGTGTGCAATGTACATTCAGATTATTTTTCAATGCCCCATTAAAAATTAGATATAATGTTTAAAAGGTGATCATTACTTTTCAGAAGGTTGAACTCTAGAGAATTGAAATGTTGTTGATATTTGTGATGTACATTGTCTTGAGTATAAATATTTTCAGGTGTTTTGTGTGATCTGTGGAGCAGGTGGAGAATTGTTTGTTTGTGATAATCAAGATTGTTACAGGTAACTAAATACATCTATGTGACAATACGCATGTAAAATCTGTTCATAGAAAGTCTGTATATTAACAGTTTTTGGTATATGAACCTGACAGTAGGATAGAAAAAGGTAATAATGTTTGGGTTTTTTTGTTAATTACGATACAAGCCTTCATTCAAAGCAGGATGCTAAATGCGGAGCATTTTAATAGAAGTATAAGAGAAAACGAATATGCTTTGTCAATATGTTTCGTTTCAGGTTAATTGCATGATTTAATTGCAAAAATAATTGAGTTAACAGTCTGACATACATGCCTTTTTTAGTTGAAAGTTTTACAACTTCAAACAAGTATTAATCCTGATATATCCTTTATAATAATGAAAATTAACAGAATTAAATAGAGTATGCTTAATTTTTGCTGGATTCACTTTATGGTTGATTGTAGCAGTACACCCTCGAATAAACTGTTTAATCTTTACTTTGATTTTGAATTGATAATGGTATTGATCAATGTTCTTTTGTAGGGCATACTGCATGGAGTGCATAGAAGTATTTATAAATGAAGATGCAGTTACAAAAGTAGGTGTCACATAAGAAACACAGGCATTATACATCAACCTTTGTTTTGATTAAAAGATAGGTGGCTAGTAAATATAGAACAGGAGGAGTGGAGTAATGCTTTTTACCCCCCAGTCAAGGTTCTTTCACTTATTTTCGAGGAGGTCAGTTCTGGGATGGTGGAGGAAACTGGAGTGCCCAGAGAAAACCACCGACTTTCATCACGCGAACTGACAAACTTTCTCACACTAGGATCTGTCCCAAGCGGGATTCAAACTCGGGCGATGAGAGGCGCTATGATTGGTAAGCCCACGCTTTAGACCACTCGGTTAGCCCCCATAAAGAGAGAGGACATGACACAATGTGAAACATTTGACTTTCAAAAAACAAAAGACTAGCCAATTCCAGTATTGCAGACTTGATAGGTTATCATTCAGTAAAAAGATGAAACCCATTTGTAAACATCTCTTAAAACATTATCCATTATACTGAAATTAATTTTTGATATATGTTTAAAATGTTTTGAATGAAATAATGGGATAATTGATGAAACCAGCTTTCACATCAGTCTCTGCCTATGTGGGATTTAAACTGCGTGCTTTATGCAGTTATGAATTAATTCTTCAATTATATCCTTTATGATTGCTTTCTAGTTGTCAATTTTGTCATAAAATTCAATAAACTGGTTTGTTTCTTGTTCAAAATGTTTGCGGCATGTATCAAACTGCAGAAAAAAAATGTCATTTGATTGGCTCAAAAATATACTGAATTCTAATTAACTCATATCGTGCATCAAGGTCACATCAGTGAATAGTGATACTTATTTTTAGAATGTGATGTGGATTGTCAAGGGCTTAAATGATATCGCTTTAAATTGGGAATTCCACTTTCTTTTTCAAATGGAATTGTTTTTGACAACTTGTCGATTTTACTGTGTAACTGTTGACAAATACAGTTAAAATTACAGATATTTGGTCTATTTAAATAAAACATAAATAAATTATGCAGATACGCGGCTTATTAGGTGTCAGTAATGTTACAGTTTTAACTATTTCAGTATTTGTTTACAGTTAGAATGAAGAGTCAAAAATCGACATTTTCTTTGGTTCGTTTTAGGATGTTTTGCTTTTTATTATATATTACAGATAAGAAATATGAACCCATGGCTGTGTTTTCTATGTTGCACATATAATGAATCCACACATGGCCTCATTAAGCCTAAGAGAGATTGGCAAGAAAACCTGGTCAAATTTTTCGATACTGGTTACAGAGTTATGGTATGTCATTAATAGTCATTAATGGTAGTTAAACCATATGAATGAGTAAGATATTAAAAAAATTGATAAAGAACATTAGCAGCAAAGTGTACTTTTAAATTAGGAAACTTAATGAAACAATGTCATAAATAAATAAATGAACCTGCTATTTCGGTGATAAATTTAAAGCTTGCAAATATGAATCTTAATATTGATCATTCATACTTTGCTATAGAGTATACCTATTGTTTGTGCAGTCACTTTTTAGAACATTATCAATTTGAATCTCTCAAATATAGTATCAAGTTGCATTTAAAGTCTTTGATGTGAAAATGTTCCCCTCAAATTGGTGTCGGGGAACGGGCCTTATCTCTTGTTCTTTTGCAGTTGAAACACAAAATCATGATTGTCACATGAACAGACTTGCAGACTGTATGATTTGTTAGAGATGGTAAAACACAGTTGCTACTTCTTTGATGATGTTGGTAGCAGTGTCTACTTTTTGTAAAGTTTTCAAAGTTTTACCATTAATTCCAACTAAGTTAATTGCAAATTATTTTCTTTCACCATCATTTTGGTTTTGTAATTTTTCAGGAACCAGACCTGAGTTATCTGAATACACAAGATAAAAAGCCAATCAGAGTTCTATCTTTGTTTGATGGAATTGGAACAGGTAGTTTATATTAGACCTACAGACATATTACTTGAAATTGAAGTTATTCATTAGACAGATGTGGCCCAGTGGTACTAGTCAAGAGGTTACTGTTTTGGCAATGCTTTGATGAATTTCTGATGTGATAATATCTAAAACCTAAACTTGGATAATTCTTAAAAATTGTAGGATTACTAGTCATAAGACAACATAAAATTAACCCAGTACATTGTAAAGGTGTAAAGATATATAACTTATCCAACCCAAGTTTTGTAACTTTAACTACAGCTGGCGATATGTTGATATGAAATAATCTTTACTTGGACATACATGTAAAACTTTTTTATTTTGTACAGTATTTAGTAATAGAATAGGTAAGGTAAATTCTCATAAGCTTATTTGATTATAATCTTGCACTATTGACTCTATGCAAAATGTACCACTGGGGTTACTCAGTTGGTAGAGTGCTTGCTTCGTAAGTGGGAGGTCATTGGGTTCAAACCCTGACCAGGTCTGACCCAAGACTTGAAAGTGGGTTGTGACAATTCTTTGCCAAGCACTCGGAATTACGAAATGGAAGTCATGGTTCTTTCAGATGGAAACTTAAAAGAGGTCCCATGTCCCGGTAGGTGCAATAATGAACCCTGATGTATAATGCCATCACCGCAATGCACAGGCAAAATTTCTGCACTTTCATCTATAGCTGGCAACATCTTGATATAAGTAAAATATTCTTGACTTTGATATTAAACACCATTACTCAACTCCATGCAAAATGTGTGGTTTGAGATAATTTCTCATTGCCATACAAAGGAGAGCAACTTTTAAGTGCACTTATTGTTATAGGATAGCAACTCCATAGCATGATACCATGATCTGACTTTGTTTTCAATTGAAAAAACAGTATAAATAACATGTTAATTGTCTTCATTTATTTGTTTGTATTGCAATTTTTAGTTCAAAGTAATATAACCATGGTTTTTGGTTTACCTCAACCAATCATAAATTATGAACTATTCAAGGTTTAAAAATTCCCACCATCCCTATCAATTTGTTCTAGTTAAAAATCCCATAACTATGGCAAACCCCATCAAGTTTTCAGTTAACAATGTTTTTTTATTCAAATGAAGATTTTTGATGGGTTAGGTTTACATCTAAGCTACTTGTATAACATACATTGTAGTATTTCTGATTGCTTTCTTTTATTTTTTTCAGGGAAGTTAATACTCTCGGAGCTAGGCTTAGAAGTAGAGAAATATTACTCATGTGAAATAGATTCCGATGCTTTACTGGTAACATCAGTGCACCATGGAGCTTCCATAACACATCTCGGAGATGTCACAAAACTGACCGACTCTGAGGTAATGATTTACTATTTATCAAGTTGGTTTTTCATTGTAGCAATAAAGCACTGAAAAGAAGCATGCCTAGCTTCTCATTAATGAGTAGATGTACATGTATTAGTTTCTAGCATGCGTTAAAATATATATGAAGATATTTTAATTGACATAAAGCTTATGACATTTCAATATTATGGTATAACTTTCAACTTTAACTCATTTAACCAAGTAGAGTGCTGATTGGAGAAAAGGGCTCACTTACCAATTGCAGCAGCTTTTACCATGTAGGTTTGAATCACTCAAAACAGATCCAAGTGTAAGGAATTTTGTTTGCTTGATGGTCAATGATTTTCTGTAAACAATCTTAAATTTTCTTCACTATTCCTGAACTGACATTCTCATTATAAGTGAAAAAGTATGGACTGGGGCACAGAACATAAAACTGTGATTTGTAAACTTGAGCATTACAGCACATGGCCAACAAGGTCCATTCAGGCATGGATTGGTATACATACTTTATATAATGTAAATACAATTTTTATGTTTCAGCTGATGAAAATCCTTCCTATTGATTTGATCATTGGTGGATCACCATGTAATGATTTGTCTTTGGCAAATCCAGCTAGAAAAGGCTTTGAATTTGGTAAAACTAAATATATAAGTACCTAATATTAACCCAGAAATGTTAGCTTTCCTGAACCTGGATTAACAAATTATAATAAAATTCCCATCAGGAGAACCAGCAATCTTCGATTATTTAAGAATTGCCTTATTAAATTCAAAAGATTTGAGAGATGCTCAAGATATATGTCGGTACAAACTGCAGAAAAATGGTTGGCACAATATCAAAATCTTCAATCTTTTATCTATTTTATTTGCATAATATTATACATTTAGATCTTTAATTGCTTTGCTTTGCCCAGTCTCTGTTGATTGCTTTTAGATGTAGACAGTCTTTTTTTTTGCTACACATTCAAAAGATAACTGGTGAAGTCTGAATATAAGTGAAATAATAATACCTTGACTAAAAAATCCCTAACCATTTTGATCTTTTTTTTGTACCTGCATAGTACTGAGCTTTTTTTGTGCTCTATTAAAATTTATCAGTGTTAAGACGAGAAGGGGTTCTTGTGCCATTTGCATGCAACAACGAAAAAACAAGCCTACAAAAATTTTGGCAGTGTGCCATTGGTGGCCAATTTTGAATGTTGAAAAAAAAAGATGTTTTACTGGACATGTTTGAGATTTTAAAAGATGACACAAAATGTCTGTCTTGCATTTACATGTACATTTATGTATATAATGGACATATCATCAACACTAAATTATGCTTTTGTCTCCGTATTTGAAAATATGGCCTCCCCCATTTTTAAAGCCTGGGGACTTAGCCCCTTACCTGAATTCTAGATTAAATACTGAGCTGAAACATTTCATTAAAACATATTATTGTTCGTGTTATCATTAGGTGGTACAGGGACTCTTTTCTTTGAGTACTACAGAATATTAAAAACAGTACAGTCATTGTCAGCAAATAGACACGTCTTCTGGTTGTTTGAAAATGTAGCATCCATGAAACACGAATATAGAGCACTTATATCCAGGTTCTTCCAGGTGAGTATATTAACATCAATTTTTGTTGTGCCGTTACAATTTCCTGGGCTTCATAAATTTGGTACTTTGGATTAGCTCTTAAAGACTGATGTCCTTTGTCAAAGAAGGTTATAAATGAGAAGGACATACTTTTCTTTGCAATAAGTAATTGTTGTTGTATAATTTCTGCTACTTTCTTCAGTTGGTGATAATATCCTTGTATAAAAGGAGTAACTTTGACTGGGATATAAACCTTTGTTCATTTTCTCCTCTGTTCCATCTAAATGAGGCTGTAGATTTTTGTCCACATTATTCTTTATTCTGATTTGAACCCTGTCTAATCAACATTTATGCTGTGGTTATAATGTTTCCAAGAAGCATTCAAACCAAGATAAAAACCCTCGGATCTGTTAGCTTGTGTATTTGACCTAGTCATCCATCATGACAAGAACATGCAAGACACTTTCTTTTTGCATTCCTCCCTTTGACCAGGTTGTATAGGAAATACCATGTAAATTTTTGTTGCCATAGTTTAGCACAACTTTGAAGAAGTACCATAAAACTTTTTTTTAAATTGATCTCCATGGTCCAGTGGTGCAATGTGGCATGAATCAAGGTCATATCTTGCAGGTCTAAATGAGGGTTTATGTTAAAAAATCTTGTTAATGCCATTGCTGCTTTGAAGGGATTTCATGAAAAATTGCACAGTTCACGGTCATGTTATGTGTTATTTGAATTTTTGGTTACAATGACAGGCTTGAAAGGGGGGGGGGGGGGGGAGAGAGAGAGAGAGAGTGTGTTAATACATATATAACTATTTTGATTTTATAGTATGTTGTTTTGTACTACATAATGTACTTAAAATTAAAATCAAATCATATTTCTTTCAGTGTGAACCTGCTCTTTGGGATGCCAAGTATTTCTCTGCTCAAGCACGGCCAAGATTTTTCTGGGGGAATATCCCTGGAATGTATAGGTATTTTCAGAAATTTTTCTTGATAAGTCTTTTATATTTTATTTGACACCCAGTATCTCCTAAAAGATAGCTGACATGAACACATGAAAAGTAGTTAGAAAGTTTTGAATTGTTGCCTTTTTTCTATAATTTATTTGCACATCACACTAGACATTCCGGTATTTTGAAAATAGTAAAAATTTAGTATTTCTTGATAAACTAGAAATTTAAAAGAAGAAAATGATATTTTAACAAAAAAAAAAATTCTACAACAGATAGATAATGTACTTATTGTACTACATATATGTTACCATGGTGATTTCTCTATGTATGTTACCATGGTGAATTCTAGAATAATTTGATTTCAATAAAATTTTATAGTATAACTATATATATCTATTTTATACTTATTAAAGTTGTTTACACATTGTTCATTCAGTATTAATTGACATTACAAATTGACATGATCTTTTAAGGTTTTTTTTTTTCAGTACACCACAGTTATCCCAAATAACCAACTCTGTCAGTTTAGACGGTGTATTGTCTCCACACTGTAATCGTAAGGCTTTGGTAAGAATTTTACTGCTTGGAAGCTTTTACTACTTTTCTTTTAGATAAAACTATAAATATTATGCTTCCCTGATTTACATGACATGATAAAGAAACCTCCTTGCATATGTCATTATCAGCTAGCGCTAGTAAAGGTCTCATTGTAAAGGTTCAAATCACACTTTGGGGGGGGGGGGGGGGGATGATTCGGGGCTGTGGTTGCCAAGAGGTTAAGGTTTAAGCCTTTGATCTGGAGGCATCTCACCCCTTAGGGTTTGATTCAAGTCATCCACATGTAATAAGATTTTTCTTTGCCTTAAGCATAAGTCCTTACTGGTTGGCCCAGAACTAGTATAATGGATCCAGTGGTCTGCGAAGTTTATCTGAATATTGCAGAAAGTGTACTAGCACACTAAATTGCCATAAGTGCTCACTAGTATAATGCAGATCAGAAATTCTTGCACACTGCAAACCACATAAACTTGTGTTAAGATAATTCTCGAGATTAGTAAAAATTGTCTCATGGTCATAATAGCTGAAAAATTGCTTTTGTGGCATAAAACAACATTCATCCAACTAACTAACTGACAGATCATAGTGTAGTCCACTTAATAGCCAAAGGTTGGTGGTTTTTCTCCAATTACTCTGGTTTCTTGCACTTGCCCTGGATTGATCCCCTTGATATTTGTAAAAGTTTCTTGACTTACATGTAGATTTAAAACACAATTACTCCACTCTAATCTAATAATACAGAGAACCCTCTTTAGAACGACCATCGTTACAATGACATTTACACCTACCGACAAAAATTTTGAGGGAACGAACGTACATAGTGCTTTTTCCCCTCCTTACAACAGAATTTACACCTTCCGACATCAACAGGTAATTTTGGGTACAACAGTACAATTTACCGATAAAGACATTTCGTTACAACGACACCACTTCAATGACAAATTTACCGACCAAGTTCATTCAACTGTGAAAAAAGTGTGCTGAAGTGTACGAGATGATTACCTGTGAATCGGTCAATTAACATCGTCACACACCTGTGTCGCTAAGTGATTAAACACCAATTACATAGCTTGGCATTTAATAAAGTGTCAAGAAGATTATTAAGAATTGAATAATCAAAATCAAAACAGTTTTAATTTTTTTACAAGGTCTAGGTGATCAGAAGTCGGCAAATCATTTTATGAATATAAGAAACCATTAATGCTATATAAAAAAAAATAAAACAACTGTTTGAGTAGTTTATTTCAGATTTTTTAGCAAATAATAATTTGTAAAATAAAGAGTTTTCACATTCAAAATCTATTCTCAATCTGTTAACATGTCGCAACCACCTGCTAAACGACATCGTACACAACAGACAATTTCAGATCATCTAGCTGTCTCTACGTTATAGAACACTTTATGGTGTTGGTTCTCCTTTAACATTTATTAATACTTGTGAATGAAATGTTCTGGACTGGGAATTTAAATGAATTCATGTTTCAAGCATTTTTAGCTATTGTATTTCATATCGAGGGAAGTAATTGCACTACATGTATTTTGACATTTGTTAATTTTGTAGTTTTGAAAGTTTTAAAAACTAGTTAACTATTGAAAACAGTTCAAAGAAGATTTATTGGTTACCTAGGTCATTATAGAGTTAATAAAGTTACAAGTCCGTGATTAGCTGTATAATGATAATTAGCTGTATTAAGCTGTCTGTAATGTGTATGTTTTAAGCAGTATTTCACTGTTCTTATAATACAATACACATACTCTATGTGATTGTTATTTGTAGGTGGATCGTCTGAGAACTGTTACCACAAGACAAAATTCATTGAAGATTGGGAAGAATGATGAGAGATTCCCCATTACTATGAATGGTAAAGATGATATGATATGGATCAGTGAACTAGAGAGGTAACTGTGAAAATATGATTGACAAGGCTTAGAGGTGATGTTTTTTGCAGGTGTAGGATTGTAGATTCAAATCTTGGAACTAATGGACCTTTTTTTCTGAAGTAATTTTATTTTATCCACATTAAATTTTAAAGGCTTATTCACATACGCTGTAAATACTTGTTACAGGGAAAACCGGATTCTTGTGCAAACCAGACAACTTTGCAAGATTATTTCCTTTCCTTCTTTATTTCTCATCAAAGAACTCTTCATCACCTAGATCCTTTGATCCTGAAACAGGACAGGTTTTTCAACCCAGATTGCATAAAAACTTCATAATTTCACCTGTGAAACCAAACATCATATTTACTAGGTAAAATAAAAATTCCTCAAAATGACAAATTTAATCTCTCATTTTATTTATCTAAATGAAGATTATAATGATTTTATTATTGGCATTAGGATTTAAACTTGTAGTAAACAACTTTTTGCTGATATTAAGTAGCTGAGTTTACAATATTTGGTGTCAGTTGTATTGTGGTACTATTTAGTGAGATTTTTTATCCTGTTGCTCGCTGTACACTAAAAAATCACAAATTTGTGCAGACAGTTTTCTGGACATTTAATTTTGTGATTTTCAATTTGCTATCCTAATTTGGTGAAACTTGCTTGTCAGCTTAATGGTTTCGAAAAGTCACGACGTGCTCTCTAGTATAAGTTAGTGGGCAGGGAGCTTTATTGTAATCTCGCGCTGCATGTTTGCAAGTTTATGGTAGAGGAGAGTAAATATTGTTTTCACTTGAATTTAGGTGCCTTTTATTAAATGTTTAAACCTCCCATTGCAACTGTCTTAACGTCAAACTTTTTGATGATCTCTGTAACAATACAGACATGTTGCTTCAAACACCTAACTTGCTTACTCACTATTTAAAATCTGAATGTTTAGGATTTTGTTTGAATAATTACTCAGTAAATTGATAAATATTTCAGAGTATTTGGATTTCCAGCTCACTATACAGATGTTGGCAATCTTCCCATGACAAGACGACAGAAACTGCTTGGACAGTCATGGAGTGTTCCTGTAGTACAAAAAATCCTGTCCCCTTTGAAGAAATACTTTAGTTCTATGCAGATAAATAACACAGAAAGTTAGAATGGATATCGAAGTTTGCGTCCAGTTGAAAATACTGTTTTATGACTGATTACATTTATTAGAAAATTTACATTTAAAATAAAAACTGATACATACATGTATAGAAGAGGTTCTTGATAAATCCAACACTATGTTCTCTACTTCTTATAATTAAAAATGTTTGGCAATTTGGGATAACATAAATACATGTATAACTTATAACTATATTAAGATGGTTTTTAGTTTGTTTGAGTTGTGGAAGGTTTTCCAATCATTATATTGCTTGTTTAATTTGTAATCAAATTTTAATTTG
The DNA here is from genome assembly GCA_029721355.1 of Tegillarca granosa. NCBI lineage: Eukaryota > Metazoa > Mollusca > Bivalvia > Arcoida > Arcidae > Tegillarca > Tegillarca granosa. The sequence continues at coordinate 8,321,841 of CM056595.1, forward strand.
TTAAAGGATGAATTTATTTGTTAGCATGTTTTTTTTTTAAATTGTTTTTAGTTAGATTTTTATGCCCCCTTCAAATAAGGGAGGGCATATTGCTTTGCTGCTGTCGGTCCACCAACAGTTTCCATTCATTTTCTTTGCAGAGGTTAAATTCTGTTTTGGTTAATTCTGTTTTGGGTACGATCAAGGAATTTTTGACACAGTTATCTCCCTTGGACTTAAAAAAATTCCAATTATTTGCTTTACGTTCATTATCTCTACAAAGGTTGATCAAATTAATTAATGATATAACATATATAATCAGGTTGGTTGAATATAATTATATTGATAATAATTTGTAATTTAGAATTACAGTCAAACCTGTCTAAATGTCTATATTTGTGCAACCTATCAAAATTTTTTAGCTTAGACGCATCATACTTGATAGATTTATGCATCTCAGATAGTACTGGTAGATGACCCCTATTGATTTTAAGTTCAAAAGGTCAATTTTATTTCCGTGTACACTGCCAATAATAAAAGCTTCTGCACCATATAATGTCTGTCCAAGAAGAGGGGGGCATAAGTGTTTCACAAACATCTTGTTTGGTTTTGTTTTTGTTAACATGCAATGATACGTAACTCAACAAAAGAAGTATCAAATATTATGTTGAACAACTCAAGTGTTGTATTTGTACCATACAGTAGCAAAATATGGTTACTATTGCTTGCTACATGCAAATTTTAGAAACATATCTACATTGTATTTATAAAGGGTTTAAAGATTAATTACTTTGATTTTCTTGTGTTATAGAAACCCCTGTTTTTTAAGTTTGTGACAAAAGTGATTAAAACTGTTTCAAATATAAAATTAAGGATTTAATAGAAATTCTCAATACATAAAATTTTGACTACAGTAGATTGTGCAAGATTAAAGATTATGTTTTTTTTTAACTCTAGGTTTTAACAGATTAACAGTTAAAACTGTTACATGTATATTAATGTTATATTTTATCTTTGTTAAGAACTTCTGATATAATTGAGATGAAGCATTTAAGATCGAGATAGGCGTCAGAAGCAATTAAGATCGAGATAGGTGTCTGAAGCATTTAAGATCGAGATAGGTGTCGGAAGCATCAAAGATCGAAATAGGTGTCGGAAGCATTTAAGATCGAAATAGGTGTCAGAAGCATTTAAGATCGAAATAGGTGTCAGAAGCATTTAAGATCGAGATAGGTGTCAGAAGCATTTAAGATCGAGATATATGTCTGAAGCATTTAAGATCGAGATAGGTGTCTGAAGCATTTAAGATCGAGATAGGTGTCTGAAGCATTTAAGATCGAATATCAGTAATTCATACAACTAATAGTTTTACAGTCAAACTGTATATTTGTTATACCAGACCGGTAGTTGGAGCTTGTTACTATATTTTAAGATGGTTTTTTTTCACTTCTTTTTGGATATATCATATTGTGATCTCCAGTGATTTTTGTTTGGATCTGTAACTTCCAAATTGAATACAATAATGTTTTCATTTTTTTGCAGAATAATATAATTTTGGCAAGAGAAAAAGAACATTTCAATAATTAAAACAATTATACAAATACAGGTAGTGTGAGGTTTAACTATGGACAGTGGAAAATTTCTTTTATGTTCTGAAACATCTTGGAAAATTTCTTTTATGTTCTGAAACATCTCACAATTGTTACAGTGTCATCTTTTTAAAATTGTTAACCTAGGGGAAATTTTACATGCCATTGTTCTGCAACACCAGACTGATGTTTCAGTGATAAACAAAGGGAAAGTTTTAATGCAATTCACACACTTCTCTTTATATGGAAATTGTCTTTCAAGTGTGTGTGTTTTACCATTGTAAGCTTTCTGAAGTCAATTGTTGCTGCTTTGTTGACCATTTCATATGTAAGATGTTACATATATTGCCATAATGTTTAATATTGCATTTATTCACTAAGGATTTACTTTCAAGGATTTTTACTGATTTCTGCTCGATTATATGCGATGACATTCATATTTGTTGACAGTTGGAGCATATTTTTTTGTTAAAATTTTATAATCAGTATTAAGTGTTTGCTAGTAATAAATGTATAATCATTGATAAAATGATGGGTGTTGCAAAATATTTTATGTGTGTGATTGTTAACTCTTAAAATAGCAAAATAGCAAGCTCAGATTATGGCAAGGTGAAGGTGAAATTTGTGTGTAAATAATTTTCTAAACTTTAAATTTCTCCTGTATATCCACGAGACCCATAACCTACATGAAATTTAGTACAGAAAACCTTGGTTGGAGTAGATTTAACACAGTTTGGGTATGCATGGCTGTAAAAAAAAATCTAAGATGCTTGAAAAACTGTCTTAGCAAATACTGATTTATGTCATTAAATATAAATTTTAACGTGATGATTTTTTCAAAGCATATTTTATGGGTCTAATTCCCACAGATATGCAAATAAGCTGTTACTTTAAGCAGATTCTTTTGAACATGACACTATTTAATGAATTGAAATCAAACCTGTAATGCAAAATCCATACTTAATGTAAATAAAAACTGTCTGATATAGCTATTCAAAATCAATGAAAGATTGTTGCTATCTTATCTTCAATTAGGAGAACATAGACATGTTCATAGACTGATTTAGTTCAAATTTTGGATGTACATGTACGACATTGTACGTGTAGCTTTTCCAAGAAATTTATCATTTATCCAGTTTTCACACACAATCTGAAAACAATTACAAAACCTTTTAAAATCTTCTTGCTTTAAACAAAACTGAAAAATTGAATCACACAAAAATTCATGTATTAAAGATGTAAGATGTATGGTTAATGTAGATTCAAAATTGTATCTGGCATGGCTGTCAAAAACTTGGTGGGGTTGAGCAAATTGAGCCCAATTCAGCCTCTTATTTAGAAAAGCTTTCAGAGAATGTGAATTTGGAATCATTCTTACAATTTTTGAGATGTTAAGCTTTAATGATTATTGTTTTGTATACTGTTAATATTTTATAAGATTATTAGTGTTTTGGGAACAAGGTATTGTAGAATTATTGTTTAGGGAATGGGGTTTACTAGTGCACCATGTGATAACCCTGGCCTTTACATTGGTGTAGAGTTATATTTAATTGTATTTAATTGGACATGACATTTTCTCCATTAAAAGATGGAATGAAATTCCAGGAAATTGACCAAAAGAAAAAATTCTACCAAGGCACATGAGTATGTAACATGTTGCCCTGATAAACCCCATCTAATTTTGTATTAAATTTTTACAGTGTATACTGTAATTGGGATCAAATTTTTAAATAATACTGTGATTATTGTGATAATCTTGTTAAATGGTGAATGTATTGTCAGTTAATGTTAATTATACAGTTATCGAATAACAATTAATGTCTTTAGATCATGTTTATATCTGCCAGGAGCAGTGTCATGTTGGAATGTTATTTACCAGTAAACTTTTAAAATACCATATTGTTTTTGACATTTCTTTCAAGTTATAAAAATGGTCCTGTTAGCTGACCTTAGCCATAGGCTCATATGAGGTGTGGTCATAATACACTGTTTTGTCCATCTGTATTGTTTTTTACGTTTTAATCATTAAAATTTTTCTATTGTACAATGCCCATCCTACCACAGCACTGGACATTTTTATTTATCTTGACCAGAAAACTCAGGTGTTAATGGTAACTAGATGAATATTAATGTTTGTTAAACAATTCAATCTTTTAACCGTATCCGGTCGGGAATTGAATGGAAAAGTTCTCATCTTAAGGAGCCAGTGGGGCTGGATGTATGACAATGCCTCATATCTGCTAGGTTTGAGTTTTGCTCCTTTATTACAAAACTGTAACTATATAAAATCATATTGATTGGGCATAAAACAAGATTACTCTGCTCTCAACTTTACTGTAATATTAAATATTATTTGCTGTTAAATTTTTATAGACCTTTGACCTTGGTATTATTGTCTTGATCGCCGAGAGATAGAATATCCACCTCCAGTGATAGAGTATCCATCTCATGGTTTCAATCTCAGGTCACACACAATGTACAAGACTAAAATGTTATATACTGGTTTCTTTCCTAGTGCTCAGCATTAAAAGGATGACATCAACTGGTTCAGTGTCAGAATGTTGACTTATTAGGAGGTAAACCTTTCTGTGATGTACTGACTTCCGTGAGCTAGCACATAAAGTAGTCTATCCCCTAGTACAAGGCAAACTATAAAACAATTACAGATCTCATCCATATACAAATATGTTCTTACAGATTTATTCTCCAAAGAGATTATTATTTAATAAACTTGCTCTTGTAATGAACAACCACTGTGGTAGCTCAGTTGGCAGAGTTCTTGTTCCATAAGTGGGAGGTCATGGGTTTGGACCCTGACCTCGTCTGACTCAAGATTTGAAAGTGAGTAGTGACTGTTCTTTTGCCAAGCACTCAGTATTATGATATGAAAGTCATGGTTCTTTCAAATGGGAACTTTATTAATATAAACGAATTCCCATGTCATGATACGCATGGCACAATAAAGAATCCTGTTGTATAATGCCATCGGCGCAATGCACAAGCATCATTTCTGCACTTTTGCCTTATGCTGGCGACATCTCAATTTAAGTAAAATATTTTTGACTGGGATGTTAAACACCATTACTTAACTCGACTTGTAATGAACAGTTGAAAAACTTGCTGATACAACATAAACCACATTACCACTAACCTGTTATATTTACATATCAATTTGTCAATATGCAGTGTGTGCATGTGTTATGTAGAATATACCATGTAATGGTATATTTCTAAATCGTCTCGGAATGCTTAGTCGAGCCTTAATTATAGACAAATCATACAAAAATAAATTATTTCTAAATTACCGGTATTTATTTTTTCACAGATGTCTTTACATCGTGTAAATGTATAGATATATTATTTATTTTTTATATATATATAATTCTATTAACAATCTCAAATTAATGTTCACTTCATCAAACATCACATATCGCATCCAAACCCGCACAAAAAATCATAATACTTAATTATGAGATGCCCAAACTTTCCCACATTCGAACATCAACTCGATAAAAACATCACATACATACATACATTTAAGCATATTACTTACAACTATTAAGACACATCATTAGTCATATTTTTGATTTTGATAATTTGTGATATTTGGTACAAGATATACAGAACATGTTCCCTATATAAACGGAGCACACGATTGGTTTAATGACATAAATAAATGGGTTGGTTTTAAAGAAATGCATATATTTTTCGTGGAAGTTGTATGTATTTAGAATTCAAATGGATTCCTGCAAAATTGAACAAAAATCAAATGGGAATTCTTCTGTTATATAATAAAACAAAGTAAAAGCATAAAATTATCATCAATAGGTTACCTTTCGGTGATAAAAAAAATCTATATTTGGAGACCGAGAAATCAGATGAAGGAAAGCAACCTATATACATGAATGTACAACAAAAGCATTTCACTACAGTCCACCAACATTAAAACCCTGTTTTAAAAAATGTAATGCTGAATAGCAAACTTGTGATAAAGTAGTGGGAAGGAAAGGAAAAACTTACAAAAGCAAACTGCTGCTTCAGGGGAGGGAAGAAAAAACTGGCAAAAACAAACTGCTGCTTCAGGAGAGGGAAGAAAAAAAGGCCAAAAACAAACTGCTGCTTCAGTGACCTACTAGAATAAAATAGCCCTAGATCAGATGCTTGCACAAACGGCCAGTCACAGACAAGTGGAGCCAGACTAAATGTCTGATATTCATGTCCCAAACTGAATACTATTATTTACTTCTGCTTAACCAAAAAAAAAAAAAAAAAAAAAAAAAAACAATGGCCCAATAAAACTTTATACATAACATTTATGTACTGGTCACAGGCGGTGCCCTGATAACAGTCAAAATCATCACAATGTTTTACAAGATGGAATGAAAGTAATACTATTTAAGATAAAAAAGGAAAAAGAAAAAGTTTAATATGATGCTTATTTTTGAGAAATAGGACAAATGAATCATTTCTTACTAAGTAATAAAATAACCTGTTCTTACATACATGTTATTAACAAGGATATTGGCTGAAGGTTAATCCCTAACTGACCTGAGTATATTATGGTTGGTATGTTTCTATACTGAAAAGTGTGTGTGTGTGTGTGTGTGTGTGTGTGTCTTTTGAAAGTGCTAAGAAAAAAAGTTTAACACAAAAGTTCAAACCATTGTTTCACTGCTTATGAAAAACATGCCACATTTATAACTGCATTAAGTTGTGAAAAAAAAAGGTTAAATGATGCTGTAGATTTAGGAGTTCTGGACAAATGTCATGTGGTATGAGTAATACAGATGTGTACACATCTAAGCTAGAGAGCGTCAAATACACAAAGTTTGTAGAATGGTTGTCATGGTATAACTATAAAGGAAGAGCTAGTAATTCTACAATAATTTCACAAAAATTAAGGATATTTACAATAACTACTACCCATAATGATGATTCGTTATGCATGTATTATATGATAAAATCACAACATCTATTTATCTATTTTTAATAATCTGAGCAATTGAAATATTTAACGACAAATTTTGATGACTCTTGTGATCATCTAAATAAGGAAATGATTATACATGTATATAAGCTTCTTCCATGTGATTCATACATAAGTATTCCCTAAGAACAGCTTAGTAAATCAAGGCCGGGTCAGGAATGACAAGGATTTCTGAATACCATCATTTGCACTGAAATAGCCCACTGGTTATATTCGACAGGGCATAAATTATATTTTTTCAGAGACAAGTAAAAAATCTTGTGGGATGCATGGGTTTTTTCAGTATAAAATTGTTGCACATATTTGTATTTGAGAAATATATGGAGTCAATAAAGACAAAAAAAATTGTGCGCTGTTGGATAATTAAAAGTTAAGTACTGAATCTTCTTTTTCCACTTAGGTACTTAATGAAATTGTTAATTTTTTTTCCCTCTGTGGCCTGTCTGATTTATTTACAGTCAACCCTCCATATAACGACCAAGTTTGTCTCCATATTCATTTGGCGTTATGAAGAAATTGCTGTTGTAAAGAAATAATGACATTTTTCTCCCCAGAGAAATCCAGCTGCTTCTACTATATGTACTAAGTAAGGGATATTTTGACCAATTTTAACAAAAAAAAAAAAAAAAAAAAAAATACTGAATTGATTGAAAAGAATTAGCAACAATATGAAATTTCAGAAATACGAAAGCAATAAACCAATGGGCTGTTAAATGCCACTTGATAGCTTGTTTGTATGCATTTATCTTATTTTTAGAGGATGTCCCTTAACAATGGACACTGATGCTGACATACGTGACTGAGTAGGACAATATTCCTTACACTATGTGCTGGCAATATAATAATTCAGAATTTTTTTTCAGTTAGTGACTGAAGTAAGTGCTGTTGTATGTTGGGTGGTAGATTGACATAGGAGTGGTATCTTTATGCTTGTAGAGTTAATAAAAATTCAGAAAATTAAACTTTTCTACCAAAGTTACTTCAAATATTTATATTAAACACCAAGATATGGGAGAGAAGAAAATATGTAGCTACAAAATGGCAGAAAACACTGGAGAAGAGAAAAAATTCTGTACATTGTGCAAGTGAACTTAAACAGTAAATATATTTTTATACAATGTATTAAAAAGGTATTTTTTAGTAGAACATTTCTGCTTTTAAAACATAAAATTAACAAATTTGAAAAAAAAAATTGTTCTCACCAATAATTGCCAATCTAAACTGGTTATTAATCTCTTTGTGTCTCAGCATCATTGGCAGATAGCAAAGTATAAATCAATATAGTATGGAATGATATGAATAAAATAATGACAACTGATGAAAAACGAAAACATATGGTTTTAATTTACATGTACATATTTTAAACATGAACACAAACATAATGACAACATGAAATTAGATTTCATATTTACAATTTACAGAAAACATGAAAAAATATGTTTAAAATGTGAACCTTTTAACTACATTATATAAAACAAAAAACATTTAACAATAAACTTTGGTGGAATTCTGATTTCACACACCCACTCTTTCTCTTTCTTTTGCATACTACAATATATTTATCGCATACAGGCAGATGGACACACAGTGTTAATCCAACTTCATTGCCTATGAGTTATCTGAGTAGATATACATGTATATGTATTATTTATAACTGATATGTTTGTTGCAGCTATAAGTAACCAATACCCTCAAAACATTTTGTGGAATTCTAAAAATTTCATCATGCAAAAAACATTGAAGAGATGAATTCACAATGTCTTGTCTATGCCTGAAAAACGAAAACAATGATCCACAGATTACAAATCTTGCCTGAATAATCAAAACATTGATCCACAGATCACAAATCTTGACTGAATAATCAAAACATTAATCCACAGATCAAATCTTTCCTAAATAACCAAAACATTGATCCACAGATCACAAGACTTGCCTGAATAATCAAAACACTGATCCACAGATCACAAGACTTGCCTGAATAATCAAAACATTGATCTTCAGATCAGAAATCTTGACTGAATAATCAAAACATTGATCCACAGATCACAAATCTTGACTGAATAATCAAAACATTAATCCACAGATCAAATCTTCCCTAAATAACCAAAACATTAATCCATAGATCAAAAGACTTGCCTGAATAATCAAAACATTGATCCACAGATCCCAAGTCTTGACTGCATAATCAAAACATTGATCCACAGATCACAAGACTTGCCTGCATAATCAAAACATTGATCCACAGATCACAAGACTTGCCTGAATAACCAAAGCTGTGATTTACAGATTAGAACTCTTGCATGAATAACCTTACAGACCAATTCCACAGATCACAAATCTTGCCTAAATAACCAATACATTAATCCACAGATCAGAACTCTTGCATAAATAACCCACAGACCAAGCTACAAATCATAAGTCCAAGAGATTGATTCAGGGATCATAAGCAAGTCTAGTCTGTAAAGTCTACAACCAAAAATATTGAATACTGTTATAAAAACAACACCCAACAATCTTGACATGTTAATGGTAGACCACATATCTGCTATGCCTTGTATTTTCAGGCAAGACAAAACTGGGAAAACTAATTCCTTTTTTTTGTAATAAGGATAATTCAACAACAAGGAATGTTCTGTAAGTGACACTTAAATATATTTTAACTTTACTGATTTTTACAACTAATTCTAGCAAGAGGCATGAGAAATGCATGAACTTATACAGAGGCAATACAACTAAATACTACACCCTTTAAAACAAAGGAAGATATACTCATTTTACTCAAATCCTAAACATTTTTTAAAAAAATATAACCAAATATATTCACCAGTCATGGAAATTGTTTATGACTTTTTCCTTGTGTTGCAAGAACTAGGACTTTTACCCCATAAAAGATGTTAACTTACTGCAAAGATAGGACCAAGCAGCATGTAACTGCACAGATACTACGATGTAGCTACCTCAAATATCATGGAAATACAGTTTGGACAAACAAAAAAAAAAAAAAATTGATCCTAGGACAATATCTTTATAGGGTTGTGGTCTTTGGTTTTCACAAGCTAAATGTAAACTGAACATACACACCTTAGCAGTATTAAATGAACAAATGAAAGGGGGGATAAAAGTAACAGGATGATTGCTATGTGTCACATAAAAATCCCCCCCCCCTAGATAGATAAAAAAAAAATTACAAGGGGTGTAAAAAAAATCAATAACTATAAAAGTTTTTACCAAGCAGTTTACAAAATTAAAAAAAATCTTCAGAATTTGAAAGATAACTGTCATGTCTTGTCATGTCTTTGAAAACTTTCACTTTTACATGTACATATATGTAAATACATGTACTAGTTAATGAATATGTTTATCACAGTTAATTGATTTCTAGATGTATAATGTTGATTACATTAAATAATGAAAATTTATTTGTTTTCTACATTAAATAATTTTGGTTAATGGAAGTGATCTTGACATTCAATATAAATGTTATAAAAATTAAAGATATTTATATGCAATAGATTTAATTTACTACATGTACCAATAGTTACAAACTGGTATGTAAAAGGCATTGTCCACTAACTGATTCTCCATGACCAATGTTTTAACTTAAAACTATTAACGTCACATATTCCAAACGCATCGATTTTACTGAAAAACCAAGTATTATGTCATTTTACAATCGTTTGAAATCAATTCTAATACATGTATATACAAGATATTACATGACATATGGTTGAACTTACAACTAAACATCATGTGGCATGTTGAATTCTATATGAATGTACATATACCTTCAACCCTAAAGCCATATATATATATTCATAATGTGGAATAAAAAAAAAAAGGAAAACCCCCAAAAAACTAAATATAATGTCAACAGGCAACAAAATGAGAGAGAAAGTGTTGTAATGGGGACAGTTTATATTATAAAGGGTGCTTATCAGTTACTTACTGCAAGACAAATGTAAATAGAAAACTATGGCAAAAAGGATCCATTCATATTTGACATCATACTTCATAATATTTGGACATCCTTTAATGACACCTGGTACCAAAATGTATTGTGCAAAATGAATTTATCAGCAATTTCCATAAAAACACCCATACTTTACAATTTATAAACCTGTTCCTATTGCCAAAACATGCTTAGATTAGTTATTGGTATTTTTATGTGTTACCATAAACAAGGGACCCAATAATCTTGAAATGCTCAACTGATAAATAATGACTGGTTCAAATAATATTATTCAATTCAAATACTAGTATGATGTTTCGACACCATGAGCTGTGATCAAACAGTCATTTTTTTCTTTAATAAATCAGTGAATGATGCTAGTGCTGATGTAATTTATAAAAAATATGGTGTATATTTCAGAATGAACATTAATCAAATTCTCAATGCATTAAAACACATAACTTTTAAAAATAGCTAAAACAGTTGCAACAACACAAAGGTAAAAACTAAGTTTAAATCTGACCCCCTATTAAAAAGCATTCCTTGATAACATCTTAAGTCATAATCTTTTTAAATAGCCATGATGTATAAATCTGAAACTACTGTATGAAGCTTTTAATATTTAACACAAACATATGTAACCTATTTTAAGAAATGAAAAAGAATCCAAATATTATAACAGATTTTCCCAACATCATCATTTTGGGGAACATTTTAAAGATTTTTAGCCATTGTGACCCAGTAACCTACTTTTGGTTGCTGATGTGACACCATAAACAGACTTGAATCACACCAACTTAGATGTTTCATCTGATTAAATTTTACTGACATCTGCCCAGTAGTTGTAGAGGAGGAGTTAAAAATAAATTTACTAGTTTTAAGACTCATGAGACTCATTGAAAGCATTCACACACATGCACACACTATACTTTCCCAAAAGCTTACTTAGCCCAATTTTACTAGAATTCAGCTATACAAAATCATTATAGCATACCCCTGTTGTATTATTAAATCAAAAAGCAGCACTTAAAGATATTAAAATTTACAATAAATAAAAATAAATATTACAACATACAAATAATTAAAGCTAGTAGATAGATGTAAGTCAAAAATAAAAGCCATTCTTATTTAAGTATGTGTCAATAACAGCCATTCTCACATAAGTTTACAATAACAATAACTATTCAATATTGTGTCTTAATTATTAATCAATAAAACCTTGTTTGTTTATATATGCTAAGGTATTGTACGATATGTATAAGCTGCCATTTGATGACATTTGTTTGCATTTAGTTCAAAACTGTTTTTCCAAACGGAACCATTTCTCTTTTTTACACATTCAAATACCTGATAAAATGTTTCTCATCCAAAATTTGTACTCTCAAAAAATGCACACATACCATGTAGTCAAACATGTCAAATGAGGTATCATATTTGGAAACATTCATATGAAATCCTGAACTTTATTATGGAAATCTGTTCCTAACTCCTTTCTTGCTTTACATTTGTGAATTGTCCTTGTAAGGTCAAGAACAGCATACATATCGCTGCTGCTAGTATTAAATACAAATCTTAAATCTGTATCTGAAATTTTGAAGATAAAATTATTCAAATTCAGCACCTCAAATTTTGCTTACATCATTGCAAACTGTCCTCTGTTATCTTGCAAATAGAATCCAGGTGAAATGACCTATCAAGAACAACTGGTTTACAATTCTAAACTCCTGTCTATTTTCTGAAAATAATCTTCAGAACACGAATCTGTAATCACTTCAAATAGGAACTGGAAACATTGATCGATGACGTTGAATACTATTTTTTTGCCAGTTCATATTCAATCAATGTTGACAGTAACAAGTATCTTCAAGCAATATTTGCCTCAATTCTTCGCAGACTTGTTGATTCTTCACAACATTCATGTGCTAAATCTCCTCTTAAACCATCAGAACTGGAATCGGTACCTTCATAACATGGCACTAAACAATGTGACTTTATACTTCAGCTCCTAAGTGCATGACCCCTGATTCAGCTATTGGTACATACTTATCACCTATTTGAACTAGAACTATAGGTTTGTCGACATGAGATCGTTTTGATATATCACGATGACATGGTGACCAACGATGAACAACTGTCCCTTCCATTCCTTTGGTTGGTGTCCATCCACTCCATACATTTTTACCTCCCTTTAGTCTCCATTCTTCATTTGGCCATGTGACATCTATCCTTCTTCCAAGGTTAACATTGTCATAAACTAAATTTGTGTCCATGATCTAAAATAAATAAAAGAAATGGATAAATAAAGAGCTGAACTAACAGCATTGAAATTTCACAACTTGTTCTTTATATTTTGTTTTATCTACCATGACTTAGTGCATTGGTTTTTATTAATGTTCAATCCAGACTCTAGATATTCACTCTTAAATGCTGAATGCTTGGCAAAGGAACAGTTACTTCGAATTTGCAGATCTTGGATCTTTCCTGCTGGGGTGTTGATCCCTGATCTCTAACTTGTAAAGTGAACATAAAGCAGATTTTGTATTATACTCACCCTAACTTTCTGCATTAACATCTGTGATTCTTTTTGAGCCGTTGTTTCATTGATAAATCCTGCCAGTGTAACTAGAGCACTAGGTTTACCTGCTGAACTTGCTGTAGATACCAGGCTTCCTCTGTTACCTAAGGTCTGTAATGCTATATCTTGTGTATTAGTTGGTGTTGTACGTGTATTGGAACCTAATGATTAGAAACATACATGTTAACATGTAATAAGATTAAAATTCGTTTTTGGGGTGAAAGAGGGATTTAGTGGCATCCAAAGAATTAAAGGTCAAATTATCTCAAGTTTCTTTTTCCCCATCCATTATAATAATGGACAAGAAAAGAAAACAATCTTCTTTAAATAATAAGCCAAATTTGTTTATTAAACACAAAACATCATTTTTCTAAATAAGACTGTAGATATTAGCAAAAATAGATCCAGAAGAAATAATCATGATTTCAAAATATCTTTGTTTTGTAAAAGAGGGTAACAATTTTTCAAAATACATCATGTACATTACTGCACTTTTTTTCAAATACAACATACATGTATACATTAAACAGCCTGAAAAAGTCTCTTGATGTTTTACTTGAAACATAATTAAATTACTTATATTCATTAAAAATACCTAGAGCAGATGCAGCACCAGTATGAGAACAGTTCATACCATAAACAATATCATCTTGGAAGCCGGAACTACTACCAGCACAAGTAGCACCACAGCGAGTTCTCATCCTAAAATTACAAATTTGATCCTTCATTAATATTTTATCCAAAAAAAAAGTCTTTAACTTTTAAACTTAATACATAAAAAGTTTTAGCAAAAAGCCCTTGCTATGCATGAATTAGTAGTTTTATGATAGTAGTTTATCAACAACAATCCCATGAAATCTAACATCTGTATGACTTACTAGTATAGTCCAAGGATACACATATAAGCATGTGTCACAAAGAAAGACAAAGGCTCAATAATTTATAACAAGAGGCCCAAAAGGGCCTGTGGAGCTCAACTGACAAAAATGGTTCTTGTGCCTCCATTTATATAAAATCGGTACAGGGACTTGAGCTGATGTAAAATGCTAAATATAAAAGCTGTAGGCCTTACAGTTTCAGAAAAGAATATTTTTAAATTTGACTTCCCATATAAGTATACATGTATATATATGCGCCCCTGGGTGGGACCAAAAATGGCCCAGGGGCCACCATTTGTACAAACCTGGTAAAGGGACTTGAGCTTATTGTGAAAGCTTTAAGCCTTACAGTTTCAGAGAAGAAGATTTTTAAATTTTATTTCCCATATATGCATATGTAGATATATTGGCCCTTGGGGTGGGACCAAAAATGGCCCAGGGGCCACCATTTGTACAAACCTGGTAATTAGGGACATGAGCTGATATTAAATGCCAAATATAAAAGCATTATGCCTTACAGTTTCAGAGAGGAAAATTTTTAAACTTGATTTCCAATATATGCATATGCAGATATATGAACCCCTGGGATGGGGCCAAAAATGGACCAGGGGCCACCATTTGTACAAAATTGGTAAAGGGGCTCAAGCTGATATTAACTGCCAAATATGAAAGCTTAAGGCTTCATGATTTCAGAGAAGAAGATTTTCAAAGTTGATATCTCATTTTAAGCCATATATGCATATGCAGATATATAGACCCCTGGGTTGGGGCCGAAAATAGACTGAGGGCCACCATTTGTACAAACTTGGTAAAGGGTCTCAAGATGATATCAACTGCCAAATATGAACGCTTAAGGCTTCATGGTTTCAGAGAAGAAGATTTTCAAAGTTGATTTTCCACTATAAGCCATATATGCATATGCAGATATATGGACCCCTTGGGTGGGGCCAAAAATGGACCGGGGGCCACCATTTGTACAAACTTGGAAAAGGGCCTCAAGCTTATATTAACTGCCAAATATGAAAGCTTAAAGCTTCATGGTTTCAGAGAAGAAGATTTTCAAAGTTGATATCTCATTATAAGCCATATATGCATATGCAGATATATGGACCCCTGGGGTGGGGCCGAAAATGGACCAAGGGCCACCATTTATACAAACTTGGTAAAGGGCCTCAAGCTGATATTAACTGCCAAATATGAAAGCTTAAAGCTTCATGGTTTCAGAGAAGAAGATTTTCAAAGTTGATATCTCATTATAAGCCATATATGCATATGCAGATATATGGACCCCTGGGGTGGGGTCCAAAATGGACCGAGGGCCACCATTTGTACAAACTTGATAAAGGGCCTCAAAGCTGATATTAACTGCCAAATATGAAAGCTTAAGGCTTCATGGTTTCAGAGAAGAAGATTTTCAAAGTTGATCTCTCATTATAAGCCATATATGCATATGCAGATATATGGACCCCTGGGGTGGGGCCTAAAATGGACCGAGGGCCACCATTTGTACAAACATGGTAAAGGGCCTCAAGCTGATATTAACTGCCCAATATGAAAGCTTAAAGCTTCATGGTTTCAGAGAAGAAGATTTTCAAAGTTGATATCTCATTATAAGCCATATATGCATATGCAGATATATGGACCCCTGGGGTGGGGCCGAAAATGGACCAAGGGCCACCATTTATACAAACTTGGTAAAGGGCCTCAAGCTGATATTAACTGCCAAATATGAAAGCTTAAAGCTTCATGGTTTCAGAGAAGAAGATTTTCAAAGTTGATATCTCATTATAAGCCATATATGCATATGCAGATATATGGACCCCTGGGGTGGGGTCCAAAATGGACCGAGGGCCACCATTTGTACAAACTTGATAAAGGGCCTCAAAGCTGATATTAACTGCCAAATATGAAAGCTTAAGGCTTCATGGTTTCAGAGAAGATTTTCAAAGTTGATCTCTCATTATAAGCCATATATGCATATGCAGATATATGGACCCCTGGGGTGGGGCCTAAAATGGACAGAGGGCCACCATTTGTACAAACATGGTAAAGGGCCTCAAAGCTGATATTAACTGCCAAATATGAAAGCTTAAGGCTTCATGGTTTCAGAGAAGAAGATTTTCAAAGTTGATCTCTCATTATAAGCCATATATGCATATGCAGATATATGGACCCCTGGGGTGGGGCCTAAAATGGACAGAGGGCCACCATTTGTACAAACATGGTAAAGGGCCTCAAGCTGATATTAACTGCCCAATATGAAAGCTTAAGGCTTCATGGTTTCAGAGAAGAAGATTTTCAAAGTTGATATCTCATTATAAGCCATATATGCATATGCAGATATATGGACCCCTGGGGTGGGGCCGAAAATGGACCAGGGGCCACCATTTGTACAAACTTGGTAAAGGGCCTCAAGCTGATATTAACTGCCAAATATGAAAGCTTAAGGCTTCATGGTTTCAGAGAAGAAGATTTTCAAAGTTGATATCTCATTATAAGCCATATATGCATATGCAGATATATGGACCCCTGGGGTGGGGCCGAAAATGGACCGAGGGCCACCATTTGTACAAACATGGTAAAGGGGCTCAAGCTGATATTAACTGCCAAATATGAAAGCTTAAAGCTTCATGGTTTCAGAGAAGAAGATTTTCAAAGTTGATATCTCATTATAAGCCATATATGCATATGCAGATATATGGACCACTGGGGTGGGGCCGAAAATGGACCAGGGGCCACCATTTGTACAAACATGGTAAAGGGGCTCAAGCTGATATTAACTGCCAAATATGAAAGGTAAAGGCTCCATGGTTTCAGAGGAGAAGATTTTCAAAGTTGATATCTCATTATAAGCCTTATTTTCACTTTTTACGAAGTACGACAGAAAAACGCTAAAAACGCGTAACCTAGTTTTTGACAGAATTTCACAAAATGTACAACCTACATGTTTAAGGGTGTCTAGAAGCTAAATATCACATCAGATTTTGCATATAACCTATGGTTTCAGAGAAGAAGCTTATTTTAGGTTTTTTGCATTCTAGATCGCTGTGACCTACTTTTGGTTGCCATGGAAACCAATTGTACAAATTTTCATCTACTTCTTCTAGGGATCATTCCTGCAAAGTTTTGTTAAAATTGGCCCAACAGTTTCTGAGTTTTTGCTGTTAACGGACAGACGGACGCACGCACGCACACGCGCATCATGCCATAAGCTCATCTGGCTTTAGCCAGTTGAGCTAAAAATTCCACATGTGCTGTAACCCTAGCATTTTTTGTTATTTGTTAAAACTCATACTTTTATAATTATATTGTTATTGACAGCAAGTGCAACTGGGTTTAATATTTAGATTTGTTTAAAATTTACAACACTTTACTTTTCATGCCCGTTACTAATGTAATATACAGTAAAACCTTGTTATAATCCTCCCTACAACCCTGCTACCTCACTTACTACAAATGCATTCTATAGTTCTCCTCTATTGTCAAACCCCTTTATTTAACTAAAACAAACAGTTCCAATGAATCAAGATTCATTGTATGTAAAAACAAAATACACCAAAAGTATTTAGATTATCATAAATAGTTGCAATAAGTTGCAGTTGCAGTGGTAATTAAAAAGTCTTTCCAAATTTTATCAATTGACTTTTTCGTATAATATTCATTAACTTAAAGATTTTTTTTTACATTTTCATTTCAACGGACTTAAAAACTTACTTTTTCCACAAATTCTGGAAGAAACTTTTAACATTTGCAAGTATAAATTCACCACCAATAATTGAGCCTAACTGATCATGTGTTGATGAGTATGATGTTGTCAATGGCGACACATATATAGGATATCCTATTGGTTGGTCACATGATGAGTTGATCATGTTACGTAAAGCTTGCTTTGCATTTTGTATACTGCCTCTTTCTGGGTTACTATTCCGTAGGTAAATAAGTTCCTGCTGCTGTCCGGCCCACAGACCTCTAACACATTCTCTGTTAACCTATAAATATCAAATTAATCATTTATCAACATTCACAAATACTTTACAAATGAAATTCTAAAGAAGTATTCTATGAATCAAAATACTCACATAACAGATAGATTCAGTAGTGTCACACTAAAAAAATTTGCACAGCATAACTTAATGAGAATTGTCAGAAGAATCAGCATACAAGTGTAGTATACAAGCAAATTTTTAACCCAATACTTTAAGAATATACATTGGGCTAGGACCTTCACACTTGGTTTGCAACATAGGATTGTATGTGTTTAGTACAGATGATAAAAAATGTACTGTAGTAGAAATTCTTCAAAACCTTTATATTGATTATCAGATTGGAAAAATAGTTGAAATAAGAGACCCCTTTTATTTAAAACAAGTATTTACTATAAAAGGGTAAATTTGGATGAAGAAAAAATACAATATTTAAATATTACATATATTACAATGTTTACAAAAAGTTAAAGCAAAATTTATATCAGTAACTCACCTTGACTATGCGGAAAGTAAGGAATTTTTTATTCAGCATTATGATCTTATATTCATCAGATCCTTCATCAAACACATGTCTGAAAGTTATAAAACAACACATAAATCAATAGTAAAAGATATATCAGTCTTACAGTGTTTATTTTACATGTGTAACATAAACTTGTGACCTTATAAACCAACAAAGACTGATACTAACAATGTTGCTCACCTGCATGCAAGTCCCTCAAAAAAATCAATCAACCAAAATTATAACATTTGTGGAAGTACAAGCCCAGTTTAGTTCACAGATTCACAATTTTAAGTTTGCAGTTTTAAAACCCTAGTCAAGTTGCTGAACGATATTTCTTTGAGCAAGACATTTAAATCATATTCTTCCAGTCCCCAAGTTGCCAAATAGATTCAGCATATTGGGTTTATTTTTTTTTTACAGAAGAGTTTAAAACACTCAGTTTTCTAACATACCACAAACTTGGATAAGCACAAGCACGATAAACTATAGGCTAAGGAATACTATAATTCTATATCAGGTAGATATGCAAACTTTCACAATCACATTCACGTCTAACATATACAAGAATTCCATGTGTCTCACCTGATTAGTTTTTGATTGAGTAGAAAATACATTACTTTGACATAAACTTTCACATTTTGACACACCGCCGCCTATGACAACACCGGAAAAGTAACACCTAAATCTCGTCTTATGGCAATGCCAGGCTCAACAAAAATGAGCTATTCTTTACTTTGTACAAATTGATTAAACAAACAGATATACCTACCTGAGTGCTAACAGTGATGGTGTGTTTGATAACACAGCATTCCTCCATGCTGGATCAGCTTCATGAGAGATTACAAGATTCTGTTCATAATATGTTATAGCATCATATAAAGTCTGGTCATCTTCATACTCATCAGTACACAGAAAATGATCCTAAAATATAGCAAGTTCAAGCTGAATAATGTGTACTGTTACATTAAAACAGACAAAAATTGATGTACATGTAAATAAGAAAATAACAAGATACATATTGACCCACGTTTAAAATTTTGGCTTTGGACAGGCACCTGATAGAGTGAAATTTCCAGACAATAATTTCCATATTGACTGCTGCCTAAATCTGAGGTCATTGAAACAGAAAAACTTTCTATAACATGTAGAAGCATTTTAATTTATGAGGAGTATAGTCTATGATAGCATCATCTTCAGTGTTTCAGCTAACATTAACAAAGACTTTTTAATTACGGCAGGTAACAAATATGTATTAAAAGAAGGTATTCAAAGATAAATACAAAGGAAAACTCCTTAATATTTATTACTACTTTGTGTGTTTTAACAAAAAGAAAAGAAAAAAAGATTATTGATTGGTGTAATACAGCTGATCTCAGTTTTGGTGCAAATTTGAACCCTGCAGACTAACTGGGTCAAAAGCAGCAAAATAATTTCCATGTAAGCATACCTTCATGAAAATATTGTTAACTATAGCATGTGTATAAGATTTAGATCAAAAATGCAATATCTTTATTAAATTACCTGGTGAAGTTTCAGAGCCATTCTAATAGCAGGGGCAACAACTCTTCTAAGTAATTCCATATCTGCAAACACCCATTCATCCCTTGGTGATGTGATCCTGAAATCTCCCTTAAACAGGGCATGTAACCCATAAAGGAAAAAATCAACACTACAATAGAAAGACGATATATAATATCAATGGTTTAAAGATGTAATGGCTTTGAGAATTAGGAAGGCAGGTCCATCTGGACCTATATGTACACAAAGTTGTTGTTGCAAGTTAATTAATTGTCGAATCACATAATAAGATTTACTGGTCCTGAACACATCTTATTTAAAAGAAAATTAATAAAAGCTCAAAAATATTTTCTCCCTTTAAGCTAAGTACAGACATATAATGATTACTAATAATAAAAGAAAACGAATTCCACGAATTTAAATGTCTCGCCTGGTTAGTGTTTGATCGAGTAGAAAATACATTACTTTTAACATAAACTTTCACATTTTGACACACTGCCGCCTACGATGATGACACCAGAAAATAACACCTAAGTCTCGACCTATGGCAATACCAGGCTCGACAAAAAGGCTTTTCCCATTATGTTGATTGAACTATTTTTTTTACCTAGAAGATGCAGTGCTGTGTGAAGCTGTACTTAAAGCTCTTCTACCAAGTAAACTTAAAGCATAACACAGGGACACTAACATAGACTTGCTGTCTTTAACACTCTGAAATTAAAGAATAAGAGTCAGTGATAAAAAATACATGTATATATAACAAACAGCCTCTTACCACCTAGGTCTTGTTCTAACCTGGGAAGAAATGGCCTTAATAAGATTGTCAGCTTGCTTTTTAGAGGTTGGTAACTTTCTACAGGAACTCAGTAAATCTATCATTCAACTTGACACATAAGAAAATCTTGACTGGTATGCAAAACACAAATTCCACAAACCTAACCACTCAAACAAAACTATTGGAATCTGTTTATTAGTGAGAACTCATTATCAGATTTTAAAAATTTACAAAATTACTTTTCCAATAAGCTAGAGTTCACAAGTCTTATGTAAATTCTTCAATCTAAAGAGATACTGAAAAGATGTTTTTTCCCCACTATTTGATGACAAAATAAAGAAATGTTGCTGTTAGCTACATCAAATAATACAATGTACAATTGTTTTGGTGTCTTCCTGTTTTCAGGACTGTTTATGGAAATTAAAGCTTGTCATATGACAAAATTTACAGACTATATTAAGCATGTCATGATTTTAAAATACAGAAGAATTGCTTTTCATAAAGAATTTTATTTAAATTTTTAGTACCTGATCTCTTCTAGAAGCACAATATTGTATCCATCCAAGATACACATGACAAAATTTTCCTCTGGAAATTCCATTGAGTTTGGAATCATAATCTTCATCTATATGTAAGGTAAATGTAGGGTCCACATCAACATAGCTGTCATCTGATGTTTGTTGAAGAGCATTTGTGATGGTCTCAGTTTGTAGCCATTCCTCCAGTCTTGGTGATCGAACAGTGTAGTATATTATACTCTGTAAGTTAAATATTTTAAGAAAACTTATGAAGAGAAGTTTGATTTTTTCAAACAAGAACATGAGTAAGAACAGTAGTGCTAACTTGAAATGTATATCTCGCCTTTAAAAACTGGACCCCATGTTCAAGCTGGTGGTATGAAATAAGCTGTTCTGCACTTAAACAAGAAATACATGGAAATAAATGTCTCGCCTGGTTAGTTTTTGACTTTAACATAAATTTTCACATTTTGACACGCAGCCACTGCCACCGGAAAAATTACACCTAAGTCTCGCCTTATGGCAATGCCAGGCTCGACAAAAACGAAACTGATAAGTGAAACAAAGTACCTTGCCTGAATGTCAATTTATCTAGGATGTTTAAAATGGAGTGACAAAATTGACTTTAATGTCATAACCAAGACTGTTCTACTTATATGATCAAGACACAACCAACTACACATGTAGGCGAGGTTGTAAAAATTTATGCCTTTATAATGTGATTGTGCTACATTGTATGTGTTGATGAAAATTGAAGGTTCTCGTTATGGCAATTCATATATTTGATGGAAATTTAAATATTAAACTGGTACAGATGTTGAGTCTCACTGAAATGCTCATATTTATGCCACAGGTATGACATAAGCTCTTCTGTACTTCATATGAGTGAGCTAAAAGTTTCAATCCAACAACCTGATGACTTACCATGACATAGTATGATAGGAGAACCTTTCTGAAATCAAACACTTGTACCATAGAAGCTGCACTGTTATCTGAAATGCTGTAACCTTCTAGCACATACTTAGTGACGACAACCTCCCAGGCTAACCAGCGCTGATTAAAGGCAGCATTTAACGAGAGAAAATGTGGCAGGTGGCCAGGATCACAGCAACAAAAACCTACATTAAATAACAAAACTAAGCTACAAGAATAATCGTTGAAATGGATTTATTTAAAATAATATTGAAATTACATTCGTTGAAATGGATTTATTTAAAATAATATTGAAATTACATCTATATATATATATATATATATATATATATATATATATATATATATATATATATATATATATATATATATATATGTCTTTTCTGCTTTCTGTTACCATGTGGTAACTTTTAAAACTTCCCTCAAAACTTGACCTTATTATTAATGCCAATAAACCTAGTTAGACTACTGCTTCATCAGGTTATTTGAACTTAAAAAATGATTAATAACTTTTTAATAATGAATATATGTACATGTATGTTGTGAAAATGAATAGTGTGTGCATGTGCGCGCGCACACACACACACACACACACACACACACACACACACACACACACACACACACTCATTCATTCATTCATTATAAAGAGATCTAACAAAAAAGTATTTTTTGGTAAAAACTGCATGTTTTGGTCAATGTCAGAATATTCTGGAAGAAAGATTAAAAGTTGCAACAAAATACATATGCCAGTCAACTTTCAGCTCCCTCACATTTTACCATAATACATGTATATGTTTTTTTTTTCAATCAAGTCTTCCCTTATCATGTTGAAATATCATTCACTTAACATCATAAATCTGATTTTCATTCAGGTCATTGAGAAATTACCTAAATAGACTGTGTGCACACTTTTGCATAATTTGCAAAATGACTTGAACATATTTTCCCTTTTCAACCAATGAAATTGTTAGAAATTTGTCAAATTTAATTATATGTAATTGTCAAGTATCCATTATAAAAAAAAAAATTTGAATAGCATGTCTTGCATTGAATCCTTAATCAATACAAGATAAAAAGAAATATTCACCTTCATTATCCTCGATACCTTCAGTTATTGCTTCAACTTCTCTCTGCTGACAATATGTACCTAAATACATAATTATCCAAACTTTCAATAAACAAATACATACATCAATACTCAAAATGAAAGCATATTATATGATATTGAAAATAAGTTGTCTGGAAATCAGGAAAGCATGTCGACACATAAAGTCTACTCAAAAACTTTAAATCAAAACAAAATCATTTGTATATCAAAACACTCCGATACTGGACATTAATGCTGATAATCACATTCACACAAAGGAAGTGGATTATGGTGTTTTACACCTAGGTTAAGATTCTTTCACTTATATCAAGACAGTCAGTTCTGGGATGGTGGATGAAACCAGAGTGCTTGTAGGAAACCAACAACCTTTAGCAAGCAACCTGACAAACTTTCTCAGACTAGCTCAATTCAAACCCGGGCTATGAGAGGCACCTTGACCTGTAATGATGTGCTTTAGACCACTCGGCCACTGAGGAGACTACATTTACATAATGGGTAAGATATTAAAAATTTTAAGATTTATACAGAAAGCTGGTAACATCTTTGATTTATTTTCTTTGGACTGACATTTAAACTTATTTGCACCTCTTACTTTTAAGCTTTCAAATACTATTCTAGTAGATAAAGTACAATTTTAATATTAGCTAAATTTTAATTTTCATATCTAGCTACTCCATCACAATTAAATGCCAAAATAGAAACTGAAAGTAAAAATTTCCCAATCTATAATATATGATTTCTAATACTGACCTCTAAACTCTAAGCCTCTAAGTTGGAATGTGACGAGTCCATTACCCATCTCTATGATATGTACAAGAGCATTAAGGTAGTCTGATGCCATAATAAAACAATCCCCTTGTTCCGAATTCCCCCATCTCCCCATCATTAAATCACCACATAAACTATGCTGTAAAGATCTGGTTAAATGTTCATAAAATATGGAATTTAAATTATTATCATCTGCACCTGAAAATAAAGAAAAGAAGGATTCATACAAGTATCTCATTATACATTACAATAAATCTACAGATCAAAGAAATTAAAACATGAAATTATGTTATCTGCACATCAAGATAAATACACAGATATGGATTTATCAGTAAAATATACAGAGGTATAAATCAAATATGAAAGATAATTCATTTCATATCCTCAAGTCCCCTTCAATATTTTTTACAGTGAACATTAAACTTAAAAGATCACTGTCATTTTCTAGGTGGTATAGCATTTTAATATTTCTTTAATAATGACATTTCCGTGAGCCATTTAACTCTATAAGCCATGTGACTTATACAAAGAGCAGTGGGTGGGATTTTAAATAATCCTTAGTCTGGATTATTTTTAAATAAAGGATATGTCATCAGCAATAGGTCACATGATGGAAAGGAGTAGAGATAATAAAATGCCATACTGGACCTAAAAACTCACATTTTTGATTACATGCCTGTAAAATCAACCTTTAAATCAATCTTGTTCAGATTAAAATTTGACTTGCATCATATATAAACTCATAATACATTTATATAATACTCTATCCTATTTTGACAAGAAACTGTAAAAACATCCCATTTTTTATATAGTTTTGTTACCAAAAATATTGACTTTTGGCTCCAACTACATACTTAAAGTGGAAAAATATTTTAGTGTGTGCAACTAAGCTGTGATGTTTTTTCTGTGCATTGCCTAGCCTGATATACATGTAATAAATCAATTTCTTTTTCCTCATTAGATCCCTGGTATCTGTTATAACATTATTAACATTTACCTGGATTACGTTCGAGTTGTGATGATAATCTTGTATTGGAGTGATCTACCCTTTTAGTACTGAAAACAAAAATGGTAATATCATTAAAATAACAATAACATGCCAATATAATGAACAGAAAACACACTATTAACAACAGAAAAGGCTGATATCTTTATGGAATTGCATTATATACATTTAATTTATGACTGAAAACCTGTACCATAAAATGTGAACTTTTGACTTCAAATATTTTCTACAGTGTGGTCACATTATATTGGTGACAAAGATCATGTAACTGACGTCAACTATGGTTGACAGTTTTAAAGCAGGATAATCAAGAAAAAAAAATGCTATACTTACTTATAATCTTTTTCCCAGAATTTTATTGGACGTATGTATGAGGTGATGAAGATAGCACTACCTAGGAATGGATTTAATGGTGTGGAAAAAAATGATGAAATAGCAGCTTGCAAAAACAACATGGCGGAATCTATTTACAGTTAAGGACAAACACTGAGAATAGCTGAAATTCAAAGTTATATGTGTACCTGTCAGGGCTCCACAAACGCTGGTAAGGTCAATCGGCGGTCAACAAAGGGTACATCGAACTCCCCTCCATCCCGATCGACAACGGGTAACTCCCACCCCCAAACAATCGGCAAAGGATAATGTTTTTTGCCAAAAATTGGCATTTGTGAAAGCCTGGTACCTGTACAAGTTACCATATGAAAACTCAACATCAAACTAAATGCTTATGAAAATTCTGATAATTCCAGGTGGGTTTCCACTTTGATCTGGACTTATGGAATTTTTGAATCACTTTTCATACAATATCTATACCTAAATCACAGTTTAAATAATCTCTTCTAAAATACCTAGTCGCTTTCAATTCTAGTATCAGTTTTAAAGATCTTTTCTGAATAAGAAACTTAGCTTTTACAGTGATAAGAATTGAAAAGAAAATAATGACTATTTACACTGCATAAGTCTATTTATCAAATTTGTTTCTTAACTTTGACTTAGTACATGTAATATGTTGTAAAAGGATATGAGGAACACTAAATGGTTGTGCAAATGCATGGAACGCTGATCCCCATGTTATCTGCCATGGTGCTATATATGTAATGATGAAATTCATCTTCAACATTAAATCACAGAACTGAAAAATAAATAAAAACAATGTGTTGGAAGTATGCATGTAGAAAGTGAATGTGGGTAGTAAAAAATCAAGAAAAACACTTAAATTTTTTTTTCTTTTTTCTTTTCTTTTCTTTTTTTTAAAGAATGCAGATTTGAAAGTATGAAAGTTGAAAAAAGACTGATAAAAAAATGTAAAAGAAATATTTCACACTAAACAGAACAAGGAAATGAGACACAACTTTAAACTTTTATATGGGATCTCAATTGTGTTTTTTAAGGATGAAATAAGTATTCTAAACAGGAATCTTAGCTATTTTTCCTAAAAAATAATCTGTATGAAAATTTCTAACCATTAGATTATCTGGAGTGCTGTTTAAAGTCAGAAGAAACGAATTTATGCAAAAAAAAGAATGAATGAAAATATTTAATGAACATTATATAGTTTCACACAATTACGAGAAATGTCAAATTTTCTCAATATAATGAACTAATAAATATACCTAGTACTTATTACAAAAAAACAACCAATCAAAACTCACCTTACAAAATATAATTGCTACAAAGAAATAGTCTATCAGGAATGTTTCTGAAGCCCAGCGATAATCATATTTAAAAAACAATGTTGTTATGGTAACAATCATGAACTGTTTTGGTGTGTCGGAAAATGCAAACCGCAACAATTTCAAACCACATATCACTATAACTAATGGACCAACGCTGAAAAATAAATATACATTAGAAACAAAACATACAAGTAATCTGCAAGTGAATTAAGGAAAAAAATGTTATAAAAATTTTTAGGTTTATTTTGATTTTATTCTTTAATTTTTATACATGCATTTTTGAAAATCAAGGTCAAAATATCTGAAAACGAGAGCAGTCACAAGATAGACTCATCTTCATTATTAATATACATGATTCTACTCAGTATACACTCTTAGCAAGTATTTCACTCTTTATCTTTATATTTTATTGTTCTTTTTTTGTCTAAATGTATTCAAAGAAATGTAATTGATGATCATCAAAAGGATAAAAAAAAGAAAAAAAAAAAAATTAATTCATTGGAAAAATCATTACACAAAATTTTTTAACGGTTTATAAAATTATTCATGTTTCAAACTTTCTCAATTATAGATTTCAAAACAACCTCTTAAACTAACACTGAATTATCTTATTTTTAGGTAAATGCAATCAAACATCTAAATAAATACTTACAAAACACCAAATTTACAGACTATTTGTGGGGTTGACCTTGTCAAGGCACATAAAATAACAACAGGATAAATAACATTTCTCTCAAGAAATCGTAACCATAGATACATCTTCTCAAACCACATTATTTTTGGTGCACCTGAAAATCGTCAAATCATTTTATCAACAACAACATCAATAAGTTGTGGTGCTGAATTTGCTTGTGTTTTAAATTTAGATTTGAAATAAAAATTAAGTCTACCTACATCTAAGTCAAAGCATGTAACAAGTACAAATATATAATATCCGAGTACAAGACAGAGGCTTTCATAAGATTGAGCTGGATTATTTGCATACGTATTTCATCAAAATCTTACATTTAAAAAATTGGAAAAATATATCAAGAGTGGAGATCAACACTATTAATGGGGTGTGGCATTAGATATTCTTTAATTCTTACAGATTATCATCTTCAAAATATAAGAAAGTTTATTTGTAACACCATTTAAATTGTTCTGTTATGTTCATTGTTCAAACTTTTGACATATAACCCCCCTTCCTATCTTTCTCTTATAAATTTACTTCAATAAAGAGTATGAATAGAAAACATGATAATTACCTGCTGCTTCATAAAAGCTTCTTTCTTTACTGACAAGAATGGGATGAGAACAACACAGCCATGGCATTTCTTGTCGAAGTTTTGGAATGATATAATGAATGATAAAACCCAGCCCAGCAGCGAAAAAGTATATAACATCACTTAAAACAGGCTGTAACAAAAACGAAACAAGTCATCAAATAGTGTCCGTCCAGCAGCAAAAAAGTATATAACATCACTTAAAACAGGCTGTAACAAAAACGAAACAAGTCATCAAATAGTGTCCGTCCAGCAGCAAAAAAGTATATAACATCACTTAAAACAGGCTGTAACAAAAACGAAACAAGTCATCAAATAGTGTCCGTCCAGCAGCAAAAAAGTATATAACATCACTTAAAACAGGCTGTAACAAAAACGAAACAAGTCATCAAATAGTGTCCGTCCAGCAGCAAAAAAGTATATAACATCACTTAAAACAGGCTGTAACAAAAACGAAACAAGTCATCAAATAGTGTCCGTCCAGCAGCAAAAAAGTATATAACATCACTTAAAACAGGCTGTAACAAAAACGAAACAAGTCATCAAATAGTGTCCGTCCAGCAGCAAAAAAGTATATAACATCACTTAAAACAGGCTGTAACAAAAACGAAACAAGTCATCAAATAGTGTCCGTCCAGCAGCGAAAAAGTATATAACATCACTTAAAACAGGCTGTAACAAAAACGAAACAAGTCATCAAGTAGTGTCCGTCCAGCAGCAAAAAAGTATATAACATCACTTAAAACAGGCTGTAACAAAAACGAAACAAGTCATCAAATAGTGTCCGTCCAGCAGCAAAAAAGTATATAACATCACTTAAAACAGGCTGTAACAAAAACGAAACAAGTCATCAAATAGTGTCCGTCCAGCAGCAAAAAAGTATATAACATCACTTAAAACAGGCTGTAACAAAAACGAAACAAGTCATCAAATAGTGTCCGTCCAGCAGCAAAAAAGTATATAACATCACTTAAAACAGGCTGTAACAAAAACGAAACAAGTCATCAAATAGTGTCCGTCCAGCAGCAAAAAAGTATATAACATCACTTAAAACAGGCTGTAACAAAAACGAAACAAGTCATCAAATAGTGTCCGTCCAGCAGCAAAAAAGTATATAACATCACTTAAAACAGGCTGTAACAAAAACGAAACAAGTCATCAAATAGTGTCCGTCCAGCAGCAAAAAAGTATATAACATCACTTAAAACAGGCTGTAACAAAAACGAAACAAGTCATCAAATAGTGTCCGTCCAGCAGCAAAAAAGTATATAACATCACTTAAAACAGGCTGTAACAAAAACGAAACAAGTCATCAAATAGTGTCCGTCCAGCAGCAAAAAAGTATATAACATCACTTAAAACAGGCTGTAACAAAAACGAAACAAGTCATCAAATAGTGTCCGTCCAGCAGCGAAAAAGTATATAACATCACTTAAAACAGGCTGTAACAAAAACGAAACAAGTCATCAAATAGTGTCCGTCCAGCAGCAAAAAAGTATATAACATCACTTAAAACAGGCTGTAACAAAAACGAAACAAGTCATCAAATAGTGTCCGTCCAGCAGCGAAAAAGTATATAACATAACTTAAAACAGGCTGTAACAAAAACGAAACAAGTCATCAAATAGTGTCCGTCCAGCAGCAAAAAAGTATATAACATCACTTAAAACAGGCTGTAACAAAAACGAAACAAGTCATCAAATAGTGTCCGTCCAGCAGCAAAAAAGTATATAACATCACTTAAAACAGGCTGTAACAAAAACGAAACAAGTCATCAAATAGTGTCCGTCCAGCAGCGAAAAAGTATATAACATAACTTAAAACAGGCTGTAACAAAAACGAAACAAGTCATCAAATAGTGTCCGTCCAGCAGCGAAAAAGTATATAACATCACTTAAAACAGGCTGTAACAAAAACGAAACAAGTCATCAAGTAGTGTCCGTCCAGCAGCAAAAAAGTATATAACATCACTTAAAACAGGCTGTAACAAAAACGAAACAAGTCATCAAATAGTGTCCGTCCAGCAGCGAAAAAGTATATAACATAACTTAAAACAGGCTGTAACAAAAACGAAACAAGTCATCAAATAGTGTCCGTCCAGCAGCAAAAAAGTATATAACATCACTTAAAACAGGCTGTAACAAAAACGAAACAAGTCATCAAATAGTGTCCGTCCAGCAGCAAAAAAGTATATAACATCACTTAAAACAGGCTGTAACAAAAACGAAACAAGTCATCAAATAGTGTCCGTCCAGCAGCAAAAAAGTATATAACATCACTTAAAACAGGCTGTAACAAAAACGAAACAAGTCATCAAATAGTGTCCGTCCAGCAGCAAAAAAGTATATAACATCACTTAAAACAGGCTGTAACAAAAACGAAACAAGTCATCAAATAGTGTCCGTCCAGCAGCAAAAAAGTATATAACATCACTTAAAACAGGCTGTAACAAAAACGAAACAAGTCATCAAATAGTGTCCGTCCAGCAGCGAAAAAGTATATAACATCACTTAAAACAGGCTGTAACAAAAACGAAACAAGTCATCAAATAGTGTCCGTCCAGCAGCGAAAAAGTATATAACATCACTTAAAACAGGCTGTAACAAAAACGAAACAAGTCATCAAATAGTGTCCGTCCAGCAGCGAAAAAGTATATAACATCACTTAAAACAGGCTGTAACAAAAACGAAACAAGTCATCAAATAGTGTCCGTCCAGCAGCAAAAAAGTATATAACATCACTTAAAACAGGCTGTAACAAAAACGAAACAAGTCATCAAATAGTGTCCGTCCAGCAGCAAAAAAGTATATAACATCACTTAAAACAGGCTGTAACAAAAACGAAACAAGTCATCAAATAGTGTCCGTCCAGCAGCAAAAAAGTATATAACATCACTTAAAACAGGCTGTAACAAAAACGAAACAAGTCATCAAATAGTGTCCGTCCAGCAGCAAAAAAGTATATAACATCACTTAAAACAGGCTGTAACAAAAACGAAACAAGTCATCAAATAGTGTCCATCCAGCAGCGAAAAAGTATATAACATCACTTAAAACAGGCTGTAACAAAAACGAAACAAGTCATCAAATAGTGTCCGTCCAGCAGCGAAAAAGTATATAACATCACTTAAAACAGGCTGTAACAAAAACGAAACAAGTCATCAA
The DNA here is from genome assembly GCA_029721355.1 of Tegillarca granosa. NCBI lineage: Eukaryota > Metazoa > Mollusca > Bivalvia > Arcoida > Arcidae > Tegillarca > Tegillarca granosa. Next base: position 8,353,023 of record CM056595.1, read on the forward strand.
ATAGTGTCCGTCCAGCAGCAAAAAAGTATATAACATCACTTAAAACAGGCTGTAACAAAAACGAAACAAGTCATCAAATAGTGTCCGTCCAGCAGCAAAAAAGTATATAACATCACTTAAAACAGGCTGTAACAAAAACGAAACAAGTCATCAAATAGTGTCCGTCCAGCAGCAAAAAAGTATATAACATCACTTAAAACAGGCTGTAACAAAAACGAAACAAGTCATCAAATAGTGTCCGTCCAGCAGCAAAAAAGTATATAACATCACTTAAAACAGGCTGTAACAAAAACGAAACAAGTCATCAAATAGTGTCCGTCCAGCAGCAAAAAAGTATATAACATCACTTAAAACAGGCTGTAACAAAAACGAAACAAGTCATCAAATAGTGTCCGTCCAGCAGCGAAAAAGTATATAACATCACTTAAAACAGGCTGTAACAAAAACGAAACAAGTCATCAAATAGTGTCCGTCCAGCAGCAAAAAAGTATATAACATCACTTAAAACAGGCTGTAACAAAAACGAAACAAGTCATCAAATAGTGTCCGTCCAGCAGCAAAAAAGTATATAACATCACTTAAAACAGGCTGTAACAAAAACGAAACAAGTCATCAAATAGTGTCCGTCCAGCAGCAAAAAAGTATATAACATCACTTAAAACAGGCTGTAACAAAAACGAAACAAGTCATCAAATAGTGTCCGTCCAGCAGCAAAAAAGTATATAACATCACTTAAAACAGGCTGTAACAAAAACGAAACAAGTCATCAAATAGTGTCCGTCCAGCAGCAAAAAAGTATATAACATCACTTAAAACAGGCTGTAACAAAAACGAAACAAGTCATCAAATAGTGTCCGTCCAGCAGCAAAAAAGTATATAACATCACTTAAAACAGGCTGTAACAAAAACGAAACAAGTCATCAAATAGTGTCCGTCCAGCAGCAAAAAAGTATATAACATCACTTAAAACAGGCTGTAACAAAAACGAAACAAGTCATCAAATAGTGTCCGTCCAGCAGCAAAAAAGTATATAACATCACTTAAAACAGGCTGTAACAAAAACGAAACAAGTCATCAAATAGTGTCCGTCCAGCAGCGAAAAAGTATATAACATCACTTAAAACAGGCTGTAACAAAAACGAAACAAGTCATCAAATAGTGTCCGTCCAGCAGCGAAAAAGTATATAACATCACTTAAAACAGGCTGTAACAAAAACGAAACAAGTCATCAAATAGTGTCCGTCCAGCAGCAAAAAAGTATATAACATCACTTAAAACAGGCTGTAACAAAAACGAAACAAGTCATCAAATAGTGTCCGTCCAGCAGCAAAAAAGTATATAACATCACTTAAAACAGGCTGTAACAAAAACGAAACAAGTCATCAAATAGTGTCCGTCCAGCAGCAAAAAAGTATATAACATCACTTAAAACAGGCTGTAACAAAAACGAAACAAGTCATCAAATAGTGTCCGTCCAGCAGCAAAAAAGTATATAACATCACTTAAAACAGGCTGTAACAAAAACGAAACAAGTCATCAAATAGTGTCCGTCCAGCAGCAAAAAAGTATATAACATCACTTAAAACAGGCTGTAACAAAAACGAAACAAGTCATCAAATAGTGTCCGTCCAGCAGCAAAAAAGTATATAACATCACTTAAAACAGGCTGTAACAAAAACGAAACAAGTCATCAAATAGTGTCCGTCCAGCAGCAAAAAAGTATATAACATCACTTAAAACAGGCTGTAACAAAAACGAAACAAGTCATCAAATAGTGTCCGTCCAGCAGCGAAAAAGTATATAACATCACTTAAAACAGGCTGTAACAAAAACGAAACAAGTCATCAAATAGTGTCCGTCCAGCAGCGAAAAAGTATATAACATCACTTAAAACAGGCTGTAACAAAAACGAAACAAGTCATCAAATAGTGTCCGTCCAGCAGCAAAAAAGTATATAACATCACTTAAAACAGGCTGTAACAAAAACGAAACAAGTCATCAAATAGTGTCCGTCCAGCAGCAAAAAAGTATATAACATCACTTAAAACAGGCTGTAATAAAAACGAAACAAGTCATCAAATAGTGTCCGTCCAGCAGCAAAAAAGTATATAACATCACTTAAAACAGGCTGTAACAAAAACGAAACAAGTCATCAAATAGTGTCCGTCCAGCAGCAAAAAAGTATATAACATCACTTAAAACAGGCTGTAACAAAAACGAAACAAGTCATCAAATAGTGTCCGTCCAGCAGCAAAAAAGTATATAACATCACTTAAAACAGGCTGTAACAAAAACGAAACAAGTCATCAAATAGTGTCCGTCCAGCAGCAAAAAAGTATATAACATCACTTAAAACAGGCTGTAACAAAAACGAAACAAGTCATCAAATAGTGTCCGTCCAGCAGCAAAAAAGTATATAACATCACTTAAAACAGGCTGTAACAAAAACGAAACAAGTCATCAAATAGTGTCCGTCCAGCAGCAAAAAAGTATATAACATCACTTAAAACAGGCTGTAACAAAAACGAAACAAGTCATCAAATAGTGTCCGTCCAGCAGCAAAAAAGTATATAACATCACTTAAAACAGGCTGTAACAAAAACGAAACAAGTCATCAAATAGTGTCCGTCCAGCAGCGAAAAAGTATATAACATCACTTAAAACAGGCTGTAATAAAAACGAAACAAGTCATCAAATAGTGTCAAAACAATAATATATGAATATATACAGATATGAAGGGGGAAAAAATAACTGCCGTTCATGAAAACAAGAATTCCACAAATTTAAATGTCTCACCTGGTTAGTTTTTGATCGAGTAGAAAATACATTACTTTAATTTAACATAAACTTTCACATTGTGATATACAGCTGCCGCCGACACCATAAAAGTGACACTTAAGTCTTGCCTTATGGCGATGCTAGGCTTGACAACAAAATGGTAAACTCTATGTAATATTAGTCTTAGAGAATATCAAAATTAAAGAAAATATAGTAGAATTCTATATTAAGATCATGTATGGGACCTAATGAATTTGGACTTCACATACATATAATGCACAGAGTGTCATTAGTTCATGTGTATGCTATTTTTGCCCGATACATAAAAGGGCCTTAAAATACTGCTCTTAAAGAAAAGGTGCTCTTTATATAGAGGCGATTACTGAAATAAATTTTAGTGAATATGAAGAAGTTATCATACAAATAAAACTTCAATAATTAATCTTTTGTAATCTCAAAATCAATATTTTATTCACACAGCTTTGCTAGCCATTTAAATGTAACATCTAAAAACACAACTTTCCAACCATTCAAATTTCATAACTTAAACACAACTTTGCCAGAGATTCAAATATGATAATTCAGAAGCAACTTTGTCAGGGATTTAAATTTGATAAAAACACACAGTCAAAATCTAAGTTATCTTAGTGTCACCAAAAAGAAAATTTTCAGAGTATCTTTTTCTTTATTTCCCAATGTATTATTCAGTAAAAACACATATTGGTAAGTACATGCATGTATGAAATGTGGTTTGTCACTGCATTGTGATCCTACTTACCTGTAAAACTGGGCTACTAAATACAGTACTAAGGTGTACAGCAAACACTATAACAAGTACGACTAGAATTACTAATAAATCTGACTGCAAGCGTTCGCTCTGTAAAGGAATGAAAAAAAATATTTATAACTCATCAAAAATTATAAAGGTGACGTAACACTGTTATACAAGTAACATTTAATTAAAACATGCAGCAAAAAATTAATTTTATTTTTAAACATGTAAACTATCTATAGTCAATGTCATAATTATATGTGTGTGATTTCACTTTCTAGAATAAACTTTTAAAAGTTTGAAATACATAAACATATGTAAACATTGCAACTTTAAAGTCCTTTAGTCTCATACTATGTTTAAGTTATTATTTACAAGGTCTACAAAATCCATATTTTTAATTCTTAACCCAAGAAAAAAGGTCAAAATAGAAATCACAAGTATCACATGTTCTCTGAGTATCACATTATATTGTTTTATTTGTCTGATTTGTGATTAATAATACACATTTTACTCACCACACATTTTTTCAATTTTTCAGGTAGAGGGTCTATGAGATCACCATTGCCATTTTCATCACTCTGATTATTGTCATTTTTAAACACTAAATCCTTTATTAACATCCTGCACAGAAAAAAATCAATATAAATTTATTTACCTAAAAAGTACTGAATATTGCTTTATTTTAGTACAATGAGTGTATTTTATGACAAATTAAAAGTATATGGTACACACAATAAAATTTTCCTTTAAAAGTATTATCTAAATTTTTTGTATAATTTACCCATATAAGAAAATCAATTTTATTTCGTATCTTTAACAATAGTCTATCAATAATAAATAAATAAATAAATAAATAAATAATGGCCAAATGATCTAAAGCACTGACCATTCTAAAATAATTGACAGAATCTTGAATGTGAACAAATAGTTAAAAGACCATTCCTTCAGTCAACTTTTAACAATAAAACACTGGTCTCAACTTATAATATCAGATTTTTTACTATCTTCTACAAATCCCGCAAGTTAACTAAAGATCAGGGAAAAAAAGTCACATTACAGGTTGTGATATTATAAACACTACATGACAACTTACCATAAGACACTAGGGTCACTAGCACTTCTACTTAAATGATATGAAATGGCAACTAAAATTGCAGAAAATATAGAAAATACAACATTTTGAGCAGAATCTTTGTCCTCACATGCTTTTAAACCACCTCCAACCTAAAAGATATAAACATACAATTAAGCTGGAACTAACAACAAGTAAGCAAGTATATAGGGTAGAATTTACTAAAGAAAATGCTTTCAATACTGTCTCATCCCAATTCTTAAGTGCTGTATGACAGGCAGCCAGAAAAGTTTAGTCTGAACATTTACAATAAATGTACATGTTCAGTAAAAAAAAAAAAGTTGGAACGTATGAGCTATTTTTATGCACTAGATCTATGTATGAGTATTTACAGGAAGTTACTGGATCGACACGATTAGACAATGGCAACCATATGAAATTGTTTTAATAAATGTCATTGAATGACAAATACCTTTATGCAATTTGTTTTCCTCTGAAATTTAATATCTTAAGTGTGTTCATGGCCACATATCAATTTTTCATTTTTCATACATATGTTGGATCCTATTTATTTTATACAGGACAAAGCTTGACATGCTCTCGGACTAACCTTGACATGCTCTCAGACAAAGCTTGATATGCTCTCAGCATCTGTTTGAGACGATTCTGACATTATTAAACTTATTTGTGATTTTACAATGCTGGTTAATATGCATGGTGGCAGAGATTACAGATTATTAATATACAGTATTAATACCTACCTCAACTGCAAAGAAACATGGAACATACAACAGAGAAACAGCTAATAAACTTCTTATTAAACAGTATACGGCAGCACCAACACTCACAGTGGCTGAAAATATGAAAGATGTTGAAGAACATAATTCAAAGGTGTAGGAAGGTATCAAGTTAATCTGACTGTGAATGGGTCTAGCTTGGGAGATGAGTAATGGTGTTTTGGGCTCCAGTCAAGACTTTTACTTATTTTGAGGTGGCCAGTTCTGAAATGGGGGAGGAAACCGGAGTACACGTAGAAACCCACTGACCTTCGGCAAGCGAAATGACAATCTTTCTTACACTAGGATCTGTCCTGGTGAGAGGCGCTGTGATCCCTAAGCTCGCACTTTAGACCTCTTGACCACCGAGGCCCTTGTCTAGCTTAGGGATATATCATACAGTCAAGACTGACTATGAAATAGAATTATTTAGTTACTTCTTGAACCCCTTCACAAAAATAGGTTATTATATAAATCTGTAAAGCAAACAGAATAAATTAAAGTCAGATTTCAAGTTTTTACTACAGTACACATAAATTTAGCATTATTATTGCTTAAATGACAAATCTACAACATCAGAATAAGAAAATATACAGTGCACTCACCATTACCACCAAAGACATGCATATCAATCTGTTCCAAAAGGTACATAACAAATGTATTAACCTGAGGCAGCAGTCCCATGGTAAATGTTATAGGAAAACATAAAATAAATACTGAAACAAACCCAAAAAAAAAAAAAAAAAACATAAAATTAATTACACAAGAATTACTTGTATTCATTTTCTCACCATATCAATCTTGACTGTAAAGTTAAGTACATATAAAAATGTGACAACTGTTTATACAATAATGATAACTTACAAGGATAGCAATGCTGACAAAACCAGAAAATTAATGCGTATATGAGTGAAATAAAGAGGAAAAAAAAGATATTGAATAGGTTACCCTAAAGAACAAATTACAAATTATGTATTTATCATAAAAATATAAGATTTAAAATACAGATATAACCAATATGTCAACTGACAAAGATCATAATCTATTTCTTTGTTTAAGATATTAGTAATTTACAGTGGAATTCTAGTAACTCAAAAAACAACATTTTCTCGTTTATCATGGTGGGCTTAAAGTCATTATTTTGTCATTTTATCCCATTTGATAGTCCACTTGAAGTCAAATTTTAATCTGCTATCATAGTTTCTTAACACATTTTTACCTTTGAGAAGATCCCTGGAGAATGTTAATGATGAAGGCCATTGTAAATGGCATTCCATAAACATAGGTGGGCGTGGCCGGCACATAACCCTGTGCATAGTGTAATAACAACATAAGGCCACAACATACACAAAAGTAAAATGGACGGCTAAAAACTACAAGACGATTGTAACCCTGTAATATAAAATATATAAAGATACTAGTTATGTATATACATGTATATATGTAATTTGTGTACAAAGACAATATATATACGGTATATAAAGAATTTGATTCAATAGAAGATTTAACAACTTTAGCTTAAAATATGTTAGCATAGTTCTTTTAAATTCAATAAAGAAATAATACATTAATAATGATTTGGTCACCATGAATGAAAATCTAGTAACATACATGTGTAAGTGCACTTTTATACAATTCAGTTACAGATAAATGCACTAGTGCAAAATTGACAAGAATGACTTGGCACAAAGCACAGTTATAATGATATGTAACTGGATATTCATTGTTCTGACTAGCAAATTAGAATAAGTACTGCAAAAAAGTAGAAATACTAACATGTGTAGGAGATGATGCATCTGGCTGTACACTCTGTAAATTATAAAATATCGTGTTATATGTGCATGTTACATATCAAGCCATGAAAGTTATTTTTTCATGAAATGTCTGTCATTTGTTAACGGAATGAAATGAAAAATATTTTAATGAATGATCTATCAGAGAGTAAATCAATGAAAAATAAGATAAATCTACACTGGTTGCTTTATCAGCCATATGTTATTTTAAAAAAGATTGCATTAAGTTTGTTTTCTATTAAATGTATTGAATTGAAAATATACTTGATAATTTGGATATGCAATCATCTACTTACTGACTTACTGATCATGAGACAATTATTATCACATATAAATAAAATTTCAAAAACAAGTAAAATATTCAAAGCTTAAATACATAAACTTACATGTAACAATATGAAAAATAAGCATGTCCGCAGTCATATCTATAATACTTTTAATAAATGAATACAAACACTGTTGTTGATGGTCAAGACCAAGGGTATGACACATTGTACTTGACTTGAACTTTGAACTGTGTACTTTGAACTTTGTATTCTTATTTTAAAACCCAATTGTAAATTATGAATTAATATCTAGTCTTACCTTAAGTAGTGAGTACTGACAACCAGCAATTATGAAACAAAATAGAAACACCCAAAAATCGTAATAAAAACCCGAGGATAAAACAAGGGCACCAAGTGCTCCAACAAAAACTGCCATTATCACAGATACTGCATTCTCTATTATAGTTAAATTTCTGGAAAAAAAGGAAGAAAATGAATTTGTTATTTTATCGATATGTTATGTAATTATTATTTTATCGATATGTTATGTAATTATTATTTTAACAGAAGTGTTGATATTGAATCGATGATTAAAATTCATTAAGTTTTCCAGTAAATTGTAGGTAAAGTTGAAAAAGCATTTTGTAACTTGACCGAAAATATAGTCCTATGAAAAACCTTTAAACAAATAAACAAAAAAATACTTATAATTGGGGCAAGAAATGAACTAAAAACAAAACATATCATCTTGAATACAATAAGGAATAATGACAGTGAAGCAATTTTCCATCTATTTATGCAGAAGATGAAGTAGGTTTGATTTAAATAACGTTACAGGTGAGAATTCTGTAACATCTTAATGTAGGAAGAAATTAGTATCAAAACCAATACAGCATTTATGTTCCAAACCTAAAGGACAGAGGTTGTAAAATTTAAATAAATAAATAAACTCACTCTAAGTAACAATAAATCCTGTATATAAAGACCATACATTAGCAATGATAAGATTTAAATATTTTGGATTTTATAAGTAAAATAATTATATGCAATATGTATATCATATCAACCACAGATAACTATTACATGTATATTACTATAAACTAGAGAAGTACAAAACAAAGACCAAAATTAAGAAACTTATTTTATAGACAGGTGTTCATAGTACAGAATTCATTGTAGTAGATGTTAAATTTATTTGTCTTACCTGTCTAACAAAGCTAATAATGCTAATCTATCAAATCTTATTTTCAAAAACTTCTTTGGAAAAATTTCAAAATTATAAAAATGTTTTGGTTTTTCTTTTGAATATGGAGTGTCCGAGTCTGTGGAACTATCACACTGCACCATATTACAACCGTATAATAATGAATTAGCTAAGTTATGTCCGTCTACAAAACCAGGGGGTTCTATATCATTTAACAAAGAGTTCACTTTTCTGTCTTGAAGAGACGGTGAATCTTCTACAATGGAATATCTCATTGTTGATCCAGAACCACTAGAAGATGTGCTCCACCTGTCAACAAAGTCATTTATATGTTGTAAATCAAACTTATCCCAAAATAAATTAAACTAATATTTTGCATACTGTGGATATGCTTTTTATTCAGTAATGAGACAGTAATTCATAATAAAACATGAAAACACAGTAAAATTTCATGTCAAAATTCAAATCAAGAGCAAATCCCAATACCTATAGTACAGAACATTTTGAATAATGTTGTTGAAAATATCAACTTAACCAAATCTATATCCAATGAATATGATAGTTCTATACAAATGCTATAGGATATATTTATGTGATTACATCTCCAATCAAAGTTATATTTTGGGACAAACTTGACAGGATATATTTATGTGATTACATATCCAAGGAAAGTAACAGTTTGGGACAAACTTGAAAGGATATATTTATGTGATAACATCTCCAATCAAAGTAATAGTTGGGGACAAACTTGACAGGATATATTTATGTGATTACATATCCAATCAAAGTAATAGTTTGGGACAAACTTGACAGGATATATTTATGTGATTACATATCCAATCAAAGTAATAGTTTGGGACAAACTCGACAAGGATATATTTATGTGATTACATATCCAAGGAAAGTAACAGTTTGGGACAAACGTTACAGATTTATTTATGTGATTACATATCCAAGGAAAGTAACAGTTTGGGACAAACGTTATGGATATATTTATGTGATTACATATCCAAGGAAAGTAACAGTTTGGGACAAACGTTACGGATATATTTATGTGATTACATCACCAATCAAAGTAATATTTTGGGACAAACTTGACAGGATATATTTATGTGATTACATATCCAAGGGAAGTAACAGTTTGGGACAAACATTACGGATATGCTTATTTGATTACATCTCCAATCAAAGTAATAATTTGGGACAAACTTGACAGGATATATTTATGTGATTACATATCCAAGGGAAGTAACAGTTTGGAACAAACGTTTCAGATATATTTATGTGATAACATCCAAAGAAAGTAATTGTTCGGGACAAATATTGCCGATATATGTATTTAATTAAATATCCAATGAAAGTAACAGTTTGGGATATATTTATGTTATTTATATGATTACATCTCCATGTTATGGGAAATCAAACAACATGCTGAGAACCCAATTAAGTGTCAACTGTCGTATGATGAAATATGTGCAAAACATTCTGATCCCTTGTTTGAGTACAATTTAGTTATGATCATAGTTTGATGATCACAATCCAATAATATAATCACATAGACAGTTAAGAAAGTTTTGAAAAAGAAACCATTGAGGCAAAACACTGAATAAATTGACAGAGAGAAAAGTTAACTATGTATTTCCATTTTCAAAAATACTGTAATATGATACAAACCTATCTTCAGTCCAATTTACAACAGGGTCTGTATTTTCATTTACATTAAATGCAACACCAGTGCTATTTTCACCAAATGTATAGGAAAACCAATTTCCTGAAAATAAATTTTACAACAACTATTTATAAAGATTTAAAAATAAAGATTAAATATCAAACGTGATTGGATTGGATGAAATTGTTTTATGCTCCAGTCAAGATTCTTTCACAGGCCTTAGATAGAATTGTTAATGCCACTCGGCACAGTGCCTAGTTAAAGAAGAAAACCACTCGTCACTTTGAAATTTAACTCGGCACAGTCACTACATGAAAACGAGAATTTCTTCTCTTAAGTACAGCCAGAACTTGTACCAATATAAAAAGTTTTTTGACTTTTTCTTAGGTTTTCACGAACTTCGAATTTTCCACTTTAAGTAACCAGTAACTTTTGTTTTGAAGTCACAGGTTTAAAAATGCTTCCACCTGCAAATGGTTTGTAATCAGGATCAGTGGTAGTCTAATTAGTGTCTTCAAAAACTTCTGTATCAGCTGTTTCATCCTTGTTTGTCTTTAGAAAGTTATACAAAACAGTTTGTTTACTTTTATTTGACATACTTAACGGACCAACAAGTATATAAACACTCGGAACATCGGTTGGATTTTACATTACACTAAGTAAATTCTGAATGCGAAACAATAGGTTTGCGCATGTGATGCAAACGTTTAAATGATTTTGTTTATTGACGCTTGTAACAGAACGGCCAATGTCGTTACAATTGACCTCCTTTTTCAAGATTTTTCCGACAAACACTATAGTATCTATTGTTTATTAATTGCAACAAGCCCCTGGATGTACATGTCTGATAAATTTAACCCGGCACCGTGACGAGTGGTAGTAACAATATCACTCGTCCAAGTACACATTTCACTCGTCAGGACGAGTGGACGAGTGAATAATCGAAGCCCTGTTTCAATTATATAAAGGTGGTCAGTCCTGGGATGGTGGAGGAAATCTGAGTATCTGAAAAAACTACAAACCTTTGGCAAGCAAACAGACAAACTTTCACAATCTAGGATCTGCCTACATGGGATCCAAACCTAGGTGGTAAGTGTCAATGTTAGCTGTAAGTCAAAGCTTGAGACTACTAAGAGGCTCCATCAAAAAGGTGAAAAAAATTTAATCACTAACCTCTTTTTCCAGAATGTATTTTGAAAATTGTATTACAAGGTAAATATATCTTCCTGCTGCCAAAATCCTCGAATTGTTATTGTACATGTATAACAGATCCAATGTGAATAAGGTGAGAGAGAGAAAGAGAGAGAGAGAGTCCTTACCACTTTCATCTTGGAACCAATGTACAGCTCCCTCTGTAGTGTCTTCATGTGATCTGGCAACATGGAATGATGAACCTGTTGAACCAGCAGTAGTAGGGGCTGGAGGAGGTTGAGATGGCCCTAATTCATGTTGATTAACATTCCTCCTTCGTAATCTAGATTTTCTTCCATTCCTAAATCTAAAATATGTTAATGAACGTAATTAATTAAGAATGTATGCACATTTTTACAAATTATTTCTTTAAGCTGACAATCATGTCATTTTTTCATAATATTGGTGCATTTAAAATTTCATGTTTATGTAATAATTGGTTTATAGTAACAAAACACTAAAACTATAGTAAATCAAGTTAACTTTAATACATGTACCATAAGCATGTTATCTAAACACCTGGAAAACTCAAAATCTAAATTATAGTACACTGCATTTACAGTTTCTATTTAGTTATTTTTCATATAAATTGAAATAAAAACATTTTAAAGTTTGATTTTTTTTGTGTACCTTGTGTGTGTTCTAGGTCGAGTAGATCGAATACCCGTAACAATATTCATTGCTGGCAGTAACGCTGAGCTTTCTGTTGGTGTATTAGATTTGGAGTCTAATGACCTCTCACGATCCTCAGTTCTGTGTGGTGTTGACGTACTGCGATAATCTTTACTACTTTCTGTGTAACAAAAATTGAGATCAAATATTTACATAATGACACACTGTTAGTGCTGTTTGGAAAAAACCAGTTTCTGTTTCAATTCAGGAATATTTGAGTCTCAATATAAATTTTGTTGTTACAGCATGTCATCCTGGGTTCTGGCTAATGCCAAATTTTTCAGGTTTTACAATTTTGCACAAACACAATGGAACTAGACAAAGAAGTCAAGTGATCATCATACACAATTTATACCTTAATCTGATTACCAGCTAAAGTGTCTCTTAAAACAAGATATTCTGAATTTTAATTTTTAGTTTGTACATGTACACTTATTTTTTAATAATTTACCTCCAGGCTGTTTTCTATTACTAGATCTTGGTTCATCTATATCAGTCATTCGCCTTCTTCCTGAGCTCATGGTTCTCCGATTGCCTGTTAGTAAAAAAAAAAAACAACAACATTTGTGAATTTTTTTTAACAAAACTATATATTACCAAATTCAAACTTAGAAACTTATTACCATATAAAAAGTAAAGTTTGTAATTAAAAATGCTAAGTCTTTCAGGATTACTTTAGACAGGACAGAAAATGTCGTTTTAAAGGTTAAACTGTATGTCAGAAAAATTTAACATCTTCCGATTAATTGTTACAGTAAATTTTCATAAGTTTCACCATCATTTTGTGAACTGGAAATGAAGGCGGTAGTGATAAAGAATGAAGAATCTGTAATTGGTAAGTATTAAAGCCGTCTTTAATGTCAGTAGGCAAAGAACTGCAAGTAATAGCTAGTTACAAGCTTTATGGGTACAACATTCATAATTTGTGCCTTTGTGGCAGAGTAATCTAAGGCACCTTCTATTAGTAACAGTGTCTCTCATAGGCTAGGCTTATAAAGTATTCTTATGCAGCTAAGTCCTTGACCTTAAAATCTATGACCTTGACCCATATATCAAAATGATTGTCATACCAAACATTTTAAACCAAACTTTAAAATGACATTTACAGTACAGTTTAAGGTTAGATACTTAATGTTCAGTTTTATATAATATACATCTAACCTTATATGTCTGATTATTAGGTATTCAATACCCCTGTATATAAAAGTCACCTTTAGCTTCAATAACAGCTTTAAACAGCTTCTTCATTTGTTCAGGATTGTCCGAAGGATCACTTAAAATTTCTAAAATCTTTTTACGAAAATCTTCCCGATCTGATAATTCCCCTGATGATGGACTTCCACTCTGTTGTTCTGATATGTCGTCTAAAACAAAACAAATATCAGTAGAATGTAAAATGAATACAATTAAATCAGCAAAACTAACCCACAATTTGTATTCCAATAGGACATATAATATACCTTTAACAGATTATGGTAAGTCTGTGTAATCAAAGCTTGGAAAAACAAGAATCCCCAGTTCTAAGTGTCTGGTTTAGACAAGTTCTACGGTACTACAATTTTACCAATAAGTGGATAAATTTTTATGATAAATGTTAAGATTCTATCACTTATATCAAGGCAGTCAGCTCTGGGATGATAGAGGAAACTGGAGTACCAAGACAAAACCAACAGTCTTTGGCAAGCAAACTGACAAACTTTATCACACTAGCCTGAGTGATTCAAACCTTGACAGTGAGGGGAAGCATGTGCTTTAGACCACTGGGTTACTGATGCCCCTCATACTTGTATATGGCTAACTAAAGATGTGATTGTCTTTATTTCATAGATATCTGACCTTGAAATATTGGAAAAATGTATATGACTGACACAATAAGAATTTAAATCTTTCACAGACAGGTGTAATATAGAAAAAGTGTCTTCAAAGGTAGATTTTGGTACTCTTTTAAATTAGCTGCTCAGTCATAAATGCTTTAGATATACCCTTTGATATCTCGGACCCTATCCCTTGTAATATTTTTGTAAAAAAATAACTCTGTCCATTACACACATAAATATCTACTTATAATAGGTGGAGGTCTGTAAAAAATAGTTACCATGGTGATTTGAACTTGGTAGTGCTGGTAATGGTCGTGATGGATATGTTTTTGGTATAGCTCCCTGCTTTCTCATGACTTCAAGTTCATCTTTTCCACTACTCTTGCTTGTTGATGGTGTTTCCTTACACTTTGATAAAGGTCTAGCACCTTCAATATGTTCAGGACTTGTATCAAAAGCACTTTCACCCTCGTTTGTCATGGTGCTGGATGTATCAGATAGATATCGTTCTCTCGGTCGTACTGATTCACCTACAAATTGTACATAAAAAGTTAATATTGAAGTCACATCTGAAAAAAAGTAAAAACTGATTGTATGAATCAGGTTATCTTTCCATCCCATTTTTACACTGTAATAATTTACATTCATAGTTTTTGGGTCTGTAAGACAGATATAAAAATTGTAATTTTTTTCCTGCAATTTAATGCACAAAATTTAAATAAAAAATGATACACCTTATCTCTTGCTTGATGATAATTAATCTCTACATACGTGTATATTTATTTTTCAATCAAGGCTTCAGAGAAAAGAAAATAATATACATACTTATACATGTATCACAATACTTGTATTAGATCAGAATTTTTTAAAGTTGCTCTATTACACATTAAATAGAAATTTTGGTCACAGTGTCCAGGCATTGAACCTATAATCTATAGTCAGCATTCTTCTAGCTGATCACCTGTTATTGTATTAATTAACTTTGGGGGTGGGAAAACTGAAAATATACTAGTTACTTACCATCTCCTGATGTCAAGGAGTCAGTGTCTGAATGAAATAACCAATCTAAACCAACAGTACTACTTTGCTGGGAAGTATTATCCTGTAGTTTCTTAGCGTCTTTATTTGTTATAGCTAGAAGATTTTTATCTTTTAATTTTTCCTCAGGTTTCACATCTTTTACTTCTTTTTTACCTAATGTCTGTGAGGATGACGAAGATGAAGAGCTAACATTTGAAGAATGTGATTCCAATTTTGTCTTTTTGTCATCTTTTGTGTCTACAATCATGTCATCAATAATGAATTCTCCAAAGCTAATATCAGATGAATGACTGGAATCAAGTTGTGATTCCCCTGTTGCTCCTGTTTCCTCAACATTATCTGTTGGAACACCAGTCTCTGATACAGAATTATTCTTATTAAAATTCTGAGAATCCATTTTAGAAACTAGTTTTTCATCCTCTATAATATCCTTTTTTGTATCTTCCTCTTTTTTAGTATTGTTAGATTTTTGAAGTTTTTCTTGAAATCTCTTTTTCTCCACTGCCAATGCACCAACATGTGGTGTTGGTATTCTGGGCCTAAATGACAAAAGATTTTCATCCACTGACAAACTTCGGTTTTGTCTAACCTTTCCTTGAGATCTTTCAGGTTGATTTCTATCCATATCCAAGAGTCTCGCTCTGGCGCTCTGGACTTTAGGTCGCACTGGTGAGCGCCTCTTTTGTGGCCGCCTTGGTTCTTCCTCTGTTGTTAATTCTCGATTACTATCAATAACTCTATGTCTTGTTATATTCTGTGCACTCCTTGGTCTTAACATTTGGGCATTCCTCTCTCTATCTCTCATCGCATTAAAATGATAGCGAGCATCAGGTGGCAAAGACATACTTAAAACATTTTGAGCCAAATCTTTTTGGTCATATTCTTCCGATTCTTCTAGAACACTTTTTGTTCTCCTTACAGCTTTACGTCGTCTCCAAACATTTGGTTCTCCTTCTGGTGATAAATCAGAGTCTGTCTCCTCTCTAAGTCGTGCTGGTAGTTCAATAGGACAAATTTCAACTTCTCCATCTGACAGATCTGGTTTTTGTTCAATGTCAACTTTGGTGGTTATTTGATTACAGGCTTGTGGTAATATTTTCCCATCAATTTCATCTGCATCTGAAAATATATGTATCAAATTTAAATCAATAATTTGAGAAATTCACAAATTTTGAAGGTTTTTGGGTACAACAAAACTTAAATTAATTCCCATACTTTTGAGTGAAATTTTTGGTTTGGCAACTAAACATTAGATTAAATTCATTTCTCTTATAGAATGTCAAAGTAGACTGTAGTAGAACAAATTCCTGTGTAGGGAAAATTATAAAGCCAATACATGAATGATGGTATAAATGGTTTTAATTGTACACGTTTAATACCTAGTTGTACATGTTTCAGCTACAAGGATAAAGTTAAAATGAATCATGGAAATATTTCTGTCCACTTTGGTCAGAAGACACTAACATACTTTGCATGGTAAAATTCTAACTATAAAATTAACATCTCATAACAAAACAAATCTCTCATAAAGCCATATTGCCTTTACAGAAAGAGTGGACAAATAAAAGAGAACTAAGGTTATATTTATCTGATAAACATCCTTCAAATAAAATATACACAGGGATATACTTTAACTACATCAAAGTATAATGAGCAACATACTTTTGATGTCCTTCTTTTCTAAACTATCTTTTCCCAGTTTTGAAGATGATCTTTTTGATGACTTAGCTGATTTTGGTCGATCCATTCCATCGGCTTCTAACTCAGCAAGTGGTGCTTTTCTACGACCTACATGTACAATGAAAATTCTTGGTTAATTACAAAATTAATCAAATTTTATGTCTTGCCATTTCCATCTCAGAAATTTTGACAGTACTGAACATTCAGACATATCACATTAGTGTAGATATCAACCACTCCCCCATGAACAATGGAAAAGAATCTAATACATTAAAACCTATGCTTCACCTATTGTTATAAAAAAAGACAGGAAATAATGTTTTTACTAATATAAAATATCAAGCACATGTATACAAGTACCTGAGAGAACAGCCTGATGTCGCCTTCCCATATCTGTCATAACATCTGCAACAATAAACAAGTGCTGAATAAATAGTATACCTAACCTTGGAAAGAGCTAACAAAGAGAGATTGTAGAGAGTGGAATCTCTCAAATTCCAATTCCCATGATGATAAGAAATGGAGACATGGGGTGAAATCTGCCATGTGTGCAGCTGGCCAGTCAACTGGAAGGGAGCCTACTAATGTAGTCAATGCTTCTGAATCTGCATGTTAATCAAAAGAAACTGATGATGAAGATGATGAACCTGATGAACCTATACATCCGTGAAGTACATCAATAAAACTTCAGCTTTGGGCACTAGGTTTGATGTAAAGGGCATGACAGATGCTCTACTGTATTATGTGCATGTAAAATATCTGTTACTGAGATATTCTTTAAAAATGCAATATACTCAAGCTATGGTAATTTGTGTAAAACTTTCTCTTTTTTTCAAAAAAGTGACAATCTAATTTCTTATTAGCTTGTAAAAAGATTATTGCTAGAGACTAAGGACTAAGAACTCTAAATAATATTTTCCTATGTAGATGAATTAAGAGTACTTTAAAAATGCTCAAGGATAAATGACAATAAAATTTAGAATTACCATTGTCTGAACCATCCTTACTCCTATTGCTTTCAGATCGAAGGACAATGCCTTTTTCCATTCTATCTTCATTGTTATTTATAACATCCAAAGATCTGAGCGATACCCTTTCTTCTAGTTCTATTGTTGATGACTGTCTAATTGGCTTAAGTTCTATTGCTTCTGAGTTAGAATTCTTGTTACTGGAACTAAGAAAAACACAAGCCCGTTGAATCAGAAAAATGATAACCTGTCTTCAATACGAGTCCATAAAAATTAACAAAACTTTTAACAAAAATTACAAATGCTGACACTTATCGTAAACTTGATACTTATACTTTACATGTATGTATCAATTTCAATCAAGTAGCTAATTTTGATATTTTTTTTTTTAATCTTCTAACAGGTAGGAAAAATTAATGAATTATATGTAATTTCATGGATGTAAAATAAAAAAAACAGTTTTCTAGATGACATTTGGAACATTTACCCTTGGCCAACATGAAATAATTGTAAAGTTTACTAGACTAGTACTTTACATCATGCATTGTAAATGAACTAAAACTAACCTTTATTACAAGCACATTTAATAATTAAATTCTTATTCATAATTGCATTAATATTTAAATTTCAATGGATTAAATCAGACTCAATATAAAAAGAAATTTTATAACAATTTCATCACTATAAACAAGAATTTGAAGGAATGAAAAAATAATACAGTATGACCTGTCTATTGCATACACCTTTTTGATTGATTTAACATTTTCTTCAGATTAAACTGACATTCAATCTACACAGAATAAGTGACAAAACAGTTTGAACTGTGAACAATATGCACTGCTTAAATAATTCTGTATTGGACAAGTTTTCATTTTACTTATGATTTGGTTTGTAAAGCTGTTATATTCTGGAACTATAAACTCACCAATCAGCAATCTGATGTACAGGTATTTTCAGAACTTTTTCATCCACTGCTATAGGACTATTATTACTTGTGTATATTTCAAAATACATACCTCAGGTCAGGAGCTTTACTGCTATCCTTGTCACCATCTTTGCTATTTTTATCATCAACAGTTTCTTCAATAACTTCACTTGTATCAAAGACATGGTGTAACCGGTAATTAAATGCTTTAATGATGATAAAAGCCACTGTAATAACACTGCAGTAGATCACCCATATTATCAGTGAGGTTTCAAGAGTCTGAAATAAAACATATATAAGTACTACGGTAAGTAAATAACCTGAACATACTTTATAGAATGAAAGTAAAGTTCTAATCCCACTTGAGCAGATCCTAGTGTGAGAAAATGTGTCTGATTACTTGCTAAAGGTAGTTGGTTTTCTCTGCTCCTGATTTTCTCCACCATCAGATAATTGACTCTCTCAATATTAATGACAGAATCTTGACCAGGGCATAAACTCCCATTACTCCAGTCCATTCTATGACTATGGTGGCACAGAGGTGACATGAAAAATATTTTTTATAGCGATTGCTCATGCAAAAACCTATTGCATGCTAATGTTAAAGTTAATGGGTGCTCACACAAAGGTTTTTGGTTCTCAAGTGAAACTTATAGTGTGCTCATGTGAAAGCTACCACATGACTACCTAAAGGTTATTGCATGCCCACATGAAAGCTATCACTTTTCCTAAGCAATATTTTCTATGTGCTTAGCACTGCTTACACAAAAGTTTTGAGTGAGCATGAGATTATTTTCATGTACATGAGATAACTTTCACATGAGCACACAGTAGCTTCTGTGTGAGCATGCAAGAACTTTCACATGAGTATGCAATAGCTTTTATGTGAGCATGCAATAGCTTTCATGTAAACACAAGGTAAAAAATATTTTTCATGTCATCTCTGTGGTGCCATACTATTCCTATCAAAGTATTTTGAAACATTTTTATTTCAACATTAAGTCTTATTCTGTACATTACAGTCGTGATAAATTAGGCCAATTCAACTTTATTTGGTAGATTCTCATCCCCGCCTGCCCCACCGAAAATGTGCCTCCCCAAGTCATTTTATTTTTGTTTCCCATCCTGCACATGGTAGCTAAAAATCTATAATTATTTTTTTCCCTTTTAGTAAAATTTCTTAGATGTGAATCATGTGACATGATTGGGATGGCTTTTGAAAAGAGAAGCAGCTTTGCCAGAGACACTACAGACATAGAAACAAATTTAACCATCATGTGTAAAAAAGGTAACTATATCATGAACTATTGACCAGTATTTAGACCATTTTTCTATTAAAAATTCAATGATAGTTTAAAATTTCTCTTATATGAAAAGATTTGTACAGGATGTATTTCTGAAGAGTTTGGCACAATATTGTCATTTGAAGGGTTTTTAAATTTACTAAGACAGTGGTCATTTCTCGTCTGATATCGGTTAAAGACAGTGTCTTTTTACGTTATCTGAATCAAACATCACTCCAAATAAAAAAAATTCACTTCTGGAATTTCCCTGTGCAATTCCATTTTCAGTTTCACTGAATTCAACTATTAATCAGTTACGTCACCTGTAAGTATTCCATGCATTTCTTATTTTAAATAGTAGACTATTGTTTTTATTAACCTAATTAACCTACCAGGTGTAAAACCAATGGAAAGGCAAGTAACCCCATCCACAAATACAGATGGAAAGTGTTCGAGAAGATGTTTTGATGAGGATCGTAAAACCATCCTCCCGTTAGCGATGCCCATATCCCTTGACGGAAAATATCGATAATATGAGATCCCATGATATTTTTAAGTTGTGAAAAATAAATCCACAACAGAACTACATTTTCAAGTCATCTTGAAAAGTATGAGATCAATAAAACATAAAACATTCATTTTGAATCCGGAAAATGTTTCCATTTGGTAGCCATCTTGCTTAATCACTTCACGTTGAAAACGTCAGATAACGAGACTTCGTTATTATTGGAAAATATCAAAGGTGCATTTTATCAGGGACTATTTCAAGATAGGTTATAAACCAATGGTGTTTTACGTCTATCGCTATTTCTTCCACCGGCGATTTAAATGTTGCTGTTTCAACAAAACCACCAATTTACATATTTTGTGATATTGTAACATAATTAGCTAGCCAGACAGGAGGTGCTTTCCCTTCCGGAGCACCCGACCTCACTGAATTGATGGAAGTTCACGTGTACTACCGAATTGTCTGTTTTTTTCCAAATACATTGACCAATGGCAGTTAAGATCTTCTATCATTCTACTAGACCTCCAAGGAATTATTGAAAATAAACAAAGTTTAATTTTTTTTTTTAGAAAATCATCATCATTATCATCATATTTAAATTCTGATTAGTTACAGGGCAAAGAGGTGGGTTATGATTTTTTTCATGAGATATTGCCAGCGTCGAAGGCTCAAGTTCTAAGCGGAGAGGGATTTTGGGGCCACAAAAGGCCCCGGCTCTAGAACATAGCTCAGTTCCTGGGTGGGGGTCTAGGGGGTAAGACCCCCGGCGAAAAATATTTTCTAAATACTCCTGGTGACCTTTTGGATATTTTTTTTTCTCTTTTGAATTTTTCAAAGGGGTAGTTGAAACCCCCAAAATCCAACTTCCCCTTGACTGGTGAAGTAAATAGGTTTATTCCACGTGTGTACACGTGGTATCCTATATACTCATCAGTGACTTCGGTTATTCACCAGAGACTGCAAGATAGATACTGCTAGTTTTACCATCAGAAACAGGAAGGGCTATGGTTCCTCTTTTATATATAAATTCACCAGTGACAACAAACGGAGGTTATAAAATACCTAATCAAACATTAATTAAAAGGTATGGTATTTTCTGCGTATCATTGTGTATGATAAACTAGTGACAACAAGGAAATTTACAATACATTATAGCTACTAAACACCAGTGGCTAGGGTTGGTAAATTTTCTCACGTGTCATTTTTCTAGTGAAAGAAGGGAATGTCCATACATTATAAAAACTTGATTTTTCTACCCTTTACACCACTATCCCTCATTCTAAATTGAAAGAACGTCTAAAACAAATCATTCACTTGTCATTCTTTTACAAAAACGGTATTTTAACCAAGATATAAATATCTAGTGCTCTTGAAACAGTGATTCTTGTTATTTTGTAAAACACCACACAGACTGCAAACAAAAATATACTGAAAATACCAGTATCAAAAATGTTAAGAGTTTTGATAGACAACACATTTGTTGTGTTTGGCAATATAATTTTCCAACAAACAATCGGTATACCAATGGGCAAAAACTGTGCATCTTTGCTTGCTGATGTGTTTCTTTATTCATATGAATCATAACTTTTACTAAACCTTGTCAGGTCTGAAGAGAAGACTGTTCAACTATTCAACTACACATACAGATATAGATGACATTCTATCTCTAAATCAGTACCGTAACTACCTATGAGGCAACCGAGACAACTGCCTCGTTAAAAATTTAACAAAGTAATTGAAGTGATAATTTGAGAGAGAGAGAGAGAGAGAGAGAGAGAGAGAGAGAGAGAGAGATTCCGACGATTGTCATTCTTTTTCCGTAATTACGAGGTTTAGTGGTGTGGTTAAACTAGTTTTCATGCCACAAACCCACCCCACTTATTTTACAACAGCTGTTCTAGTTTTGAGCTTTCCTATTATACTGTATTAACACGTGAAAGATGTAAAACATTGAGACTGTTGGTACTGTATGTCATTATCTATATATACATGTAGATTATCTTCAATTCTTGCCTCGGTTTATTTAAGGGCCTAGTTACGGTACTGTAAAAAATACCAAATTTGGATAATATATGGATGCCATCTATCCATGTTAACTTGAAATAAAAGGCACGATGGATTTTTTATTTTCTGCTTCATATTTGGACTTATCCAAAATTATGACACACACGAAAGGTTACACCTGAACTATAAGACAAACCTGATGACTTCAAAATTTCTATTGTCAACTTTCCGTTTCTTTGCAGTAATATTCCTGCTTCTCCTGTGTATGGGGTATATGTTTCACAGTTAATACGTTATAACTTTCAACAACGAAGCAAAACTGCTTACAATTAAATTGTTGACTCAAGGATATTGCAAGCCTAAGCTAATCAAGGCCCTTAAAAAGTTTTATGGACGTCATCACAATATTTTTGATAAGTATGAAGTCACTGTATCCAGACTTATACTGGATATATTTGACTTACAATAGTTCCTTGTTCCTTTCATTCTCAAATTTGACTTTGCACGTGACGGATGTAGCTAGCTAGACAGGGGGTGCTTACCCTTCCGGAGCACCCGGCCTCACTTCTTGGATGGAAGTTTACCTGTATAATTAAATGTGCCAGTTTTCAAAGTTTTTACTTTGTTTTTAGGGATTGTGACTTAGACATGGACTGGTATGTTTGTGTTTTATCACTTTTACCTATATATTCATCAATGTTGGCAATAAGTCCGATTCTAAATCACCAATAAATCCAACAGTGACAACAAAGAGGGTTATACTGGAATATCTATTATCTCATTAACACAATGACAGGAACTGTTACGCTTTCTGATAATGAATGCACTAATGACAATAGATTATGCATAGTACTACGCTAGCAAAGAATGGTTATACTACTTCTCTACTGGAATCAATAATACCAGTGCAGTGTCTGTATATTCAATATTGACAATTAGATTTGTATTGCAAGAAATATATGCTAGGCATCGTCTATAAGTTCATTGATAAGAACACGAACGTCGAACCCTGCTGTATAATGCCATCAGCGCAAAGCACAGGCAAAATTTCTGCACTTTCGCCCATAGCTGGCGACGTCTCGATATAAGTGAAACATTCTTGACTGGGATGTTAAACACCATTACTCAATTCTACTCCATCGGAAAAAAAGATGGGATATGCTTAACCATTTTCTGTAAATTCACAGCTACATACGGTTGAGTTGTGCTTCTCATTTATAAATTCATGAATGACAGAAGTGAGGAAAATGTTACCAGCACTGACAGCAAGACTGTTTATGTCATCATATCTAAAATCACCATTAAGTGCAATAGCGGTTATTTATATAAATTCACCAATGACAACTGGAAGGATTGAATTGGATGGATTAATGGTGTTTTACGCGATTCTTTACTTATATCTAGGCGAGACAACTGGATGGGTATTGCTGCCTAACATTCTATCTCATTTTCTATAAAATCGCCAGTAGCATTAGCTTGAGAGGGTAACACTACTTTATTGGATGCTGTTAAATCTAGTAACAAGACTTATAGCGCCCTGTCATGTATACTTTACTATTGACAATATGGAAGAATGTGCATCATTTTAATGAAATATAATGCAGATCTCGCATGCGTTAACTTTCTTTAATACGCGATCAATAACTTCTTTCCAGGGTACAGGACACTCTAGGTTCACCATTACCCTGCCTATAACGAAACTTGATGTAAGTTTATCAAAAACGTAACTTTAAAGTTACTAAAAGCTAATAACAAATTGTTTAAAATAATATAGCACTCGTATGCATAACCATTTCTCAGACAAGCCGTCTACAGTAGTCTCGATTTAAATCATATGAAGCCATTCTCAATATAAAGATTTGCAGGTCATTACTTATTACACCTGAGATAAGTAAATGTATATAAAACCCATTGCAATAAGACATCCAAGGTTTGAAGACATGAACATCCGGGATATATATATATCTATTATATTGAGGTATCCTTCAGAATTAATTACATATGTATTTCCATTTTCCTGGAGAAGTTAAGAGATAGCCCATAATTGCTTTCTCTTTACAAGAGCAATCCCCTCAGCGGTAAAGCAACTTCCTTGAGATCAGGAGATAAAAGAGTTTCGAACCCAGACAGGACTTTAGACCTCTGTAAGCCAAGATATAACAAAGAGCACCGAGTGCACTACTACCGGTCGGACCATAATACACACTCAAGTTTTATGCATACAGCCTTTCACCGAGTGCACTACTACCAGTCAGACCATAATACACACTCGAATTTCATGCATTCAGCCTTTCACCGAGTGCACTACTACCAGTCAGACCAAAATACACTCAAGTTTCATGCATACAGCCTTTCACCGAGTGCACTACTACCAGTTGGACCATAATACACACTCAAGTTTCATACATACAGCCTTTTACTGAGTGCACTACTACCAGTTGGACCATAATACACTCAGGTTTCATGCATACAGCCTTTCACCGAATGCACTACTACCAGTCAGACCAAAATACACTCAAGTTTCATGCATACAGCCTTTCACTGAGTGCACTACTACCAGTTATACCATAATACACTCAGGTTTCATGCATACAGCCTTTCACTGAATGCACTACTACCAGTCGGACCAAAATACACTCAAGTTTCATGCATACAGCCTTTCACTGAGTGCACTACTACCAGTCGGACCATAATACACTCAAGTTTCATGCATACAGTCTTTCACTGAGTGCACTACTACCAGTCAGACCATAATACACTCAAGTTTCATGCATACAGTCTTTCACTGAGTGCACAACTACCAGTCAGACCATAATACACTCAAGTTTCATGCATACAGTCTTTCACTGAGTGCACAACTACCAGTCAGACCATAATACACTCAAGTTTCATGCATACAGTCTTTCACTGAGTGCACAACTACCAGTCAGACCATAATACACTCAAGTTTCATGCATACAGCCTTTCTCCCAAAGATTAATAACATGCTCTCATGGAGAATAGCTGCAAAAATTGCTGATGCAAGAAAGCCACAATAGATATAACCTATACCTGTTATAATCACACCAAATGTGACATACAAATGTTTACTTAAAGCACTTCATTGGATTAAGATGTACGACCTATCAGTAAGCTCCTCTGCAATACCTCCTTCAAATCAACTGATTACAATAAAACATAACAACTTAATGTACATTTTAAAACTACTATTTTTATTCGTGTATATTTATGGTGGGTGAAAAGATAATAATCTCACCATTTCATGTAGTTTTTTTTTTCTTAAAAAAAGATGTTTTGTAATTCAGAATGATCATGAAGAAATGACTAACATTTCTGATGAACAATATAAATTAATATTTAACAATATAGTTATATCCATGTTTTCTTGTTTCTGTTATTTTCTGGTATTCTATTTAATGTGAAATACTGTCAAATATTTGTTTTGCTTCTGCCATATACATTTTTAATTGAATTGGATTAAAGTCCTGAACATGATACCAAGGGGATCTAACTAAGTTAGGCATTTTATTCATATATAGAAGATAACAGGGCCCAGTTGTTCAAAGCTGTTAGCTTACTTAACAAGGTGGTTAGTGAAAATTGGCTTCTTTACTAGTCAAATAGTTTTAAAATTCCTGTTCAAAAGTAAATACATAAAATTGTTATTACTAAAACAAATAAAAGTCAAAATCCTTTGTCCACAAGATGTGTATTTAATTTTAAACTAAGGAAGCTTTGAGCAACTGGACTAAGAAGTATCAAAATGACGAATTTCCAAATCCTCCCAAAATTTGGATGCCCTAATGTTATTTTACACCCCATATCCAGCTGGTCTTCAACTCAATTTAAGGAAGGCTCTCTTAAACCATCTTATCTGATCCCAATATCACTCTACATTTTAATGTATCAATGTAAGCAAGAAATCAAGAACATGCATCAATCATACAGAAAGGGAAAATCCATGTGTTAGAACATTCCTTAAGTATGTTCCATTAGCTTTCCCCACAGAGACCAGGGAAGTCCATTCTATCATTAGCTTTGACATGATTGTACATCTAATACCACCACAATGGCCATAAAATCTGATCCAGGGACCATGCCTGTAAAGATGCCATTTACATATGTCACATATAAGCAGCACCTTAATATATCATTTGCACAGATCCCTTATGAACACATCAAGTCGCCCTTCTATCCTTTCTTCCTTTCACAAGAAATATTCATTAAACAATACCATCATTATCATTTACTCGACTATTTACAAACAAACATGTATATGACATAATAAGAAATGCATATTTTAGACAGGGTGAAATCAATTATTATCAGTTTTGCTGCCTTTTAAAAACTTTTGCAATTAAATATTGCTTGAAAATATTGATACTGTTATAGGCAATATTAAAAATCGCTCTAATGATTTTCAATTGGTGTGTCTATTTTCATTCTGTTGTTGTCAAAAAACTTTTAAGTAGCAAGTTACAAAAATAATAAAAAGCATTTTAAATAAGACTCTGAACCAGCAATGAGAATCATCACAAGCATAATCATCCAAAACGATTTCAAGAAAATTCTAATTAAATATCTAATTAGCAATTATCAAATTTTTTTTATACAAATGTTAGATAAACAAGTTCATTGACTGATTAAAATTTTCTTATGTAAACAAGAATAAAAATCACACACAAACACAATAATAATAATATTTCTAAATAAAAAAGTCTTTAACAATATACATAAAAATCTAACAAGAAAATTGAAGACAATTTTCATTCTGAATTAGATCAACTTAATAATGCTATATTTAATATGTCAACAATTTTTTCCAAAAAGAAATATTTTGTCAGCCTGTCTTATTTATGATACAAGTATTTCAATTAAATTTATTTTACTTCAGTTGATAATTAAAAAAAATCCCATTGATAAAGACAAACCATTCAGCATTATTATCAACATGATAATCACACAAATGGATATGTTGAAAGTCAGACTGAAAGTTTGAAATTTTGTGAATATTCTTTTGTTAATATTTAAATGCTGAAACAGATAAAAGAAATGAATTCTAGCAATACTAGAAACTATCACTACAAAATGACATTTTTCTAAGGACTTGTTAAACCACTTGCTTTGTCCATTTACACATATAAGTTTTGCATCAGTCATTCCTGACAGAATTTACGACCACTATGATCATGTCAACATGTAAATCTAGATGACTTAGTCCAATTCATCTAGGATCGAACACTAAGCATCATCATCATCATCTGGGTCATCCTCCTCATCTTCTTCATCTTCACATTCATCCTCCTCTTCTTCACCTAAATCTTCTTCTTCATCTTCATCATCATCATCACCTTCTTCTCGGGCTAAACGCTTAAATTCCTCCTCGTTCTCGTCATCCCCAAACAACTCACCGAATGATTCAATGACAAGAAAGTCCTGAAAATGTTTTTCTGTTAAGTCTTCATTGCCTTCTCTTGCTACCAAGGCACATCGTAAATTAGCTTTACTAGCAGCTTCAGCCTCTGAAATTAGAAACAATAAAAACAAACTTGATGTCTGTTTAAAATCTATGGACTAACTCATATAAATGAGCCCTTCTACATTTCTTCAATTTTAGACCCAACAGCTAAAATGTGATCAAATTTAAATTATATCTAATGTAACTAGGGTCTAGCATTCTAACATGAATTTTTTATTTTTTACTATTTCCCTAAAGCCTTAAGGGTACATAATCCATTCCTTTATTTCAATCTGAAAGCTCTTTACTTGGACATGATTATTGCCAAATATCAAGTTTGACTTGGTGGTTAAAGAAAAGATGTTTTAAACATTTAGGCATATAACAGAGAACCACAGCAATTGCTTTTCTGAACCCTTGTCTCAGGAGGGCTAAATTATCATCCAAACTCTTAAGATTGGAAGCTGCTGCCCAGACCATGAATATACATGTAATACCAGTACATGAATATGAAATGTCTACAATTTAATGGATGGGTAGGTAGAATGTTTTACATCCAGTCAAGCTTATTTCACTTAAATGATAAGGCTTAAAACTAAGCAAGGTGTTACAAGCTAATGACATGATACTCTTGTTTATCAAAATATTTATATGCTATACAATGTATATGTAGGCTGATCAATTCAACTTCCAATAAAACAGACAATCAATTTTTCCTACTACTAGTCAAATGTAAATATAGAACTTAAGATTGGTGTTAAGGTTTTATTTGAAAGACTACATGACTGTCATTTACAAATGTGAAGTATCTGGGGAATGACCAGTTTCAGATCTGATCTGTAAGGAATGACTAATTACAACATATAAAACTCAGAAATACTGTAATGTCAGATTTTTCTTATTAATCTAAGAAACTAACCTTCTGGAGTATCCGTTAAAAATAAAATTTCACTAGCATCAACACCTATTTTTGCAGCAATTTTTTTGTAACTTTCAACTTCTCTTTTTCCACCAATAGTTGTATCAAAGTAATCTGTGAATACCTACAAAATGAATTAAAAATAAAACATACTGATTGGCATTGTCAGATTCAGAAAAAGTTCAAACAAAATAAGTTATCTTGTAATATAGGACTCTTTACTTATGTTTCCATGAGTGAATGGAATGATATTTTACATCATTTTTAAAAAAGTATGGCTTACATCAATACACGAGCAACATGAACTCTTTCTTGAAATGCCTATTATCACATTGGTTTTTAAAATCGTATCTTATTTTACAGAAGCAAGCTTTGGACTTGTGCTATCTCTTTCACAGATTACCCAGTAATCTCACATACTTCCAGTTTCTTCCTAGGTGTTTGGTTATTTGTCTCACGTTTCCTGTGTGATGCAGGTGACATTGTTTATAAATTCCTAGGTGTTTGGTTATTTGTCTCAGGTTTCCTGTGTGATGCAGGTAACATTGTTTATAAATTGCTTTATAAATAATCTCAAAATTTTGTACAGGATAAAAGAATCCACCATTATCTTCTTTGTATGATGGGCAAATTGTAACCCTAAGTCCGATACAAGTATTTTTCATACCCCTTGATTGCTAAAGCTCTTTTTGGTTAAAATATTAAATATTTGTATCTGTAATAATAAATGATGATAGTTCCCAGTAATCTAGCAAACAAAACAACACAAAATGCACCAAAACACACACTACATAAACTTGTGACTGAATTAATCTAAAGTGATTAATGATAAAGCGTCTCAATGTAAATTTAGCTGAAAAAAATATTATGGACACCACATAGAACATTACAAACTTATTAATATTCTACTCTTACTGTGTAGACTTACTTCTGTTATATCTCCTTCTTCTGTATTAGCAAATAACAATTTCTGTGCCTCTACACTTCCAGACGAATATACGTATACTTTTATACCATAATCTGGATCTGTTAACTGTTGTAATGCTGGATATACATCTTCAAATAATCTACAAAAATTCACAAAGTATACTGGTATATGTAGAAAAAACATGAAGAAATTGTAGGAAGCTTAAATATATATACCTCAACCTCAATCATAAATTTACTATTGTAAACCCGCTGTTTGTAACTTTCTTGTCTGTTTCACTGTACAATGCATATTTTTTTAATTTAGTCTTTTGAGTGAACACAAGAGTAAAGAAAATGGTCAACTTGATTTATAATTTTTTTTCAAAAATAATCCTTTTCAACATTCTTTCCTTGACTATTTTTTTTTCATCAAATGTCTTTAATACAGGGCATAACCATTTACAATAACAGTACCACATGGCATACATGTAGAAACATTTTGCACTTCAAACATTTGCTAAAAATAAACCTCTGCATATGCTTACTCTGCTTTAACTTTTCCCGATTTATATGCTTCTCGCCATATGTGACCTTGTAAATCTTTAAGAGCTGTTGTTTTTCTGTCATTGTCCATCTGCCATTTAACATTATTACACACAGCTTTGATGACGTCATCTTTATTTGAACCATTAGGAGCTGGAATCTCTACAACACCATCTACTTTTTCTTCTTTATCTTTGGTTGCCTAAAAATTTATTTAACAACTAGAAAACATTCTGGTTATATTAGGAAAGTGTTGGGCTATAACAAGAAAGATATAAGGAGTAAGCTCTATGTTTCCATTCTTGGTAGCCAAAATTGCCATTGACTACTAATTTCTGAGAAATTCTTTCAAAAAGTAACATATTTTAGCAAATTTGTGAGAAAATACTTTGAAAAAGACTATATTTTCACAAATTTTCGAAATTTAGCTACTAGTAATTTTAAATTTATGAAAACATAGAGTAAGCTGCTACTGAATTTCACAAATGACTAAATATAAATCAAAAATCTTATTATACAACAGCTACAAGTAACTGAAGCTATATACATGTATAATAAATCAATAGATTTTGATTTTTTGTACATTGAAAAATATGTTATATGAAGCATTAAATTATATGGGAATATAACTTTGTGTATGGGAAAGGGGAGAAAAATCAAAATGCTTATACTTGTTCATGTACATATATAATCACAACCTAGAGATGCAGACACAAATGTTATGGGCCAAGAGGCTAAGCTATTGGGTTCCTGCTCATCTGCATTCTTTTTGTAGCTAAACATTTGACAGGAAAGGCTTTTCAATGAAAGAAGTATTTTTTTCTGCCTCACCAAGATAACAGAGATGAGCAAATCCTGTTGTTAAAAGTCAATTGTTAAAAATTTAATGATAAAACATAAAGATTCGAAAAAAGAGCCAGCAGAACATGTCACAAAAATTTAATCAAAACCTTTAACATCTCTGGTTTGATTGGGTTTGCTCATCTAGTCAGTAATGGCACATAAGCAAAATTATTACAGGGCAGTATGAGATCTTCCAGGTTCTCAATGTTTTGGTGTAATTTAGTATTCATAACAACATGTCAACTGAGACATTTTCATGGTTTAGTATTTATTGTAATAAAGGTTTGAAATATTTACCAAATCTTTTAGAGCAGCAATGTCTTTCTTGGTCTCATCATCATCATATTTTGATTGTAAATAGGCCTCTAAATTTTCTGTAACATATGGGAATAAGGTCTCCTGCAAAAATGTCAAAAACAATCAATACTTACAAATGTATAGAAAACAAGTCTACAGTGTTATATATCAAATTGGTCAAAATGAAGGAATCTGTTTTTAATTGAACTAAGAGAAACAGTTGTGCAAAGCTGTACCCTATTTAAATATATTTATAGGTGTATATAATTATGTTTCAATAATTTTCATTATACATGTATTTGAAAAGCAAAATTTTAATTCAATTGGTTCAGTCTTAGTAATACTAATAATGCATACATATTTAAATTGTAATTTTATAATTATTTTTTATAATATAACTAAACAAATATTGGCAAATTAAAAAATACTTTGGTTCAAATAAAAATATTTATCTTGTAAATATTTTAAATTTTATGTACTTTAATTGAATTTTATATTTTATTCATTTTTAAGTTTCAATTTCACAGCAAAAACAATTTTATTAATTTTAATTTAAAAAGCCTTTATATTATATATAAAAATTAATTTTCACTGCATTATCTGAACTGTCACATATGTTGTAAAGGGAGATTATCAATCAATATCATAATAACAACTGTGACGTATTCAAGTTTAAAAAAAATGCGCCAAACAAATTTTGATTTTTTTCATAACTTATACAATAAAATTAGAGCATTCAAAAGATATCAATAAAAGAAAGCCCGTTAAGTGGACGATAAGTTGTCATCGTCGAGAAATTGATTTTGTTTTCATATTTGGTTAACAAATATCACGTGTGACGTTCTAACACCAAAAGCGTGATTTCTAAGTTTAAAATTGTAATCAACTTCATAATTATTTAACCACAAATTTATATAACAATAGTTCCACGGTATTGCTTACACTCAAAAATAAAAGCATCTTACTTCAGGATATAAGTATTTATCTAACACATTTGATAAAAGCCAATAAATTATGACCAACCGGCAAACCACAAGTATGAGCAAGGCGGAAGACATGGTGATTTTCGCCGTTCTTGTGGTCTTAATAAAATCAGTTCATATTACCTTCACGAAGTCTATAGGCGTTGTCGTTCCTTCAATGTCTACTAAGATTGCATTGACACCTTCTAAAAGCGAGTCCGCTTCTTCTGCGGTTCTTTTCTGTTGTGCATTCATTTGTGTATGGTTAAATAAAATACTACAACTGCAAAATCAAGATAGGCCGTCTTTACACAAAGAAGCGGGCACGCTAATATGAAGACAGGTGCGCTCAATAATTCCGATAGAGGGCGTTCCTTGTATTATAGGAGGCTGTTCTATCTATTGATTAACTCCCTAAAATTAAAGAGACATATGTAAATTAATTACCTGTTTATATTTTTTCCCGAAATAATTTTGTACCAAAATCACATTTTGTTATTATTGTTCTGAAAAAGAAAAAGAAGAAGAAGATTTATTTTACTGAAAATACATAAAAAGTGTATAAATAACAGTATTGCGTTTGTGCAAATTATCTTACATGCAAATGAGTGACACATTTACATAAAATATTAATTTTAGGATTTGGATAATCCAGTTTTCTAAATTTTTGCTTCCTAAAGTAGAAAACACAATTGTTCCCAATCAATCAATCAATCGAAAATCAATCAATCACTTTAGTTGAAATGCATGCAACTTGTAAATCGTTTCAATACTGACGGAGATTTTTTTTAAATGTTTAAAATCATGTAACTGGCTTGTTAAAAGTCTTCTTCTTATATTAATCTGTTTTATAGTTTATAGTTGTAAATGTCGCTCTTAGAAATGTCTGGAATGCCACTTCATAAAAGTAAAGAGAAGTACCCGACTCAATTTTTTTTAATTTTAGAAAATATAATTGAATGCAGTCGTCTTGAATCTTCATTAATTATAGACGTTTATCTAACTGGAAATGTAATTTTAACAAATTCAATAAATATCAGCTCATAATACGTTTGCTATATGAAATATTTTTTTTATTGGTAATAAGATTTAACGTAATTTTTATACATGATGAAATCCCAAGTTGATGAACTGTCGAATAAATGTCGAATTATATATACATGTATGTAAATATAAAATACAAATACCAGTTAAATTTTGATAATGTGCCAGATGTGTACATTTCGGAAATTCACTAAAAAGGAATCTTTTACAAAAAAATCCGCTCATTTCAGCTCATTGAACTTTCCCTTATATGAAACATATTTTTTCTTTATTGGTAAAAGATTAAAAAATTTAACGTACTTGATGTGGGATTCTCCTTTATGTTGAGGCTGTAACTTTTTTTATGTATATGTAATATTGTTTATATAACAACATGATATATAAACGGACAGCCAGTACAAAACAATATATTAAAATCTGCTAGATCATCTGAGGCTCATTCATCACTAGTACTTAAAATGATATGAAGAATATTATTTTCCTTTTTTATGAAACTCAAAAGTTTTTAGACTGGCCGATACAGTAACTTAACAAATTAAAAAGCTCTTGAATTTATCGGTTATTGAATTTAAGAAAATGGTAAACGAACAGAAGCTTAAAATTATTTTCCGTCATTTATGTAATCTTCGTTGGAGTTCCGCTTATCTTACATTGACCAATCAAATGACGTCTAACAAAATTCGTTGGAGTGATGTCCTCCATTGTCTGGGAAAGGCCACAGAAGGGAGAAACTTTGGGGGAAAATCCACGTTGACAAATCACAATGATAATACAGGAATGTATTGGGTACTGAAAATGCTGAAAAATAATTGAAGTATTTTAAAATTATCTTTTAACGTCAGCATATTTGTTGTTGTCATTTTTGTTCAAGAATTGTAACTTAGTAGTCAGCCGGTGGTTTTCACATCTGACAGTTGAACTTGCCGACGTGGACGAAAAACGTGTGCTACTCATGGTCGTGTGTCTGGGAGAGATATTAGTGTTGTAAAAAGAAAGATGTAATTCTGCATAACATTACAGGTATATTTATACAGGACACAGGAATTTCTACCGGAACATTGTAAGTTTGAATTGACAAGACTTCTTAAATTTTTTATGCAGTTTTAAAGGGGCGTGGTGATTTTGATTCTAACAAGTGGTGCAAGAGTATTCAAATTACTGAATTTTATTAGCTGATTTTCATTGAAATTTTTATTTTTCAACTGAGTCTATACTTGAAGATGGATCCTCAAATAATTTTAATTGGTGTAGCAGTGTTTGTTATATCAGCATTAATGATTTACTTGATATCTGTGTTTGGAATCAAAGAAAAATCTTATGAAGAAGCTATTGCAGAGCAGAAACGACGATTTGAAGAGGAAAAAGAAAAAGCAAGAACTGAAAAGAAAGCAGAAAAAGAAAGGAAGAAGTATCGAAAGGGTAAAGAAAAACCAAAAGAGAAAGAAAAATCTGCTCAAGTCACTGAGCCAGAGTTGAAGGCAGACCATAAAATGGTTAATTTGGAGATAGATCCAGAAATTATCGAACCTTTAGATTCATCTCCAGAAAGAAAGCAGAGTAAGAGTAAACGTCATAAAGAATTGAAACCAATTTTATCAAATAAAGATGAAAAACCTTTGGTGGCTAAGCAAACACCAGAGATCATACACCACAAAATGCCAAAGGATGAAGTTGAGTTGAAGCATGACCATGAAACAAAGAAGTCTCCAAGTAAAGGGTCCAAGACACAGGTTGAAAAAGAAAACCAGAGAATTGTGAAGGAGGTTATTCAGCCTGTTGAACAACAGATAGTTGTTGAAAAGCAGACCAAAGTTCAGAGTGCCCCACTTCAGTTTGAAGACAGAAGAAGTATTAAACATGATAAAGGTATGATGTATAACATGTAGTTTGTTTTCTTTAAAATAGAATTAGTAATAGTCTGGGTAGCTCAGTTGGTAGAGCACATGCCTATGGAGCGAGAGGTACCTGGTTTGATCCCTGATTCCCTTCCTGTTGTTTGTTATGTTATCCTGGTACAAGAGGTACCTTGTTTGATCCCTGATTCCCTCCCTGTTTTTTTGTAATGTTATCCTGGTACAAGAGGTACCTTAGTTTTTATCAAAATGACTCGTAAGTTTTATCTTGATACAAAGTATAGTGGTTGCTTATTCTTGAACCTGGTTTGGTATTGGACTAATTACTTTTACTTTGGTAGTCTAAGTACCAAAATAAACTACAAAAAATGTAGTTGTGTATGACTGTTTATCTTTTTGTAGAATACTTTTTTGTTACTGAAACTTACAAGAAGAAAACATAGCACTCCTTTTGATTTTGGTTATAGATTTAAAATGGGCCATGTGCAAGTGAGACACTAAGTTATAATACTTGCCGTTGGTTGCTATTTCAATTTTGACTAGTGTTATTGGCCTAAGTAAAACATACATGTTTACTTTAATATAAATGCATTTACCAGAACTTTTTTTTGAATGATGATACATAGGGCTTAGATTGTCAAGTTTTGTAGTAGAAGTAGAAAGTTTAAAGCGTGAGGTTACAGATTAGATCCGAAATTCAAGGCTCCTGTAACAGCTTACATTCTGATGTTGGGTTTCTATTGTTGTTGTTCACCAGCTTTTTGTCTTGAAAGAAGATCTAAAATTTTAGATTTGTAAAGAAATTTAAATTTTAATTAATTCAGAGAATTACTATCAAAATGTATAAATTTTAATAAATTTATATATTATAATAGTTTTTTTTCTTGATAAATTGAGTCTTGGACATAAAAAATGAAAGAAGGCTGAATTTCTTAATTTTATAACCCCTAGTATTGACCTTATTTTAAGGTTACCACATATTTAGTATGATTTATTTTGGGTCATTCCTTGTTGACCTTTATTTAAGGTTACAGCTGAAGGTTTTCCTACTGTAGTTATAAAAAAATTACACAAATTAGAAATTTGCAGGTGTCCAAAAAAAATTTACCCTAAAATAATATTTGCATGACAGTATAACCTTGTGGTCTAACAATATTCTCTATTTTTGGTTGTGAGGAAGATAATCAAGTAGGCATTGCAGCTTTTAGCTTTATAAAATATTCTGTTCTTTAAATGGTTTCAAGGTTAGAGGTTAATATCAGGTCAAGGTAATTTACTAGTATTAACTATTAACAAAATAACCGTAATTAGATGAAATTTGCAATCTGCTGGTCTTGTATCTAGCCTTGGTTTATTAAAAAGCGTGGTCTATAAAAGAAAGCCTGGGATATTTGCAGTATTGCTGAGGCCTCTTTATGCAATAAATCACCAACCCACTTACGATTCAAGTAACAGTCAGCATATGTTATAACTGTAGTCTGTATATAATATTTATAATCTATGACACATTCGGAATAGATTTTTCAAGGATTGTACACTGTCATGCAACATCTTGTTTAAAGATCTGGCTTTAGGGCTGTAGATAGAATTTTTATAGTCATAAAATCATGACTGGGGCATTAAACCCCATTAAATCAAACAGCCACTGCATGGGTGTAATCAGACTCCATCCATATGTTGCTATTTAGAATTGCTTGATCATAATTAAAATAAATTGTGTATGGTATGAATAAATATGTATGTGTAGGTATATCAAAACATTTGTGTTGAAACAGGTCGCAAGTTGAGACCTAATATGGCTCTGTGTTGAACCATGCAGCACATTAAGTTCTTATATGAATGTATGCTGAAAGATGTAGCAAATTGAGGCTTATATGGGTGTGTGTTAAAACATGCAATAAATTAAAAGCTTATTTGGATGTTTGATAAAACATGCAGCAAATTGAGGCTAATAGGGTGTTTATTTAATTATTTCAATTATGGATGTTAAAACATGTAGCAAATTGAGGCTGATATGCATTGAAATAAAATGACTTAAAAGTGCATGGCACATCAATTTTGATTTTTGACCTATTTGTGTTGCATGCATGATAGTAAAGAACTAAATATGAGTTATGAGTGGTATTTGATAAAATGACTTTCAAGTTATCCAAGTTTTGCTGCTTTGAAGAATTAAATTATCATAAATATAGGAAGTTACAACAAAATAGCATTTACTTGGCAATAAACTTTACTTCACATTTAAACACATGAATATTTTATAGTAGTAACTTGAATTATTGTTGTTTTTTTTCAGGTGGAAATGCATCTCTTTTTACTTCTGTACGCAGTGCTAACCTGTCTGATGGAGAGGTCCAGACTCTTATTGAAATTCTGTTTGAGAAACAAGGAGGTGGACCATCTGTTGCCATGGAATCGTGGAACAAGGTACAGTGTTTTTTATCAGAAACAAATACTCGCATAAACTTTTTTGTGGTACAAATGATATTATTGGTCAAGTTTTTACAGTTTTGCTCTGTTTGTGTTATGTCTGTTTAGGCCATATACATTATATATATATATACATGCCATGTATATAGATAAAATGGCTGAAATATTTCTGACATGTAATGGAAATGCAAACAACCACACATATGGTAGTCCAGTGGTTAAGGTTCTGAAATTTGGAGCTGAAAGATTCACTTTTATTAGTTTAGCCACATAAGAGAATTTAACTTTCCATGAAATAAGTCTTTTCTAGTTGGCTTAATACCTGTAAAATGAAAAGAGTGGCTTACTTCATTAATATTTGACATTGTGGGTCACTGTACTAACACTGCACAGAAAATTTTCTAACATTCATTGTATCATTGTAGACTCAAAATAATCTCAGAAAAAAAAAATTATACCATGTACCATGTATTGGTGCTGTTTACAACACTTGGATACATGTGTATGTAACTTGCAAGATTTAAAAATGCTGTTCCCATATAATACACGTAAAACCACAACAAAAATTACAATAATAACATTACGAGAGCAGTAAAAATATGTTGTCTGAATACAATGTTGCTACAGTAACAAATATATATTTGATTCAAAATTTAAATTATTTTATGTTTTATAGAAAAGTCAGAAAGGTGACCCAGTTGCACTGCTTAGAAAACAACTTGAAGAAAAAGAAAGAGCCCTTCAAGAAGGTATGTACAATAGACAGATTGTAAACCTGTTACAATTCAAACATTTTCACACATTTGTATCAAAAACTAATTCTCTGAAAACTGACTGTTTGATGATATTCTACCTGTAACTGCATTGAACAGTCTAACTGTAGGAACTTCTTATATTTCTTTTTATTTCATGATGCATAAATATATTGTGTTAGAGTATCTTTATTTCAGTTTTAAACTGTGTGCAAAAACATATTCTATTAATTTTCTAGATAATTCAACTGGCCTTGATTTTGATGCAAAATGTTACCTAAAAGAGTTTATTGGTAGTAAAAATTTTTCAAAAGGCAAAAAGTCAAGATTATAATGCATATGTTTTGGTATTTGTTAAGTTTTCAAAAAAAAAAAAAAAAAAAAAAAAAAATGAAATAAAATAAAATAAAATAAAAAATATATAAATAAATATACCATTCTAATGTTTAATAATTGTGTTTAAATTTACCTTTATAGAGCAGCAGTTGGCAATGTCTGCTAATAATAAGTGTAAAGAGTTGAAGATAAAAATGAGTGAGGAAAAAGCAAGGTATGGTAGTATGGAGAAACAGTACCAAGAGAAATTAGCCACACAGAACCAGGAAATGCAGGCATTGCATTCAAGAATGCAGAATGCACACGACCAGCACATGATGGAATCCAGTAGCCTACAAGCAAGACTTCAGCAGTTACAACAACAGGTTGGTGATGGAGGACGACTTCACAAACTTGTGGAGGTATGGCATCTTTAAACATATTTGTTCCCAAAATATTTAACAAATGCTTTCAAAATTTTGGTTATGCTGATTGTTGTTGCATATGAATGAGGCACAGGTGTCAAAACATGAGTTGAAAATTCAGTTCTGATACAGCTGATTGTGTAAAATAATAGTGTCATGTGATCCGTTTGAAATTGTCTCATTAGCAACTTTAGCTTAAGTCATTTGCTATTCTGCCATTAATATCCATCTGTAAAATTGATGTATATTAGGTAAATAAAATTTGTGGGTAAGCTTTATATTAAAACTTGTGAACTCTTCATTTATGTAGCCATACTTAAGAGTTGTATCTTGTATCGGAATAATATGGTTGACAAATTGACCTACTGGTATCTTCTCATATCATTGAATATCAATAGACTATAATATAATAATGTATTGTAAATTATTGTAGCTTTTTTTCGAACACATTGTTTGTATGATCTGATCTTTTTATTTTTTGTAGGAAAATAAATTGTTAAAAGAAAACCTTGAAAGAACAAAGTAAGTACAGAAAATAGTTGTTAATGTTTGTTTTTGTTTTTAATCAAAAAAATTTTCTTTTTAAAAATACATAGTGGCAGACTCTTGTAAAGCACCAACAGCTCCTTCCATTGTCTTGATATGACTTGCACTCTGAGGGACCCTTGTTAAAAAGTTTGTTAGTTCACTTGCTGGAAGTTGTCGTTCTTTACTTGAAATGGTTTCTTCCACCTTTCTAAAACAAATCCCTTGGTATAAGTGAATAATTGTTAACTAGGGTGTAAAACATTTTCTCCCCTCCATTTTTTTTTTTTGTCGAGCCTGGCATCGCCATAAGGGGAGACTTAGTTGTTACTTTTCCGGTGTCATCTGTGGCCATGGCGACGGCATTGTCAAAATGTGAAAGTTTATGTTAAAGTAATGTATTTTCTACTCGATCAAAAACTAACCAGGCAAGACATTTAAATTGTGGAATTCTTGTTTTTTTTATTGTCAATTAAATATTAGCTTTACAAATGATGGTAATACAAGTACATGTATATGCATTCTTTTTCAAGATACAGTATTTATGACTGAAGTAGAAAATTAGATAATTTAATATGACACTTGAAAACTATTAATATGATGTTTTATATGATATTTATTTACTATTTTAATATTGATTACATTTGTAAAAATTTGTTTTTAAAAATTTGATAACAATTACAGAGCTGAAGCAGTACCACCAGCAGAATTCAACAGTCTAAGACAAAAAGTTTCTATCATGGAAAATGAGTTGTCTAACAATGT
This sequence comes from Tegillarca granosa, assembly GCA_029721355.1. Lineage (NCBI taxonomy): Eukaryota > Metazoa > Mollusca > Bivalvia > Arcoida > Arcidae > Tegillarca > Tegillarca granosa. Next base: position 8,393,485 of record CM056595.1, read on the forward strand.
CATTAAATTAAATGCCAGTGAGAAATCCAGGAGATCACTGGAAGCAAGAATTGCAAAATACGATGAAGAACTTAAAAAATACAAGACCACTGAGGTAGGTTAGGTTTTGGTCTATACCATGTGCAACATGAAATTTGAGTTTCTGTACAGATCATGAGAAACTTTATTGAAATGAGAAGTAAAAGTATTAGCTTTCAAGTATTTCATCTTGATACTGATTGACTCAACTTGATAGCATATGAGATAGTGTATTTTCTTGTTTATTAATAAGCAGTATCAAAGATCAAGTTGTTCGTGATTTTAATCTTTGCAATTTTTTACCAATATATAAGTATACAGTATTTGTTCTCTAAAACAGGTTAACAAAAAAGTACGCTATGCATTCATCTTGCCTAATATTTGCATTAGAGATTTTTACATTAAATTTAATTTTTCTTATTGTTATTACATGTATAATTATAGTGACCTCCAATAGCACTAACAACACCACTGGACATTTACTCCAGTCCAAAGTTTGGAAAATTTTTTATCAGTGGTCCCAATATACAGTATAACCTGTAATAGCGTCCACCTCTGTATAACGTCCACCTGTCTATAGCATCCAGTCTAAAGTATCCCCAATCGATTTTACTATATAAAGACCCCCTATATAGCGTCCACCTGTCCAATGCGTATAGCGTCCACCTATTTCGGTCCCGATCGGCATTAAATTTGTGTATAACGTCCACTTTTCGGCTGATCAAGGGGCACGATTCGTATTTTTCAACACAACCGGAAGTGTTGGTGTCAGAGATTTTCTTCTTTCAAGTTTAATTTCAAAGCGAATTAATTGGTTTGACATGCCGACATTGTGTTTATTATTCCCACTTGGGTTCGGGAAGAGCGTGGATCGATTAATTACAATGGATTTTATGACTCCTGGATATGTTTATAAAGATGGATGACGAGAACCGCCGATGTTTTCTTAACAGTTAAACGGCATGGTCTTGATTTACTTAGCCTGGACATGTCCAGGTGTCAACTGATTATCTTTGTGATATATTAGCAGGGTAACAATCATTTACATCATTAGCCGATTAATAGAGTAATACTGTAATAGCGAGAACCACATATTTTGAGAATTTTGAAATTGTCGAATCTCCGTCCAAGTCGGAAAGCTTTTACATTAGAGCAACGTGTTGAAGTAATCAGGTAGATACGACAATTAAAATTTTTAAAGCATATACATTTTAAAAAAGTGGTGAGGTGTGATATACATCGAATTAAATTTCTGTCAACTTTTGTTACAATATAGTGGTAATAAAATTTATTTAATTTATATAATATTTTTGTTTTTTTTAATTAAATCTGTTGATTTCACTTTCTAACAAGATGCTTATCTGCAATAGCTACAATGGTTAAAAAATGCTTATAAATTTCTGTTGCGCCCACTTATGGTGCTAATTTTCATGTTCAAGATTAATTCACTTTATATAAAGATGCAGTTTCATTAAAATGATCAAGTCACTTATTAAATCCAAAAATCACTGTAAATTGAAATAAATTATTAAATTTTTCTTACAAGTTTTATTTGCTTAAAGCTGCATTAAGGTTATCAATTTTCTGAATTTTTTTTGATTTTCTAAAATATATTTTTTTAAAAATAGATATCTTCTAACCACGATCCGTGACATTCATTTTCTAAAATTTCATTTCTTTTAGCTGTAAATAAACGGAATCCTCTGACCGGTTGGTCAGAGTTTTACGATGGTAATTATGAGCTTGGAGCATGTGCACGGATCATGTCGGATGTACGGAAAAACCCTAGAACCGAAAGTGAAACATAACAGATTACATTAATTGTCCTTCATTTATATCCGGATGTATTTGAAATGGTGTTTTGTATCCCTTACTAAGTCACAAATGACAAATTCAACGAAGTTCTGTGTTTAATTTATCGTATTTCACCGTTTTGAAAGTTGTGTTTAAATTACCCGGGTTTTTGATGACGTAACCATGTTCTAATATTAGATCCTAAATGCTGCATCTCGATGGGTAAATATTGTGATTTCTGCATTTATTCGAGCTTTTATCGTTGAACCAAATGTAACATTGTTCATTAGGAACATCATTAGTTAGATTAGTACCGTTTTAATTTTTTCTTTGGAAAACTTAATGCAGCTTTAAGTTAATAATTTAATTTAAGTAATATCTTATGTAGACTGATTGTGAAATATTCTGTTTTAAAGTCCTTTGTCAAGCACTGCTATGGCAAATTTCCTTTGCGTCATTTGTGACCCTGTATATAAAGGCCACCTGTCTATAAAGGACACTTTTGCTCAATCCCTTGGGTGTCCTTTATACACAGGTTATACTGTATATTTGTATTTTATTGTTTTATTTGTTTGGCTGTTTCTATCATTTACTTTTCTTGGTTGTGTTTGCATTTACAAATTTCTTTTTTCTATCATACAAGTACATGTACTTAACTGTAATTGATTTTTTATTCATTTTGCAGAAGGAAGGCGAGAGTATGTGGTCAAAGAGAATAGATGAACTTGGACAACAGCTAAGAAAAGCAGAAGCAGAGAAGGCTACAGTTACCAACAATCTCCAGGCTGCTGAAAAAGAATGTATGTCAGTTAAAAATAGACTAAAAGACCTAGAAAAAACATTGTCAGGAAATGATATGAATTCTAAGGAACTTGAAGAAAAACTCAAAGTAAGTGGAATATTATTTGTCTTTCTTATTGTGAGATGTTCATTGGAATCTAATTTTAGTAAAATAATGATATGAATTCTAAGAAACTTGAAGAAAAACTTGCTTAAAGTAAGTCTAATATCTGCTGTCTTTCTTATTGAGATGTTCATTGGAATCCTATTTTGTTTAAATAAAGTAAAACAGTGAGTGATTCATTCCATACATAATAAAAAAACTGACATATCCAGAAATTTTGAGCTAGTGAGCGAGTGAATTATTTGTTTCAAGCTGTTTCAGCCTTATTGCAGCTTTCTGTGATTAGAAATTGTAAAATTTACAAAACTTTCAATAAAACATTAACATAAATTTTAATAGAATACGATATAGCAATAAAAACATTGCCAAACTGATAGGAACCACCCAGTAGCTTGATATTTAAATATCAGAAAACAAGATTCAAATGTATTGACATTTAAATGTTTTTGTGTCTTCATGTACAAAGAATTTTGGTGTCTTTTGGATCAATTCATGTTCCATCACAATGAAATATCAAAACTTGTTCATTGGGTTGAGAAGAAAAAAAAATTTAAAAAAATGATTTGCATACTTTAACATTAAATAGAAATCTGAAATATTGAAAGACTGCTGTGTTCTAACAACTTAACAATAATTAATTATGGCAGGTGTTTACTTCCATTTCTGGTAATCCATTCAGGGTTAACATGAATATCTTTTTATAATAAAGCGTTGTTTTTACTAATTATGTCCAGTAATTTATCTTTACAGGGTTCAGAAAAAGAATTGACAACAGTAAAAGCTACATTAAAGACTACAGAAAAGAAATTATCAGATATAGAAAAACAGAAAGCTGAATTTCAGAATGAATTAGAGGTTAGTTGATTTTATTTACAGGGTTAGCTCTGACTCTCAAAAAAATAACAGCCAAAGATTAGTTAACTTTCAACTTTAGTGGTCCATTTACATGTTAAGCAGTCAGTAAAACTGAGAAACCAATATAATTTTCAGTTATAGTTCTTCTTGGTATCTTGATTAGCAGTTTTAACTTCCAAAAATTTATAATTGTTTAAAACAATCAACTTCTTTATGAAATTACTAGTAATGAAAAACTTAGAGCCAAAAAATAGCCTGATACCAGTTCTAGCAGCCAGAAACCTATAAAAATTGGTAGTAGGCTAAATTGTTGAACAGCAGTGCTACAATTGTAAGTGTCAAAGAAATCAGAGTATACATTATTCTTTTTTTGAAGCAAAATCAGTATTGTTTTAAACAATCTATAATGAGACTTAAGAAGAAAACAGCTTGGGTGTATATGTAGTCCTGCTTTCTGAATGACATGGTATCTATTAATATCAATATTCAGAAAGTTATGTACAATATGAACAAAATTAGTTTATCAATCAGCATTAGGAAACTCAAACATTTGTTAACAATTATGCAAACCTTCACACAGTATACCTGAGTATAACCAAACAGTAATTGACACTGTGACAGTATGTGTATATGGCAGAAAATTGATTGTCTTTTAATCTCTGTCAGTACTAATACTAGTACAGTACTGTCATGACAACAACCAAGATTCTGTATTGTGAACTTCATTATAATTTTAGAGTAAATTTCAAGTCATACTTCAAAAATTTCAGACCTTGAAGAAAGAAAACCAAGCATTGTCAACAGAAGTTAAGACTGCCAGAGAAAGACATGTTGGAGAGGGACAAGAAAGGGGGAAGACTGTTGGGGCACCAAATGGGGACATCAGTGCTGAAAAACCAGAAAACACAGTTTCTCTTGAAGAACATGAAAAATTGTAATTTTTAAGGCTTAATCAGTCTTTTTTTTTTTTAAATTTTCACCATTTAAATTCAAATCTATATATAAGCTTTTCCATTAAATAAATCAGCCAAGCAATACTTTGACAATTGTTTTTATTGTGTCTGGAGTAGAAAATTTGTATCTTTCAACCATTAAACAAGTTAAATTTTGCTAATGATTGTTCAAATTGTGAAGATTTCTTAAGTTGGAGTATTTTTTTTATTGCTACTGAAGTTGTAAATTACATGTAGTTCATCAAAAACTTTCACAATAAAACCAGTGTTACTGCTTGTTTGTTGTAGGAAATCAGATTTTGAATCGAGAAGTAGTGAAGTGTTAAGTTTACAAAAACAGATAGAAACTTACAAACTGGACATTAAAAATGCAGAAACAGAAGTTCAGAGTTATAAGAAAGAAGTAACAAACATACAGGAAGAATTAGAAAAACAGAAAAAGAAAAATAATGTAAGAGAACAAAACTCAGCATTTATACATAGTTACAGTTTACAATGTAAATCACCTTTTTTTACAAGCACTTAGTTTTATGAGTGTTTACAATGTACTTTTGATTCATAAAAAAACTTTTGACAATGTTATAGATATAACAGGCATTCAAAATCATGAACTGAAAATCATGAACAAAAATTGCCACAAGAAAAAAAAAATAGAACATGGTTCATATTTGAGTAGTAATCCATTTTAATGTTTAATTTTATGGATCATTTTAACGGTACTTGTATAATGTTTTCTATTCTTATTTGGGTGCTACAGTAAAGCAGTTTATGATTTAGAGATTCATGTACATGTATTGCCATTTTTAATGTTTAAGATTAATTAGTCATTAATTATAATAATAATATTAGGTGCTTGGAAATAAAACGTGATTTACCGGTACATGTAAAGTATAATTATAGTTGATATTTAATATGAGTTGCAGTATAGAGTTGAACTCTCTCTTCCCCCCCCCCCTTTCCTGACACCTGAGATATAAAAACGGTGTTAGCTTGTCATCTATATAAACAGTTGGTATGCATGGAATTTATAAAGGAAATAAATACTAGTATATAGCACCACAGTACAACATTTCTTGAACAAAACCTGATTACTTCTGAAGCATTGTCCTGTTGAGTAAAATTAACATCTGTAAGTGCTGTCAAACTAACAAAAATTGTGAAGCTGCCTGCATTTTTGTGCATTAATTGATTTAGGTGTCTGTAATTAAACTTTTTGTACTCTCAGGTCAACAATAAATGGGGGTTTTATTTGATTATTGAACAATTTATTCATCATAAGTTTATTTTTATTTTTTAAAATTTTGTTGATTAAAAAAATTAGTGATTTAAAAGAAATTTAATTCTTAAATTGTAAGATAAAGATGTTGATAAAAAATTGGATGATCTGACTTCGCAATTCATTGATTAGATTTTTATTAAAAAGAAAAATAAATCAAAATGACAAAATATCAAATATTTCTTTAGGAATTAAGAGAAAAGAATTGGAAAGCTATGGATGCTTTAGATAAGGCTGAAAAGTCAGTTTCTGATAAAGTTCACACTGCCATCAAAGGTGCTAAGGTAAATATCTAAACTTAATTCACAGAATTTTTTTTTCTAATTTTCATGTAAATTATATTTGGATTTAATTTTATGTCAGCTTTCCATATCATTAAATTTTATTCATAATATTCTTAAAATATTTTTCTTTGGAAAATATGCACGTTACTGTTGTATGCTTATTCTATTTAGAATGTCAAACTGCTTTGATTTTCGAATTGATTTTAAGTTTTAAAAAAGCATTCTGAGTTTGTTTTTATACCTAAAATTTGAATTATTTTAAATATTGGACATGGTAACACATTACCATATGTAAATATGCTGTATAAGAGACTCTTTATCTTCATAAAACTGCATATCAAAAAACAAATTTTTTTAATGGAAGTATAATTTTTAGCAATATTCAGTTATTTTCCCCAGCTTTTTTTAAAGTAAATTGAATTTTGCTTTGTTCTGCTAAAGCTTGCCTAGGGCATAAAATTATCTGATTATTAAACATTTTTCAAAACAGAAAGTGAAAATGTTACTTTTTTAAATAGTATGTTTGTTTATATTTGTACATATTTTGTAAAATGCACAAAAAATTTTTAAATCACAAGCACAAAAATAGATTTTTCTCTTCCTAAAATGACCATAAATGAATAATTTAAACCAGGAAATATATTTTATTTGCAAGATATTAAGAGCATGGTCCGTAAATGTGACATTTATATGTGTTGCCTTTAATAAAAACTTTCTGTAAATAAGTAACTTCAGAATTTTGATGATCACTAAGTAATTTGAGAACTTTGACTGCAAATTTTCTGCAAATGCACTTGTAAAAAATTAAGAATGAAGGCATTTTGATTACTGATTTTAAACAAATTTTGCACCTGCACATTAACTTTAAGTTGATGCTGTGCATTTTGTATTTCATGTTGTGAGCAGCATGTAAGTAAACAATAGTTTTTGTAGTAGAATTTGTTCCATTATATAAAACTTTGTATAATGGTTTTTTGGTTTACCTTAATATTTTTTGTCTATTTATAGTGTATTTTTTGTTTTTAACCCTTTCAGTATTTGAGGTGTCTACACAAGATAAATTATCTATTGCCTTTTATAAAGGGATGAAATTAATTTTTCTTTTTGTTACAGAAAAATGAAAGAATTGGACATTTTGCACAGTGCATATTGTGCAAAATTATGCTTCGTGTGCAAAATGTCCAATTCTTTCATTTTTCCATAACAAAAAGAAAAATTAATTTCATTTATTATATATAATTCAATTCATAGAATAAAAGAGTAATCAAAACTTTTAAAGTTTAATTAATAATAAGTAAAGAAAATTACATCACTAATGCGCAAGAAAAATTTCAGAAAAAGTAGTTCCAGTAACAGAACCAATTCTTTCATGCAAAAATTACAGAAAAGATCTGACCAATCAAAATGCTTGAAACAAAAGAGAATTGAATTATTCCTAATTTTTTTTTCTTTTTTTTTTTTTTTTTTTCTTGTTTCTTTATGCATTAACTACCTCCATAAATTGTCTCCCTTTAGAAAGCATGTGATTGCAGGTGTTGGCATTGTAGTCAAAACTTCAAAGCAATAGATATGAAGTAAAATTTGTCTAATGCACTTTTTTAGCCAAGCCTTGGATCTATTAATAATCATATACAGCATGTATCCAGGATGAAATTTAAAACATTTTTTATACATAATTTTTTGTTGTCATTTATAGAAATAGATTACTGAATGGAAATTTATCCTTAAGTGCTATGTAAAAGAGGAGAAATAAGCAAATCTATGGTTTTATGATATATTTCTGTTGGTTCCAAGAATTTTTTAAAACTGCACTGTTCAAATGATGAATTTAAAAAAGCCTATATATTGTTGTTCTTCCCCTCCCCATTTGTTTCTAAACACAAGGTAACTATGGTAATCTCAGAGTTACAGCTGATCTATCTTTTCCATGCACACGTCAAATTTATAAGGTAAACTTTACGTTATAAGGTAATCTTTACATTATAAATTATCTATAGTTAAAACATCTCCTGCACAACTTGCACCTATCATTAACCCTTTAACCTTTAAACCTTTAACATCAACCATGTAATATTAACCAGGGCCCAGTTGTTCAAACCTCATGAAGTTAACCAGATGCCTGGTTGTCAGTAAAAACTTATAATGTTAAGTGATATAAATGTAAATGTTATATTGTTATAAAATGTATAGATGAATTGCTTCTAAATGATAATTGTTATTTTATACATTATAATTTCAATATCATAACTAATAAACAGGTTATAAGTTTTTATTGACTGACTGATTAAGAAAGCCAAGTCTTGAACAACAGGGTCAGAGGTTATCAAATAATATAACGGTACACATTAAGTGACAAAAAATTTAAAAAGAAAATTAAAAATAGCATATATATGTATAATGGTGTATATAAATGTAGAATACAATATTATTGGGTATTTCTACATGTATGTTTAGAAGTAGATTCCTGCACCTGCAGACAAAAAAATTTCATTTAGAGAAATGTAGCCAGCAAAGTTTTTAAAGTAATAGGCAACTTTGTCTGACTTCTGCCTTTTATTTAAATTCCAAAATGTAGATGGTTTATTTATTAGAGGTTAGACAATGTAGAATCACATGTACTGTTTGTATACTTGTAAAGTAGAATGGAACTGTTGATTATGATGAAATTTCAATATATTCAGATTTTGTGTAATAACTGACAATATTTTATTATTTGGACTGTTAAAAGGTTCTGATGTCTTCGTCATTTAAATAAAAACCCTAAAGAACGTATTGGTTAGTGTGTCTCCAAGTGCATGTGAGCCCATCTTAACTTATTCCTCTGACAGTTTGAGACTTGGGGGGGGGACTTCCATGGTACATTTTCAGCATGTTCACTGAACTTAATCTCAGTATTTTATGTTGTAATAATAAGCACAAATTTGAAACCTAATATTTAAAGGATTTATGAATTTAAAAGTCGAACTTAATACTGAAATGATTTGGTTTCATTTCCAATACAATAAGTTTTTGTTATACAGTTGAGAAATCTGTCCTACATCTTGTTTTCTTTGTGGATTTTAAATTTTTGCTTTAAGTACTATTTCTGCAATAACATTTGGACACTTCTTTCAAATAATCATTAAAAACATGTTAATTTCTAGCACATGACTAAACATTTGTTTTTTATCTACATGTGTTTAGGAGGATAGTGATAAAGTGGTATCAGAAATGGAAAAATATGAAAAAGCAGTCTTAAAGAGATTATTTCCTGATGTATCTGTTAGTGCTAAACTGGTAAGTTGTCAATATTGAATGGTCCATATGGAAAGAATCCACATAAATACATTATATACATGTACATACTTGTGTATATATGAAACTTACTAATCAAACATATGGAAAACTTGATAAAATCAATATAGAAAATGTATGGAAAATATCTGTAGATATTTCTCAACATTAGAAAATGTTGAAAATTAATTTCCCCATGCATTATAATACAATTGGAGCACATGCTTACCATACATTTTCATATAATACCCTTAAAATACATGCATTTGTTTTTGTTAATAGTGAAATTTATTTATGTGTAAAAAGTTGAAAGCAAAACATATAATCAATATCGTAACTTTAAGACTGTTTGTCTGATAAAGATCATACTTGACTAATTATTTATTTATTTAATTTTTGCAGGTCCATAAAGAATGGATGTCAAGTTTCGAGAAAGAAGCTTCTACTTACATTACTACTTTATCTAAACAAGTCAAAGAATCTGTAAGTTTTTTAATTGTTCTGGTATAAACCCAAAGTTTAAAAGTCATAAATGGTCAGGCTTCTGCTTGCTAGAGCTTATTTTGTTAAATTATTTTTGGAAAACTTTTACTTACATTACAAAATATTAAAAGATGAACTGTTTGTCCGATTCGATCTCTAATTTGGTCAGCTTATTCTCTTTGACAAGAAAATACATGGGATTGCAAATCAGGTCACTAGGTCAAAGGTCAAGGTCACAGTAACTATAAATTGAAATTCAGTTACCCTGTATTTAAAGACACACTATTTGTCCGATTGATTTCAAATTTGGTCAACTTATTCCCTGTGACAACACAATGCATGGGATTGCAAATCAGGCCACTAGGTCAAAGGTCAAGGTCATAGTTACTATACAAATTTAGTTTGTCGGTTTTATATCAAGTTTCTCCAAAAGTATTAAACTTATCCAGGAAAAGTATGATCCCAGTAAAATCTCACATCATAGATAGTGATGGGTGTATATTGCCCCACTTGCTATTACAGGTAATATTTACAGATTTAGAACAAGATAAAATTTTGGTCATGAAACTTTTGCACTTCCAACATTCTTATCCACCCTTCAGAATAGCTTTCATTTTTTCAGTGGGGGAAAATTTCTTTTCTCTTACAATTTTAGGTACACTTACCATTAATTTGTATTTCACAAGACTTTATATCCAATACTAATCACTGACTTAGGAAATTCATGGATTATATTTATATTTCCAAATATTTCTGTTTATTCATTATATTATTCTTATTTTAATTTACAGAGTGCTAATTCTGAAACCAAAGTTAAAGACTTACAAACCAATAATAATCAGTTACAGACACAGCTAAATGAACAGGAAACAGCTAAAAATAAACTACAGTCACAACTACAAGAATCACAAAATCAAATAAAACAGTTAGAGTCAAAACAAAAAGAATTACAAGCTAGTAAAAGTCAATTACAGTCTCAGTTAGAATCACTTCAAAAATCATCCGCAAAGGTAAATACATGTCTCAATTCCTTAATCATTGGCTAAAGTCTGACAGAGTGACTGTAAACAAATTCTGGACTATTATTGTTGTTCATACTGTTTTTCCCATCCCAAGGACTAACATCCTTGAGATAAATATACACGAAGGAATCTTGTCTGTGTCATAAAACACTGTTACTTCAATCTAATTTTAAAAATAAAAGTTACTTATGCTTTGGATTTTGGATCAGATCTTAAAAAACTGAATATTATATATCATGTTAGAAAAATTAATCTGAATGTCTTGCATAAGTATAAATTTCTGCATAAGTAGATGGTAATATTAAAGTATAATTGAAACAATCTTTTTTTGAATGTTAAAACACTGTTTATTCAGTTGATTACTATTCCAGTGCAGAGTAGCTTTTAATTGGCAGTTTTTATCTGTGTTGTTATATGTCAGTGTAGGATGTTTGCTGATATTTGTTGTCCCCATCCGTCTGTGTGTCTGTGCATCCGTGTTTCCGTCCATCACACTTTTTTGTAAGCGCTCTCATGCCTACAAATTTTGACAGATTTTCATTAAATTTATACCAAATGTTTATACCACTATTACCTTAGTCAAGTTTGAAAAATCAGCATTGGTCGATACTTGTTGGAGTTTGGGACTTTGTGACCTTGTAAGCGCTCTCATGCCTACAAATTTTGACGGATTTTCATTAAATTTATACCAAATGTTTATACCACTAATACTTTGTTCAAGTTCGAAAATCAGCATTGGTCGATACTTGTTGGCGTTATGGGACTTTGACCACAATAATGACTGTTTTATCCAAAAATTGACCTTGTAAGCGCTCTCATGCCTACAAATTTTGACGAATTTTCATTAAATTTATACCAAATGTTTATACCACTATTACCTTGGTCAAGTTCGAAAATCAGCATTGGTCGATACTTTTTGTTGGAGTTATGGGACTTTGACCACAATAATTACTTCATTATATCAAAAATTGACCTTGAAAGTGCTTTCATTCTACAATCAGGCAACTCATTTTCATGGAAACAATCTTGACCAGATATTGACAACAGATGACGAGGCATCATCTTGTGTTTTACCTGTCCCCTATTCTGACCATTTTCTTACATGTATATCTCTGCAATAAGGTATGTGATTTTATACAGTATGTAAACCAGAGTATGAAACTTGAATATGATTTTTAAACAAAAACTGTACAGTGATATTGTCTCGTACATTTTAGATAAACCTATATATGTTAATAGGTATTTGTTTGATTTTAGATTGTAGTATTTTGGATATATTTACGACAGGAAAAATAGAGAAAAAAAAATGGGTGGTGGGGGGTAAAAAAATGTTCCTCCCAACCTCCCCACACATTTAATTCTGGAACAGCCCTGAATGTTTGAAAATATTGCAATTTCATATACAGTATACTAGTATACTGCTTGACCGGCGGGGGACCCAGGAATTCTATTCTTGTTATCTTAGTGATATTTTTATTTCTTAGAATTCTCTCTACACTCCCATAAAGATGAATTAGTTAGTTATTGTTTAAAGTCGCATCAGCTATTTGTGACTAGGAAGATTAAATGCAGATAAGTAATGTGATAAATATGCTTTTTCCTGCTTTCTATGGACAGTTATGTTAAAATATACAGAGGAGGTAATGGCATGAATGTTGACATTAAAATTATAGGGTACAAGCCAGGTTGTGACATTCTGCCTGCTTCAATCTTAATCATGTATTTATTTCAATCTTGAAGTCATTTTTTTAATGGAATATAAGTTTAAGTTGTAATAAAAATTTTATTTTTCAGAGTGGTGAGTCAGATAGTAAAGTTAAAGAATTACAAGATAGCAATAATAGATTACAGTCAGAGTTAAATGATTTAAAAAATCAATTATCATCCAAAGTAAGTATTTAATTAAAAGTATCAGTGAGTTTGTGACTGCTTATTGATAAGCCGGATAGTGTTTAATGTGTGGATTGTATAATAACAGAATAAATCTCTTGGGTAGCTTTTGATTTATTTACAGACTTCGTTTCAGACTGCTTCACAATATATTTAGTTCAAAAACTTTTTAAGAATAATCATACAACAGCTATTTAAGATCATCTATGTTGTTAAGATTAATAAGCATGAACCCTCGATATTTGTAACCGATTTTAAAAAAGTTCTTTTGATGGCATGGCACATTGCATTCTATGGCTCTATCAGTCATATATCATAAGTTTAAATAATTTTCATATACATGTATATGTAACTGTGACTGATTGGTAAAGATTAAAGAAAATATGTAATTGTAACACCAATAGTCGAACTTTGTCATGAACATAAGAATTCTTGTACTGTCTTAAATATGAGTTAGGGGTTAAATATCACTTAGCTGATTTTTGTACCATGTGACTGAAGTTTTTGTGTAGGAATGGCTTTAATGTATAGATGATATTTAATTTTTTTCAGGGTTCAGATTCAGATTCTAGGGTACAAGAGCTACAAGATAGTAACAGTAAACTGCAGTCACAGTTAGATGAATTTAGGAATGTGTTATCAACAACAGTATGTATCATTACACAGAGAGAGAGAGAGAGAGAGAGAGAGAGAGAGAGAGAGACGGAGGGAGGGAGATGAATAGTAGATGTAGAAGAAATGATAAACTTTATCACAGATAGATTGCAAACAGAAACTTGCTAGCAACAATATAAAAAATTTCACAGATATGAATAATAGAGATGGATTTTGAAATGGTATAGATAGTTTCATTTATATTTCATACAATGCAGAATGCAGATTGTGAAATGGATGATAACACTTCCCTTTAATTTCAGTGTCCTCTGCTACTTTTAGTGTACAAGTGTACATACCAGGCAAGGAAGTATTAACTTTTTTCATTTTTGGAAATTGTTTTATGAAAAGCATATAAATCTAGTTTTTGAAGTTCAAATATGTACCTTGAAAATATTTTGTACATTGGACTTATTTTGTTTTAGGAAACCAAATTACAGCAATTAGAAAATAGTGTAGAAGGAGAGGAAAAGAAGTGGCAGGAGAGATTACAAGCTTCCCAATTAGAACTAGAACAGGTATGTTCTTATTGTGATCTAAAATGTATGTAGAAAGGTAACAAACAATAACATTTAATAAACAACTGCTTTATTATGTTGGAAAAGAATAGTTGTTAATTAAATGTTGGTGTTCGTTACCTTTCTTCATACTGTCTCTCAACACTTAACACCAGTATCCTACCGGATCCATATGATGGCAACTGTAACACTAACTGAAGTGGAGCATCGGGACTGTATTCTTATTACTAGCTTGTGATCTAAAATGTAATTCTATATGTATTTTAAACCCTGAAAGATATACACAAATCATCCCCTCCACACACACACACACACATGTATAATGTTGCATGTATGTGAAATTTGCCATTTAACCAGAAATGTTTACTTGGGAAATACTTGGTTTATTTTTGTCAGTAGAAAACCCAGAATAAATTTTTTATTAACTAGGTTTTCTTAGCTGTAAATTGGGTAGAAATTTTTATATAAGATATTTATTTACACCAAAAGAAATAAAGGAAAATTCAATGTTCTTATGTCATGTCTTACATAACTGGTTTATTTTTTAATGCTTGAGTGCTTAGTATTAAAATTTTGACATTGTCTATTTTCAAGTCTTGAGTCATGCTTTTCATTTATTCATCTCACATACTTCCCTGTTAATTGTAATCTTTATATACATATAGATTTATACCTATATTTAACAACAATTAACTTGTTTTTTCAGTCTCGCCAAGAAACTGAGTCAATAAAACAAGAATTGCAGAAAATGAGAGGAAGTTCAGAGGTGAGTTGATGCTTCTTGTTTCTCTTCAGTAGTTCCTTCCTAATATATGATACAAAACAGAATGGATGTTATAAATTGTATATGTGTTTTCATTCTTCTTCTGGTTCCCTTTTCTGTGGCAACATCTATGTTTGAATTAGATATGATAAGCATGCTTTCATATGTTTTGTGTGTGTTAAGTTTCAGTTAAACTGAAATATCAAGTAGCATGCCATTTCAATTCATATAAGAGTATACATGTATTTTGTTGTGATTTTGAAGAAATAGTTTTGGGCTATAAAGCATGATAATTAGCATAATAAACCCACCAATCACCATCTTCTCATCATAATTTGAATAAATTCATACTTTATTATCATCAAATATTTAAAATTCATCATAATATTCAGAAAAGTTTTATTTAACAAAATGACCATTAAAGATTATATAGAAATACAGATAAAATATGCCAAAATAAAACCATACTTTCATACTTCAATTATTCATTAATAAAATTTCATCACTGATAGTTTGACTTACATGAAATTAAGCATGTGCTTGATAGCTACTTTATACCTGTTATTTTTGCCTTCTTAATTTTGTCTATTGATAAACCTATAAAATTTCAGTATTCCTAATTTTGAAAGCTTAAAAATGCTGTGTCACAATTTTTTTGTTTTGGGGAAGAAAAATCGGAGATATTGAATTTTAAGAATTAAAATTTTGTAGATGAAGAATAACTCCTTTTGTAAACTTTCGAGTACTTTTGTTTGCACGCAACTTCTATCCCTCAAACAACATTTTTAATTGAAAAATTGCATTTCAATTGTTAATTTTGAAATCTCATAGAAGAAGATTGTTACCTGTTTGACAGAAATAAAGATTTCTGTTTTTTTCAAAGCTTGTGAAAACTTTTTAAATTTAAAAACATTTTCTTACAATTCAATTTTCAGGCTTTAACTGAGTTGGATTTCGCATATCGTTGTGTAGAGAAAAGTTTAGTTGAAATTACCGATGAGGTACTTTAAAAAGTCAATGGAATTGCATGTAGTCTTTTTTGCTTTTTGTTTGTTAGTTTCCTTCAAAGGTTAAGGGTCATCACATCATTCATAGTCCTTTTAATGTTTCTTTACTTGTATCCATGGTAACCATAGAGATTCAGGCTGCACTAGGAATGATAACATGTCATGTTTATCTGTATCTATGGTAACCATTAGTGACTCTGGCTGCACTTTGAAAATTAACACATGTTTGTTTGCAAAGGTAGTTATCAAAATACATGTTAATTATTAACTGAATTACAAATGTTAATCTAACATAAATGTATTCACATGTAAAATTTATTAAATATTATATTGTATACACTGTTCACTCTAACAATTCACTATATATATATATATATATTTGTTAGTGACAATATTTTACATGTCAGTTGCATAACTCATCATAGAAATACATGTAATATATTTTGGTCAGTATTTACATTTAGATACATGTACAGTATTTTTGTGTATGTGTTGTACATTATTTACATTTATATGCTGTGTACAGAATTTAACTGTGTATCTTGTACATAATTGAATGTATATATACACTTTAACAATTACATGTAAATACTATACAAAATAATCAAGTAAAAATTGAACATGTACACAAACACACACACACACACACATATATATTATATTATATATATATATATATATATATATATATATATATATATATATATATATATATATATATATATATAATGAACAACATTTCCATCTGAATATTGTACACAACATACTGTACATGTACATATTTACACTATATAACATTTACATGTTAACAGTAAAACATTTACATGTAAATATATATATATATATTTATATCTTCACCATTTTTTGTATAGTATTTACATGTGAAAGATGAACATTATCTCTACATGAATGTGGTACAATTTACATGTTTATATATGTACATAATTTACATTTTTGTGATGTAAAGTATTTACATGTGAATGTTGTACAGTATGTACATGTAAGTTTATAATAAATGAAAATGTTTCTTGTAAAAATTTAACTGATTCACAAATTTCACAATGTTACAATTGGTATGGTGAGGATCTAATATAGTAATGACACATTTTCAGTCCAACAAATGTTGTTTATCCAAATATACAAATTCTTTTTTCAGACAATTCTAAATCTACATGGTTATACATTGCATGCACAGAAACACAACCATGTGCAAAGGACTTAGGAATATATCATATGCTTTATTTTATGTAAATTTTAAACTAAAAATTTGCATCTGAATACAAATGAATAGTTCTAGACTACCTTATATTAAGCATGCTATTTACAAAATTAATTAGGGTTCAATTGTTACTGAATTATAATTAAGTGATCTGATCAAAGTAACAGTATTGTTGAAGGCATTTTTGAGCCTGGCATTGATGGGATAAGTAATTAAGATGGAAGATAAATCTATTGCTGTGTAAGCCAGAACAATATTGACTGTGTTGTTCAGTTATGTACAATACAACTGACCTTGAACTTGAATCTGTGACCTTTGTTAAATCTCAAGCCCATAGCCTTTTACTACATGGCCACATATTCCCCTAGCTGAACACTCATGAGGATTGGGTTTTTTGTTTTGTTTTTTTTTTTTTTTTTGATAAATTTAGTGCAGAAAATGGGTTTTTGTTGAATTCTTAGTTCTTTTAGTAATCTTGTAAAACTCTTCAATCCTATTCAGCCATTTTCCTTGGTTAACCTTTTTGATGGTTTATGTTTTAAATTTGAACTGGGTAATAGTGCATGGGTTATGATATGGCATGATTAGATTGGTATATTGCCTTCAAATTATTCATAGACACATACAGAGCACACGCCTTAATTTATCTCAAGTTTTTTTTTATATAATTAAAATCCTATGTTTCTACATAACCCTGCAGGTTCTTCAATTTTTCTCTTAATGATATCAAAGAGGATTTGTTTTTTGCTCACAAGCGTGAAGAACAAAAGAGCTTCTTGTTTCATACCTTTTCTGAGAGCTTTGGTTCAAATCCGAGAATCAGTGTTGATGTCTGTGAAGGCTACACTGACTACACTTGTTTAAGTTGCACAATTGATTGGTCATAGGCTGTTGAACAGGTAACAGTGTTATGATAAACCAGCATTTTTGTTGTTGTTGTTGTTGTAAATAGGATAAACCAGAATTTTTGTTGTTGTTGTTGTTGTTATGAATATACTTAATTGCTTGTGGAACATGGCAAATCTGGTTTAAACAGTTATTTTGATCAGGAGATGGGAAAGTTCGTTGGTTATTTCATTTTCTATTTTAAAGTTCAATTTTTCTCTCCAAAGAGGATTGTTACTAACTAAAATAATAAAAAATTGTATGATTTTAGATGAATGATAAAGTATCTACACTTGAAACTCAGTTAAGGATTTCGGAAGAGAGGACGTCACAGCTTGAGAAAGAAGTACAAGAGGTTAGTATTCACAGCTATAAATTGTCTGAATTTGGTTTAAAAACTGGCTCCATCTTCAAACATCTAAAACATAGATTTTTTCCATAAAATAATATTAATTTGAATGGTTTGGTAGAAACCAGCATGAAACAATTTATTTGATACTTTTATGATTTTGGTATCTTTTTGTCACCTTTTTGGTTAAGATTAAAATTACAGTAACAAAAATTATTCTTATATTTTACTTATTGCTGTGTACTTTTTGAGAATTGTCTAAAAAATTACAACATTTTGTTTTTAATTTTAGAAAACGGAAACAATATCAACAATGCAATTAAAGATTATAGAAAACACGAAATCCACTGGTGATCTTGATGATTTACTACGGGTAAGTTAACATTCACATTTATATCATTATGTCACCAGCTATAGGTGAAGTTACCACCTCGGTGTCTCAGTGGTAGAGTGTGTTTCTCAAGAGTAGAAGGTTATTGGTTCAAACCCTGGCCAGGTCAGACATATGACTTTAAAATTTGATATACTGCTTCCTTGCCTGGCGCTCAGCACTAAGAAGACAGAGTATTGACTGGCTCACCCAGGTGCCAGGATAATGGACAGGGGAGTGGTCTGCTTGTGTGACTCATTGAGCTATCACCTTACTAAAAAGTTGCCTTGAGTGCCTGCTAGTACATGACAGACCATAATACACACTTTCACATCTCGCACATACACCAATGTGTTCCTTAGATTAATCCATAGAGATTAGTAGCTCTTATAGCTGAAAAATTGAAATGTAGGTGAAGTTGCAAAAACTGAAATCTGTGCTATGAATTGATATGATGGTGGATGGACAAAAGAGTGCTCTATTGTAGAAGCAAGTATTACAGGTAGTTGGACTATGATCCATTGACCTCTGAATTAAAATGCAGTAGATTTTAAGTAGTAGTTCCCCAAAACTCCTTGTTGATACATTTTTTTTAATTCCAAAATTATATTTCTAATTTCTTAAATATTTCTTCTGTATGATGAAAAACCCTTTTCAGTTCTTAAATGTGACTGAGCAAATGGTACCTACATATATTAATTGGTTCTTGTTTCTAAACACTTTGTATATTGTTTTACAGCAAATAGAAGAATTAAAGAAGACTATAGAGGAAGAAAAGAAGAAAAGCAAAGAATTAGCATCAACAAATGTCAAACTAAATGGTATAATAAAAACAGGACATGATGCCTTAACACAAGAACAGGCAGTGGTTCAGGAATTAAAGAAACAATTACAAGACAGATCTAAGGTATTTATAATTACACATTGCCATTGGCAGGTGTAGGACATCATCACAAAATACTACTTGACTGACATGTATAATTTAAGTAGTTTCTTTTTTTTTTTAGGTTCCTAACCGTCCGACTTCTTTTGCAGTTAAAGAGTTCTGTTGCCCCATTATGATTATTCTCTTTTAATATTTAACTAATAAAGTGCTTACCTGAATTTTCAACAGAGAGAAAAAAAGCACATTATTTACAAATTCAATGAAATTCCACAGCCTACAACAACTTTTGCATGACTGTTGTGTTTCACACTTTTTTCAGATGATGATAGATATTTACCGGTAATGTGTTTCATTCATGTTTGTATTCATATTTTGAATTAAAAAAAGACAAGAATATTATTTAATAACATTTTTCACATTTTGATTTATTTTAGGATTCAGGTACACCAATTGAAGGATTAGAAGAGGTATAATTTTAATATTATATTCTTTAAATTTACTTTATTTGATGCAAAGTATAAGTCTTTTCCAAAGTCTAGATTTACCAGGATCGTGTCCATCTTGTTGTGATTGTATAAAGTGACTTGTATGTAGAAGACTTCAACTTTATTAGTGGTATACATTGTATGTTACCATAGCAATTTAGCAGAAATCCATTTCTTTATCAACTGAAAGCATGAACAGACTGGGCAATACAGATTTAGATGTTTAGCCTATGTATGGCATAACCTGGTGCTTAAACCACACTATCATTTAGTAATGATATCACTTGGTTCATATATATGTATATTATTTTTTATATATATTTTTTTTTTTTTTTTTTTTTTTTTTTACAAATTTTTGTTGAATTAACTTCATTAAAAACTTATTTTAGTGAATTATTGATGATTTGAATATTGATGTTTAAATTTGAATTTGCTTTTGTGGTGTCTGCTCACACTCTTAATAAAGAGTTATTTAAGTAAAGTTTGTACACACGTCTTCTCCTGGTACAAAAGTTTCTCTAGTTAAGTGTTAAAATATGGTCTTGTGTCCTAGTCATAATTAATTGATCCAGACATCACCAGCAGTAGATGGCATTGTAGCAATGGATTCTATGCAATGCACTTTTTTGCCAATAAATATTTATGTCACATTCACCAAGACACAAAACATCATTTGAAGTGACCAATAATTTCATTTCTAAATGCAGAGTGCTTTGCAAAAGAACAGTTATTTTCACTTTTTCAAACCCCGAGTCTGGCCAGGCTGGGGTTTAAACTTTGACCTCTACATTGCTTTTCTTATCATCAAGAAATTTTGGAAAAAATATGAGAAACTTACAGAAATAGAGTACTGTTAAAAAGTTTATTTTATTCTTTTTATTTATAGTTGAAAGCAAAACTTGCAGAGACAGAGAAACAGCTAGAAAGGGAGATAACAAATAATAAACAGTTAACACAAAGATTGGTAAGCATAACAACGCATATTTTGTTACATAAGTTATATAAAAATAGCTTCATAAACTTGCTTATAACATTTTATAAAAGAAATACACAATCATCATCACCTATTATTCACTCTTACACTTGAAATTTTAATTTTGGTTGTAGCAATTTACCTGTGGCAGTATTTTGTTTATTTTTCAGAAATATGTAAAATTTCAGTTTTTAGACATTTTGTTTATTTTACAATTTTAAATAACAGTTATAGAAAAAAATTACAAAATCATGAAAATATGTCTCTGTTAAATTTTGTCTTTCAAATTAATATTTTTTACAACTGAAAATTAAAAACCAAATTGCTCAGAAATCAGTTGCAAATGCTATAAATTGTGGCAGTTTAATTTTTTTTAACAAATCTAGCTTTTTTGGAGTTTTTGCAAAATTTGTGGTAAAAATAGAAATTCTATTGGAAAAAATGAGAGAAAGTGAAGACTTTCCTTTTCTAAAAACATTGTATGTTTTGAAAATTAAATGATAAATGCAATCACATGTGCTTAATTATTTCATATTGTGTTTGATCTAGAGCGGATCAGCTCCCCAATAGTAAGTGTACAGAAGATGTTTTCTATGACAAATTAGATGTATTACAAACTAAAACTTTACAAGATATGAATATAACTAAAATTAGATATTATAAATCTTCAATTTGTCCTGCTTAATTGTGTAGCCAGATCCAAAAATGATCACCAAAAGTTAACATCTGAAGTTTGCTTAATGGCTTACATGTTAGTATTTCTTGCTGATGTAGAGGCATTTCCTCCAATTTGAAATTATAGTACAAACCGTAAGCCCATTACCTCTAGTGAGCAGTTAACATGTAAATCTACACAATTTCTAATTAAACTTTTTTCTTTAATATCACATTCATGCTGGACACACGATGAGATTTGCAGAAGATTTATCTCCCTTTAACAAAAAATATTGTTGGACATTCAGTGTTATTCATATCTTGTAATATAAAATAGCATGAGTTTGAATTAATTGTAACCTATTTTCTGAAGTTTACTGTCAATATCTTTAATACATGTTAGCATTCAAGTGGTTGACTTTGGACATAAGTATTTTAAAGAAAATAAATTTCATAACCATTTCATCCTTATCATAAAAAATCATTTTTACACGATATTTGTTTGGAAATTTGATATCAAGGAAATGCAATTTAAAAAAAAAATTTCCTGTTTTTTTTTTTTTTGTTAAGAGAAAAAAGAATGTTTTTTTTTTCAAACCAACTTTAACTAAACTCAAAATATGACTGTTACATTTATATCTGTGTATCATGTTATCTCTATGACATGTATGCCTTCTTGCTAAGCATGTTTGTATCTCTCTGTTGATTGTTTTTTTTTTTTGCTTTCCATGTCATCCTTTTTTCATTTTGCTTATTACATCATATTTTCTTTTTTTAGTTATGTGCTGTTTCTCCTTAACAGTTACATTGTTTTGCCAATTTCTGTAAAATTAAAATTTTTGTTGACAATGTAGTAACCTTAACTGCCTATTGACTTAGAAATAATTTGATAGATTTCTATTCTTCATCATCGTAAAAACATGGTCCATGTTATCCAAAGTCAACCTGAAGAGCATCCAACTACTTCTACAGACGTTATACATCGTATATCATTTTCTGTGCAATTAAAATTTTAACATCTTCACTAACTTGCATCATATCTTACTCCATAAGTTATGTTGTACTAGCTTTATCTGTTACAAATCTTTATATATAGAGAGATAATATATACATACAAATAGAAAATGGATATTGTGATAATTTTCATTAATACTGTAATCACTGTAGTCAAGGATTGTTACCATAGAACTAGAAAACATAGATAGTGTTGGTATTGATTATAAGGAGGACTGAACTAGCAATCACATTTTTTTCTTTAAAAACAAATAATTTATAGTACATGTACCTATAATTGAATTGTACAATGCATGTTTTGTTTGTTTGTTTTGGTCATATCTCCTTTAAATTTTGTTATGATCAGCTGAAAATACACAGTAGCATTTAAAATATAGGGTCAAAGGTCAGACTTGAGTGAATCAAAAGCACGCAAACTTTTCTTGTGATATGGACTTAAAATGTATAGGAAAAGCAAGTGACAGCTCTATTTGATTGGACATATTTATAAGTAAAACACATACCGGTACATGTAGCACATGTTGATTACATGTTACCATGGTAATGTACTATGTTTATGGTAACTTACTTTTGTGCACTAGGTGAGTTAGGTGAAATTGAAAGCTAGAAATAACCAAATCAGATGGCTGTCTATATTGACTGAAAATTTACATAATATATCACTTTTGATATATAGAATTTGTTTGCAAAATAAACTTCCTTGTGAAGCACTTGTTGACTTCTACAAATTAGGTTATCTTGTAAGAATGTTCATAAACTTGAATGTTACCAATTCATGTTGACAGAGGTGAACACATGGGCTATCCAGTCTTTATGACCATGAATCAGTTAAAATGAAAATTTTTTATTTACTTTTATTTAGCCAAAAGTGATAAGAGGTATTTTGATTTGAGCATGAATAATAAATCTTGAATTTTGAAGTGTACAGCATTTTGTTGTTCACTGGTTTGTTTGAAAGCACATTCACATCTGCAGACAAACCCCTTCTCATATAAGTAATTCAAAAATTAAATCCTTCAGCATGAGATGAAGGGAACTTGTTATCATTTAAGTATTGTCAATCCAGAATTTTCAACTATAGATAAAAACAAACTAAGATTTTGGATGTAAGTTCAGACTTTTCTCTTGTTGAGAACTTGTATAAACTTTGGTAATTTGTCCTTTATGTAGCTCTTAATTAAAAGAGAATTTTAGTTTTTTTTTATAAACACTATATATATTTACTCTTTTTGCACAATTATATCCATACTTTTGGGTCTCTAAATATAACTTATAATAACTATATGTCTTCAGGCTCAGTTGGGTGTTATGGTGAGTAAAAATTAGATATCACACAATCATTGTCTTCTTCATTCTTCCTTCCATCGCATGACCACCAGTCTCACATTTTACCTGGATTTAGATATGTATATACATTGGTGAATGTTTTTATATGATGATGGGTTTATACAACATTACCAGACAGATTTGGTGGAAAAATTCATCATTAGAAATGGTTGTTAAAGTGCATAATTATTCTGATTTTTAAAAAAGGTATAATTTTTGAATATTTTGTTTATTGGGTAGTTTTGGATATATCTTATTATGGGTTTTTAGCTGATGGTTTTTAAGATAAATATGGCTTATAATTATAAAATTTATTTTAGTTACTTTAACTTTTGGTGACTTTTTTGGTATTTTTGTTACTAGTCTAAAATAGTAAAAATTAAATTTTAAATGCTTTTGGTATGGGAATATAAGATGTTTTAACTAATTAGGCAAGCTAGCAATTAAGCAACTAACAAAATCAAACATTTTGGTATGTTTCAATTCTGGATTTCTTTCATTAAAAACATGTATAATCCTCACATGCATTCCATGTGAATGATCATCCTGCATTTTTCATATGATTGAAAAACATGTTTTCAATATTGTGTCACTTTTCGTAATACACTTTCATTACAGAAAGAATGCTAAACAACCATTTCTAAAATTCCCAGTACCCTTGAATTTAGTTACAGTTTTTCCCTTTAAATTTTTTAACTTTCGTCTCATTTGGCTTGTGAATGTTTAATGAGATTTTGTCTTGAAGAGATTGTTTTTAAGATTATCCCCCTTTACCAATGTTGTTTTCATATATATAAAATATTGTACTGTGTTCACTTGTTTTTAAAGTTCCTGTCACTTTTAACACATTATATCATATATGGATTTGCATCACCAGTATTCCACAGTTGTATTATATCAAGTATTCCACAGTTGTATATGTTTGCACATATTATGAATAAGTTTTATCTAAGTTTCTACAAATTGAAATTAACTGGTAGCCAAATTTCCAAAATTTGTGAAGAGTCCTTTTTGAAGTATTTTCTCACAAATTTGCTAAAATAGGTTACTTTTTGAAAGAATTTCTCAGAAATTAGCAGCCAATGGCGATTTTGGCTTCCAGGAATGGAAACATAAGTTTTATGTTATTATTGGTCTTCATGCTCACAAATAGTATAATGTCACACGTCTCAACTTGTACAGCCATTTTCAAAATTTAGTTGTGAATTAAAATTTCATTTGATAATAAGGCTAAAGGTTATTCTATGAAATAAAATAAGTTTTGGGTAGAGTAACCAGTCTTTTTAAAATACATTTTTAGCTCAACTGGCTATAGCCAGCTGAGCTTATGGCATGGTTTTGCGTGCGTCCGTGCGTGCGTGCGTAAACTTTAATCTTCTCCTCTGAAACCACTGGGCCAATTGGAACCAAATTTGGTATGGAAGGTCCTTAGGTGGGGTAGACCAAAGTTTGTACCAGGCGACCCCGCCCGACATCCAAGATGGCCGCTGTTACTATAAATAGCAAAAACACATAAATAGCCATTGCTGAGTCATTTTTTAACCGTTTTTGTTCAAATTTGAAATGTAGAGAGTAAATAGCGGGGCATTCAACATATGTAACGGGTTTTTATGAGAAATATTTCGTTGACCCGATTTTTACGAATTATGCAAATGAGGTGTAATATTTAATCAATTCTTTGAAAATCTTCTCCTCTGAAACCACTGGGCCAGTTGGAACCAAATTTGGTATGGAAGGTCCCTAGGTGGGGTAGACCAAAGTTTGTACCAGGCGACCCCGCCCGACATCCAAGATGGCCGCTGTTACTATAAATAGCAAAAACACATAAATAGCCATTGCTGAGTCATTTTTTAACCGTTTTTGTTCAAATTTGAAATATAGAGAGTAGATAGCGGGGCATTCAACATATGTTTCGGGTTTTTATGAGAAATTTTTCGTTGACCCGATTTTTACGAATTATGCAAATGAGGTGTAATATTTAATCAATTCTTAGAAAATCTTCTCCTCTGAAACCACTGGGCCAATTGGAACCAAATTTGGTGTGGAAGGTCCCTAGGTGGGGTAGACCAAAGTTTGTACCAGGCAACTTCGCCCGACATCCAAGATGGCCGCTGTTACTATAAATAGCAAAAACACATAAATAGCCATTGCTGAGTCATTTTTTAACCGTTTTTGTTCAAATTTGAAATGTAGAGTGTAGATAGCAGGGCATTCAACATATGTAACGGGTTTTTATGAGAAATTTTTTGTTGACCCGATTTTTACGAATTATGCAAATGAGGTGTAATATTTAATCAATTCTTTGAAAATCTTCTCCTCTGAAACCACTGGGCCAATTGGAACCAAATTTGGTGTGGAAGGTCCCTAGGTGGGGTAGACCAAAGTTTGTACCAGGCGACCCCACCCGACATCCAAGATGGCCGCTGTTACTATAAATAGCAAAAACACATAAATAGCCATTGCTGAGTCATTTTTTAACCGTTTTTGTTCAAATTTGAAATGTAGAGAGTAGATAGCGGGGCATTCAACATATGTAACGGGTTTTTATGAGAAATTTTTTGTTGACCCGATTTTTACGAATTATGCAAATGAGTTGTAATATTTAATCAATTCTTAGAAAATCTTCTCCTCTGAAACCACTGGGCCAATTGGAACCAAATTTGGTGTGGAAGGTCCCTAGGTGGGGTAGACTAAAGTTTGTACCAGGCGACCCGCCTTACATCCAAGATGGCCGCTGTTACTATAAATAGCAAAAACACATAAATAGCCATTGCTGAGTCATTTTTTAACTGTTTTTGTTCAAATTTGAAATGTAGATGGTAGATAGCGGGGCAATTAACATATATAACGGGTTTTTATGAGAAATTTTTCGTTGACCTGATTTTTACGAATTATGCAAATGAGGTGTAATATTTAATCAATTCTTTGAAAATCTTCTCCTCTGAAACCACTGGGCCAATTGGAACCAAATTTGGTGTGGAAGGTCCCTAGGTGGGGTAGACTAAAGTTTGTACCAGGCGACCCCGCCCGACATCCAAGATGGCCGCTGTAGATAGCGGGGCATTCAACATATTTAACGGGTTTTTATGAGAACTTTTTCGTTGACCCAATTTTCAAGAATTATGCTTAAGGTGTAATATTTAGTGAAATCTTTGAAAATCTTCTCCTCTGAAACCACTGGGCCAATTGGAATGAAATTTTGTGTGGAAGGTCCAAATGTCAGCCTGACTAAAGGTGGTACCAGGCAACCCGGCCTGACATCCAAGATGGCCATCATAACTAAAAATAGAAAAAAAGACCATTGTTGATCTTTTTTCCCCCAATTGAGCTCAAATTTTTTAATATAGAAAGTATACTTTATGGGATTTAAAATATATAATATTCTTTTCTGAGAAAATTTTTATTGACCCAATTTTCAAGAAATATGCAAATTAGGTGTAATATTTAGTAAAAATATTTTCCTCTAAAATCATTGGGCGAATTGGAACCAAACTTCCTGTGGGAAGGTTCCTACATCGGCCTAAAACAAGTTTGAACCAGTCTAAGATGCCTGTTGTTACTAGATATATATATATATATATATATATATATATATATATATATATATATATATATATATATATATATTTATATATATATAAAAGCCATTGTGGATCCATTCTAATCTCAACTGGCTAAACCCAGCTGAGTTTATGGCATAGTGAAGCATGCCTGCATGTGTGTGTTGCAAAGTAGGCTTCATTGAAGCAAAAATGGTCATAAGCTCAATTTATTTTCCCATCTTAAGCTGATGAACCAATTATGGTAACCACATCACATTGTCTTAAAGGCACCACAGTGGCTGTGTGGTCTTAAACATTCGATGTTACGAATCACAGCACCATTCACCCCTGACATTGTGCATTAATGCCAAGTGGGCTAGCACTTCATCTTTGAAAGTTTGTCAGTTAACTTGCTGCTTGGTAGTGGTTTTCTCCTATAATCCAGTGTCCTCCACCATTTCCAAAATTGACAGTCTCCATATAAGTGAAATATTCTTGAGTTGAACGTTAAACAGCATTTCAATCGAAAACAAACATTGTCTTACATATGCAGCCAGTTGAGCATCACAGGCCCTATTGGGCCTCTTGTTTCAAAAAAAAAAAAAAAAAAAAAAAAAATTAACAACAACAACATGGCCATATATTTGAAATGCATGTTGGTTTTGGGACTTCCTACAAAGAGACTTTTCTCTCCACAAGAACCTTTCTTCTATATAGAGTCCAATGGTATTTTTGTCATAAAATGACATTTTGTTGCAGTATTGCTTACTTGGGTTGATTGGGTAACTTTCTCATACGGAAGTTTGTATAAAGTTCTCAACAGTAATTAGGTTGTATTAGGCAAAAACATACAAAAATAGTCTAATAAAAATTTAAGTGAAATTTTTCTTTGAGTACAGTGAAACCTGTATTTAAGCACTATTGCAGGGCCTTAAAAATGGATAATTACATTTATTTAGATAAGTGGTCTTTATTTGAGGTCCTTTTTGGTTGAAATTGGAAACAAAAGGAATTTAAAAATACACAGTTGATATTTATGTAGAATTGGTTGCTATAGGAACTTCAACTGTATCTGATACAAGGTGACAAAGCAAAATTATAAAATATATCTAGGGTTTGCTCTAAATCAGTAAGTCACATAGGAACTATTACACTGCATTTTATTAAGCATTGTTTTAATGTTAAAGCTTTCAACACTGACAAAGATATGATCCGTTCAGATTTTTATTTCGTTATTCCAGGATAATATTGTTGCTCAGTTACAAGATGTGTATGTATTTATTGATAATTTTCTGTGTTTAAAAAAGTATATATGTCTGGTTGGTGACAAGATGATCGGAATATTTGGTTTATTATTTATTTATATATTTATCTGCTTGAAGACTTGTTTAGATTTGTCTTTGGACTTGGGTAAAAGTGAATCCCAAAAACATTAAGATTATAGAGGGTCATGCAGTCAAAATAATTGGCTTATTAGTGATGTAGTAAGATGGATACAGGGACTGACTCATATTAATTGTCAAGTCAACATATATAATGCCTAATGTCAGCCATTGTTCAATTGGCTTCTTCCTAGAATGTATGTAGAACAATGTCATTAATGGTGCCACAGTATAATATCAAAAAGTTTTTGAGATTGATGAAAATTAGCATTATTTGTTTTCTTTACATCTTTGTCGAGCCTTGCACATTGCCATAAGATGAGACTTAGGTGTTACTTTTCTGGTTTCGTAGGTGGCAGCAGCTTGTCAAAATTTGAAAGTTTATGTTAAAGTAATTTTTTTTTACTCGATCAAAAACTAACCAGGTGATACATTTAAATTCGTGGATTTCTTGTTTTCTTAAGGATAACAGGGCATGTCATTGCCTACAGTCAAATCCAACTTGAGCAGATTAGTGTGAGAAATTTTGTCATTTTCTTGTAATCGGTGTTTTTTCCTGGCATTCCATGTTATTCAAAAATTCCATATGACTGCTTAAACATAAGTGAAAAAATTGTTACAAACACCATCACTCTTCTTCGCAATTACTAGTATATGCTACAGTAAATTCTACAGTACAAATTCAAAACAAAAACTCAACTCAAACTGACTGTTAAGGGGGACTTTGTTTTCACTGACTAGTTTTTGGTGAAATGACCAGGTGATATCTGGGTGATGTTAACATGACATTATTAGCTGAGGTATGATTTTAGGTTGTCAATTGATACTTCCTCTCTTTTTTATGGTACCACAGTGGTAGCTCAGTTGGTAGAGTGCTCGCTCCGTAAGTGGAAGGTTGTGGGTTTGAACCCCAACCAGGTCTGACCCAAGACTTAAAAGTGGGTAGTGACTGTTCTTTCGCCAAGCACTCGGCATTACAAAATGAAAATCACAGTTCTTTCGGATGGGAACTTAAAATAAACAAGGTCCCGTGTCATGGCAGGCGTGGCACAATAAAGAACCCTGCTGTATAATGCCATCAGCACAACGCACAGGCAAAATTCCACACTTTCGCCTATAGTTGGCAACGTCTTGATATAAGTGAAATATTCTTGACTGGGACGTTAAACACCATTACTCAACTCAACTCAACTGTTTTTTTAAGTGGGATCAATGGAATTCAGATTTACATAACATCACATGACACCCTTCTTACATTTAGTAATATTTACAATTTATATAATACACCTGTCATAAGTTTCTTGTTTTCAATGTAGAATGTTTGTTTAAACTGTTTGACAGACTGCTGTGATGATAAGCTGTGTTGTTCTTTTGACAGCTCTTGAACCTTGTTGAAATATGGTTACCTTGGTTATGTGGCACTGGTTATTTGGTTATTGATAATACACAAGTTCAAGATTTTGAAATATTTGGCATGTTTGCAGATATTTTTGGAAAATACCCAGTAGTGGAAAGTAACATTTCCACAGTTTTTCACCTCTTTCTATGTGTGTTACTTTTACACTTTAGCCCTATGAAAAAAGAAAAGAGATAAACAAGAATAAAATCAGAATCGTAGTTAAAAATGTTAAAAATTTTAGAATTTAGAAATACTGGTATAGTGTGCATTTAACAATGCCAAAATTATAATTAAAACATGGTGTAATTGTTGCATGTTTAGAGGTTGTTTTGCTTTTCATTGTTGCAGTGCTTTGATTTTTGCATGAAATAAAAAAAACAAAAAACGTTTTTTTTTAAAAAAAAGAAAAAGAAAGTCAATAATGATGAAAGATGTATATAATTAGATCATTCTTATATTTTTTCAATGATAATACACATTGTTTCATTGTTAAATCTGTTAGTGAAGGATTAAAAATGATTTTTTTTTTTTTCACTCAGTGGAAATGACCATAAATAAAATTATCATTGGCCTATGTAATGTCAAATTTTTACTCAGTTCTTATTTGAAGTATAATAATTTGAAGGTGACTATTTTCAAATTGTAGATTTATGCAAATAACAATAAGATATTTTTGTCATTTATCTCAACATGGTCTGCAATTCTAACTTTGCAAAGAAATTTGACATCTGAAAATAGTGTTGTGACAGATTTGGTGATTTTTTTATGAGATAGTTTTTGTTGCCCTGGCAACTGTCATGCATGTTTTGCTACCCTGGCAACTGTCATTCAAGTACCATGTGGTACTTTCTTAACATCCATGCAAAACATGTATGCATGACCCATAAGACCCAAGACATGGTATATGAAGGAAGTTCATCTTTTTCATGCTTAGATATGTAAAAAAAGATAATATCCACATGCGACTTTAGTCAAATAATAGAAGCAACTTTATCAAATGATATAAATGGCCATTGTATATATATATATATATTGCACAAGTGTTGGTGGCATAATGTGAAATTCGTATTTATTAAGTTTAAATATTTCTACTTGCAGGCTGCTTCACAGGGAAATGATGTTGGAACTTCTGTGTAGTAAGAAAAAAGGAAGATTTAAAGAATTTGGATAAATCTTCAAAAAAGGAGATTTTAAAGAAATTGGATAAATCTTTGTTAGTTTTATTGTTATAAAAATAGACTGTTTCTAAACCAAGGACATTTAAAATTTTTGTCATGATTTTACTATTTTTGTCTTTAATGTTGTGTCCTCATTGCTGAATTGCTCATTTTAATTATGTGTATGATCATATTGTTCTTCTTCAGTACATGTACGTTCATACCATATTGATGATTGTTCACATTATGTATTGAATGTTCACAATTTCAAGTTTATGTATTGAAATCAGAGAAACACTTGCTTTGGTTTAGGGTCAGCAGCGTACAGACATTAACAAGCATAAGTAGTAAAATATTACTTATTTGTATTAGCATAGTCACAAACTTTGGTACCCCATTGTTCAAAGCTCAATTAACTTGACAGAATACTGAATAGTGTCAAAATGTATAAGATTTTGATTCTTCATTTTTGATACAACACAAGTAAAAATTTCTATCATGCATAAATCTTCATGATATTTATCTTCATAGACTGATTGAGAAGGAAATCCATCCAAAAAAGTCAACATCCAAATTGGATTTTGCATCTACTATCACAGAACCATGGAAGTCTTAAATAGTATACTCTGTGAATTTTAAATGTATAAAGGAAAGTCATTGTAATAACTAATGGCTTTATAAACATATTTTTATTTTTTCACAAACTGACTTGTTAGGTTAATAGATCTTTGAAAAAATGAGTCCTGATCATAATTTACATGTAATGCATTAATCAGTACTTTTTAAAAATTGTTTGTATATCACTTTTGTTTATTTACACAAATTACGCAAGTTTTAATAGGTATCAATATCATATATTGAGTCATTGACTTGGTTATGACATGTAATAGTATGTGTGCATATATATATCTAAAGAGTGTGCCTAAGAAGTTGGCAGGTATGAAGCTATTTTCATTGGTCTGCCATCATTGTTATCTCTGTGATGTTATCTGTCATATTATTTCAGTGTAATATCATATCTTAATAACATTATATTAGCTTATTGTGTTCCTTTAAAGACATACAAAGATGCTTCATTACTTATTGTAATGAATGAGGTCAGGTTTAAGAAAAACAAATTTACATCTCAAAACAAGTTCAGATTGTTTTGTAAGTTTAATGGTCAAAGTCACACCAGAAAGTCATTAGTGGTCAAAGTCACACCAGAAAGTCATTAGTGGTCAAAGTCACACCAGAAGGTCTTTACTTTCTTCTGTATTTTTAGTCAGTTAAAACCTACAACACTATTATCAAATTTATAGCTGAAAACAAAGTAAATGTAAAAACTTTACAACTCACATTTTTTGAAGCTCTCAGCTGTGTGTGTGTGTGTGTGTGTGTGTGTGTGTGTGTGTGTGTGTGTGTGTGTGTTTATTTTGTTGTTCTATTGGTTTTTGAGAAAATTTAGAAATTGTACTAAATAGGCTAGAAAGTGCCAAGTTATGATATTTGGATTAAATAAGCTTACTTGTGCCAAGTTTTTTAATTGTGAAATAATTGATGTGCAATAGACAAGTGTTATATAATTTTTTTGTTACAAAAAGATGCTTAGAGAGTCACATTATATCAATATAAATTTTGTTGTATAGCGTATCCATAGTTATTGCATAGAATCACATGCCAATAGATGCTTTGGCTCAATTTTATTTAAATTTATTAATCAAAATCTTGTAAGATTTTTTTTCCGAAGCAAAACATTGTTCAGGTACACCATTTATTTATTTTAATGTGGATTTTCTCATTTGATATAAAATCAAAATGGGATAAATGAAATAAAGATACTGGTGGTAAAGTTCATGTAGTTTGTCATGGTTATGTCCAAAAGTTTCAGTTACTCAGAATCAGAAATGCAGATAAAAGGTTATAATTATAATGCTGTATGTTAATGAAAGAATCTTATTGTTTAAAGAATGATACCATAGAAATGACATCAGATAGTTGTGACTGTCTTAATTGTTTCTAGTGTTTTTAATGTGTTTTTTAGTGCCAGTATGGTTTAAAATGAATATTAGTATTTAATTTGGCTAACCAGTAAATTATATTTAGTGTTTACTATAATATTTGGATATCATAAATCATAAAAATTCTTTAACTTATTCCATTTACCTGTATGTAGGTATTAACTTGCTACAAAAGACAGTGCCATAATGGTCTGAAATTGACATGTATATAAAATAATGTTTTCTAATAAAAAGATTTTTTTCGATAATATTTCAGACATGGGTTACCATAGTAACTTTAGCCCTTTTCACAAAACAACAAAATGAAATACAAAAGATGTTCACATATTTTAATATTCGTACACTTGTACAGACTTGCTGTTTCTGGTGGTATTTTGATTGTTCATATATCTATAGCCAATATAGAATTGTGTTAATACCTGTACAGTATTTGTAAATAGAAAATGTCTGAATTAATATTACCAGTAACATCATAACATCTAATTATAAATTCTTAACATGCATTTTTATACAGATGAGTATAAAGTATTTAGAAATATAAAGTGAGTAACTTCAGGGGTTAGGCATAAATATCTTAATCTTTATCTGCAAAACTTGTACCATTTGATAAAATTTTTTTAGTAATTCATTTTAAAACTGATCCACAATGCTTAACCAATTCATTAAGAAATACTTATCAAACAAACAGAATCAGAAAACACCTGTCATTTAGTAAGTAGGAGAATTGTTTTTCAATCATCTTTACATTTTTTAAGTGTGAGATAAAAGTTAACCATTAAATCGAATAACAACATCTCAGTGATTCCGGGAACAATACACTAGTTCTAGTCAAATCAGTCAATTATATTCTAGCATTAATGCCTACCATTTAAGATTAAGATGAAATTTAAGTCACGAAAATTAAATGAATTCAAATATATGAGTTAACAATAATAAAGGGCACTCATATCACTAAATAGAAGAAAAAATATTTTAAACTTATCTAAATTCATTCGAGTGCTTGTTCATCTAAATTTTTGAAATATGAAGAAAAATCTTCAAAAATACTTTTGAAAACTATTCTTTAAGTTCAATACTTAGAATATTTCCCTCTCTCTTTTTCTCTGTATATCACACACACACACACACACACACACACACACACACACACATTCCTTGAATGTTAGCTGTAAGACACCTAATATTTTGGCTACACGGCTTGTTTCAAGAGTACAAGTACCTTATATATTGTCATACAACTGTATACTATATATACATGTATATATATGCTATTACTCTGTGATTTACTTGACATATATGAACTATGCATTTAGATGTGATTTTAGTGGTCTGTGTGAGGAAGTGTTCTGTAATTTTGTTGTTTGCTTTATGTAGACAATTTTATATGTCAATGAAAGACAACGTTTTATTAAAAATTAATTATTTTTTGACATCTATACCCGCTAGAATTGTCACAATTATATTTAATCAGATACAATTTGTTTTATATATACATGACAAAGATTTCTGGTAAAGTGTTAATTTCTTATTGGAAAATTAGGAATACAATTTTGTCTAGATTTTGTAACAGCGAGGTGATGTACATGTATAATTGTCTATTGCCATTTTGGTCTGGCCATAATCTGTACGCTAATCACTCTGTGGATTCTTTTAATTTCAATAACTTCAACCATAACTTTATCTTTAATAAAAATATGATATGCATATCATTAGATTAATCAAATACTTGTAACAGGCTTATATTTATTTTGCTAACAAAATTCATTATACAGAAGGTTTTAAATTTGTTCAAATTCAGCAGGGCATTTCTACTGAAATAAAGTGATTTCAGCAGGGCATTTCTATTGAAATTAATTAAAATATACAAAAGGAAATAAGAAATAAGCATGTATCATTTCACAAATAAAAGAAAGATGTAAATATTGAAATTCATTTTTTTACCATTGCATAATAAAAGTTTTTATATCTGGTTTTTCATACAGAGTATGAGTTTTAAATTTCAAATTCAAAAAAGACAAGATAATTTTATCATTCAAAATCAGATTATTTAGACATGTTAAATATTTGTGTCTAGTTGCCATGACATTATTTTTTTATTGTTATTTGTTAATGTTAAATTTAAATCTTTGTTATTGATTTCTGATTAATTTTTTTAATTTTTTTTTTCTTTTTTGAAATTTTGAAAATTTGCATTTACTACCTTTAAACTTGTAATTATTTCATAAGTTTGATGTTATATAAGACCCAGATAATGGTTTCATTTTTTACAAATTAAAAATTAAAAAAAAAAAAATTACCATCTTTACAACTAATAGAAAACTAGCAAAATAAATAATTTGGCCAGTAACATTTTTTCAATTAAAAAAATTGAGTAAACTTATATGTTAATTAGCTCAATTTGTCACTGACAAATTAAATATTTTAAGACATTTATTTCTTTATTAATATCTTATCAGAATCCTTTGTTACCTTATTCAGATAAACATCAAGATGAACCATAATGGT
The DNA here is from genome assembly GCA_029721355.1 of Tegillarca granosa. Lineage (NCBI taxonomy): Eukaryota > Metazoa > Mollusca > Bivalvia > Arcoida > Arcidae > Tegillarca > Tegillarca granosa. The sequence goes on from CM056595.1 coordinate 8,429,325, forward strand.
TATATGTATGTCATATACTTGAAGCCTTACATTAAAATCTTCATCAATCTTACATTAAATCACTTTTAAGTGTTGGACACCTTTCAGTTTCATGACCTTCACATACATCCTTTATATTCATGTAGAATGATACCGGTTTACTAAAAAAGAGATTTCAATCTGTTACCTACTGCCTTATATAAATATTGTCTTGTATCTCTGCAATTAAAGAAGGGGGGCAGTTCTGATATTAACCAGGAAATAGTTAAAAGATAGTGTTTTTTTTCATCCAATTACTTATGTATTATTATTATTGTACCCCATTTTATTACTGAAGGACTATTGAATTTTTATGGAAATATAGAAGAAAGTATTTCCCCTTGCATTAGAATTTATTCTTTGGTAATAAAATAGGCCAGTTATACCTTGGTATCAATATATTACTATTATTATTATTATTATTATTATTATTTTTACTACACACAATTGTATATAGCACATTATTATGCAGTGTAGCAGACATAATTTCTTTGAATTATGATAATGTTTCAGCTGTAAATGTGCTCATTGGTATAAATGTAAAGCAGTATGCAGTGTTTCTCTTTGTTTCCATAATGTACATAAAATAAGTATTTTATGTCATGTAAGGATAAGAGGCATCATTTTTATCGCATTTTATAATTATTATTATATTATTAGTGTTATATAGATGATATAATGTCCGTCCTGAAATGGTAAACATATTTTAATTGTCATTGAAGATTGTTTAGTTACCAACTAGATGGACATCTCCAATAAGATGTGAGGTGAACAGGAGTGTGTGGACATATTTCCTACCTTTTAAGTGCATGTTCTGACAAATTTTGAGATGCTGGATCTAATGGAGTAATTTTTTTTCAAATTGTAAGTTAAAAATTTAAAAACACAACTTTTCAAAAATGTGTTGGTTTTTTTCCGTTTTATTTGTTGGTTCAAATGAGAGATTGTTTTCTACAATGCCTAATGAAGATATTTAAAATGTTTACTATTTCGGACAGATAATTTTTTGTGTAGGTAGTTAATTTTCTCGAAACTAGTCATTTGTATAAGTGATAAACTTTAATTTGCTTTTGTAACAGTGCATTGTAAAGTTTGATAATATAACTGATCATTTTAAAATATATATATACACATGTATATCTACAGCCAGAACTGCCTTTATAGGTATCATATTCATCTTATTGAAAAGATTTGAACACAGTTAAACCTTACTTAAAAGACACTTTATAATAAAAGACCCCACAAAGAACATAAAATTGTGTTTATACTACAAGTGTACTGCATGTAAAGGTTCAAAGACAGTTTAAGTCTTTCTTATGGAAATTTGATGGTAACACTTTCATAAATTAGCAACAAGGTTTACATGATAATGTTATAGAACCATTCTAAAGATACAGCGTAATTGATGACGACTTTATTAATTGACAATTACAAGACAGGTGTCCCTTATATTGAGGTGTCGGTATCAGAACTGTTTAAAGATATGACATGATATTTTATTGCTGATGACATAATGGTTTGATCTTTTTGATAATGGTGAGGTGTCCGTTATATAAAAGAGTTCTCTTAAGTAAGTTAACTGTTTTGTACTTTTTTGATTCATGAGCATTGATTTTAAATGTAGTATATTAAATATACAACATTCATTGGACTATTTATGACTACTGGAATAATACTACTCTTTATTTTAAGACTATGATAAAGAATTCAGAATTTGAGAGGAGAAATGAATTAAGATTTTTTTAAGCAATTTCAATTTTAATTAAACTAATGTAAAATGAAATTATGTAAAGTTTAATTTGAATGATGACGTTTAAGTGGTAAATCTAGAATGAATGATGGTTTGAGGGTATTTTTAATTTATACCCAATGTTTGTTAGTGATTTTAGTGGTTTAGCCACATTTATGTAAAATGAATTCAATAATACCCGATCCATCAATAAACATTTTGAAGCAGATTTTTTTTGTTCTGGTTTATTTAATAATGTCATTTAAGTATTTTTACAATTATTTGTGTAATGTTTCTCGCTCTAATCCTAGTGTGGAAAAGTATATTAGTTCATGTGCTGTATATCACAAATTAGTTCAAGTATTCCGGGTTCCTTCTTCATTCCAAAACTGACTGTGTCAATTTTCTTATGACCATAATAATATGGACGTAAAACACCATTACTCCATCGTACAATCGTTCCAAAGAATAGAACCCATTTATATAATTATATTGGGCTAATTAGTAGGTCTTTCAGCTATATAATGCAAACACATTGATATCAAATGGTTGACCAATCTCGATGAAACTAATCCATACATGCTTTCAAGACATATGCTAGTCCAAGTGTGTATATGGTCGTGTTGGATAAAAACAACTTGGTCATAAGGTTAAACTATTGAAAAAATTGTTAGCCTTCTAGAGGTGACTTTATTCCAAAATCTTACTACAAATTATTTTCAGGTTCCTTATTATCCCTCTTGTTTTAATGATGTGAGTTCTGGGATAGTTGAGAAAACCAACATGCCGGATATAACCACAAACCTTCGATAGTTAAATAAATTCTTCTCGAGTGGGATTCAAACTTCCTTTAAAACTGACTATCATAAAATGTACCGTAATAAGTTGAAAAGATGGGGATACATTCGCAATAGATCAAACCAGGTACTGAAATTTATCTTAAGTGTACATCTAAGCAGGGATGCAACCTGAAAAAATGTTAACTTGAAAAAATCAGATGTTAAATAAAGCAGTAAATAGACCAGCACGAATATGTTCTGTAGAGACTGGGTTACAAAAAGAAAATAGACACAAAAAGTTCTGTGGAGACCAAGTCATAAAACGATAAAAGACAATAGTGAAGATATTCTGTGGAGACCAAGTCATAAAGTGATAATAGACAATAGTGAAGATATTCTGTGGTGACAAAGTCAAAAAAAATTATGATAGACAATAGTGAAGATGTTCTGTGGTGACAAAGTCAAAAAAAAATGATAATAGACAATAGTGAAGATGTTCTGTGGAGACCAAGTCATAAAATGATAATAGACAATAGTGAAGATATTATGTAGAGACAAAGTAAAAAAAAAATTATAATAGAGAATAGTGAAGATGTTCTGTGGAGACCAAGTCATAAAATGATAATAGACAATAGTGAAGATATTTTGTGGAGACAAAGTAAAAAAAATTATTATAGACAATAGTGAAGATATTCTGTGGTGACAAATTAAAAAAAAATTATAATAGACAATAGTGAAGATATTCTGTGGAGACCAAGTCATTAATGATAATAGACAATGGTGAAGATATTCTGTGGTGACAAAGTCAAAAAAAAAAAATATAATAGACAAAAGTGAAGATGTTATGTGGATACCAAGTCATAAAATGATAATAGACAATAGTGAAGACATTTTGTGGAGATAACGTAAAAAAATTATAATAGACAATAGTGAAGATGTTCTGTGGAGACAAAGACATAAAATGATAATAGACAATAGTGAAGATGCTCTGTGGAGACCAAGTCATAAAATGATAATAGACAATAGTGATGATGTTCTGTGGAAACCAAGTAAAAAATTATAATAGACAATAGTGAAGATGTTCTGTGGAGACCAAGTCATAAAATGATAATAGACAATAGTGAAGATATTCTGTGGAGACAAAGTAAAAAAAAATAATAGACAATAGTGAAGATGTTTTGTGGAGACAAAGTTTAGACAATAGTGAAGATGTTCTGTGGAGACCAAGTAAAAACAATTATAATACACAATAGTGAAGATGTTCTGTGGAGACAAAGACATAAAATGATAATAGACAATAGTGATGATGTTTTGTGGAAACCAAGTAAAAATGATAATAGACAATAGTGAAGATGTTCTGTGGAGACCAAGTCATAAAATGATAATAGACAATAGTGAAGATATTATGTAGAGACAAAGTAAAAAAAAAATTATAATAGAGAATAGTGAAGATGTTCTGTGGAGACCAAGTCATAAAATGATAATAGACAATAGTGAAGATATTTTGTGGAGACAAAGTCAAAAAAAATTATTATAGACAATAGTGAAGATATTCTGTGGTGACAAATTAAAAAAAAATTATAATAGACAATAGTGAAGATATTCTGTGGAGACCAAGTCATTAATGATAATAGACAATGGTGAAGATATTCTGTGGTGACAAAGTCAAAAAAAAAAAAATATAATAGACAAAAGTGAAGATGTTATGTGGATACCAAGTCATAAAATGATAATAGACAATAGTGAAGACATTTTGTGGAGATAACGTAAAAAAATTATAATAGACAATAGTGAAGATGTTCTGTGGAGACAAAGACATAAAATGATAATAGACAATAGTGAAGATGCTCTGTGGAGACCAAGTTATAAAATGATAATAGACAATAGTGAAGATGTTCTGTGGAAACCAAGTAAAAAATTATAATAGACAATAGTGAAGATGTTCTGTGGAGACCAAGTCATAAAATGATAATAGACAATAGTGAAGATATTCTGTGGAGACAAAGTAAAAAAAAATAATAGACAATAGTGAAGATGTTTTGTGGAGACAAAGTTTAGACAATAGTGAAGCATGTTCTGTGGAGACCAAGTCAAAACAATTATAATACACAATAGTGAAGATGTTCTGTGGAGACAAAGACATAAAATGATAATAGACAATAGTGAATGATGTTTTGTGGAAACCAAGTAAAAATGATAATAGACAATAGTGAAGATGTTCTGTGGAGACCAAGTCAAAAAAATTATAATAGACAATAGTGAAGATGTTCTGCGGAGATCAAAGAAAAAAAAATAATAATAGACAATACTGAAGATGTTCTGTGGAGACAAAGTAAAAAAAAAATATAATAGACAATAGTGAAGATGTTCTGTGGAGACAAAGACATAAAATGATAATAGACAATAGTGATGATGTTTTGTGGAAACCAAGTAAAAATGATAATAGACAATAGTGAAGATGTTCTGTGGAGACCAAGTCAAAAAAAATTAAATAGACAATAGTGAAGATATTCTGTGGTGACAAATTCAAAAAAAATTATAATAGACAATAGTGAAGATGTTCTGTGGAGACCAAGTCATAAAATGATAATGGACAATAGTGAAGATATTTTGTGGTGACAAATTCAAAAAAAAAATTATAATAGACAATAGTGAAGATATTCTGTGGAGACCAAGTCATAAACTGATAATAAACAATAGTGATGATGTTTTGTGGAGACCAAGTAAAAAAATATAATAGACAATAGTGAAGATGTTCTGCGGAGACCAAGTCATAAAATGATAATAGACAAAAGTGAAGATGTTCTGTGGAGACAAAGTCATAAAATGATAATAGACAATAGTGAAGATGTTCTATGGAGACAAAGTCATAAAAGGATAATAGACAATAGTGAAGATGTTCTGTGGAGACCAAGTCAAAAATGATAATAGACAATAGTGAAGATTTTTTGGAGATCCAGTACCAAAAGGAATTAGACAATAGTGATGATGTTCTTTTGAGAACAAGTCTCAAAACGAAAATAGATAATAGTAAGGATGTTCTGTTTAAACCCAGTGACAAAAGGGAAGTAGATAAAAATAAAGATGTTCTATGGAGACCCAGTGACAAAAGGGTAAGAGACAATAGTGAAGATGTTCTTTTGAGACTCGGTGACAAAAGGAAATAGAAAATAAGGATGTTTTGTTGAGACCCAGTGTCAAAAGAAAAAAAAAACAATAGTGAAGATGTTCTGTTGAGACCCAGACTCGAAAAGGAAGAATTTTTAACAAATACCAACAACATCATTATGGTTTATAATTTATTTTATGTAATTTTCAATTATACAACATCGCCATGATTGGGCAAATTAAAAACTTTAGATTTTAGTGTGAAAAAAGTCATTATAGTGCACGTATTAGTGAAACGTATGCGAAAAAAAGTTCTAAAAATTCGGTTAACATCTTTTTAAACCAACGAACACTAACAGAAATCCGAAAAAAATGTATTGAAACTATTATGCCTTTGGTTAAATGTACAATATTATTTTACTTAATGTTTTTCGCAATAGTATCCGTAAAGATCTGGGCTTGTCCCATGTGAACAAGATTTACAAGCATTAGATACCACATCGTAGAACTTATGTTGATTCCAACAGCAAGAACTGCTACCGCGACTTGTTCTACTTCTATTAAAATTAACCCTTTTGGCAGACGATCTGTGGACCGATACAGGATCAATGACACATATTGTCACGTCTGCTTCCAAATAAAATTTGTCTTTGATTTGAGGTTGTCGTAGGTTTCCATGGATGGATGTACTTAATTGCCATTTTGCATAGACAGAAGGATAAGCTACCGCCGAATCTACAGTTCCAGGAGAAATTATACAAAGTGACGGGAAACTTGGACAGCCCGGTAGGGAATATGGTATATCTGAGTTCAGACGCTGGCTACAACCGGGCTTATTCTGACTGTATCGAAATGTATATTTTGTCGGTACATTAAAATCATATTCTGTTCCACCTGGAATGATTCTGTTTTGCCCCGTTACTGTCATAGTCGTATGAACCTCGACTGGTGAAGCAGAATTGTTGACATTCTGTAAAAACGGAAGATATATTTGCAACCTCTTTAAAACTAGCATTTTATTTATGTCACTGCCGTAAGCCCAGTCATTTTCAACAAGCCAGTTTTTGTCTGGAATTTGGAAGAACACAGACTTACCGCTGTAAAGCTTCGTTAAATCTATTATACCATCTTGAACTGTATCATTTAATGATACTACAGTAGCAGGAATTCTTACACGTTTCTGGAGCTTATCAGCGGAACACATATCACTTTCAAATCTAGATGCAATAACATTATCATAAGAGACACCTTGGAGATTTCTTACCGCACTGACACAGTGACCTGGCATCACTCCGCCGTTTTTGTATTCAATGACGTCACAAGCTTCATGGACAAGTAGCAGACGATGGACCTGAGAATTGACGAAGATTTCAAGTGTATAGAGCTTAATGTTAAATTGGTTCATCTGGAACTGGTTAGCTGTAATTGCATGTTCTATAGTTTTTATTCCGATTGCGTTTTGATTAGCAACCGTTGCACGGACAGCTGAAGCCATTGCATCCAAAAGATCGTCCTGATGATCATACATATCTTCATATAGAGCAATCAAAGATTTTACGTCAAGCTTTATTGCGAAGCAGTCACCTCTATTGGCAAATTCTGCTTGAACAATAGCTGAAACGCTTGTATCACCTTCAAAGAGAACGTCACAAAGCTTATCTACCAAACCTTCAAGTAAAGCTGAGTACCCAGTTATCTGCGATTTCTTATATCCGGGAGCATAATTGTCATAGTCATGAAGAAAACTGTTCGCATTTTCGGTCAACTCTCTATCGGTCAGCGATTGATTAAATCCTAAGTCCACCAAACGCATAAAGTTAGAATGATTTTCAGCATTTTGTGCCATCACTGTGGAAAAGTTCACCATATATTCTTTCATTTTGGGAAGATAAGTTTCAAGATTACTTAATTTTTCAGAACCAACAAAGGCTTTAGCGAGTGCATCAAAAGCCTTGGATAACTCTAATACAGCCTCAACACCATCTGTTAGCATTTCAAACGGATTTCCAAGAGCTAGAGCAGCAGTTGCTACATATCCTGCTTTCATACCAACGTCTGCAGTAACTGAAGCAATAGCTCCTTGAAATAATGTATTGATTTTGCCTTCTAGAGGCTTACGAATTTTCTCTGCCTCGGTCTTAAAATCTCCCAATGTTTTATATATAAGATTCACATCAGATTTTGATATGCTTTGATCGAACTGAGCCAGAGAGGTAAAGTATGTTCCAATATCGCTACGGAATGAATTCAATTGGTTTTTTAATTCTAGAAAATTTTTATTCATAAAACCTTGAAGACCATTCAATTTGCTTGATATAGATTTGAAATTCTGCTGTTCCAATAACTTAACCATACTGAAATTTACTTGAATTCGTTTCCGCGAAGGTATGGTGGGATTTCTATAATCCGAGTACATTTTTAAAGAGAAGATAAGCGACTTTATCCTGCAGTATTCATCTTTTTGATATGTAATGTCATTACAAACTGGGGGCGGGCATCTGATTAATAAACTACTCACATACTTCAAACTCTGGAAATCTGTTAGTTTGAAATAATAATCGAGATTTTCTACCATTTCTGCTTTTTGTTCGAGAGTGCCTGGAACCAGGGACCATATAAAAGTGGAATTAATTTTTGAAAAATCAATTGTTGTTGATTGAGGAAACGGTATATCACACTTTTCCACTTTAAACTTTATTGAATCCCTGTTTGGCCATCCAATTAGAATTTCTTCACGTGCAGGATTGTAATATAACCAACTATTTGGATCATTTGGCAGGTGTTCCGCTAACGTAATATTATAATTAAACGTATTCTGTGAATTATTTAAATCAAAAGCTTTTGTCAAAGTTAAATTTCTGGAATCCGCCATAACAGGGAGTAAATATAGCTTACCGCAAATCAAAATCAAACGTAAGTTCATATCTAAATAAGAGATAGTTTGAGTGGAAATGGATGTTAGATCTGTCATGTTTATTTTAGACATAACAGCGTAACTATGTGAACTTGATCGGTACAAAATATACAACCCCGTTTCATCAACTAACAAATGAACAGTGAAGTCGTTAATATTTCCGTAACATAATGGTTTCCAAAATCTATTTTCTGTTCTTAAACAGTTTGTTGTGGATTTAGCTTCCGTCAGGTTACGTGTTTTCACGATCCTTCCAGATTTTAAATCAATCTTGGCTAAACTAGGTTTGTTACGCTCAGGTTCTAGTTCGCAATATATAAAACCATTGATAACGCGAATTGTTGGTAGCCTACAAGGCGCCAAAATATTGATCTCTTCGTCCCAACATGTTTTATTGTTCATTGATCTCATATTACTGTAGGATGTAAATGTCTTTAATCCTAAACAATTAAACTTGTATTCATTTCCTATTTTACAGGTATATTTGTAGTAGAAAAAGTAAACATTTGTATCGTTTTTCAGCATCGTTTCCATGGCAACCATTCCTGTTTTGATGTCTCCTCCAGCAGTTTTTGCAGTACTGTGATATACAGTAGTGGCAGGTCCTAGTGACATCATATCAGTACAACTGTTGTCTATAAAAAGAAATAATAGTATCGTAATAAAAACAAATAAAGCCATACAAATTTTATAGTTTTTGGTGTTTTTGTGTTCGTCCTAAATCAGGAGTATTATTGCCATTGATTTCCATATAGTCCATATCAGAAATTAATACTTCATTTAACTACATTTTTCAATGTAGGAATAAATATTTAAAATTTCAGGAATTGAAATCCCCGAGTAATTTTTGATTGTATGATTTGTGAACAAATTTATGTTGAAAATATGCATAAATATAAAAATAAATTGACAACCTAGAACTCCTTAATCGTGTTATCGAACCTTTATTTATATCTTATCTGAAACGACATTCTTAATGTTGCATTGGTGTATAATGTAAATATATACGGTGTCACCAACATGTACAAGTGTTATTGGTGCTTTGAAAATTACATTTAAATATAATTTATTTAGACAGTTTTCAACCAAAAATTTTTTAGTATTTTTCTTCATTTATTAATTTACTATCCAGAACTAGGCAACTTTAATCGAAACCTTGTCTAATATACAACAAAGTTCATCGCCAACATTGTCATGCTCTAACAATGCTTAAGGCTCGAACATTTCTCGGACGTTCAAGGCATTATTGTGACCTTACGTATAAACGCCTTTGTTATCTGTTGTATTTACATATGGTAGTGTGATTTACCATTCTAATTATTGATTTCAAACCCCTTTACTAAATACATGAACGCAATGATTGATAGATCACGTATTTACATTATATTTACTTTTTTATCTGCAACATTTAATTTTTTCACTTGCCTGTTCCATAACTTATACCAAGATGAAGCACAATTGAAATCGTCAAAAACAATACGTGTTTACTCGACGAACCCAGCATAATGCAAAATCTTTTGATATGTGGAACCTACATAAAAACAGGTAAAAAATAAAAAAAAAAAACAAAGGCCATAAGATATCCATTAAACATTTCATCAAAACTTTTTTTAATATTTCATACAAAAGCCATAAGATATATCTTAAACAATTCACGATACCAATTTTTCGGTTTGCATTTTTTTTGTTCAGCTGAAACATTTTTAACATTTAGTACAGGTATGATCAAATTGAATTTCCCTTGATTTGCAATTTTGACATACTGTCCGAATAGCGACTGTAGTGTAAAACAACTTTACTCCATCCATTCTTTACTCGAAAACATGGTTGACGCTTGCAAAACAAAAGGTGCTAGAGGGGGCAACAGAATGGTTTTTATTTATAACTCTTATCATTCTATATATATATATATATATATATATATATATATATATATACGCACTTAGTTATTCTATAATTTTGTTAGTTATCAATCTAAGTTTGTGACAAGTATTTATTTTAACATTGAAAAATCAATTTGAATCTCCAAAACAATAGTGAAAGCATAACTTTAATGTCCGTTTCTGGACTCCGACGATACAGGATAAAAACAATACTATGGCAACAAATACAGCAACACAACATTGATTTCACGCCATGCGATGCTAGGAATGTGTTTAAATTTGCCTCATACCATGCAATTAGAGATGAAGCAGCAATTTGCGTCTGGGACCCGCTAAAAGTAGAACAATATGTTCACTACTTACCTGCTGTAGGATGTGTTACCCTGCAATATACATGCAAGTGATTTGATTTAAATAAAATTGAAACGTTTATCGGCATTATTAAAGCCAGTAGAGAAGGATTTTCAGAAAATGATTGACAGTGGCCCAATTAATGGATTTAAAGGTATCTTTTCTTTGAATAATTAAAAAAAAAACATCAAAAGTACGTTTTTAAACACCCATCGAGTATATATAGTTTAGTATCTAGAATATATAAAATGTGTTGTTCCTTATCGTCATATCAATCGTAGCCAGAATCATATATCTCTATTTTAAGTGGTTATTTGCAAACATTAAAAACACAAAGATCAATGTGTAAGTTAATCTGATTTAAAAAAAAACTTCTTTGTTATAGGATTTCTTCCTCAAGTGGTTACTCAATATGAGATCTTAATGAACAATTAAATAATAATGGAAGAATTCGTTTGAACGTTTTAGGCTAGTGGACAGTGTTGTCATATTTTTGACGATTTATATTCAAACAACCTACTGTTTTGACAGACCATTTTTTACTAAACACCAGGATATCAGAAGTTTATGTAGTGCACTAACGGATTTCATTACATATAAGTGCATTATATAATCTTTGTTATTTTTGTGTTACCATGGTGGGTTTTGTACTTATACTTGAAAACAAAACAAAACAAACAAACAAACAAACAAACAAAATTTTTATTGTCACTGTTCCTACATGTGCACATATGGCACATCAAAATTCAAAATTTAACAAGTATTTTTGTTATATATATACGAATGAAATTTGGTTCCTACATGTGCACATATGGCACATCAAAATTCAAAATTTAACAAGTATTTTTGTTATATATATACGAATGAAATTTGGTAATTAACAAAAGTCTTCTTGATACCAGCCGAAAAAACAAAAACACAACAAATAAACAAAAAATGAGAAACAAAAACTTTTCAATGCTTATAATGATCTCATCGTGTTGGGGATATTTCATACAATTATAAAATAGTGTCTTTTCGTGTTGTTGAAATACTCGTTATCTTTATACGATTGTCATATGCAATTTTTTTATTTTAATACAGAAAATATTTGAAAAACTTGCATCCGAAAAAGACCTTATATGCAATTTTTTTATACTTTATTTGATAAAATTTACATTTTACACTATAACCACTGATGCCGAACCACGCACATAATAACATCATCATATTACAGCTAATATGAAATAGCTCAGTTGGCAGCAATAAATAGTTCATTTTGTATCGGAAACACGAACTTAAACAGTGATGTCATGCTTGCAAATTTTCGGCATTTTATTTATTATAATATTTAGATTAAACTTGCTGTCATTTGCTGTTTTCGATTGCATTATTCTTTTAAAATTCAAAACTTGCACTGATACTACTGCTCGTAAACTCTGAAGGAAATCTTAATTGTAAATGGTTCATCAGTATTATCATATGCATCATTGTGTCTCGTTCTTGGTTCCATAGGTCACTATCCAAAGTTACATAACTTCGTGTTAAAACTGGGACATACATACATACATACATACATACATACATACATATAAATATATATATATATATATATATATATATATATATATATATATATATATATATATATATATATATATATATATATATATATATAAAACCATTAGCCGCAGGTTTGAATCTAATGTGTCTTCTTTGTTTTAACAAATTTTATAGCTTTATTTCTATCTTTTTCTCAATATTATACTAATAAAAAAACTGTGTATATATTTCTTCAACAAATATCTCAATTCAATTAAGCACTGTTTAACTGAACACATTATTTAATTTAGTTTTAATTCATGTCCCATAGGTAACTTATTCTTGCTTTGCTTTGACAAATACGATTCTGAAAAGTTCTTTAAAAAAATCAAAACAATACATGTTATTAAAATATTTTTAAAAAAACCTTACAATGGTTTTATTGTAGATGTATATCTTGAAGTCTTTGAAAATTTTCAATGCAGATAAGTGCATACCTTAACAAGTTACTAGACAGTACTAGAAACTATGTATTGTAATGAAATGTAATTAATTAATTAATTAAAATAATAAATTTAGAAAATTAGGTAAATAAATAAATAAATAAATAGATAAATAAGAAAAATAACCATAGAGATATTTTCTCATCCCGGTACAATAAACTACCGACAAGAAAGAAACGGATAAGGTGTCAATGTGAATTTCAAAATGTAACCATGAAAATATTTAGAGATAAAAAACGGCTCTAAACTGTTTATTGCCTTTATGTCCTAAATATTAGGTAGAGTATTTATCTTTTTCGGATAAAGGCGCGGTTAAAATTTGGCCACTCCCATTTATGCTGATTTAAAACATTTAGCCCGTGCTTTTGTGATTTAACATCTCAGTATAGCGTTGTATATAGGATAACAAAGTTAGAGTAAGTATACAATATTTCTTCTATGTTTGTATTTTGTTTTTCATAATAATTCCATATGACCGTGTAAGACTAGACATTATTAAACAATTAGCATCGCTATCTGCTTTACACAATACCCGTCCTTCGAGTTTTGAATTTAATCCGATTTAATCCCAATGTAACACTAAATTTTTTAGACACCACAATTTTATACCGTTTGATAAAAATATGTTTTTGTTACCCTTTTATGTTTTTCGTATGTTCTACTATTTGCTGCGGGTATTTTAACATTTGCCATATAAACGTACATGGGTTCGACCGTTTCTTGCATAATTGATATTCAACACTCGCTTAAACAATTTGTAACTTAGTGATAAAAATCGGCTAGTGTTTCAAACAAGTCAAGATTCTTTAGAGAAGTTAACTATAGGTAACATCCGGAGAAATTCATCGACCTTCGGGAATCGAATTGACAAATTTAAATACAACAGCCGGCTTTGAGAAATTGTGGTGCTTAATGCAATCTTTTTGACTTTTTTGACTATTGGACTCAGAATCAACGGTATTTAAAAATAAAGGGTTGAAAGTGAACAGTTTTAAAAGTTAAACTAATTTAACAAGAATTTTTTCAATGGAATCAAACTTAACCTACTTTTTTCTGATATTCAATTTATGACAACTTTTGAAAAAAGTTAAACGAAATATAACATGCACATTTTATGTTTTATGTTGTTAAATTTACATACGGAAACCTACATACCTCACACCAACTCGGAGCAACATGATAACGTTGTCTTACAATATGAGTGTTTCATCTAGTGGCATCAAATAAATTTTCTGTCGTAAAAGAATTTTAAATTACAAACAGTACATTATCTGCTTAAGAATATATTTTAAATTATTAATATAAACAATGAGCTAATGAGATATGGAAATTATGGTCCTATAAGTGTTCAAACTTTTCAAGGCAAACGTTTGTGACTATAATTACCTTACCACAGCAGTTTAATGCTAAATTGTTTACTTAATTTCATTGCATCATGTTTATATTTACTTATGACGATTTTCTAATTTTCTATAGTCGTCCTTGTTTATAAATTATTTTACAGCTGTACAAGAATGATGCTAAAGTTACTGGTATTTACAGTGTTAATCAGCTGTTGTGTTTCTACAAATACTCAATGTGAAATACGAATTTCTGAAATTCTTGCAGAATTAAAATATCTTAAGTCGGTTGTCATGGTAAACAAGAATGCTATTGACTATCATCAGAATATTCTTAATATCCATCAAGACCAAATAAATGGACAAAAACAACAAATCAGTCATATACTAGGTAAGAATTTAATAAATAAATAAATAAATAAATAAATAAATAAATAAATAAATAAATAAATAACAACAACAACAACAACAACATCATCATCAACAATAACAACAACAACAACAACAACAAGAATAATATTTATAAATAATAATAACAATAATAGATGATGATGATGAAGATGATGATAAAAATAAATCATGTACAATATCATGGCATTAATATTTTGCAGAAAAAAAAAAGAAATTGATTTAGCATTTTGTTGAACATTTCTCGGACTATTTATGGACGTAGGCATAAAAAATTATCAAAGTGTGAAGCCTATGTTCCATAGAACATACTGCGTAGAACATTTAATGTAATAATTTACTGCTCTTAAGAATATTTCTAATAGTTTAAAATTATTCTTTATAACCAATGGTTGGTATTTTGTTTATTTTTCTGGAGCTTGTGTGCTTGCAAAAGAAATGTGGTTTTCTCCCCTTATTTCGAATTCCTTCATATTCAAAAACAAACATCTTAACAAATGCGACTTGAAACCTTTGTTTTCTTCTTTGTTCTATTTGAATATATTTATCTCTCAGTTTACTTATGACTTTTTGTGGATTGTGAATGTCTGCTTTGAACTAGCGAATGTACTTATGACTTTCTGTAGATTGTGAATGTCTTCTTTGAACTAGCGACCGTTCTGCCATGTGCTGATTTTGAATTTCTATTAAAATAATGCATTCAAAATCAGAACATGACAACTAGTGACAGTTCTAACCCACAGTGATTGTAGAGATTGCTCTCCATTGATCTATTATTCTGATACTAGATTTGCCCACGTGAGAGATAAATGGAGTAGCCTGGCTACTAAGGTGAAATGTGTTCCGAAATAGTATTAGTACCCTTATCTTTGGTACGAGATTGTGAAATTTATTGATAGAGTAACACATTTCCCCTGATGTTCTATTTTTGTAATCTAATTATGTATTTCAGGCTAGGCAAAGAAGACTGGGTTTAACAAAGTCAAACTATGATCTTGATGAGAAGATAAACTAAGATAATAACATATTGTTCGTAGAATATTAGACGAGGCACTTGATTAACTTGACTTGCTCAATAGGAACTATAAATAATTTTGTGCATTGCCGCTGATTGTAATTTCGTTATGTAAAAACAAGGAAATAATTGAAAGAAGGTCTAATCATTGTGGAGTAAAATTATCAATATTTAGTCTTGAGAAGAAATCATACCATTTGTTGCGAAATTTGCACATTAAAATGTCATTACAATGAAATATAAAAATATCTAGCAAAATATGGTACAAAAGGTTTTTTGGCCATGACTGTTGATACTATTTGATCATGGCTTTAATTTGTGTCGAGATACAAAAAAATACATTACCCGAACAGTATTTTGACCTTGCGATGAAATAAAAAAAATTATTAATGTATTTCATTTCAATCGTCATTCTATTTCTGCAACATCAACTGGGCGTGAGATAAACAGAGAGAGAGAGAGAGAGAGAGAGAGAGAGAGAGAGAGAGAGAGAGAGAGAGAGCTATAAATCCATTTGACTCGGATATATCGCCTTGGCGGGAAAACATACGAAACGATTAAAGATCAAACAATACATGCCGCATTTAAACAATAAGCAATATATAATACATTTCTCTTTCAAACTAATTACATCTTTATTTACATCAAGTAATAGTATTAATTATTAATTATTAATAAGATAAAAACTTATTCGCAAATTCCCACATATTTCCTATTGCAGCAATGCTGTCAAGTTTGCAGGATCAATTAAAATTTTAAACTCTAAGAACATAAGACTTTCTTTTCTATCGAACATCTAAGTTAATAATAATACAGATGGATCAGAACCATCAACTTATTGTTGATTGCGTAATCGTAAGAGCAAAACATCATCTGTTTTATTGGAGAGAATCATATCATCTAGTCGGTATTAAACATTCTTTGAAATATTGTATTAAATGGTTTATAAAGTGCACTTTTTGGAAATTTGATTTTATTTTTAATTAAAAAATAGATACATAGATATACAAACCTGTGTCAAAACAGCAAATGTGACAATAAGCAATATTATAAACTTGAAGCTATTCATGTTTCATCATAAGACATGACAATCACTTCAAAACAGAAAACAGAAAACAGTGATACTAATGCCATATATCATTTTTGAATTTTATCATTCAATACATAAAATTGTATATGACAATAATTATAGTGTTTATAAAAACAATTCAGTTTTCTATTAGCGTTAATACAATTTTTAAAAGTATTAAAACTATATGCGTCATTTTATAGTTTTTCAATACTTATTTTTTTTAATTTGTTGATTATTTTTGCATTTGTCATGCTCATTTAAGTCAGCTTCAATTTCTTATTTTGCATTTACAAATTATTTAATCTGACATATCTGAGTTAATTTTAAGATGTAAGTAATAGACAGTCAAACTACTGGAATTATTAACTCTTTAACTTACAATGTAAGGACAGGTTTGGTTTCTCGTCATTTATTGACATGTTATTATATTACTGTGGTTTTAAAACTTATGTGGCCAATTATGTGTGCAAAAAACTCAGTATCAGCATCTGTAACCTCGAGTTTGGCATGTCCTCAAATCGCAGGATAATAAATAAAATACCTTATTCTTTTTTATTGTCCCCATTATAAATATGAATTTTTGTGCTAAAGTTTACGTGTGGGGGAGGTAAGGGGGAATGATTTATCATTTTGTTTTATGATAAATGTATATTCTGATAAACAAAAACATTTTGTTACGACAGAATTTTACATATTTTAAGTAAAACAAATTTTATTAAATGGTGAAATAAATACAATGTATACTTAAAATTAAACAAATATTACAATAATGGTACGTTCGAGAAGAGAAAATTTTGTTTTTGTCTTTTAATGAATTTGTTTCAAAAGCGTCAATAACTAAACAAACTTTGAAGCTGAATTTTATAGAACAGGTAAAAATCAAATAACACACACACACACACACACATACACACACACACACACACACACACACATATATATTTCTGAATCTTTGATAAGGAGTCTATGCATTGAACATTCTGAACACAAAAGTATGTTTTTCATGTTTTGCAGCGTAACCACCAGCTGGTGTCGGATACGAATGTTTTATAACGCCAAAGTCATAATATTCACTTCTAGGTTGATTACTAAAGACAATTATTGTTCGAAGTTATTTAACAAATCTATAGAATAAAGCAAACGAAATCTGATTACATAATTGTTTTTCTGGACTGTTTCCGGGTTGTATATTTCGTTGTTATAAACTGATGGTTACTTATTCAATAATTATTAAAAAATAAAAAAAAGTTAAAAAAAAAAATTAAAAAAAAAATAAAATAAAACTCCAAGATAAAAAAGTAAAAAAAAAAAAACTTGAATAAACTCTTTTGTCTTTTTGTCTACATTTATAATCAGAAATATAATCCGAGCCACTACAATTTAAAAGATGATTTTCTGTAAGTACTAGAGTTTCCTGAACCTTCTCAGAAATGGTTATAAACAGTAGTACATCACACTACTCCACGTTCTACGTCATCACGGCTTCAGTTTGATATCTATTGCATAAATTATTAAAACTTGCATCGATTAATATTAACACATCCGGATGTACAAATAATTCAAATGCACATGTAACATATTGGAAAATAACTAACAAGACTATTTTATTACAAACAAATTATTAATTTATGACTCAAATAGGATTGCTCACAGTATAAACTAAAATAAATCAAAGTACTATAGTGCTAATAAAATAAGACGCAGTACTTACAATATATTAATTCCTAAGATCTCTCTCTCTCTCTCTCTCTCTCTCTCTCTCTCTCTCTCTCTCTCTCTCTCTTATTTTTTTTATTTTCGGTAAAAAGCCTCTTGATCAATATTCTTTAAATAAAGCTCCGAAAAGTTCCGAGAATTGACTAACCTCTAGCCCCCGTGCTTCGTGAAGTAGTCATTAAGAAGATACGAATGTTAACGTTTGAGACATCTCTCGTAGTATCTTAAATCTCTATACAATAAAAACATTGAAAACGCTTTGAAATTGATACACCTAAAGGTTTGCATATTGACTGATAACTGGTAACGCTGGGGGTAATTAATGACGGATCCAACCTAAAACCCAAAGAAAATAACTGAAAACTTGTCATTCCCTCCCTCGTGTAACGGTCGAACATATTCAAACAACGTTTCTCAGAAAAATGTCTTAAATGCATTATATTTTCATTTGCCTTGTGAAATTCACACAGCTGAGAGCTTGAGAGCCGTTACGTTCATAATTGACTATGAACGACAAAAACCTTGTCACTCCGTATATGAAAACATATTAAATGCAATACACAATCATAAAATGAATAATATTACATGTATAAAATGAATAATATCTATGTTGAAATGTATAATATTACATTATACAATGTATAAGATGACATGTATACAATATATAAATATATAATATAACATGCACACACTGTATCTTAATACATGTATACAATGTATATCATTACATGTGTATAATGTATAATATGAATGTTCTTATAGCTTATATCCATATCTTGAATATTTAACACTTCCAACAACGCAAACTACAGATACAATTTTTCCAGCTTTGACATCTACAAAACGAGTAACGTTTTGTTATGTGTAGAATTTTCAAAACTTTAAAATTCGGCACATGACAATGATAACAGGTAATAAAAAATACAAGAAACTGTAAAGTAACTTTAGAACAGGTACCCCTGTAGTTGACATTATTAAACCAACCAAATCATGAAAAAACTTTTTTTATTGAAACAAGTTTTATAAGAAAATGCACAGCTGTATTAGAAATTATGATAATAAATCACCATACCAGACGGACACTAGACGTAGCCACGAATAATATCCAGGTGTGTGGTTATATAACTTTTTATATATTTTATTCATTTATTGAATAAACAGTAATTACCATCATCATCATCATCACCCGAAGAAGAAGAAGAAGAAGAGAAAGAAGAAATGAAAGAAGTAGAAAATATCATGTATAAATAAAATATGTATTATTCACAATTTAAGGAAACATATTTGTCATGGAAAGGAAAGTGCTTTTGTGCACGTACACAATTGTGTAAAAGTAATCATTACGCACGCCAAATGTAGTGTTATGAGATATTTGTTACAGCTTAGACCAATTGAATTTTAGATTTTTAGATTTTTTTAAAAAAAATAATTATGCGGTAAACGTATTCTAAAATGGATTGGTATTTCATAGAAAAATGTGTATCCTGTTAAAATGTATAATTTAAATGAACAAATATATCAACAGGTTAAAAGACCGCAGCTGGAATCCGGGTTTTATTTGGCCGAGTTGTAAATATGTATAAATACAGTTGTCAGGTCTAAAAGTATTGTCTTCCAGATCAATTGAAGGAAAGGTAAGATGTATTATTTTTGTTTCCTTCATATGTTTTGATCTTGTATTATTTATTTATTTATTTATTTATTTATTACCATGTTAACATTAAGTGTGATCTTACAGGTTTTAGTAACTGTCAAGTGCAAAGCGGTTCGGTTGCATTTTTCTGTATATTCTAAATAACAGCATTACAAACTAGATATTGAGACGACAAAGAGCAGTCTTATTGCATTGAGTTATTTTTGTGTTATGTTGTAGTATTAATAACGTAAGCATATAAAAACATGTGTCATGTGCATTTTTTTATATTTTATTTAATACGAATTCAAAAATAAGTACATTACACATGTATGGGCTACACACCCTATACATGCATTGTAAAGACAAGAAAATGCCTACCGTTTTCGCGTGACTTTTATTTTATTCCGATTTCCGCGACTCTACCATATTTAGCTATTATGATATCACCAAAGTACAAACCCGATCTATTTTGAAGATTGACGAAACTCTGTGTAATTAAACTGTTTACTTTTTTATCTTTCTGATGACTGAAAAATTTGTTTATTTTCTTTCAGACAATAAATGATATGAAAGTAATTAAAATAAAAATTGTTTTAGCTTCGATTACTTAACATACATGTGTTTTAATTTTTGAATTCGAATTTTAAGATGTTTCGAAGAGATGCCTCAGAAAACGCTATTTTACAAAACAGCTACCGAGTTATCCAAAGGTTTAAAGAATGAGACTTTTTAGCTACCGTTTCATGTCAGATGTTTTTCATTTTGCAGATTTATTATTACAAGATGCAAGTTCTAATAGCGGTAACCCTGGTGACACTTGTTGTTGTAACAAGTAATGTGAGTGGACTTAAACCAGGTATTTTTCGCCTCTAATTTATTTGTTTTCAAACATTAACAGGATGTAGTTTGATATTAAAATTGCTTTCGACACGACAAGGTACCGAACGAAGTAACTACCGTTCGGACATTATGCAATGGTTAAAACTTGTTTTAAAAACAACATGTTCGATTTTAAGGTCATTTGACACACCTTTACATTTAATCAACAAGATATAAAAATTTGTATAATTGTTTTTTTTTCTGTTTAAGCATCCATTTTAACCTTATTTACATAATGCAAGCTTATTATAGATTTTGGAACAAAGATAAGTGAAAATGTACCTCCTGTCAGCAAACAATATGTTTTTAAGTTTTAATCCAAATCAACGACTTGTATGCCCTTTTTGTTAATACTTATCATACGTCGGTTACTAACAATGTTCTTCCGTAACATATTATCTCATTTCAACTAACGTAAATTCGTATGAATATGTGATTTACCTTTGCTACATGGATTGTCTATGAAATACGTTTAGTAGACATTCTGACTAGCAGCTTGTTTCCTCGCTATATTAGGGGTCTCGGTAGACGATCTTAAGCACGTGCTTAAGATTCACAATGCCTCTCACCGCCTAGGTATAAATCCCACCCTGACAGATCAAAGTGTGAGACAGTTTATTACTTCGCGTGGTTTACCCAGGATATTCCAGTTTCCTAGAGCATCCCTGAACTAAGCGCCTCGAAAGAAATGGGAAAAAAATCTTGACTGGGGCGTAAAATATCATTTAGCCAATCCTTCGCTTTATCATAAGGTAGATCGATGTCGTTAATTAGAGCTACATTAAAACCAAAATTTTCCTTTACATAAATTTATGAATTTTGGCAATCTTAACGGTACTATGAATAATTTCTTTGACAAAACTAAATACAGTTGTTATTTGGCTTGAAGTGGTCTTCAAAATGACATCATTAATTCCAGTTCTTAACAATTGATGAAACAATGAAGCTTACAAATTTTCTATATATTAGTTCAGGACAATTGAAGTTAAGAAATAATTATGAAACTGGAGTCAGTTGTTTTACGCCCTAGTAATTATCAAGAATATGTTTTACAGGTTTTAAACGTCAATTCAACTTTCACGATTTCATATTTTAAATACTGACAAGTAAAACAACCGGGACTTGGTTTGTATATATTTTTATCAGGAAGCAAGGTTTTAAGCCAGGTCAACTTTGTTCTTTTTACAGATCAATTACCGATACCTCCAAGAAATGGATGTTGTGAGAGAGGAACAATGTCAATATCCCTTTATAATAAAGGGTATTCTTATGGGAGTGTCAAAGGAATTGGAAAACCGTACTTTACCCAACAGAGAAATAAACCTCGTTGTAGCACAATGGCCCGTCTAAAGGTCACCTTTGAAAAACCGCCATTTTTTTGGAGGAATAAATGCCTTACTAAACCACAGTGTGGAAGAAAAATGCTGCAAGTGGAGTTATATCTCACTAAACAAAGAAAAGACTGGATATTTAACATTGGCGACAGTCGAACAAATAATGGCTATGGTAAAGTTTTATATCTCATCCTTCCTACATGTTTTATAGCTCCAATTATAAAAAAAGGTCATTCTATTTTCTCACTGTAAAATCCCCAATACATCTCAGTGCAGTTTTTATAGTGACCCGCTAGATCTGCAATCAAACAGGAAATATGAACTTGGTTAATGAATAAGCTGCAGTTCTGAATCAAGCTAAAGCGGATGTTTTAAACGACTATTTTGTTAATCAAACTTACTTAAATGATACTGATAAATGTCTTTTAATTATTAATTAATCTAATAATCTCATAAAAAATATAAACATAAAGCTGAATTTTATTGAGACAGTCATTGATTTCAGTATGCTTAGAGTTTTCATGATAATTTTTTTTAATTTCAGGCGGTGACGGAGCAACCCAAACAAATGACGCCGAAGTACAGGGTAAGGGCACCAGTTTCGCCGCTTATGTCAGCGACAAATGCAGATTTCCTAAGAAACAGCCTCCGTTGTCGTATGTTTTTAAAAACGCTCTCGGACCAGGCGTGTATAAAATTACAGTGCAGATTGCTAACGAATTCGTTAGGGTCCAGAATAACAAAGGTCTTAACAAGTACATTTGTTCTGACTGCTTGTTTGGACTAGGTGGTCAGAGTGACAAAGAAGGCAGTGTTAATTACGACGTATATGTAGCACTTAACAGAGTCATCGCCGGCACCTACAGGAACGGATATGGGGTTTGCAGGGCAAAACTCCAATGGAAATGTCCTTCCAGTCGAAAAAAATAAGAAATATATTGTCAGCTACAGTTTATTTCCAATCCGAATGTCTGAATAAAGAAATAGATCTTTATATTTGTCAATTTCTTCAGTAGTGATCGAGGTACTATGTCAAAATATAAAGCAATTTAGTTGGCCGTTAATGCTCAAAGGTTCGTTAGTTTAAAGCTGCATTAAGTTTTTCAATTTACTGAATTTTGGTCACTTGTTATACGATTATTATTGTAAGCTTGGAGCGTGCGCACGGATGCACATTAACTTGAATTAATCAAAGGAGAAACCTGACAAATTGCATCAATTGTTCGTCATTAATATCCAAAAGTATTCGCAATGGTATTATTAATCCCTTAAAGAGTCACAAATGACAAATGTAAGGAAATTCTATGTTTAATTTTTTGTATTTAACCGTTTTGTGAGTTGTGTAAATGACCCGGGTTTTTCATGACGTAACTATGTTCTAAAATTAGATACCACAGGCTACAAATTATTGCTATTTCCATATATTTATTCGAGCTTTTATCGTTGATCAAATGTAACATTGTTCATTAAGAAAATAATTTAGTAGATCAGCACCGTTTTAATTTTTTCATTGGAAAACTTAATGCAGCTGTAACCTCATCATTAGTGAAAATTTAAACATAACATTTTCACTTGACTTCACTATTGTATATTTTAGTTAATTTAGAAAACATCGTCTTAAACATAAAACGCGATATTTTGCAGTCCCCAGTTTTACAATCTTTTACTTAATTGAGTGTACACTCAGCTAAAAATTAGGAAATTTTTCAATGTCAATTTTTAAGATATTACACAGTAATAATTAAATATTTATTGTTATGTTCAATTGTAGATTGTAGATTTGTTTAACAAAACAAAACATTATGTCATAAAATTGATGAGAAAAATTCGGTATATTTGAGTTGAGTGTACACTCAATTTAGTGAATGATAGTGAAACTGATCCCTGATTCACAAGTTTAACAGAGCTTTTAACAACCAGATCCCGACCTATACTTATGTGCTGTGTTATGAGGACAAACCTTGTTATTCAGAATTTTATGTTATGAACGGTACAATGTACTTGAACTACCGGATATATCAGCAGATTGGAAGGATCGTTTACGCTTCTTAAAGTAGATTGCATAATATTTAAATTCATTTTCTTAAAATAATAAGTATTTTTCAAATATTCTGGAATGCTATTTCATAGCAAAATTGTTAAAATTAAATTCTTTTACTAAAATTAATCTTTGTACTGTAATGTCATACTGATTGCTTTCCAGTGTGTGGTTTTCGAAGTATGAAATCATGATTACAAAGATTGTGTAGAGTGAAACAAATTTGCAAATAATTTAGATATTATTGCTTTATAATTATAATGGCAAAATCATTTACTTAATTTTGACTTTGTAGTTCTGGTGGCTTATATCAGGTCGACAAAAAAAATTGACGATGAATAATATTTTTGGATATAAAAAAAAATTAATGTTTAGAGCGAGCGAAATTTCATTGTAACTACCAAGCTAGGCATTTACTCTTCTTCTAAATGTTGACCATAACTTGTGTTGCAAGATCTTCCGTCATGCACGTGGTTCTTGTTAACATTAGTGCTGAAGAACATTTCATCTCGTTGTAAAAACACAAATGAGGCATATTTAAAATAAAGTCTCTAACGCAGAAAAAAACAAGAAGTAGCTAGAATCCAAAAACAATGTATGAGTATAAAACTTAAGAGTGATTCCACTAACATATTTTTACACATCTTTTATAAGAATAAATATGTAGTTCAAAGCATTTATTTGGAAAATTGCTAGTATAAGCTAGAACAAGGAACGAATCAGGATATAAAATATCGAAATAAAAGAAGACAAGATCAACTTATAAAGATTTAAAACCCTTGACAGTCACTTGATTAATTTGTCCAGAGTTGTGCTGAAAAGTAACTTGTAACAGTAATTAATTTTAAACTGTGGTACATTAAACATTTATATAAGTCCCACTATATCAAAAATGAACCAATATACTTTTTTTATCAATTTATTCCCAACAAATCACCATTTTTAACAATTGAACTTTAAAAAAGGAGTTAAATTGTTATAACTTCAACTTTCGTGCAGAACTAACTAAATAACATCCCTTGTTAAAGTTAAAATGTCTCTTGACATTTTAATAATTTTTTATTGCAATTTTTCAAATATTATCTTGCTTTTAATGCTTACGCTGTCGCTTATGTCTTTCAGCCAGATAAATGACGTAACATGCCCTTTACTGTACTGATTGTATTTATAGCTCAAATGAACACAGTTGCTGTCAGAAAAAAATGTAAAAGAATCGCAAATATACACATACTGTCTGTGTATAAAACCATAAAATAGAATAGATAGTACTGAAAATAAATTATAGAATTGAATTATCTTCTCACTTCATCTCAGACAGAGGA
Source organism: Tegillarca granosa (assembly GCA_029721355.1). Taxonomy (NCBI): domain Eukaryota; kingdom Metazoa; phylum Mollusca; class Bivalvia; order Arcoida; family Arcidae; genus Tegillarca; species Tegillarca granosa. The sequence continues at coordinate 8,454,891 of CM056595.1, forward strand.
ACAAGAGAGCCACGAATCGCAAAGATGTTATTGTTTTTTTAACCATAATTCTAATAACTGAAACCATTTTTTTTCAAGAAGTGTAGCCAATACAACAAAATAATTTTTGTTTTTTAAAGAAGATGAACAAATGTCGGTCTATTCTTAATTTATAAAAAATCCACAAACTCCGTAAAATTTTCCCTTCGACCGAAAACAATTCACCATTTTATCCTTGTAAGGTATGGACTTTTTAATTTTTGTTCAATTAATAGTGATGTCAGTAAAATCTGCATGATTATTACCTCACTCTTCTAGAGTGTCACTACCATACACTTCTTCATCTCTTTTATTTTATTTCTATCTTTAAAGGCTTGTCTTAAATACTCAAAACCACGAAAGACTTGTCAAAGGACAATCAAATTTGTTATTTACAAATAAGATGAAATAAATGAAAAAATACAGCCAAACATAAACCTACAATGAATGTCAAAATCACAATCCCAAAAGCAAAGGAAAAACATTAAAAACTGGCTAATTCAGGTAAACATATGAACTTCCATCAAGTAAATGGTAGGTGCACCAGAAGGGTAAACACCTCCTGCCTCACAAGCTACACTTAATTAAAAACGAACATGGAACTATTGGAGATCAAATCCATATAGGATTATGTTAGATACAGCGACTACATACTTAACAATATTGTAATATAGCCCATAAACTTTTTGAGGGCCTCGATAAGCCAAGGCTTGAAATATCTCTGAGTCAACATTTTTGTCAGCAGCTTGCTTTGATATGATACACAATATGGAATCGATGTGAAACATTTCTATTTTAATAATTAAATGCCGTGATAACGTCCCTAAGGTATAGTTTGTCAAATGCTAAATATCCTTCAGAAAAGAACAACTCTGCTTTCTTTTATCATAAAAAGATAGTAAAATAAATTGCAATTGCATCCAATTATCATTCATGCTTTATAAGGATAAAAAGGTGGATTTGAATCACATAAAGCATTTTTAGTTAGTAATGAATTCTAAAAAATGTTGCCAGGTTCAAGTTTAAATCTCTATGGTTAAAAAGACGTAAAACTCAGGGAAATAAAATTATTATGAATGCAAGCTTAGATTTATTATTCTAAATAATTTTATGTGACAAATTTCTTTATTTATACACCATTTCCTTAAACTGTAAAGTCAAAGTCGTTGGGAAGGCAAAGTAAATGTGGTATGTATCAGCCCAGAATAGTCATAAACGACACCAATAAAATGAATATGGAGTAGTTCAAATTTCTAACGGATAATTTTATGTGTTTGAAAACTTTCATATATAACGTTTCTGTTTTGTTTTTAAAAATCTGCACCATTTAAAATCTGATGTACCCCAAAGCCGACCAACCAACCAGAAATCAATAAAATTTTACAAATAGGCAAACATAAATATCGCCCTTTATTATCTCATGAGGCACAAACAAACCAGTCCATGTCCAAATGACCCCCCCCCGCCCCAATAAAAAAAGGTAAAATAGGTAAAACATAGCAACAGTTCAAATTAATGAATCTAAAGTTCAAAAATTACAGAAATTTTGATTCCAGCTAAGGAATGCTTTGCATTAGGGAACAAACCTTAGTTTTTAATAAATTTCAAAAATTAAGACGGCTGAAAATTTTGCTAAATGGTATATTTTCTAACAGCACTAACTACTGCCTACTGAGTTATGGATACCCTCAGGGAGTTTACTCCAACAGCAGCTGTACCCGCTCAGGGGTAGTAAATATATAACACAAATACCTGTTACTTTTTTATGTAAGTTAATCTCTGAAAAATTCAATTCCATTTAAGTGTTATTTTTAACTGTTTGGCTTATGTTTTTTATATATCTTTATAACCTAGTGTCACTGATGAGGAATGATTTTCCGAAATGTGCACATCTGGCACATTAAAATTTAACAGGTATTTGTGTTATATATTTATAATTTGTTACAGGAAAGACTTTTCTGTTTTCTTATTAAAAGTAATATACTTAATAAAAAATAAACAGATTAAAATAAGTTTAAATTTCCCGCATTGGCCTTTAATCTTTTACTTCATATTCAAAACTTCTTCAAGTCTGACGTTTAGGGACAATATCAGCGAGTCGCTTCGTTTCCAGATTTGTACCTCTTATGCTGACATTTAACCAAACTTAAACCGTCAAATAAGTATCTTTGACTGGAAAGTTTATGTTTGATTTTATAAACACTTGTGTTTTTACAACCTGCGGACTCTACGACTACAATTGTAGAATTTTATCAAACAATATGATAGACGCTTTTAGTAACAACTTTTTTACGAAATGACATTAAATTGTATTTGTAATATAGGAAATACAATTAAAAAATTCCATTTTATCAAAGGTATTTGGTTTCTTGCTAATTACATAAAATATGTAAACAAAATATTTATCAGCTGTTACAAAACACGCAACATAAATCCGGTACATGTGTATTTGTTAATTTTTGATTCATTCGTCGTCGATTGATATTAGACGTCGGAAGCATCAAAGGTAAGCACTTTACAAATATACAAACATGACCTTAGTTTAGAACTCTTCCTCAAATCTCCATTTAAGTTTCTTGGAAAAATTTTATTTGAAAAACTACGAGATTGTAAAACATAATTTAGAATTTAGTTCAATAAAAGCTGTGGCCGGAAACGAATTGTAAAACTGGACTCGAAGACCATTCAAAATTGGAAAGTATTGTCAATATTCAATTCCATGACGAGTTTTTTTGGGTAAAGATTATGCAAGAAGGGATAAACCATAAATGTTTTTAAAACTATGATTGTAAGAATATGCTTAAGTATTTGTGATTATGAGCATATTTAATTTAAAGTATATAAACTAATTCTGGGTGTCATGTTTTACAATGTTTTTATTTTGACTATTTGAATTAATTAATGGAAATATATGAAATATACATATTTATTGGTATTCCTTTTTTGATATTTTTAATGAACTTTTCATAAAAACTCAAAATTTTTAAATTTACAATGTTGAAGATTTTTTCTCTCTTTTTTAAAGTAAAATAAATCATTCAGCATCAATCGCTAAAATATTTGAAGAATGCTTTAAAAAATCACAATTAATTGACGGTTTAAGCTCAAGATAACATCATTATTAATGATTTTATCGTTAACCCTATTTACAGCTATTAACACCAATCTTGGTACCTTTCAAATATGTCTCTAAAATGAAATTTCCTTTTGACTAAAAGTTTTTTCCCCTTGAATTTCAGCCACATTTAATAAAGTAAATTTGAATTCAATCGATCAATTTCATCTAATCCTTAATTATAAATACACACAATGGTTTAATAAGATTTTGAAACTTTCCACTTACCGAGAGTGATTATAAATTAGAAGTTATCCGACGAACAAATCGACATTTCGACCGAACCGGGGCGGGGAATAGTTACCAATTTCGGACTAAATAAAAAGCTTAGTGTATTTGACATTTGACATATCCGATTACGAGATAAGTTGTTCCCCATGTATATGCTTTTTATTTATATTTGCAGATTTAAAAAAAATGATTAAACTAGTCCTTGGGGTAGTGATTGTGGTAATGCTCGTGATATCAAGTCATGTTAAAGGTCTAATGGGACGTGAAGGACATGGTATGTATTTTTTTTATCTTGATTATACCTTGCAGAGCATTTGTGTCTAGAGTGATTAAAGCATCTTCCTTCAAATCCAAGATATCTAACCCGTTTACAAAGAGTGCTAAACACTTTTTTCCACCAGTGTTTTTTCTCAGAATAGTATATTTAAAAAATTAAATATCGTAATTTTTTTTTGTAATCGTAGGTCAAGATGCACTTTGCGTACTTTAATTGGTCACATGATAAAAATTAAAATATACACAAAATTGAAGAAATACTAATAATCATAAATATTTATTAATTATACATGTAATTATTACAATTACGTTTTGTAAAAATGTTTCATATTATACCACTAGTGGTAAAGTGCATACATATTTTGTTGTAACTTTATACACTTATGTTATGATGAGATGAGGAAACGTCGTTAAATATCTTTTTCAAAATTTTCTTTTTTTTGTACGGACAGATACATGTAAATTGTATAAATGTTGTGTAAAAGGCAAAATGACCATTAATCTTCGCCAAAGTGGAAATTTTAAAGGCCGTATTCCTGGAGTAGGGACACCAAGTTTTATTCGTCAATCCTTCTCGCCAATCTTGCAGTACCATGGCCCTCGTAAAGGTAAACTTCAATAGGCTTGGTAAGGGGAGAAGTGGATGTCAGCGAAAACCGTTATGTGGGAGACGAATGCTACAGGTTGATTTGTTTCTCCATAGAGAGAGAAAAGACTGGATCTTCAACATTGGAGACAGTTCAACAAATAATGGCTGGGGTAATTGATATAATAATTCAAATTGTACAATGCATAATTATAACCACACTTTTAAAAAATGCAATAAAAGGTACAAATATACAAATATCTACATTCACAAACATTTTAAACCTTTATGTTTAATAATTTAAACGTAAGGATATAAAAAAGAAATTTTTAAAGACTACCTTATTTCAGGAAAAAAAATTTATTATTTTATTTTTTTAACTTAAGGCGGTGACGGAGCAACTCAAACAAATGATGCCGAAGTGCAAGGTAAAGGCACCCAATTTGCAGCATATGTAAGCGACAAATGTAGATTTCCAAAAAAGTCGCCGTTGTCTTACATATTCAGAAATGCCCTTGGTCCTGGAGTACACCGCCTTTCTTTGGAGATAAGTAATGAGTTTGTTCGGGTCCGAAACAACAAAGGTCTAAACAGGCACATATGCAGGAAATGCTTGTTTGCGCTAGATGGTCAGAGTGAGCGGGAAGGCAGAATTAACTACAAGCATCTATGTCGCCCTAAACAGAGTTGTATCTGCCACCTACAGAAGAGGATATGGAATCTGTAAAGCTAAACTTAGATGGAAATGTCCGCACTAAGCAAGTTATGGGGAAGATTTTAAAAAAAAAAAAAAATAGAATAACCAGCAAAAACTTTTTAGATTTTAATTTATTTATTTATTTTAAAAAATTAATCTGACTTTCTTTTGGCTTGTAAGTGAAATAAAATAATACTTCCCTTAAAACCTTACTCAGTATAGAATAAAACATTGCAAAGCATTACAATTTGTTGGATTTGTTTTTTAAATAAAGTTGATGAAATTTTGAGGTTACTGATAGCAAATTTTCGATTTTGACTGAATATACTAGCTTATTTTCAATTCCAATTCTTAAACAAATATGTCGAAAAATGGAGATGAAGCAGGAAACGATCCTGCCCAGAAAACGATAAAGAACTATAACGGTAATTCATTTTTCGTTAATATTACCACTTGCACTACAGAGATAGTTACATCTGGTGAAAGACAATTAGTGTCGTATTTAAGCCTTTATGTTGACTGACTCAATAATCATTTCAAATCAAACATAAAACGAATTTGATTTTGTTGATTTTGTCGGATAAACCCTTTCATCTTCTTCTCCTTCAATACTCACTGTAAAATGCTGGAGAAAATCACAATGAGAGTAGAAAACATGAAAAACCTGCGGTTAATTTTTCGTATATTTAGTTTGCTACATAAAACAATAATACTAATAGCTCTGAAGATATGGTAAAGATGCTTTATATTGTAAACCAAATGCCTAACCATATCAGGTTTGATTGGAGATGTTCATCTGGTTCGTCATAATAAGATCTTCAATAAACCTAAGCGAATGGCCAAGAAGCATAATCTTAATTATAAACCAATCCGTTTTCATCTCCGAAAAGTAGAACACGTTCATTTAATCGGTTTCTGTAATAGTTTTAATATACATAGTATCAATGAAGATCGTAAAACGTTTACTCAATACAAAGGCGCAAACAGTCTTAATGGTGGATTTAAAAAATACTTTATATTTCAAATTTTGGATAAAGGATTTATTAGCCATTGGAATTTAATGAGTTAGATGTTAAAAGATCTAAACTTGTTTTTCTTGAACCTCGTCCCTTTATCCCAGTGTGCCATTAGATCAAAGCCTATATTATATTTAGAGACAAAATGTAGGATGTTTAGTGTTTTACAAAAACCATAATCACATCACTTGAGACTATTATTATTATTATTTCCAGCCTGGGGTTGTAGGTCAGATACAGACTGATTGTGGCATGACTTTTCTTACATATTATTTGTCTCGCCAGCAGTTTATTGTATTTTGGTGTACAAAAAATATTTAGGCTTGAAAGTTTATTTTACTTAATTCTTTTAATACGGTTAACAGTGTATCGTCTATGACGTCTAGTTCCTTTAGAGATGGATATTCAAGCCATGTTGAAGACTGTATATAACTGATTAGATAATTATCTCTTATAAAACAAAATATGTTTAAGGTTTAGCTGGATTTTATTCTCGAGATGTTCTCCAAACCACATTTTAGAGTCCCTTTTTACATGCATGCATTTCACCACAACGTTAAATATGGTTATCCTGTTTCTTTAGCCGTCCAGTTTGTTTTGATACTGTTTTAAAAATCGCTGTTGTTGTAAAAAAAAAACGTGGAATATTCAAAATATAAGAGATTTTGTAAAAACAAAAGCAACTTTGTAACTGTTTGATTCATCATCACATTTGCATAAATCCATCTCACTAGCAAAACAAATAATATCAAAACATATTTAGTATATATACCCTTTATTTTATTTTGTTATGTATCCATACAATACTAATTAGCATGATTCATCAATTTCCTCAACTGAACATCCTTCGTGTATACATTCCTCTTTCAGCGAAGTGGCTACTATTTCCCCTACAGTACAACCACCATTGATACAACATTCATAATAGAGTACTGGAAATCAAAATTGTATACATAAATACACTTAAAAGCAAAATATTGATAACGCATTTATTTGAATTAAATATCAAAGAGATGATTCATAGAATTATTGTTATAATCATTACATGTAATACTACCACTCACCGTCGCACAATCGTTTGCTTATTTTCAAAATGAGGATTGATGAGTTATTTTTCCAAATTGACTTAAAATTAAATATGATATGTTTTCTTTTTTAAACTTAAAACATCGAATATTCTAATCTTAAATGTTAAGACACAGCTTGCTTTAAAAGCATCGAAACAAAGACATAAGTTGCTAGAGTTTGATTTCATTTGATGCTTTATTTCTATTTTGTTTATTTAATTGCTTATAGCTTATTCTTTATTGTTTGGTTATGACTTATGTGCCTCTATCTTTTTAGTTTTTAATTTTAATTTTTTGTTTTGTTTTTGCTTTTGTTTATTTATTTATTATTATTTGATTTTTTGCTATGAATTCACTCAGTGTTTGTTGATTTTTAAGACTTTTTCTAATTTTATTATAAGGTTGTAGTGGATAATGTAATATTTTATTTTGTACGTAAAGAATTAATAATTTATAATAACAAATAACAGCTTATTTGTGTACATAATTATCGTCATGACAAATGCTTTTCTCAACGGCAAAAAAGTCTTATGACTGAATTCAAAATAATAATAAGTCAACGTAATTACATCTTTTTGATCTTGATGATCTTGATTTGAGGAATGCCGAAACTGCTCTCTTCTCATGAGAAATCACATGACGTTTTCCACTCGCTAAAAATATATTAATTATTCCATCGCTGGGTTAACAAAATATTAATAAACATATGAAGATAGTAAAATCTTTGAGCATTTTTTTTGTATTTTCATGGTTACTTAAAATCTCGGAATTTCTCAAAGTTTAAAACGAATGAACATTATCCCTGTGTATTAAAGAACATCTTTAAATTCCAAAGAACGCGGACCTACTTTTTCTGTATGTCGTGAAGAAAAAAAAAGAATAACGAATGGTTGTAGTTTTTTGGACTTGGGATAATATGTTCCCTGTTATAAATACATAAAATGCCTGATATATCCCCATCGTTGCAACTGTTTTTCCAGAATTTCCACCAAAAAACAAATATATTTAAAATTAAAAACGAGTGCAAATGAAATCCCATTTTAAAGTTGATTAAAAACATAAGAAAGAATTTACTATCACGAAAAACATGCAATAAAAGAGAATAAATAAATAAATAAAGAAAACAGACAGAGAAACCAATACATTATAAAAATAAAATCTCATTTTGCATGATAGACTGTTTCTTACGTGCACCACAACAAACACTTGAAATAGCTCTCTTTAAAGTATATGTGTCATAATGAGTCCCGACGCACACCTGAAAAAAAAACAAATGTTTGAAAAGGGAAACAAATCTCACATGTAATGGCTCAAAAGAAACACTATGAAAATTTTGCTTAAAGAGTACGTATAGAAAATCATCATCGTTATCGTAGTCGTGTTTATTTGATCATTGTTATGTGCGTGCTTTTTAGCTACAAATACAAAAAGTTCCGTTTTATATTCTTATTATCTAAATAAAATTCTATTCTTGTTGAAAATCAAAAATACAAATAAAATGAAAGTTCGAATATTTTGATTGTTTATCATAAATTAATTTATAAATAATAAACACTTGCCTCTGACAGCACAATAACTGTTAAGAACAATACGACGTAGCCCATCAATTTGTTCATTTTCACGACGGTCCTGATGCTTAGACGAACGGATACACAATCAGCCTAGTTTCTGTCGTTATTAAATAACAAACAGTTTTGCAACACGTTTTAGTTACATATGACAACATTATCTAAAATAAATACCTCTTGTCAATTCCAGAAAATGCAAATATTGGTAAGTTAAACATGTTAAAATCCCTGCGTACACAGAGAGTTTGATTGAAATGTGTACTATCTTTCGGGACAAATTATTCTAAGGTAGTTAGCACATCTCGTGGAAAAAAAATAAAACTAGGAAACAAGTATCCGCTGTACCTGGTGTTCTTTTCCCATTTGTGCATAAGTATTCCTACAACATAACAATTGCAATTGATATGGACAAGGACTGGTATGTTTGTTTCATTTGACATTTTATAAAACTTCAATGGTCAATTTCAAAAATGTCCTGGTATGCTGTTATCAATTAACGGTAAAAACGTTAAAATTGTAATATTGTTTCTTTATCCAGCAGCATAAAGATGACACCGATATTCGACAAGAGTAGATGTTGCTTTTAAATTGCCATGATATATGTATATGTATACGTGTGTTATAATATACTGTTATAGTCATGTAATCTAATGAAAGTATTACCGTCTTTTTTTAAAGTAATCCTGCCCTCGTTGAACTGACATGGGTTGGAGATTGTACCTTAAGTATCGTTCGGGTACTATTTCCTCCCGTAGCAAGAAAATGAGAGCAAAGTAACTTTAACAAAGGCAAAAAGAGATACTCATAGGTGTATCAGAATACATATTAAAACATGATATATGTATATCTGTAAAAATCGAAAAAAAATAGCTTTATATATATATACATATATATATATATATATATATATATATATATATATATATATATATATATATATATATATATATATATATATAAGCTATTTTATTTCGATATTTACATAATGTCTGACATAATTGTTTCGACAATTTAACAATTGTATTAAACTTCTGATTTTCCGATAAGTTTTTTTACGAATTGTAAGTGCTGCAAATACATTGTATCAGCTACAAATGTATTGGTAACAAGTTGTATATAACGAAAAGTTGAAAAAGTTAAAACTCTTTAACTTGTTATTAAGATGATTGTATTTAAGAATCGCATATAGTGGTTTATTAGTTTCAGATTTATCACCAAATGTGCCAAATTAATTTTTTCCTAAAGAAAAATTGGGTTTGCCGATTTACTTAAATACATTGTATTTGTAAATGTGCACATCTGGCACATCAAAATTTAACTGGTGTTTATGTTATACATCTAAAAGAGTTGTAACTTTTTAATATAAATAAAATAAATAAAAGGCTGTTAAACTGTCTTGGTTTGCTTGTCATTTGTACCTCAATGGGTTCAGTTTTTTAAATCTTTATGACATTTTCCATTTCAGTATTACTGCCACGGTATTGATCGCTCTTGGATCATATGCTATCTTACATTGTTTTTCTTGAGATTTATCGCTGAGTGTTCATAGGTAGAGTGAATATATCAAAAAACAGTACTGGAGAATACCTTAAATAGAACTCCCTATATAATGGACAACATTTCATAATTTTATAACGTGCTTAACGGAGATTCATACATACATTGAAAAATTTGGTCAGTAATCATGATTTTGAGCCCCATATTGAACTGGCACCAGAGTTAATATAATATAACATGGTTAAAGTATCATAAGAGGCTACCAAACAATCCATGAACTACATATACATTTAGTATTCCGTGACCCCCCCCCAAAAAAAAAAAAACAAACAAAAAAAACACACACACACACATTTAAAAATATAAAAAATTAAGAATAGGCGATATTAACAAACAATGAATCTACATCTATGCTCCTTATATATATATATATATATATATATATATATATATATATATATATATATATATATATATATAAGTACAACACGATTTTGTAAAGCATTAACGCTTTCATTACATCTTCAGACGCTTTACATAGTAACAAAGTAAATAATGAAGACGTCATTTAGAAAATACGACATTATAACATTACGATGACTTCATTATTATGGGAGAAAATTATGTTAGACTGTTAAGTTTTGGCATAAGGGTTCTAATTAAATATTTTTCTTTTTTTTTCTTTCAATTTGCATTGTCTGTAAATAATTTGTAAAACGGAAATTTATATATATATATCTTCGGAGCAGTCACTCCTTATACGGGCAAACGGCAGACGTAATGAAAAATTCACATGTATTAACCAAAACGATTCATTGAAGTTAAATCAACAATTAGACTTATCATTCTACTCTTATTAAAATTAAAATATTTTGCAACGTTTTGCTTATGTTTGAAAAAAGTCATAAATTCAAAACAAATATAAAAAAATAAATCTAAATGTTTTTAAACAAAAACATAAGTAGATAAAACTTTGTAAAGCAAACTCGTCAAATGCATTTTCTCATAATTAATAAACAATATTTTTACATTTTTTATATTGTAAATGAAATAACACACCACTTTAAATCATTCACAAAGATATTGATCATCACTCTATTCTCTGTATTGGTTTTAAACAGCAAAACGGCAATTCCATAAAAGATTGATGAGTAACAATTCAGGGCAAGTTAAAAGTTGAATTTAACCATTCATTTAGTATTTGCAAGACTTCATATTTGTTTTTAATTTTGATATTTGTAAGCTTCTATGGAACATTTTAGGTGTTTATATATAGGCAATATAAGACATATTGTGTGGAACGACAACGCAAATGTAGTAATTCTTTGTTTAAATAAGAATAAACAATATCAAAACATATCAGCAGAAACTTTTATTTTACACAGCAATGTATCAATACATCATGTGTTAGCAAACTTCATCAATTTCCTCTACTGAACAACCCTCATGAATACATTCCTCTCTCAATGTAGTCGATAATATTTCCGATAAATAGCAGCCACCAATGCAACATTCATAATAAAGCGCTGTAATTAAAAATAGAAAATGAAGTTAAACTTTCAAATTTAGGAAAGGACCCATGACCACAAATTGATATTTCAAAGATTTATTTTGCGACATTATGCTATGTGTCTGTGATTCGTCACAGGTGTTGTTCTATAGTAAAATACCATTTATATTTTATGGTTGGATGTTTAAATTAAAAGGTTCATCAACAAACTTAGTTGGTTTGTATTTAAATCTGTGAAGCTTTTACGGAATCGGACACATATACGGTTATCTAAATAATAAACGTTGCATGGACTATCGGTAACATATCTAGTTTTCCAATACTGGATGTCACAACTTACTTACGTAAAAGGCAGGCGTTTTACGTTTCACTTTCAACGTTATTAAAATTTTTATTTAAAAACTCTATTGAGTTGACTGGTTTCTCTAAAACATTTAAATTTCAATGTTCTTGAAAATGACTAAAAACCGATAACATAACCCTTATTATGCAGTTTTAACGTTTTTATCTCCGATTTTATAATCAAGTTAATTTATTTTTTGCTTATTAAATCTTAAATTCATTTAATTTTTCAGAGATTGTACCGTAGTATATTTTCCGGCTGTCAAAAAAGTCATATTCTATTTTTGTTTGCAATATTAATCACCTTGCAAAACTAGGGAGCTCCTAAAAGTTAACGTTTAAATGCATTTATGTTTATTGAAGTTTTCATGTTGATTGGTTATTAAATAATACCAGAGATGGTAAGACTGTGGTTGACATAATTTGTGCTTCAAAGAAGCATATTTCATAAACTTCTTCACTGAACGTAAATAGATAACGTTTAGACACTGTAAACCTTGCAAGATCAGTAGAATGAGAAGATGAAAAATAAAAATTGATTTTTTTCCGACTCTTAATAACGAACTAAAGTCGATATATTCAAGACCTTTACTGTAATACAAATCTTCATGATCTACACCATTATAACTGTAAAACACAAAATAATTACCTTTCTTTCTTCTTGAGAGCTTTGGTTTGAGGAACGCCGAAACTGCTTTCTTTTCATGAGAAATCACACCACGTTTTCCATTCGCTATACAAAAAACAAATTAACAATACATCATCTTTATTTAAAATTTTATAAACTTGAACACTGCTTTAACTGTTTACGTTTGTTTATTGTTTCTAATAAATGTTAAAACAAACCCACAAAAATAAGCTTAAACTAAATTATAAATGCAATATGTTATCATCTAACGTTTTGTCTGAAACCATTTTATTTTCTTGCTGCGTTGTGCACCAAATTTTTACCACTCTGTTGTTTTTGCAAATTACTACATAGATATCAAGAAACCAAGTCAATTTAATAAAAACTAAAAAAAACTTCAGTCTCCTGTTTTATTGGATTTGTTTATGTAGATGGCTGATAAATTTTCTTCAATGCAAACAGACGCATTATATATGTGTTTAGACGTCCCTAGCGTTGACAATGGAATCTAAATAATAAATTTGATTTACGTAAATTAAAGATCTAGATTGTCAAACAACAGAGGTTAAAATTTTTATTAACTTTTCGACTAGAATTAAATTTAATTGTTAACAATATCTTACGTGCATCACAGCAAATGCTTAAAACAGCCTTCTTTAATGTGTTCACGTCATGATAAACCCCTAGGCAATCCTGAAAATAACCACAGAATTTGTAAAGGCAAACGTGTTATCCTAAAACCGCAGTTTAATTGACAAATAACCCAAGCATATGTAATATTTGAGTAACAACTGCAGCATTTAAACAATACTTACTTTTTCCATTTAAAGCCTATATAAAATATTATCAGCTAACCATGCATAGTCCGTAGGTTATTAACTCAGAGCTAAAATCCGTTGCAAAATGAGTACCGGAATAAACCAAATTATAGTCTTACCTGTGACAGCACAACGACTGTAAAAAACAGTATGATATAGCACCGCAGGTTGTTCATTCTTCAGTCCTTTATAAAAAAAAAATAAAAAATAATTTTTCTGATCTACAATTTAATTAAGCATCACCAAAATACTTAAATAAGGTATTTTTAAAAATTAATTTCCACGCAAAGTTATCACATATTTCAAAAAGTTTAACTAAATATTTTGATCTTATCTGTGTATTCTCAAACTCTAATTTGCAACCAGTAATCTTTTAGATACTTTAACCGTGTCTTTTCTTGGTCCAATTTTATGTTCTTGTTATGAAAAAATTCAGAGAGAGAGAGAGAGAGAGAGAGAGAGAGAGCTCGAGCTACGAGCTTGATTGTCCAGCTTATTAAAAGGGTCGCTATGTACATCTATAGGTTTATTATATAATGACTGAAACGTTCCAAAGATTAAACGTTATCTAACGCAAATATGAATAAGTCAATATTTACACATCGTCAACGTTCCAGTTAATCATTAATTTTTTAAAATAAATGTGCATGTGTTTAGGTCATCATTTTTTAAAATAACAATGTTTACTGGAAGATAAAATGGAACAAAAGTATTTGTACGTGCGTGACATTGTTTAAAAATATTATACACTTGTCCAAAAATTAAAAGTTTATCAAAAATTAATTTCGACAGCGACATAATAATTTTTGTAATTTTGATTTCTTGTTAGACTGGCAAAAATTTATTAACTGTTTTATTAGTTCTTTTAAAATATGTCCATTTGGTATAATATCCATATGAAAAATATGTAGGTGTTGAAAAACAATTGGATTCATATAGTTTTGGAACTTTAGATTCAGTAATTTTCAATTGTCTTTTTTTTCTATCTTATAACTTTTCGGTCCTTAGTGTCACTGATGAGGAATGATTTTCCGAAATGTGCACATATGGCACATTAAAATTTAACAGGTATGTCTGTTATATATTTACAATCTATATTTACTCATAACTCAAAAGTAAATCATAATAAACGGTATTTTGAAGAATACGGAGATAATTAACAGTTGAACTGTTTTAAAATGATGTTTATTGTTAATATGAATGCAAAAACTTTGCAAGCAATCTGTATAACCCGCGTTAGCGCTTTATGATTGGCTTGCCATGAGAAGTTATTTTGCAAACATATTGGCAAAACAGTTTAATTGTAAAATTTTCGTTAAATATGTAAAAATAAATAATTCATTGATCTCAAGGCTCATATATTACCTTCTAAAACACATGCACATCCGAAGGAGTTTAGAAGACGCAACGACGGAAAACTTAGACCAAGAACATGATTTTCGACTGAAATACATGTAAAATCAACAAATAACAATAACATTTATTAATAGCATTTATTTTGTTGAAATTCAAATTATTATTATTATTATTCAAATTTATTATTATTATTATTATTATTATTATTATTATTATTAACACATTATGTTAAAGAATAATCGAGAAAATATCATCAATATATCTGAAAACATTCTTTTTTTTCAAAACAAACCCCCTGTGGTTCCCCCACACCAAAAATAGTGCCGATTAATAACTTCAGTGTAAACCGTCTAACCGGAATACCCATGTGACGCCATTTTAATTTTGGAGGTTGAAAGTACAAGAACTGAAGTTAGAATTTGCAAAGAAGTAAGTAAGAAGTGATAAATAAAACAAACATACCAGTCCGTGTCCACATCACAATCCCAAAAACAAAGTAAAAACTTTGCAAACTGGCAAAATATGTTATACACGTGAACTTCCATCAAGAAAGTGAAGTCGGGTGCTCCGGAAGGGTAAGCACCTCCTGTCTAGCTCGCTACACCCGTCAAGTGCAAGTCAATTTTGAGAATGAAAGGAACAAAGAACTATGGTAAGTCAAATATACCCAGTATAAATTGGGATAAAGTGACTACATACTTATCAACAATATTGTGATGACGGCCATAAAACTTTTTAAGAGCCCTGATTAGCCTAGGCTTGCAATATCCTTGTGTCAACAATTTAATTGTAAGTAATTTGCTTCGTTGCAGAAAGTCCCCATAGTGGAAACAAGCTCTACCGTACCATATGAACTGTGAAACATATACACCATACGCAGGAGAAGCAGGGATATTACTGCAAAGAAATGAAAAGTTGACAATAGAAAAATTGAAGTCATCACGTTTGTCGTATAGCTTCAGATGTAACCTTTCGTGGATGTCATAATTGAGGCATTTTATTTGTATTCATACTCGAAGCCACGTGGTTTTTGTGATTTATGGTCTATATGAATGCAAAAGCTCTCAAGCTTGGAAAAATAGGAATTTCACACAGCAAATGAATATAGTGATGAATAGTTGTGAAATGATTTTAAGCTTTTAAAACTTCGTGCCTTCGAATCGTATGATTGCATTGCATAAGTGTATCACAAACCACAAAATTATTTTTTAAAATAAAAAATATCGAAATAGAATGGTAAAGCTGTAAAGAAGCTTTTTTCATTTTAAAACTGTACTAAAAACCAAAATAAATTTCTTAACAATTACAGTGCAGGCCTGGAAAAAGTTAAAAAATTTATTTGATTCAACAATCGGCAAACAAGGTTCGTTATCCTAACCAATATCAACATTAAATTTAGTGCAAGAAAACTTAACTTCACTTCCCCGGTATCCCAGTCAAAGTCAGTGTAATGTCTATTGAACAACCTCTACAAATGATACATTCGTACAGGCGAGCCAACTACTTGTAGTAGCATTTGTCACCTCTTGGTACAACGTGATTCATTCCCTTTTAAGTAACTGGATATATCAAAATGATTTACTAATACCGAATGTAAGTAACAAAAAGGAACAACTCTGTCTACGAGAGCATATCCCAGATATTTATCAATATGGGAAGTTGGTGTCTTATTGCACTGATTAGCAGAGCTTCATGATTTATAAACATATGGTGTCGTATTTTAATTAGGTTAATAATTTCTAAAGTAACAACTATGATTCTTGTTGGTTTTATTTAAAGAAAAACAAACTAAACTGCTCAAACATTGCTATTTATTTGGTTTTGTATATAACCATTCAAAGTTTGTTAGCATACTTCACGAATTTCTTCGATCGAACAGCCCTCATGTACACACTCCTCGGTCAGGGTACTGTGCATATGTATTTCATATGAAGAACATCCATAGCTACCACAACATTCTGTGTACAAACCTGAAATATGACGATAACAATTCATTACTAAGAAAGGTGTCGATCCACGCCAGTCTATGTTGTATTATTATTTATTACTCTGTTTTAAGGAATCTGGTTAAAAAAGAATGAAATATAGTAATATATACTAAATTCTTTGGAAGAAGATGACAGTTCTTTTAACATCTTCATATACTTATGAAGACTTCACATGTAGAAGAAAAGACTCGCTATCCGTTGGCAGTGTACATGCCAGTCTAAAACTTGAAATTGAAAAAGAAGCAAAGGTATTAATGACGGAACGAAATAATTGTCATGCTTTTAAACTTTCCGCGAAGTTCGTTTACGTGTTTTGAACATATTTTTGCATTGCACGCTAAAATGTGAATTTAGATACATGTATTCAAAAAATTAACAATTTTTCCAAACTGATGGCCTTTATGACTTCATTGCAATGTAAAGACACTTGCTTACCTCTTCTGGATCTGGATACTGACGGTTTAAGGAATGTCAAGGCCCTTTTCTTTCTATTTGAAATAACTCCACGTTTTCCGGCATCTAACAAATGAGGGAAAATACATTAATCAAACATGTCAATACTAGAATACTAACTAATGTAACTAAACATTAATAAACTGCACCGTATATAATAAACTATTTACGACAAACGAAATACAATATACAATCTTGAATAAAAGACGCCAATTTTTTAGCTTTTACCGTATCGGAGTATAACAGGAATACCTAACAATTAAACGTGTTAAAATGATGTTCATTGTCAATATGAATGAAAAACTTCACCAGCAAATGCATTCATTTAAAAATTGAACTGTTTAAAAAAAAACATAATAATACGTTTCATTCATCCCAATTGTATTTCATCTAAAAATACCATTTATGACCAATATTGCACTAGTTCTTATATATTGATATAAGAACTAGTGTAACATCATTTTTGGAACTTGATATCCTCTTAAGCCATGATTCAAACGTCAGTGATTGTATCTGATCAGGGTCAACAACCTTATTCTCTTCTGAAGACTGGTTTGCATTAACTATTGTTATAACTTGATTAAACTTTTTGGTGACAAAAAGTGCAATATGAATTGGATTCGTGAGATCTCGGACCGGAACAAAGTTTGCGTACAAAAATCAATAGGTATTGTACGCTAACCCCCGAGGTTTATCGTTTTACTTCTATGTGAAACATATTTAACTATTGAACTGTTTTAAAATGATGTTCATTGTGTCAATATGAATGCAAAGACTTTGAAAGGCAAACTAATCATAACGCGCTAACGCATTTGTTATATTTTCGTTAAATATTTTTAAAAATTAGTAATATAATCCACAAATAAAAACACATTTATCTTACAGGTATTCAAATTATTATTATCATTTCAAATCTAATATCATGTTAATAAATCGTTCTTGTATAATCCCGTAAATACGCTTTTTTGTCCGTGTCGGCCGTGCTTGTTACCTATGATATTGTAGTGCCGGATTGTTGACTGCATTTTATATGTATTCATACACATAGTGGCAAGGTTTTTATCGTTCATAGTCTTAACGAACGCAACGGCTCTCAAGCTTTGAGAAATGGGAATTGAAAATATATTGCTATATAATAAATATCGATACTTACATGAGATGCAGCAAGTCCCTTTTACAGCTCTAAGTAAAGATAGAGAAGAATAATGAGTTCCTTCACAAATCCTGTAAATTACAAACAAACAGAAAAAATGTGATAATAAACAGGAGACTTTAAAACCACGTTCTACCAAAAAAAAAAAAAAAAAAAAAAAAAAAAAAAAAAAAAAAAAAAAAAAAAAAAAGAAAGAAAGAAACGATATATGGGTGGTGGTTGGGAGGGGTCGGTGGCCATGTGGTTTACAACGCGCGCTTATGAATCACACTCCCTTTAACTGTCTAGGTTCAAATCCTACTTGGACAGGTCCTAGTGTAAAGAAATTGGTCAGTTAGATTGCCGAAGGTCGGTGGTTTTCTCCGGTACTCCGGTTTTCTGTGCCACCCCAGACCTAAGTTGCCTTGATATAAATGAAAGGACCTTGACTAGGGCGTAAAACACCGTTACTCCACTCGACTCGGACGTAATATACAAAAGTCCGTCTGGTCTATTGAACGCTAGATAATGATTACCACCACCACAACAGAAAAAATAGTTGTCCACCAATATCATATATAATGTAAATAAAATGTCGACAGATTTATAAATCTTATATTTTTCATTAACAAAACATAAAAAAAGACATTAGCTTACTTGTAAAATAACAATAAATGCTACAAACAATATTGCATATATCTTTTTGTCCATTCTTCTGAAGCACTTGGTCTAGCTGAAAAAAGAAATGGAATAAAACATATAGCAATAATATAAAGTTGATCAATTCGAAGGAACTCAATTTTACTAAAATTCAAAATTAAAAGTGTATTCAGTATTGCAAACGCGGTAACTAATTCAATTGTTAATGTAAGTATCGTGCAAGGCGAGTCGGATTGATAATAAATTATAAAATTAACAGGCGCACTTGAATTCATTAGTAAACATTTGAAAGATTTCCTGAATTATCCAAATCAATTTAAAAATATTAATTAAAGCTTTATTTAAAATATGGCATTATTGTTATCAAAACTGATTTACGTTTGTGTTTTGTCAAAGTAAGGTAACTATCTAACAACTGAGGTTTTCACATTTATCACTGTCTAGAGAGAGAGAGAGAGAGAGAGAGAGAGAGAGAGAGAGTTTGCGTCAGTACGCCGTGAAAGGTCAGCTGAACGATTGATAAACACGTATTAGTTATATACTTACTTATCAAGTATTTCGACATGTTTGCAGTGTAACACCTTGTTACAGATAGTAAAAACAAATATTAGCATAATCATCAGTTTTGACAAACCTAGATAAAATCTCTGAAATGAGACATAGGAAACATTCACTGACAGAAACAAATGGTACAAAATGGTGTATTACACATATGTTTTCCATTTATTCAAACATGGGTCTACCATAAAGGATCTGATCTATGAATTGAAAATAAGTTTAATTATTACTGTTTTAAAGGTGCAACCCTTCAAACAGATGTAGAACTAAAAATGTTTTGAGCCTTTCATGAATAAGTTTTGTGCATTAGACCCATCAGTTGTTTCTACAATTACATTTCTGTCTTAAACGACTACTTTGCTATGTTTTCTTCCTTCATTTCAAAATTACTGGTCTTTCTCAACTATCCTTGGATCTCTGCTTTCGCTACCGATTTACTGATTAGTTCAATGACACTCTGGTGGTACTATTAAAGTCTTGACTGAAAACATCATCTATCCGAAACTATCTATTCCCTTTGATTTATTTTCTGATGACACTACGGAAACCTTTATTGCGGGGCTACGGGGTAGCAAAAATCTAAAGCGCATGCTTACAGATCGCTGTGCCTCTGATTTAACACCTAGGTTTAATCCCACTCTGGCAGATCCTAGTTTGAGAAAGATTGTCAGTTCGCTAAGTTTTCTCCGGGCACTAGGACCTCCAAACCATTCTAGAACTGAGTTGAGTTGAGTTGAATAATGGTGTTTTACGTCCCAGTCAAGAATATTTCACTTATATCGAGACGTCGCCAGCTATAGGCGAAAATGCAGAAATTCTGCCTGTGCGTTGCGCTGATGGCATTATACAGCAGGGTTCTTTATCGTGCCACGGGATCTCGTTTATTTTAAGCTTCCATCCTAAAGAACTATGACTTTCATTTCGTAATGCCGAGCACTTGGCAAAAGAACAGCCACTACCCACTTTCAAGTCTTGGGTCAGACCAGCCGGGGTTTGAACAAACGACCTACCACTTACGAAGCGAGCACTCTACCAACTGAGCTACCGAAGTGGTCATTCTAGAACAGACATCCGCTATACGTGAAACAATCTTGACAGAGGCGTACAACACAATTACTCCCCTCCTCACCCTTATTGCTCTTTTTTTTTTTTTTTTTTTTTTTTTTTTTTTTTGCAAAAAATAATGCAAGGTCTGGCTTTGGTGACATTTTGATACTGATTTTCTTTTGCTTTTATATATACTTTGAAAACGAATAGTCTAAGTTCTTTTCTCAAAGTACTCACTATTTTAGAATGAAATTAAAATTGTGACTTTTGGATGTACGAGTCTTTTAATGTTTATATCAAGTATAGAATTATTTTCACAAACATTGCTATTAATACACTGCATAGATAGGTCAAATTATCTGCCAACTCTCTTAGAAATTAAAGATAAAAAATAGTGACTGAAATTCAAAACTTATTCAATCAACTGCTTAGATTTATGACTTATATCTACCTGTAAGATAAGTTTTAACACTGCTCAGATCTGATGCAATTTTACTATACTGGTAAATAAACACAAACATAAGTGCAGCTTTGTATTTGTAAAACTTTATTTTTAAACATGAATGATTATCTATTATCAGACCTTCGGTTGTTTATATCATATTAACACAGGTAAACTTCCAAGCATGTTTATAGGAATAACTCTTGAAACAAGTATGTTGTAAACCAAACAGAAAACAGGAAGTGTAAGAAAGCCATTATCATTGTTCATTTATTATACTAGTATACACGTATTTCCAATATACAAGAAGTAGTTTTTTACTTAAAAAAGTTCTAATTTCAAATGGTTTACATCTCCTTGCGAGTGAAATCTTCCACATGATGGTCTACACATACTTTTCAATGATTTTATATCCTATTTAAAAGTATGGACTAGTGTTCCTTAAACAACAGATACTACATTATGATCACATATTAACAGTCTTTTCTCTGCACACACCTGTACATTGGTTCAATAGTAAACTTGCCAGAGATATAAACATACAACGCACTGCAAGTAAACTTCTAGTTGTCAACTTCACAAGATTTGTGAACTAAATTCATTAAAAATTTAAATTTACAATCATATGATCTTCTTATATGTCTTAGTTGAATTAACTTTGAGTTTAATGATTTATAAGAATATCAAATTCCAAAGTATAAAACAATGCTTAATTATGGTCTTTAAGTAATCTCTATTAGTGATATTCCATACTCATGATATTGTAATGCCAAAACTGTTTAAAAGGTTTAAACATTACAAGAGATTACCAAAGGGGTTCTATATGAAATTGGGAATGAAAATAACAAAAATCATCAGATACAACCATTAAGACAAATGGTTTGGTAATGAAACAGTAATACAATTAGGATTTGAAAATAAAAAAAAAATCTATGAATATAAAATTGTATGAACCATGTTATAAAAAACAAGAGGCCCATGGGCCTTAACCCTCACTTGAGGATATGTCCAAATTTGTTTGCAAAGTGCAAAAGACAATACCGGTATATTAGGTACAGAAACTTTACAAGTTTTCTCAAGTTAAAAACTGCCACAAAACTTAATCAGAAATATATCCAGTCACATTTTATTTATAAGTACATGTAGCTTATATAATATGCATGAAGTAACTGTAATGCAATGAATAATTTCCAAATCATTAACAAATTTCAGTATAATTATGCAGCTATGTCCTTGACCTTTGAACATATATGACCTTGAACCATAATTATATTAAAATGATCGCCATATCAATTCCTATAATATTCCAATATATATGCCTATACAAAACGTTAATAGTTTTCAAGATAATTAGCATTTAAGTCTTCTTCTGCAGCTGGGACCTTAACCTTTGAACATTTGACCTTGAATCATATATCAAGATGATCATCATATCAATACCTACAATATTCTAATATACCTGCCTATACAAAAAGTTAAAAGTTTTCAAAATAATTAGCAATTTGTCTTCTTTTGCAGCTGTGACCTTGACCTTTGAACATATGACCTTGAACCATACATCAAAATGATTGTTGTCACAATACCTACAATATTCTGATATACATGCCCATACAAAAAGTTAATAGTTTTCAAGATAATTAGCAATTTATATCTTCTTTTGCAGCTGTGACCTTGACATTTGATCATATGACCTTGAACCATATATCAAAATGATCGTTGTCACAATACCTACAATATTCTAATATACATGCCTATACAAAAAGATTTTAGTTTTCAAGCTAATGCACAATTTTAGTATTTATAAGCCAAAAATAGCATTTCAGGGGCAACAACTCCTATATGGATAATCATATAGTTACGAAACTTGGTACCTTTTTAAATTTTGTCGTGCTGAACATTTTAAAAATGTTTTGATTTCATATATCTCTTAATATTTGCAAGAAAATTGCCTAAAACTGCATAAATCACAAATTAGGTCTAACCTTGATTTGTGACCTTGACCCTAATTTAAAGGTCATTTCAAGAAAAAGTCAAAACTGAAAACCTCATGTCATTATCTGTTCAAATAGTCTAGTTATAACAATTTGAAGCCATTTTACAAAATTTTTTAAACACAAAAAGCGTAACCCTTTTATCGACCAAATTTCACGAAATGAAAGGCTTAAGACCCTAGAGAAGCCAAATATCACATCAGATTTTTCCTCCCATCATCGGTTTCAGAGAAGAAGATTTTTAAGATTTTTGGACCCTTAGGTTACATTGACCTAGTTTTGGTAGCCATGGCAACGCCATGAACAAATCTGAATTGCACCAGCCCATATATGCTTCTGACTAAGTATCATTGAAATCTGTCAAGCAGTTTTGGTGAAGAAGTCGAAAATAGGTGTTAACGATGCATGCACATACACACACACACTGCCATGCCATGACATAAGCTCACATGACCTTTCGGTCAGGTGAGCTAAAAATGAAATGTATTGAATGAAACCTAATGGTTGCTCATTTGAATAACATTATAACTGTCCTAAAATTGTTTAGAACCATGAAAATTTACAAATAAATGTCTGAGAAACATGGAATGAAGTGATAAAATCCATGAATGATGCTTTCTATTCAGTCCATCGATGAACACACTGTTGATTTGTACACACATAATAAAGTCGCATTCCTTTCTGTAAAACAATACAAAAGAAGAGAAATTAACAAAACTGAGATGGTTAAATGAAGTCACAATTACTGTAGAATCATTATTATTTGTTGGGTTAAAATTTTCTGGTTTTGCCTTTTTAAAAAATTCTGTTGGTAGAAATTTTTGTGGAATTGAGTTTTGTGAAAAAAAAAAATCCCATTGAGGGCAATGGTAATTGAAAATTTTCGATGACATTTAATTTTGTGGTTTTCAATAATCTAAGAAAATAACGAAATTTAGCTCCCACGAATATGTGATTTTACAGTATTGCACCTTTTTATGTAGACATGTAAATACATGTATTACCGAAAATAGTCAGGTGACTAGTGTACAAGAATAATAATTGAATAGAGGCCAAACATCAAAAGCTTCAAGTTTTCTCGTTATCTTCAAATACATTTTTAACTTAAAAACAACTACACAAACTTATATAATCATGTATGTAAGAGAGGCAAGGCAAGTAATTATGTAAAAGGCCCAAAGTTTGATTTAATAATGAAATAGAGGTTGGTTTATGAATGAAACATAGAGTTGAAACAAGAATTCCGCGGATTTATATGTCTCATCTGGTAAGTTTTTGATTGAGTAGAAAATAAATTACTTTAACATACACTTTCCCATTTTGACATGTGGCCACTGCCACCGACATTAAAAAAGTAACACCTAAGTCTCGCCTCATGGCAATGCTAAGCTCGACAAAAACTGTACCTCTGCTTTTGAGCTATGTGACTGAAAGAAGACGGACTCTTTGTGGCTACATTTTGGACATGGATGATCATCTGTTCTGGGTAATGTTGGGTCTGCTATCACATCTCCTACAATCTGTGTTAACTCACTGAAACATAATTATAGAAAAAAATATGATTATAATAACTAATTTTCCACTCTGTCATTTATCAATACGTATACACTGTATATTCTTGAATATTACTGCATTAGAAGAAGAAAGGTAGCTTGAAAATCATCATGGGGTTATTGGTAATGATTCATAAGTTGGCTTCTAAATCTTATGTTGGTTAATTTTTCACTCCTACTTTTTGAGATCCAAATCTAAACCTGTACAGGACAGGAATAAAATGTAACAAACAGGAATAAAATTATGTGTACAAATTTAGTAAATGCACACTTAATTATTAACAAATCATCTATTGCTTGTCAAAACTACATGCACATGAATGCAGAGCAAACTTTCCATATTAATGTGTTCAAAATTGCAAATTTTAACAATGCTGAGTGTTGATAATCAGCTGGTTAAGTTTCACTGAAAGGTATATTATTCATTGTGGATAAATAAAATTTGTTTATTTGAAATAAAAAAAGCCTTGTAATTGACAAATACAAAACTGAAGAAATAATAATATACACAAAATGTGCTGGAATGATGATATTGGAAATGTGTCATTTTAAAAGCTTGACAACTAACAATGGACCAGAATAGGAGTGGTCATTTTTAATGTCCTAATTAATGTACTTTTACATTATTTAACATTTACAATGCAAAAATTGACATAATATTTTTATAAACAAAAATACTTACTCGACTTCATGTGTAATTTTGTTTACATATATACATGGATTATCTGACACCTGCTGATAATCACAATTCCGACACTGAAATGGAAAGTAACAAAAGTTAAAAATAATATCTTCTATGTATTCTCTGTCATTATTAAAGCATTCATTCTATGGTGTGTGTGTGTGTGTGTGTGTGTGTGTGTGTGTGTGTTATAAGATTACAGATGTATATTTATCTGTTTCTCTAAATCTCAACATTTTTAAAAGCAATACCCATTTAATATAAATGCATGTGAATTATTTTTTCAAACTGCAACTACCATTTCACTAGTCAACTCTCTCCTATTATTTATAAACTATAAGATTTCTAAAATATCATTCTAAAGATGCCACAAGAAAAAGTAATATTTGCCCTTGTTGGTTGTGTTTATAAGATAATTCAGAGAGAGAGAGAGATAGAGAGAGAGAGAGAGAGAGAGAGAGAGAGAGAGAGAGAGAGAGAGAGAGAGATGTGCTTACTGCATAAAGTAATATTCTGTTTTCTTTGTCTTCTTTTGGATACAGCATATTGTTACTATCAAAAGGAATAAGATACTAGTTAAAATTGTAAAATAATCCACATGCACTTTGTTTTAATAATTAACAATAGGCTCTGGAAACATAATAGTTATTACATAATTACTATAATACATATGTTTACAAAATAAAAAAAGTATGATCTTCAATCTATATGCAAATTTCACATCTCTTATTGTCCCCAGGAAACTTCTTATGCTTATATTACGGTAATTGCCTTTTTACTGGATCATCCCGACAGAAATTAAAATTCACGAATTTTTAATGGTTTTCTAGGAATTTATCAAATTCAAGACTTTTTCAAGACCAGTAAAAACTATCACAGAATTCCCGGGTTTTTCCTGTTTTCCTGGTTCCATTTATAGACATAAAAAATAATAATAATATTGTCGTAAAGCATATGTGTTAATTAGTTTATGAAAGAAATAATTTTAAATATATCTGTTTGATTAACAATAGATGCATATAATAATTAACATATTATCATGTCAACAAATCGAAGCAATAGGTGTAAGTCTATATTGAATTTAAGAATTAATCTATCCATCATTCCACAAAGTTATTTACAAATATAGGATGCTATCAGTTGTTATATCCCATTCTCTTTATGGTTCTAGCATTGTATTCTAATATTATTCTTGATATAGATCAACACTAGTACCAATACAGGTTAAAAACTGATCAAATACTTCATTTTTTTGTTAAAAGATCTTTATGAAATTTTTACATGATAAAATACATGTACAATTTTAATACATATATTTAAACTTCACACCTCCATAGAGTCCCAAAACTTTCTGGGCACAAGAAACTTCCTTGTGCCTTATTCATTCACTGGACTTAAAGGGTTAGGTAAACAGAGTAAACAGGAGTATTAGGTAGAAAATGAGAGAAACTATACAGAAGTTAAATAACTTACTTAGCCTAGAGTAGGTTCAACAGATGCAGTTTGAAGAGCTAAATGAATTAAAAGTAAATTTTAAGCCTTTTACAGCTTAAAGTGGTGCATTTATGTAGAAACAAAGTAATGTCAAAGAGTGGTAACTCTGTCATACTAATGCTGTGAATGTCCATAGAAAAATTTTAAAAAGGATGCGAAATAATCTTTAGGTATTTGAAATTATGCTAAAAGTTAAAACCATTCATTAATAAATAAATAATATATATTCACACAAGTTTAAAGCATCTGCTTATTCACCTAAGGCAGGTGGTCTATACCTGCCTAACATGTATTGGTAACAATATTGCTTAATAAATGTACATACCTATTTTGGCGATAAAATCCCTAAAAGCATTCTACAGTCATAATTTTTAAAAAAAATTATTTATTTTTTTCAAACTGCATCTAAAGAACCTACTGTAGGTAAGATATTTTTATTAACAAATCTATTATATTTCTTGTTTACTCCTGTTTACTTTTTATACCAATTGGATATACAGGCCAATCCATTTACATACTGTATTTCTAGGGACCGAGTCAGACCTGGTCTCTAATTAGTACAGATCAAAGATTTACAAGTTTGTGATAAAACCAAATAATTCATACCATTCCCCCTCCACCTGTGATCCATACATATCAACATACTTCGTACAGGCAAGCTATCAAGAAGTTACATTTGTGTAAAATGGTACAATTCTTGTGCATATATAAACCTATGTATTTTTATCACGAAGTAAATTTATAATTATTTATGGGACATTTTAAATTGGTTACAAATGGGCAACATTTAAGCAAAATTATTACAAATACGTTAAATTCTAGAATGTAATATAAAAAGGATCAATGGCAATCCAAAACTAAACGAGAACATTCATATATTTAAAAAAAAAAAAAAAATTATGGTGACATTTTAGAAACAGGTAGGCCTACATGTAAAGTAAACCGTCACTGGCGGCGTCGGTTTCACTTAAAAGATTGTGATCTATTCTCAAACCACTAACTCATAAGGATCGACATAGTACAAACCATTCTTTACAAAACTTTATCCCAACAAAACCTGGTCCATCATCGTGGGTTTCATACAAATCCATGACTTCAAGATCGGGAGGAGAAAAATGCTTACAACGGCGGCTTACAACACTTTTCCCGTCTTAGACCGGAAATGACTTAAAATTTTAGCAAGGTCGCTTAAAACAATTATCATCTTCTTTTTCTTTGCAAATCCCTTCAACTTAAAGCACATACAGATGGAATAGGACAAATACACGTAAAGTAACATTATTGGTTAAGAAAACCATAAGTCAATGAACGAATAAAGAAATGCTCCGGAAAGCAATTTAATTTATTATACAACGGGAAAATGTCAGTTTTAAAGCGTTGTCTCAAAAAAGTGTGGTACAAAAATCCAAATGGGCGTCATCTTGGAAATATGCAAAGCGTTATATATCACGGAACAATGCGGAATACAAATCTAAATGGACGTATATGATAAGGCAATGCAAAGCGTTGTCACGGAAAAATGCGGTATACAAATCCAAATGGTCGTTATCATGGAATACAAAGCGTTGTCACGGAACAATGCGGTATCATTGACATATTCAAATGGACGTTATCACGGAACAATGCAAAACGTTGTCACGGAACAATCATCGCGGCGGTATACAAATCCAAATGGAAGTTTTAAAACCGGACAATGCAAAGCTTTGTCACGGAACAGCGCGGTATACAAATCCACTGAATGGACATTATAACGGAACAATGCAAAGCGGCTGTAAACAAATTCAAATGCACGTTATCACGGAACAATGCAAAGCGTTGTCACGAAACAATCATCGCGGCAGGTATACAAATCCAAATGGACAGTTATCACGGAACAATGCGGTATACAAATCCAAATGAACGTTATCACGGAACAATGCGGTATACAAATCCAAATGAACGTTATCACGGAACAATGCAAAGCATTATCGCGGAACAACGCAGAGCGTTATCACTGAACAATGCGGTAAATAAAGTTATCACGGAACAAATTCTCACAATATCACTTATATAGAGATCTTAACATACGGGAAAATTCCGTACGAATGATAACATTTTCTTATGAATACAAAGACGTTTTTAACATCTTAATTATTAAAATACACATACGTTATCAATGTCTCCCGAAATCCTATGGATGCTTCTCAATGCTATAAGATCTACATATTTTATCAATATCATACACAAGTCTACAGAAGTTATAGAAACTTGCGAAACTGCTCTCCATTATTTCTTTCATTGTCCCAAATATTCTGATCAGAGAATTACTTTATTTGCTTCTTTGGCTTCTTTATACATCTATCGAGTCACCCTGGAAATACTGCTTTATGGTGACGTATTGTCATCAGACACCATCAACTCTCATATATTTTCTTATGTTCAATTCTTTATTAAACAAACTTCCCGATTCAAGTTACTTCATTGTAATATCTACTCTATTTTCTGGAGTGTCACCACACCTTACTTTACTATTTCTGTCTATTTCTCTTTTATCACTTATATCTCTTATTTTCTTGCTTTCATATTACCTCACTCTTCTCTGTATCTTTTTATTTCCTTTTCAACACTTACAATAATGTTTTTGTTTTGTGTGTGTGTGTGTGTGTGTGTGTGTGTGTGTGTGTGTGTCCGTCATGACGAATACATGTGTTGTGCGATCGTTAAGGAGAGGATTATATAAGGTTGTAATAACTTATATCGAATCCTATTGTTTATATGACAATAAAATAGGAAGGATCTGATACTTTCACTACTTATCTCAGAGATCTGACACTTACATTTAGCGTAAGCCAGAATTGCGCGTATACCGTCATATACTGGATATCATCTTTTGATTTGCTATCCAAGTGTACGAAAGCTCATTAATTAAAAAAATTAAATCGTAACAAAGATTTTAAATTGTACTTAGGATTTTTTTTAAATCGTACAAACGTACAAATCGTAATGGAGGATTTTCTGTATTGTCAAATCGTTTGAACGATTTAACTAATTTTTTTTAATTTAAAAAATGGCACTTACAACCTTTCGTAATTTTACTTATCAAGTCTCAAAAAAAAAAAAATAAATAAATAATAAATAAATAAATAAATAAATAAATAATAATAATAAATAAAAATCATCATAGGGATTTACAATTGGTGTTCTAACAGAGGGAGGGAAATCCGTCAATGTTTTTCGTGCGTACCATGAGCGGCCTTACCTTTTTTTCTGTGCATACACTGCGTTGGTGAGTCAGAGAAGTTGGCAAGCTTGCAAACTTACACGTAGATAAACTGACAGGAAAAGTTAAGGTTTAAGATGTCAGCGGAACGGTATGACATTGTTATTTTTGGAGCAACCGGTTTCACGGGTCAATTTGTTGTAGAAGAAGTTGCAAGAGTCGCAGATGAGGAAAAAGGTTTGACATGGGCCGTTGCAGGAAGATCAATGGAAAAACTACAGAAAATTCTGGAAAATGCATCTAAGAGAACTAGTGCGTGTCATTATTTTAAAATAATTTAATAACTTAGTCACTACCATAGCCGACGTAAAGTAATTCTTTTTAATTTTAACTCGTCTGGCTAAACGGGTACCATATACTGATATAGTTTCGCCACTACACATGTTCACCCTGGGTCTATTCACCCCGGGTTGTTTCGCCTCTTTATTTTGTAAACGTTTTGTTTGCTAGTTAATGCATTTGTGTAGACACTTTCTTTTAAAAATACTGGTAAAAATTCTATCTAAGAAATGTTTGTATGATTAGGTTATTTAACTTAAAAATTCTGATTGATATTTAAGTAATAAATATTCAAGTTTTTTTTAACTTTTAAAAAACGGAGTGATTATTCACACGTACGGTAGAATAACGCATGTTGTTGGCTGGCATTATTTACACGTACGCATGCGCAGTACGATAACTTATATCAGCCGTATACGTACAAGGTTTATGTTCAATGAAGTATATCAGACCTATGGTCCAATGATTTAATACGATACGATGAGTAATATAAGAATACATGAAATAAATTATCAAACTAATAAAACCATTTAAGATAAAATTATTATTAAGTAAAAAGTTTGATAACGACAATATGTAAAGAATTAAAAAATTATTATTTATAATAATAAAATAATCATGTATGATAAAAAAAATAATAATTAAAAAAAATCATGTATAATAATAATATAATTAAGTCTAATATACTAAGATAAAATAATTATTAAATAAAAAGTTGTTATTAAATATAAAGTTATTATTAAATAAAAAGTTATCATTAAATAAAAAGTTATTATTAAATAAAAAGTTTGATAACGACAATATGTATAGAATTTAAAAATTATTATTTATAATAATAAAATAATCATGTATGATATTTAAAAAAAATCATGTATAAGAATAAAATAATCATGAATGATAATAAAATAATTATGTGTAATATACTAGGTAAGATTAAAAATAAATCATTAAAATATAATAAAAACCAATAAATTGATTATTAAATGTGAAAAATTTGATAACGACAATACTAATTATATTAAAAATGTTATATATAGAATTAAAAAAAATAATTGAAATACACTAGTTAAAATAAAAAATAAATTAGTAACAAATTATTAATTAAGAAAAATAATTTATTATTAAGTAAAATTAAAATTTAAAGACATAATCAAATCAAGACGTGTGTACGGATAAACAATTAAGTTATTAATTTATGAATAGTGTTCATGAATCGTATTCAACTAGTTAACGCAATCGTTCGCTTTAATACCTATTGAGATAAGGACGTGATCACAGGAGTCCGCTAATGAAATTAATGTAATTAACGCCTTGAACACAGGATGCTTAGTAATTAATTGAGCGTTCGTGTCAACATAATTAATTACCTTTGAACATGAAAATGAACACAAAAATGAAATTGACGCAGAATGCTAACAGACGAGATTTTGACGGCGACACAATCTCTACTAAAATCTCAATTCAAAATTCAGGGTTTCAAGACAACTTTGCATTCGCAAAATATAAACTTATTCACACCCGTTTCTGGTCCTATGGTTCAAATTTTATTTGAAGGTCCCAATAGTTTAGGACATAGGATTTTAGTTTCAACGATCGATTGTGAAGACGGTCGTATAAATCTATATGACAGTTTCAACAAACCAGCTTGTATTGAAACGATAAAACAAATCTGTGTAATTTTGAAAAGTGAAAACAAACATATCGAAATAAACCATAAACTAGAACAACAACAATCTGGTAGCTAGATTGCGGTTTATTTGCAATTGCAATCAGTCTTGTTATCTGTTTAGGAAAAGATCCGACTACTTTCTTCTTTTATCAACAAGAAATGAGAGCACATTTGGTAAAATGCTTAGAACAATCTGAATTTACCCCATTTCCACATTTCATAAAGCCAAATAGACGTAACATAACAAAACATGGTCGGCAAAAGATAGAAATATATTGCCGTTGCAGGAATATGTATGACCAGAAAACTGACGAGATGGTTAAATGTACTAATCGCGGTGAATGGTTCCATGTATCTTGCGTAGATTCTGGACCAATTGAGTCTTTGGCAAAGTCTGATTCAACTTATTTTTGCAGCGATTTTTGTAATATGGAAAAACAATTGAATTAGTTAATAAAAGTACTCTGTAAATAGTAGTTATTTCATAAATAAATTTGTAAGGCCGGCACAATTAATTATCTCAGGAGATCAGTTGCGGCTTTGTTCGTGAGATCCACATTCTATGTGCAACTTCAAATATATTGATTGTCCATAATTTTTTTTCATATATTGGTTATCCATTTTAAACAAAACACACACAAAAAAAATTTCAAATTTAAACAGTAAAATTTTTATTAAACCAAAATCATCGGGATGGATAACTAATCAAATAAATGGATCCCGTGAGAACCACGTCCTTGTCGTGGAATCTGGAAACATGACAAGTTATTATATGAAATATTATACAAATATTACAAAAATATTCATTAGCAATATGATGTTTTAAATAAATAAATATATCGGTAATTATTATATAATTTATAAATATTTATATAATATTGCATATAATAACTCTTCATGGCTAAGTGTTCTCTATAATATTAAACAAGTTATTAAATGCAATATTATACAAATATTACAAAAATATTCATAAGCAATATTATAAATATTTAAATAAATAAATAAATATATCAATAATTATTATATAATTTATATAATATTGCATATAATAACACTTCATGGCTAAGTGTTCTCTATAATAAAAAGCGTATTAAATGGTCCGATATACTTCATTGAACATACACCTTGTCCGTATACGGCTGATATAAGTTATCGTACTGCGCATGCGTACGTGTGAATAATGCCAGCCAACAACATGCGTTATTCTACCGTACGTGTGAATAATGTCGGCCTTTAAAAAAATTGGTGGAGGTATTAAAATTAAAGGAAAAGGTAAAATTTGCTGATGTGATGTTAAACAAAATAATATCTAACTACCAACCTTATTAAGAAACATGACATATTTTCATGACCACAGAGTAGTTATAGTCACAGGTGGAGCACTGCCAATATAATCTTTTAGCATTAAAATATTCTTTTAGCATTAAAATATTAGGTTGAATGCTTAAGACCTGTTTTGCAAATAATTTTTTTCATTTTTTGGCCTTTTATTTTTACTTTTAGGTAAAGACCTGGAAAATACCCCCATCATTATTTGTGACACGAGTAGTGATAGCTCATTGCAGGAAATGGCAGAAAAGGCAAAGATAGTTCTAAACTGTGTTGGACCAGTAAGTCTAAGGAGTAATATGTCATAAAAATCCATGTAGTACATCAACTGATTTGTTATATTGTTTGTTTGTTTTTAAATTGCATCTAAACACAAATTCCTTCATAAATATTTAAACTAATGCCTTTGGAACTTTTGATTGTTGAATTATTCAATCCATAATTTTTCAGTCACAATATTTATAAATAACACAATTTTATTAATTTTTAAGATGTTAATACAGGTTCTGTAGATGTACTTAAAATGAGATTGAAAAGATGACCACTCAGACTGCTAACACACTCCCTGTTTTTTTAAGACCAGTGTCATTACCGTGATAGAGTCAACCAGTAAATGTCTACAACATTAATACAAGGGTTGACATTTCACTTAGCCTAACTGTTTAAGGTATTTTTCAAAATATTTTTTACATGATAAACACATGTTTATGTAATGCCTATAGTGTAATTCTTTTATATTTATTTCAGTATTGTTTCCATGGAGAGAAAGTAGTAAAAGCATGTATTGAGGGAGGTTCGAGTCATATTGATATCAGTGGTGAACCACAGGTATGTAACTTATTTAACTGTAGGTTTATGTTCATGTTGCCTTTGAGTGATTTTGATAGAGACATACGTGTATATTGATTTTGAATGATTTAGTCTACTAGTGATGTTAATTAGGTCAGTTGTTATTTTCGCTTCCCAGGTTGTGATTTCAACAACATTTTATTAATGTATGTTTGTCTAAGGTAAAGTATAAGAGAGAGAATTTTTGGTAAAAAGGGAAAATCCAAAAAATTCAGAATGATGGAAGTTAAATTTTTAAAGGGGAAATATACATTCAGTAGTCAATTCAAGCTGGATTAATCCATGTACATGCATCTTGTCCCTGCTACATTGTTACTGCAATACAAAAATTGTAACATTTATTGAATACCTATGCATTTTACCAAATCAAGCAATCAAGCTTTTATGTTTTGAAAATCTTAATATGGGTCCAATGTAAAAATTGAAAATAAAAATGAAACTTTATATATATATATATATATATATATATATATATATATATATATATATATATATATATATATATATATATATATATATATATATATATCAGGGGGTCCAGAAACGGTCATATTTGCCGGACATGTCCGACAAAAAATATTTTTGTCCGATGTGAAATATAGCTTGTCGAACATTTTTAGTTTAAAATAGAATTCAGTTAATCGGACACGTAAATATGTTTATCGGTCATTATTTTACTTGAGTATTTTAACGATCACCTGTCAGTCATTTTCAATAAATAATACAGATCTAATAAAATCCATGGTCTCAATCTGTTCCTTTTGTTTCATCGTCCGAATCACCATTACTTTTGTTGATAAGTTGATAAGTTGTATATTAAGTAATCACATCGCTTGACAGACAAAGCCATAAACACCTGAGTACCTGTTAAGGTCTTGGTCGTCGGACTGTTTCAAAGAAGTTCCACGCGGGATGTTAAATAATAATACAATGCGCATAGTACGGTCTTGGCAAACTGTTTAGTTATCAATAAATAATTTTGAAAAATCTAAATAAAATCAAAGAGGTCTCAAAATGAGGTTCAGTAAAGTTCGAATAACTTCGGGAAAACGAAAATGCGCGATTGTCAATAAACAAAGATGGCCGTCAAACCATGTGTCGTCAATGCCGACAGTTCAAAATCAACACTAATCAGCTGTGGACATTTAAGTCTGACCATATATATTTAAATAACTCCGTAAACACCCCTTTTTAAAAACTTGTATATTGATTTGTATATTGATATTAAAAATATTTTTAAAATACATAGTCAGTAACAACGTTCTTTTTTTTTTTTTTTTCACTGCACTGTCGGTGCTACAGTTGCTTTGAAAAATGTCAAAGTTTTCCTGAGCCCTGATATATATATATATATATATATATATATATATATATATATATATATATATATATATACAGTGCAACTTCTGAATACCGGCCTCATGTGTGACATAGGAATTTGGCTAGTTTTCAGAGGGGCTGGTATTTAGAGGGTCTTATAAATCCGATAGTCCGATCTGGTCTGAATCTCTTTCATTTCAGAATTTTATTCAATGGTGCATTGACAAAATACATAAATGTCAATACATTCTTATAAGCATTGATCTTACATGTAATTCTTGAACTTAACAAGTACCTTGTGTATAAATCTAAAGCTTACAAACAAACTGGCAGATTATTACAACCAACTGTACAATATCCAAAACGTATACACGTATGCTGCTTGTGTTAGTCAGGCACACAAGTTACTGTTTCTGGTTGAAAATGAAACAATTTATTTTTCAAAATATATTTTTCTATAAATTGGTTACACTATTTACAACATATGAAGCAAAAATATTATCTAAATCACTTAAAACGAGGACCGATTCGTTAATTACAAGCTTATTCGGTATCTCTAGTGACCGGTTTCCGGATCGTGGTGACAGGAATGTTTTGATATTAAATAGTAATAATATTATTTAACAGTGTCAAAATAAAAAGAAAGAAAGAAAATAATGATTTTTTAAATAAAAAATATTTCTTAATATTTTTTGCATTGTGCGGGTGATATAAACATAATTGTTTATAAACCGTTTTGGTCATATTCAAGTGAGGGGTACTTGATGGGTAAAAAACTCGAAATAAAGAAATTAAAACCATCAGAAAGACAATAATTGCAATAATTAGATTATCGAACAATAAAAGAAACAAATTAAGATTGATTCAATTATGTATTCAAGCATGTCTGCACAGGTAATCCGGTCTACCAGTACAATGATGTGCACATTACGATATGTTGTTATTTCAGTAATCAGATTAGCAGATAGAAAATCACCTGTCTGTTACGGTTCATTGATGCATTGCGACTACCTAAGGCCGGTTTTCAGAAGTAAATTATTAAGATGTTTCATGATTTCAGTACTTAAAAAAGGCCGGTGCTCGGAATTCAGAGGGACCGGTTTATAGAAGTTGATTTTAATATAAACAAAGAAGGATAAATTCAGGACTGGTCCGTCGTGTTCGGTATGTGGAGGTGATCGGTTTTTAGAAGGGCCAGTATTCAGAAGTCGCACTGTATATATATACATGTATATATATATATATATATATATATATATATATATATATATATATATATATATATATATATACATATATATATATATATATATAAGAACAATTAAAATAATAACAGGAACAAGAAACAGAATAAAATTACATTTTTGCTGGTACTTTCATGCGTGTGTGTTACAGTCTTCAGGTGAATGATTTAATGATAATTATAATTTTGCAACATTATCATGATGTCACAGTGTCATAGAGGGAGATAATAATACAAATGGAGATAATTTGAAGCACAAAGATTATCTATTAGTTTCGGGTTGAAAACTTATAAAATGTTCTTCTCTCGTTAACCTCTTTGTTTGTTTTTCATCTGTACATTTGTAAAATAGAAAGATTTTGAATTGCCTGCTTCCACAAGTAACTGTAAAATAACCAATCTTGTTTTAAATCAACAAAAGTACTTTAACCATTCCATTACCATTATATATAGTGCAAAACAAATTTAAAGATACTAAATAAACATGTACATGCAAACATCAAATTGTTTAAAGCTGCATTAAGTTTTCCAAAGAAAAAATTGAAACGGTGCTAATCTAATTAATGATGTTCCTAATGAACAATGTTACATTTGGTTCAACGATAAAAGCTCGAATAAATACAGAAATTACAGTAATATTACCCAGCGAGATGCAGCATTTGGGACCTAATATTAGAACATGGTTACATCATCAAAACTCGGGTCATTTAAACACAACTTTCAAAACGGTGAAATACGATAAATTAAACACAGAACTTCGTTGAGTTTGTCATTTGTGACTTAATAAGGGATACATAACACCCTATCAAATACATCTGTCATGTTTCACCCTCGATTCTAGGGTTTTTCCGTACATCCTTGCGCATGCTCCAAGCTCATAATTACCATCATAAAACACTGACCAACCGGTCAGAGGATTCTGTTTATTTACAGCTAAAAGGAATGAAATTTTAGAAAATGAATGTCACGGATCGTGGTTAGAAGATATCTATTTTAAAAAATATATATTTTTAGAAAATCAAAAAAAATTAAGAAAATTGAAAAACTTAATGCAGCTTTAACATAACATATGAAAACCACAAAAACAAACTTGCATTAAATTTTGTGCCAATGAACCTGATGAAAGATGACAATTGCTGTAGTAATTACAGAGTTGTAATATTATAATGGTGATTATCACTGGCAACTTAATTTAAAGGACTTCTTTAAGAAGATTAGATTTTACACATGCATATTTTTGGTATCAAGAAGATTATTTATCAGAAAAATTATAAGCAACATTGAAACTTGTACAGTATTTTTAGTTTTTACAATTTTGAGTGTATTTAAAAGATAGATCAAATCATTGTTTAAAGAAATACAGAAGAAATACTTAATGCCCCAGGCTGACATAAATCTAATGTTTAACATTATTTTTTTTAGTTCAGCTTTTGATGGAATGGTTATGCAAACAAGCATATCTGTTACAAATATTATATTTCAGTTTAAATTTACATGTTTAATTGTATTTTTTATATCAGTATTTAGAAAACATGCAGCTTCTGTACAATGGTAAAGCTAAGGAAGCAGATGTATATATAATTGGTTCATGTGGATTTGATAGTATTCCTGCTGATATGGGAGTATTGTATGCCCAGAGACAGTTTGAAGGTGGGTTTTATTGTCATTTAATTTTTGGTATTTCTTCCACATGTACTCATACGCAGAACAATATGAAATTTACAGAACTGTTTAAAATTTCCAGTATGTGACAGTGTTTGAATTTATTTTTCCGGATCAGTACAGATGTGGAGTGTTTTAAATAGCCATGTTCATACACATGTCATTATTTATTAGTTTCCCTGCATAAAGTGCTAAAAAGCGTTTTCTCATACACTTATTATTTCTTTTGATGGCTAAGAACTTAAATATCTTTGTCACAATTGATATATGATGTAATGTCATTGACAGTTTGAGTTGTAGCAATATTTATTTGAAACTGGAGGTCATACGATGGTAAGATGGTAAAAATTGCTGGAGAACATTTTTCAACTTTTGCCTTCAAAATAGTAATGTATGTTACATTGAACATATTGTTATCATATAATAAATTATGCAAGCTTAAATTACAAAATTGTGTGTTTTGTACGAGTATATTATTAAGACGGACAAATCAACCCATGTTCTAATATTGAATATTGAATCTTTGATCCAAATCTTCCCAAAACTTGTTCTGGGGCCTCAGTGGCAAGTTGTCTAAAGTGCACGCTTAAGGATCACAGCACCTCTCACTGCCTGGGTTAAAATCCCACTCGGGACAGATCCTAGTGTGAGGAAGTTTGTTGGTTCACTTGCCGAAGGTCAGTGGTTTTCTCTGGGCACTCCAGTTTCCTCTGCCATCCCAGAGCTGACCGTCTCGAAATAAATGAAAGAATCTTGACTGAGTGTAAAACACCATTATTCCATTACTCCTCCAAAACTTGTTCTGGATAAAATCTGTTGGAACATTGATAAAGATTGTTTGCTCACCTGAGTCAAATTGGTAATACATGTATTTGGTAGCAAATGTCTGTGTGAAGAAGTTTTGGATTTGCATAAATAAAGGAGTTATGCCTCTTTGCCATGTTTTACATACTAAGTACCGGTAAGTTCATTATTGCTATACATTTTAGGTGATGTCAATTCAATTGAAAGTTTTCTTGATGTACATGCAGGACCAAGTGTAAGTAACTTAATTGAGTTCTTGAAACTGTATCATATACATGTACATATATAAGACTTAAGTGTATGCTAATAGGAATTTCATCACAAATTTTGATTCAAGTTAAAACAGATTATTGTAGAATATGGTACTTCTATATCCATCATAATTCATTAATTAAACTGCAATTCTTTTGAGTTGGTTTTGAACTTGATTCACTGTTCTGTCTTAAGCCAGAAATAAAACTGCATTTAGTTTATATTAACTATAATTATTGAATTAATTATCCTGATTTTCTCTCTGATTAACTATAATTATTTAATTAGTTATCCTGATTTTCTCTCTGATTAACTATAATTATTGAATTAATTATCCTGATTTTCTCTCTGTAATGAAATAAAACACGTATGTTTGTCATCAATATAATTGCCTATCTGCATCCACATCTTTTGATTCCTTTTGACAAGCACTTAATGTTTTACCCTTCCAAAAGATTTCTCTTTGCTGTAAGAGTAGATTATGTGAAGAAAATTTAATCTGGTCATTGGTTTTAATTGCCTTAGTCAATGCTGTTAAAACATGACCTAGTTGTTTCATAAGGGTCTTTGTGTTTACACTATAAATAAAAATCAGCAAATTAAAAAAATATTGATCTGAAACTTACCAACTCTGGTTTTATTTGAGATGTTCATCTACTTAGTCAAGATGAGTACCTCAGTAAGGCACAAAGTGCCCATCAATACAAGTACATGTAACTAAACACCCCTTAGCATTGCAGTTTAAGCTATGATTTTAAGGATAAAACAAAATTATGTGCAAAGTCTTAAATGTTTTCTGAACACCACTGTATAATAATAAACTGCTGGCAAGGCAAAAATCATTTAAGAGGAATCAGTGTGCACTCACACCTTTTATGTTTAAATGACCTATATCTGGATTTAAATGGGTCATAGTGCAATATTCATTAGTTATAAGGTTAAAAGAAGTGTATACTTGTGATTCTCTATGTCTAGTCATGAACAGCTGAAAAAGTAACATAAAAATTGTATTTTCCAACCAGTATCAATCTTTGATTATTATTTCATTTTAATTGAATCCTAAAATATTTTAAATTTCATAACAAAGAAGTAAATAATTTTATGATCATACTATAATGAATGGTATTTTATCTTCCAGGGATTTGTTGGTAATGCTACAACACTAGAATCTGCTGTATATGGTTTTGCACATGCTGGAGAATTGGCAGGTCTAAGAAAATCTCTATATCCTGAACCACTCCCCAAGTACAAGTACAAGGCTCCTAAGAGGTAGGTTTTATAACAGCTTACACTAGGTTTAAAAAAATCATTAACGATTCTAAAAGTATAAATGCAGAACTGCAGTTAGGTAGGTATTGTAAAATGTTTTTTTTTTTTTTTTTTTGAGTTGTCTCTGCAGTGTTTATTATTCTTGGTAG
Source organism: Tegillarca granosa (assembly GCA_029721355.1). Lineage (NCBI taxonomy): Eukaryota > Metazoa > Mollusca > Bivalvia > Arcoida > Arcidae > Tegillarca > Tegillarca granosa. The sequence continues at coordinate 8,495,700 of CM056595.1, forward strand.
TTATTGGTAAATTGTACTCTAGTATCTTTTTAGTCACTGTTTGTTCACCTTAGTATGCTAAAGTAAACAACTTAATCATCTCATTGTCATAAACTGAAAGGCCTAATAGCTTGAAACATCATTTTGGCATCAGGAAACAAGTCCTACCAAGTTTGAAAAACTAGCTACATGGCCTTCAAGATCTTTTTGACCAAGTTGTAAAAACTTTAAATTATTTTTGTTGTAATGTGAAAGGCTTAGAAGCTTAAAACTTCATATAAAGCATCAAGGTGTAATGTTCTTCAAAGTCTGCAAAACTGCTTGATCTTTCTCCCCACATACACGATTATAGTAATATGTAGTTTTGAAATGTTTTAACATTTTCTTCTCTTGAATTGAGCCTAAAGCTGAAAATTTAAAATTAACAGTTTGTGAAGCTGTGAAAGATTTTCATTTGATAGTAAAAGTTACTTTCAAGTTCAATTTGTTGATATCTCAACTTATCTCTCAGACATCTTGTTTGTTATTTGTTTTTATTCTAAGTAATCTTTGGGAATCTTTTGATTTTATTCTTTGATCAGTCACATGGTGGATTGGATTGCCATTTTAATGACTATTCAGCTCAGTTTTAATATAACAAATTCTAATTCTTCCAACCTTTTTAAGAAGAATTGTATAATTGCAATAATGATATTTTATAAAATATAAATATTGCAATTTCAATGATAATTTTAAAATTACTTTTCATTTTGATTTGTGGATTTCAATCCTCATTTCATCTCATTTTGATTGCGGATTTCATCTCATTTTGATTGTGGATTTCATCTCATTTTGATTTGTGGATTTCAGAGGTGCTGTTTTCACAGGTGAAGTGGTTAATAAATATTGTGTGGATTTTATGGGAAGTGATAAATCAGTCGTCTACAGAACACAGCGATATAATTATGAAGTCAAGAAACAGAGACCTGTAAGTGTTGTGATGTAAGCTAGGTTTGTAGGATTTGATGAATAAGAGATTCATTAATTGATTTGTTGAATGTTTTGTTTGATTGGTTGAATAAGATTGATTGAATGGTGTGATTAATTGCCTGTTGTGATTGATTGTTTGATTAATTAAATGTTGGGATTGATCAGTTGTTTGATTGATTGAAATAAATCAAGATTTTTTTGGATGTTAGATATAAGAATTCGTAAAAATTTCTCTAACCATGAACCAGTCAAAACATTTAGCATGCGCTATTGTTAGGTTGCTTATCTCATTTGCTTTAAATATTCAATTTGATCAAAACATGCAAAGGGGTTTACACATTTATTGCTCTTGAGTGAGGGAGATGTGAAGATTTGTTCACCTATAGCAATTCAGATTTTCTGAAGAATAAAACTGAGGTTGATGCATCACTAGGGAGACACTTTTGTATTATGTTTCCTGTATAGCAATGATTCTGATAGTGATAGAAGAAATAAAAATGTTGTTTTAAGGTAAACTATGTACATTTTGGGAAATTTTGGTCCTGTCTTTGTTTTGAAATAAATTGGTACATTATCTTTATTAAAGTCACTTTAGTGTTCTGAAGAGAATCAAGGGCAAAACATTTTTACATTAGATTTTGTAGTAATTGTATTTTTTTTTCATTGAGAAATATTTATGACAGATACTGATTTTCTATTACAGGTTCAATACAGTCCATATATGTGTTTAAAGGGTATTAGTGATGTTATAGGAATGATGATATTTGGTCTAGTCTTTGCTGTTTTGTGTAAGTTCAGCTTTGGAAGAAGCCTGCTGATAAAGGTCAGTAATATTGAATTTGAGTCAGAGACTGGCCTTTCAAACCAAAGTCATCTCACTGTCATCTCTCCACCTAAAAAGGAAGAGAAAAGGAAGAGACTGGCCTTTCAAACCAAAGTCATCTCACTGTCATCTCTCCACCTAAAAAGGAAGAGAAAAGGAAGAGACTGGCCTTTCAAACCAAAGTCATCTCACTGTCATCTCTTCACCTAAAAAGGAAGGGAAAAGGAAGAGACTGGCCTTTCAAACCAAAGTCATCGCACTGTCATCTCTTCACCTAAAAAGGAAGAAACTGGCCTTTCAACAAAAGTCATCTCACTGTCATCTCTTCACCTAAAAAAGGAAGAGAAAAGGAAGAAACTGGCCTTTCAAACCAAAGTCATCTCACTGTCATCTCTTCACCTAAAAAGGAAGAGAAAAGGAAGAGACTGGCCTTTCAAACCAAAGTCATCTCACTGTCATTTCTCCACCTCAAAAGTTGGGGGGTATATAGGAATTACCATGACTGTCTGCCAATCCAGTATCACTTACTTATTCCATAACTCCATAACCTCAACATCTATGGACAGATTTTGATCAAACTTGGCACAAATGCACCCCACATTAGATGTTGCAGGCACAAATGAACCCCAACATTAGATGATGTGCCACATACCAAATGTGTGAATTGTCAAAAATTAAATCCTAGATGTGGCTCCCATAGTTGATGGGGGTATTTTTTGTGTGTCTAACTGTCACAGGTGTACACTTGTTATTTATTGGTTGCTTTTTGATACAAAACATAGTTGATTGGTCAATAAGAATGTAATGTAGATCAGCATAAAAATAAACACACTATTTTTAAATGTTTAATTTGATTTATTTAACACCACTGTCACCACTAAAAGATAATAACAAAATCAGCATTGTCAGTCTAGGTGGTAAAGATAACTTGATTTTCAAACATTCTGGTGTGTGAATGAAAGAATACAGTGAGTTAAGAATCAAGTACATGTATGTCTTAAAATTGCTATATATTAAGTGGCTACAGTCCTTAAAGAATTGTTAAAAATTTTGGTTTATTAATTTCAGTATCCATCCTTCTTCACTTTTGGTGGATTTAAAAAGGGAGGACCCACCATGAAACAGGTAATTGATTAACATGTCTTCCTATTTCTGTATGCAAAATTCTTTTTGGAATATAAAATATTTTCCAATTTTTGTTATTGATTTCATTTTCAACTTTGATTAACAGTTTAACTCATTAAAATATGTTAGAATTGCAAGATTTAAATTAAGAAATTCTAGCAGTCCCAATGTTCATTTTTCTTTGGCAAACTTGGTTCAACAATTTTTTTTAACTTTTTCTTTTCTTCTATAATTATGAATGTCTGTTACACAGAAACACATCAATTTGTTGTTGTTAAATTTTTTTCAGTCCTTCTCTAATTATAATTTTTTTTTTCACAGAAACACTGCATTGAGTTAAAAGTCTTCAAAAAATTAAGTTTTTTGTTGAAATTTTTAATCATAAAATAAATTGTTTAAAACTTGGATTTTCCAAAATAATGTTTCATATCTTTGTAAAGTTGGTTAGTTTTATAAACAAATTATTATTATTATTTTTATTATTGTTATTATTATGGTTGTTATTGTTATTATTATTATTATAAAAAGCTCATTACATTTTCATTCCATAATTACAAATGTAGTTGTTTGTTTAATTGAGTTAATATTTGTGTCGCCTGACTAGGCTACATAAAGGGATTACTTTCGTCGGCGGCATCCGGATTTCCTTGTCCGGTGCATAACATTGGTGTTGTACGTTCAAATGACTCCAAACTTGGTGTGCATGTTTCTGGCAATGACTCGAAGTGCAGTGCACAAGAACCGCAACTCCATCTTTTTCAGTTTTTGAATTATTTCCCTTTGATTGATTTTTATAGAGCATTTCTTGTCAGGAGCATAACTTTGGACATAAAATAGGACCTCCAAAAATTGAGACCTTTTTAAGTTTGAGTTAAGAACAAATATTGTTGGGACCTGAAAAATACCTCTTAAAATTGAGTACCTCTCAAAACTGAATCCCTCGAAATCGGGACCCGACTGTACTATGCAGTGTCAGGCGACACATCTGTTTCAAAGAAACATACCTAGTGTTAATTTTGATTTTGTTTTTTAATTTTTTTTTTTTTTACTTCAAAGATCCAGGAGACGAGTTTTACCATGACTTTTGTGTCTAAAGGATGGAGTACTAAACTAGAAGATTTATCAGCCCAGCATGACTCTGCTCCTGATATGCTAAAAATTACCAAAGTAGTTGGCCCAGGTAGGTTAAAGTTACAATAGTCTTGTCATGTGATATGAATTTCAGTGAAACCAAATCAAAATTGTAAGTGCATTGAATTGAGATTTTGACTAACAGATTTGAAGAGTCTTTGAAGCATGACAACCATATATATATATATATATATATATATATATATATATATATATATATTATATATATATATATATATATTAAAAAAAAGAACGTTTTGACCAAATAATGACTTCTATTTTATGTGATACATGTATTCGAAAAAGCGTAAGATTTCAGTAACTACTATCAGTCCATAATTGTTTGTCATATACATATTTGGAGTACAAAACTCCATATTTAAACAAAATCATTCAAAAATATGAAAAATCCATGCCAAGTTTACTGACCTAATTGGGAAAAATAACCAGAGATTCTTGAAAAAGTTGCATTAATTCTGTACATATAACAATTTTTTAATGTTTTCAACATGATAACAAATAAACTATGTCTAAAATATCCCTTATGCACCTTCCTAATTTACCATATACATGTATAAGATATGTTTTTATGATTAAAATATTCATGATGATCACCCATGAAAATCCAAACAACAACACCCAATTATTAACTTATGACTCTTTCCTACATTTTGTGTGACTGAAAAAAAATCAAAACTTTTTAAACTATATCTATTGCATTTTTAGCTTACCTGAGCTGAAAGCTAAGATGAGCTATTGCTATCCGTCTCTGTCCATCGTGCTTCGTCTGTAGTGTGTAAACTTTTTACATTTTAATCTTCTCCTCCAAAACCACTGGGGCCAAATTTAAAGAAACTTTGTTACTATCATGCCTGATTGAAGCCCTTTCCGATTTGCACAAGTGAAGGAGTTATGTCCCCTTGGGGCCCATTAAGGGGGAAAATAGTGAAAAAAATTTAAAATCTTCTCCTCTGAATGTACAAAAGATATACCTTAGTTATTTCATTTATAACATTCTTAGGTCATCTAGTATCAGATTTGCACATATTGTAGCCATGGGGCTCAAAATGAGGAAATGGCAAGGCACTAAGTGAGGAAATTGCTATATTTGTCTATATTTGTCACTATATCTTGAAAACTATTAACTTTTTGTATTGGCATTTATATTAGATTATTGTAGGTATTGCTACAATGATCATTTTGATGTATGGTTCAAGGTCATATGTTGAAAGGTCAAAGTCACAGCTGCAAAAGAAGACTTAAATTGCTAATTATCTTGAAAACTTTTTTTATAGGCATGTATACACACCATTAGATAGAATTTTAATGCCACTCGGCACAGTGCCTAGTTAAAGAAGAAAACCACTCAGTCACTTTGAAATTTAACTCGGCACAGACACTACATGAAACGAGACTTTTTTCTTTTAAGTACTGCCAGTGCTTGTACCAATAAATAATGTTTTCTGACTTTCTTCTTAGGCTTTTCAAGAACTTTGGATTTTCAACTTTCAGTAACCAGTAACCTTTTTTATCAGCTGTTTCATCCTTGTTTGTCTTTAGAAAGTCATACAAAACAGTTTGTCCAATTTTATTTGACATACTTAACAGACCGACAAGTATATAAACACTCAGAACATCGGTTGGATTTTACGGTATACTAAGTAAATTCCAAATGCGACACAATAGGTTTGGGCATGTGATGCAAACATTTAAATGATTTTGTTGATTGACTGCTTGTAACAAACGGCCGATGTCTAGAAAGGGGCTCGTTACAATTGACCTCCTAATACAAGTTTTTCCAGACAAACAATATATTATCTGTTGTTTATTAATTGCAACAAGACCCTTTATGTATATGTCTGATAAATTTAACTCGGCACCATGATGAGTAGTAGTAACAATATCACTGGTCCTAGTGCACATTTCAATCGACAGGACGAGTGGACGAGTGAATAATCAAACCCCTGGTATATTAGAAAATTGTAGGCATTGATACAATGATCATTTTGATATGAGGTTCTAGGTCATATGTTCAAAGGTCAAGGTCACAGCTTGCAAAATAAGACTTAAATTGCTAATTATCTTGAAAACTATGAACATTTTGTATAGGCATGTATATTAGAATATTGTAGGTATTGATATGATGGTCATTTTGATATGGTTCAAGGTCATATGTTCAAAGGTCAAGGAAAATCGCTGCATAAGTATATTGAAATTGGTTAATGATTTGGAAATAATTCATTGTACTCCATATTAGCTACTTATAAATGAAATGCGACTGGATGTATCTGATTAAGTTTTGTGGCAGTTCTTAACTTGCAAAGTATCTGTACTTAATATATTTCTATTGCACTTTGCAAACAATTTTGTACATATCCTCAGGTGAGCGTTAAGGCCCATGGGCCTCTTGTTTTGTTTTTTTTTTCTCAATTTCTTTTTAATATTTCTTTTAAATTCAACACCATGTAGTAAGGAAATGTGATTTGCATATTAGTTCATTTGAACTCTGTTTACCTTAAAATACCTTGATGTAATCTTGAGTGAGGCCCAATTTGATCACTAAAGTCATAAAATTTCAGCTTTTTCTCAAAATCTGCTCTATGTACAGAAGAATTCAGAGAAGAATTTTTCATTTAAAAATAGAATTTGGTTAGGTCAACGTTTTTTAATTCAATCTTACTTTTATCTTTATGAGGAAAGATTTGAATAAAAAAACAATTAGAAAAACCAATGTGATAAACAGTTATGGACCAACAGTAGAGTTTTACTGCATATTGAATATTAAATGATACAAGGAATGCCAAGAATTTTGTATGTGAAGAACTTTGTATACAATAAAACACTGACTTTGTATCTATAGTAGATGTGACCTGGAACTGCTTGTTGCTTTTATCTTGGTACATGTATACATTTCTGCAAATTCATCTTTAGACCTCTAAATAAACATGTATGTGAAATAATCTTAATAGGAATGTTTCAGTCTTACATGATGAGTATAGATTCTAAAATTTGTGTCTTAATTTGGTATATGTGGTTGATTTCACTGTAATTTGTTTTATTTTAGACATGTTTGATTGCATTATAAATTGTTTCATTCTCTTTTAGAACTTGGATATGTAACAACTCCAATCTGTATGGTTCAGTCTGCTGTAGTTCTACTGAAAGAAAAGGACAAACTGCCAAAAGGGTATGTTTAATGTGAACAGTTAAACACACACCCACCCACCCATTTGTTGCAAATAATTGAAAATAATAGTTCTGCACAAATATTAAGGGATATATTGTGTTGCATAAGTGAACCGGGTATATAAAATTTGAAATTAAGATAATTTTTCCTTGTTATAAATTACTTTCTTAAAAATCATGAGATGAAAAATAGTGAATTCTAGTCATGAATAATTATTTGTATTTTATGTTTCAGAGGAGGAGTTTTTACCCCTGGAATGGCATTTGCTGATACAACCCTGATCAGTCGACTGAACTCCCACAATGTCCTGTTCCAGGAAGTAAGCTCAAATTAATGTGAAAAATCAAAGGAGGGGAATGGATATAGAAAAATATATGAAATGTTTATGTCCTGTATTTGAACAAGAAAGTTAAAGCCACTAAAAAATTGAAAAACAAAAAGAAATAATATTAAAATTTATAATAAAAGGATTTAGATTAGCAGGATCCAGATTTATTCTAATGAAATCTGTTACTGTGATACAGAAACTCAACTGAAATTGCTGCTGATTTTTTTCTGTAGTACATTTTTTTTATCTAAAACAATTGAAAGGACTTCTAGATTGCTAACTTGATTAAAAAAATGTTACCAAATCGGAGATTGGGCTCTTTAATTTGAGATTTGATGTTTCTCTATTTAAATCTTGAATGCTGTCTTCTAGATTAAAGAATGAATCTAAATCCCTTAAAAATGCAATTGTGTTTACAAAGCTCTTAAAAAACTCATACAAGCAGGGTACTTCAAAAAAAATTGTAAAAATGGATCAGTTCAATGAATTACCCAGACTGCTAGTACATGTACACATTTTATCTACTCAAATTTCAAAATCAAAAAATCCTGTGAAAAATGGATAAGTATATAATCAAAAAACATAAAACAACCTGTTAAACTTGATACAAGGTGCAATTTATAATTACTTCTATTGGTGTCATTCTGTTTTTGTCAGCAAATTATTTTAAAAAAATCATAGCAAATTAAACTTAAGTATGTTGATATACTGAAGCCTAGTCATAACGGAATATCACTATGCACTTCCTCATTCAATTATATATATTAGTAGAAAGATAAATTTTCGGGATTTTACATATTATAATGGTAGTTTATACACAGAAAGTGTTCTCTTCTTGACATGTTAATTAGTAAAGTACAAAAGGATTTGTCAATTCTCAAATTCTCAAATGATATTCTATCATTAATTTTAAATATGCATAGCAGTTTTCTGTTTTCTTACGTCTCAAGTAAGTAAAATTGCCAAACTTTATTCTAGTAAATTGAATCATGAAAATATTTCATAATTTGAAGTCATAATCACAGTGATACTAATAGTAAATGAGAACGAAAAACGAAAAATTGTGCTAAATCGTCTTTAATTGATGAGACAAAAAAATTTAAATATTGTGATATTAAAAATTGATAAAGTAATTGTTAATTTCTGCTATAAATTTGATAAATTTTAATTTCTGTTATGAGTATACTTTTTGCTATTTTATTGATTTTGCTATTAAATATATTTTTGTAAATTGTATTATAATTATTACATGTAAATGCTTATAATATATTGATGGATTTGGTTCAAAACTTTATATTGAACATTATTTAATTGTTGTCATTGTTAAGCTTGTTACAAATGTTGTTGCACAATTTAAAGAAATCTGAAATATGTGATGCATAATGTATAGAAAGAAACGAGATGCACAGTGTATAGACAAAATGTGATGCATAGTGTTTAGAAAAAATATGATGCAAAGTGTATAGAAAGAAAAGTGATGCACAATGTATAGAAACAATCACGTTGTTTACAATGTAAAAAACAAATATATAATGCACAGTGTATAGAAGCAAGCATATGATGCACATTGTATAGAAAAAAACATGATGCACAGTGTATAGAAAGAAAAGTGATGCACAATATATAGAAACAATCACATGATTCACAATGTAAAAAGCAAATATGTAATGCACAGTGTATAGAAACAAACCTGATGCACAGTGTATAGAAGCAAGCATATGATGCACATTGTATAGAAAAAAACATGATGCACAGTGTATAGAAAGAAAAGTGATGCACAATGTATAGAAACAGTCATGTGATTTACAATGTAAAAAGCAAATATGTAATGCACAGTGTATAGAAACAAACATGATGCAAAGTGTATAGAAAGAAAAGTGATGCACAATGTATAGAAACAGTCATGTGATTTACAATGTAAAAAGCAAATATGTAATGCACAGTGTATAGAAACAAACATGATGCACAGTGTATAGAAAGAAAAGTGATGCACAATGTATAGAAACAGTCATGTGATATTCAATGTAAAAAGCAAATATGTAATGCACAGTGTATGGAAAGAAAATTGATGCACAATGTATAGAAACAGTCATATGATTTACAATGTAAAAAGCAGATATGTAATGCAAAGTGTATAGAAACAAATATGATACATAATGTATAGAATGAAACTTGTGATGCACAATATATAGAAACAAACATGATGTGCAGTATAGAAACAAAAGTGATGCACAATGTATTAAAGCAAACATGTGATGCACAGTGTATAGAAACATATGTGATGTACAATGTATAGAAATAAACATGATGCACAATATATAAATTTATATATGTCCATTTATTAATGTTAATTTTTTACTATTTCCTATTTATTGATTAAAAATGAGATGATGATCAAAGAATTTTTTCAAAGGAATTTCACTTTATTTAATTTTTTTTATATTTTTCTATTTTAAATCCATAATATGATTGCTTTGCATAATTTTTGGAAAACCATAGATATAATTTAGAGTCTTTTGTTTTAGTTCCGTATTTTTAGCAACTCTGCGACTCTTAATCCAATTACCTTAAAGCTACTATACATGTACTTTTCTACTGAACATATAATCCAAAAAGTTAATTGGTGCACATATCTTAGCAATTCCTATTTTTTATATTTTGTCTTAGTTCTTTCATTCGTTATCAGTGCTATGTACTTGTTACATCTAAAGTTGTATTAGAATATTCATAACTTACCCTATTTTTAAATATCTCTTGATTTATTGTTTCAAAATATTTTGTACAGCAAATCATACATTTGAATTGAGTTCAATACTCATTTCATTTTTTTTATTTAAATCTATTCTTTGTTTTTGTTTTTACTAAAAGTTCCTGCAGAACAGGTCTTGAACAAAGAGTTTGTTTGGTATTTGTTTGTTTGTGAATTGTTGGCTAAAGGCAGGATAAAAACTTTTTGAAATTACTTTATGTAGCGACATTGTTTCATCAAAATCAAACCAGCTCTGCAGAAAATTAACAGCCAATCCTGTAAAGAAGTAAAAAGCTCTAGGTTGGCAGCCAACTCTTCTGAAGGCTATTTTATTGGTTTGAGCTGTTTTATTTTGAACTAACACATACCATGACAAGTGCTATTTTTGTGTAAACTGTTCGAGTTTCTTTATAAAAATTAACATCCACTTCTCTGCAGTAAAAAAAGCTGTTTAAAACTGTAACTTGTATAAGTTGGCACCTTAATGGGAACATTCTTGTTATTTTTGACTTTTTGTGCATTAACATTTTACTTTTTGTATGCATTTTTTATTATAAATTATATGTTGTTTGTAATATTTATTTATTGTTTATTTCTGAAATTAAGTCCTCTATATTTTATGCTTATATGCTGTACTTGTAATATACCAAAGATAAAACATGTACATGTAATGTTATAATATTAAGACTGTGCCCTATGACTACTGGAAGTTATACTTACAAAGTTCTGAAAATGGAAAGGAAGGGAAGGATTTCACAATATTAAAACTCTAGGATATATATATATATATATATATATATATATATAGATATATATATATATAAACAAAATTGTCAGTTTTTATTAGATTCCTGATAGCATAATGTTCCTACTGATTATAAGCCTATAAACCTTATTTTTCGACACAATTAGATATATTTACTGATTTTAAGTTCCGTTGATGAACACCACCAAATATAATATTTTGTAAACAAATCTTCACAGCTGAATGTTTGACTATCTGCTTTTTTTATATTTTAAATGCTTTCAGTTCACAAATGATTTAAAGATGCTATTTTCAGAAGGTTGGTTAAATAATTTTGAATGTAAAACACTAAAATAATAACTCTACTATATCCATCAGTTTTTGTAAGAAATAGATACATGTAATTAAGTTGTTGGGTTTGTTGATAGTTAAATAAGCATGCAAAGATTTGACCTACATTTGTAATAAAATAAAAATAATTTTTAGATGGAAATCATAATTTGGCAATAAACGTGATTTCCATAGTTCTTTTTTAGTACATACCATCAACAGCTCTTTTTGTCTTCATATAAATATGAATACCAATTATATCTTATGATGCATATTAAAACAAGAGTTTTGGCTCCCTCTCTTAAACATATCAACTACAGCATTGGTCTTACACTGGTTTTGACTCTTTATACTGTTTATATGATAATCTACAACTTATCTGGTGACAGTTGTTATATAATGTAATGTAATATACTTAGATAAAAAAAATTATAAACATATTTTCTTAAAAAATATATGGAAAAATTATATATGGTTGAAAAATTATAAAACCAACTTTTTGTAGATCTTTGAAATAAAGCAAAAATGTTCTTCTTGTAGTTTTATTTAGTTTTAGACGTGTACATGTTGATCCTGTTTTGAAGGTTAATTTGTGGACATCCTATTATTAAAAACACATGTGGCAACAGTCAGTACATGAAGTTTTTGTCCTCCCAAAAAAAAGGTAGGGTTATATGTGTATATTGTTTTCCTTTATCCAAATTGATAAAATATCCCTGTTTCTGTGCTCATGCCCTTGGCTTTTTAGAATATCTGCATACACAAGGTTTTTGCAGCTGCAATTAATATAAGTCTTCATAATTTGATCATATTTTACAGTGAATAATCGGAAGTAATAATTCAGTTGGATCACATCTTATCCTTAAAGGTTAGCTCTGGTGACAAAGGAGTTGGGCTGATAAGGGCCCCCATTCAGAACAAATTCATTTCACAAAAACCAATATTTAACCTCGAGACCAACTCTATGCATTAAGCAAAAAACTTTCTTTTAACCTTGACCCGAACTGTTGAACTTATTGGTTCGGACCTCTGGAGAAAAAAAAACTACAAATGAAATACAGAAATAAATGCACCTGCTTTGGACAATAACTACATAATCAAGAACATCCCAAAACAAACTAAATAAGAAAACAAGACAAATTGAAATTTTCTACGTCCTTGTATAGAGTTTATTAACATCAATTTTATTTCATCAAATATGGTACTGAAGTAGTCACGTGAGATGACGTCAGCAAGTTTCCCATCAGTACGTCTTTGGTTTCCCTACTGTTAAGTTCAACTATTTTACTCTAGTGGATTGTATATATTCCCACTTACGGATATTATTATATTATTTAAATTGTGATAAATGGATATTTATAAGATTGTATATACTGCAAAAATTATAAAAACGTGACTTTAAAAGTCGCAGCATACTCATATAAATCGTTATGAACTCAAAGAGCCAGGTTTCAAGTATGCACGAGCAAGGAAAAGCTCCAGGAAAAACCAACGAGCAAGGAAAAGCTCCAGGAAAAACCAACGAGTAAGGAAAAGCTCCAGAAAAAACCAACGAGTAAGGAAAAGTTCCAGAAAAAAAAAACAGTTAAGACGTTGTTGGTATTGTGGGTAACATTTTTGAAAAAATCACAAACCAACTGTCTAACCAGCCAAAAAAAGGCTAAAATATCGGCAGATAATAGTTCTGACAATATGGCGGACAACGCCGAAATTGTATCTGCAGCACAGAATGGGGGTGAGCAAATGGACAACCCAGTTACTATGCACGACATGAACGCAGCATTGCAAACTATGTGCAAGTTAATTTGTGACACGTTATTGCATTCGCAAGCTGCATCATTTCAAACGCGTGCAATTTTGCAGCAAAAATGTTAGGACGACAGTGGGCGTGGACAAAAGCGACCTGCTACTGAAGATACATGTTCAGGTACCTCTAACGTTCACATAAGTGATTCGAATGAAACAACTCCCACTGTGTCTTATGACCTTTTATCCGACTCGGAATCTGACGATGACACTGAGGAAGGCGGGGCTAACAATGCCATAGATGAAATATTGGAGAGTGTCAGTGATTTATATGCCGACGAGAACAATTTGAAGAAAGATGTTTTTACAAAGCTGGCGGACAATGTTAATCTCTGTTTTCGTAAGAGGTTATCAAAGGAGCATAAGAAAACGCTAATAAACAATTATGGGCGCCCGCAAAACTGTAAAAAAAACTTGTATACATGTATTCCCAAAATTAACGGTGTAGTTTGGGATGTTACAAAAGCCAACAGCAGGTCACGTGATGTCAGATTGTCCCAAGCACAAAAGTTACTGGGCAAGGCTGCTATCCCAATCATTGACTTGAAACGCTCAGTCGTTGTTTGACATTAAAAAAGACAAAGATAAAAAAATAAAGGAAAGAGAGAAAGTGACAAAGTAGAAATGCGAAAATATGTGGATGCATTAGTATTGATCGGATCTGCGTTTAATGAGATTAGTCAGATTCGTAAAGATCAGCTGAGACAAGGAATACCTAAGAGCTACAAAAAGCTTTACAGTCCTTCCAATGATGTATCAACGGAATGGTTACTTGGAGATGACATTGAGAAAAGAATGAAGGAACTTAATGAAGCCAAGAAGCTGGAGAAGGCTCTAGAAAGAGAATTGTCTGACAGGAAACACGGAGGCTATGGCAGTCGTTTTATCACTCATAATAAATACTGGAGCACGGGCAAGGGTGGCCAAAAAACATAACGGAACAGGAAAATCTTTTTTGTCGAAGGGTCAGAGATTCAAAGGAAACAAGTTCCGTTAGACAATAGCAAACACGCATTATCAAATGGAAAACAAACTGTGCTATCAGAAAAAAACCAATAAGGTGAGAACAAGTTTACCTTTGCTGTTGCGAAATACGCTTGATAACTTCAGAGCGGGAAAAAAATTTAATAGTTTTTCAAAACGACAAACTATTACTTTAGATCATTGGGTTTTAAGTTATGTAAAATGTTTAAACATTCCTTTTAATGACGCCCCAACACAAAATACTCTCCCGCCGCACAATTTTCGGTTACAGAGAAATTACAAATTCAAATGAAATTCATACACTTATAAACAAAGGAGTAATTTCTAAAGTACAACATACGACAGGTGATGGTTACGTTTCTAATATTTTACAAGATTGAAAAAAAAAAAACCGGTTCCGTTCGTGTTATTTTGAATTTAAAAAGGTAAATGAATTTATTGAGAAATGTCATTTCAAAATGGGCACGCTTAAATCTACTCTTTCGCTTGGTACTCCAAACTGTTTTTTTCGCAAGTTGTGATATATAATACAAATACCAGTTAAATTTTGATGTGCCAGATGTGCACATTTCGGAAATTAATTCCTCATCAGTGACACTAAGACCGAAAAGTTTGATATATATAAAATATAAGCCAAACAGTTGAAAATAATGAATCTAAGTTTCAAAATTATATAAATCCAAATCCAGCTAAGGAATGCTGTGCATGAGGGAACAAACCTTAGTTTTAAGTAAATTTCAAATTTTAGACGACTGAAAATATTGTTAAATGGTACATTTTCTGACAGCACAAAGTACTGCCTACTGAGTTATGGATACCCTCGGGGAGTTTTACTCCACCAGCAGCTGTACCCGCTCAGGGGTAGTAAATATATAATACAAATACCAGTTAAATTCTGATGTGCTAGATGTGCACATTTCGGAAATTCATTCCTCATAAGAGAAGTCGGATAGAAATATCTACGTTTTCTTTGGAATAATGACGTTTTTCAGTTTTGTGCTTGCTCAAGTGGCCTTTCAGTGTGGGCCAAGAGTATTTACAAAGTTACTTCAATGTGCCTTTTCTGAACTTCGAAAACGTGGTTTCATAAATACTGGGTACATTGACGATTCTTTGCTTCAAGGTGATACCTATGAAGAATGCGAAGAAAACATTTTGCAAACAGCCAAACTCTTTGATGAACTTGGTTTTACAGTTCATCTCGAAAAATAAGTTTTTAAACCATGTCAGGAAATGGAATTTTTAGGTTTTGTTATCAATTATGTATTCATGACGGTTAGGCTTACAACTGAAAAATCCGAAAAACTAAAATCACAATGTGTTTCATTAATACGGAAACCCAAATGCTCTTTACGATCATTAGCAGAACTTTTAGGAAAATTCGTGGCTACTTCCCCCGTGGTGCCTCATGCAACCCTATTTTATGAACGGTTGGAGATTTTTAAAACTAATTCAATAAAGTTATCACGAGGAGATTACGAGGCTATTATCACATTAAATCAAGATTGTATACAAGATTTAACCTGGTGGCTGGAAAATATTGGTCAAGTCTATAAATCAATTTATGACCCCGCTTTTGATATTGAGATTTATTCCGATTAAATTCTGCTCAGATGGGGCGGAGTTTATACCGCCGGGGGTTTCGACTGGAGGTCTTTGGGATTCAATTGACCGCGTAAAACACATAAATTATGTAGAATTGAAGGCAATTTTACTCGCACTGCAGTCGTTTTGTAAGGGCATGCGCAATTGTCACATTCGTGTTAGAAGTGATAATGTCGTCTCCGTCATTTCCCTAAACAAACAAGGATCTAATAAAGAGTATCTTTATAATATGGTCAGGCAGATATGGTTGTTTGCTATAGACCGACACATCTGGCTATCAGCAGAGCATGTTCCGGGGTCTGAGAATAAGTTTGCAGATTTTGAATCGCGGAAAATAAATATAGATGCAGAATGGAGACTCAAACCTTCCGTATTTAGGCAAATCTGCAATTTGTTCGGTTTAGCAGATATTGACCTGTTTGCCTCTCGTATAATAAGCAAGTTCAAAAATAAATTCCTTGAGACCTGATCCAGAGGCATATGCTATTGATGCTTTTAAACAAAACTGGGCATGTGGTTTATTTTATCTTTTTACTCCTTCTGGTATGATATTAAAGAAAATAGAGAAAGACCGAGCGGAAGTAATATTGGTTGCCCCGGTAAGGCCTACCCAGGTTTGGTTTCCAAAACTGTTAAAATGATTGTGCATTGTCCGCATTTGCTACCAGTCACAGAAGATCTTCTGACAATAGAAACGATATCGAACCATCCAATGTTACACAAATTACACCTTGCTGTTTTCAGAATATCGGGAAATCACTCGCGCAGCAAGGCGTTTCTTCAGACGCTATCGAGATCATACTGCACTCATGGAAAAATAATACCAAATCCCAATATTGGAGTTATATCAAAAGATGGATGGGTCTTTTGGAATAAAAAAAACATTGATCCCTTTTTACCAAATGTAAATACTATTCTGGATTTCCTGGCTTTTCT
Source organism: Tegillarca granosa (assembly GCA_029721355.1). Taxonomy (NCBI): domain Eukaryota; kingdom Metazoa; phylum Mollusca; class Bivalvia; order Arcoida; family Arcidae; genus Tegillarca; species Tegillarca granosa. The sequence continues at coordinate 8,512,397 of CM056595.1, forward strand.
GTTTCATTCCGAACTGGGCTATGGCGCCTTAAATACTGCCAGGTCAGCCTTAAGTTCCTTTTTCAATACTCAAGAATGTGGATCAAATGTAGGTAAATTGTATCTTGTCAGAAGATTTATGAGGGGCGTGTTTACTTTAAGGCCAGCCCTACCGAAATATAATGTAACTAGGGATGTGAATAGAGTGTTAGATTATTTAGCTAATTTAGATTCTATTGACAATGGATCTTAAATCCTTGACATTGAAAGTAGTTATGTTAATGTCTTTACTGACCTGCCAGCGTGTACAATCGCTACATTATTTAGATGTTAGAAACATTAGTTTTGAAGGCGAGTATGTTAAAATACGGATAGGAGACCCATTAAAACATACTAGACAAGGTGTACATATTTCAGAGTTTGTATTTGAACAATATACTCAAGATTCTAGACTATGTATTGTCCAATTGTTAAAACTGTATCTTGACAGTAAAATTTTTAAGGAAAAATGAATCAAGGTTATTTATTAGTTTTTGTCGACCATATAAACCTGTTGCTAAAGACACAATAGCCCGCTGGATAAAATGCGTTCTTCGTCAAGCTGGCATTGATCTTAGTATATTTACACCGCACAGTGTTCGGAGTGCATCGGTGTCCAAAGCTAAATCAAAACTTAATGTACCATTGTTTACAATTATGCGAACAGCTGGATGGACAAAGGAGTCTACCTTTCGAAAATTTTATGATAAACCAATTACAACTGATACATCATTTGCAAATAGTATTTTGAAAAGATAATGTACATAAACTATGTAAATATTGTAATATTACTGGGTATTTGTTTTGTAGAAATGTCTGGTTGTCTCTAAAACTCTCACGTGACTACTTTAGTGCCATATTTGATGAAATGAAATTTTAAAATTATACGAAATTTTATATTGAAGTATGATTTCAATTTCATGAAATCATATGTATGGTACTGAGGTAGTTACGTGCCCGACCCACCCATCCCGTTGGGCTATACATAATCCAGACATTTCAACTCTAAATACTGATGGGAAACTTGCTGACGTCACTCACGTAACTACCCCAGTACCATATATGATTTCATGAAATTGAAATCATACTTCAATATAAAATTTCGTATAATTTTAAAATTTTACAACAACATCAAAGAGGACTGATACTCGATTCTACAACACTTATCATCTGACAGTATCAAATATACATACTGCGATCGCTCTTTACAGATCAATAGGGCGGTACAGTTTTTGAGCCGTATTTTTTATAAAATCAGTTATAATGTATAGATTTTTGTAAAATCCTTCAATCAAGATAAAAGCATAAATCTGTTATCTATTTCATCTTCATATCTAACAGATAACATCGATTAAAATGTACAACTAAAAACTACTAAGAACCTTGAATGGGACGTATCGTTAACAGTTAAGTCTGGACAAGGAATTGTAGGCTTGTTCCCCGGGATATTAATAATAATAATAAAATAAAAGAGATGAATGCAACTTAAAAAGTACAGAAATGCAACCAATATCACGACACGGTACCAGTTAATGACAGAAACAACCAAACACGAACACGTATTATAAGGACCACTGGTCATAGAACTTTCTGGACGGACACTGGATCGAATGGCGTTTTAGCGATATTTGAAAATTCCAACCTAACCATATTGTTTAAGAATTCCCTTCGGGAGACAATCCTCCATATTTTCTTCAACCAAGGGCACTATTTACTTAATTATTCCGAACAAAAAGCGATTTCTTTTACCTTTTCAGTAGTATTCCGACAAAGACTGTTTCAAATGCGTAAAATTGCATCTGATAAAGAACATAGAAGTTACTGGTCTATAGCTTACGTAATCTTAAGTAAGATTACTCGTCAGTTTCCGTGATGGACAGCCATAAGTTTTCGTGCATAGCGGTGACCATTGCAAAATCCCATGGATAGTGTCGACCGCTCTTTCAAACATTGTGAATTTATTTCATAACACGTGATTAGAAATTAACCAATAATAGTTTAAGAATTTTCCGTAAAGAAAAAAAATAAACATCTTTATATTACACTAAAAAAATTCAGGTTTGCTACCTGACAATCGAGCGAGGTAACTTAAGTTGTTGAATTAAAAAATATTGTGATGTCATATCCATGATGACGTCACAGATCCAAGATCCTAGGCGACACAAGTATGTTTGGTAATTTTTACATTGATTATGAGTCGTGTATCTAGAAAAGTCATAAATTCTGATTTAGAAAGTGGCATTTCTGAGGCTATATACTGGAACAGTGACCAAGTTGCGCAGTGGTTAGTGTCAATAGGCTTTCCCCAGTATGAGGTAGGTATATATTGCGTAATTTTGTTTTTACCCAAGGATAACTATCTTCCAATGAAAATTTTATCATTATGACAACTTCGTTGTGTCTAATAGAAATGCTAATTTGCTGAAAGTTTCAAAGAAAAAACAAATTTAAATGAAGATAGAGCCGACGACAGTGTCTGCTGTAATGCAATATTTTTTATAAATCCATATCGATTAAAAAAGGCCGACATGTGTTGTAAAAGTGAGTGAATTATTGTTTAGAGCCAGGCTATGATCAGCATATTAGTATTGCGACTATTTGCGACTGTGTGTGGTAAAAGATTTTTATTCTTTATACATTGTATAACACAAATCAAATTTTTGATTGTTTTTCAGGAATGTTTTCGTAAAAATTTTGTGACGGGTCGAAAACTAATTGTTATCGATGCGGCTGCTTTACCAAGTATGGGTGTACAAGATTTTGAACATATTAAAGTGAGTAACATAAATAATCATTAACGATTTATCCAAGGATAAAAATGTCTTGCATCTTTCTAGAGCTATGCGCGGTCGAAAGAAACCCTGGAAGTCGCTTTACAGTGATGTCGCGAACTTTTCCATTATTTTGTTGGCGATCGGGGTTCGATTCTTGGTCTGGATATACCCGGATGTATAGCGATTGTTCTACTAGACTAGTTACATGTACATATAGTTCTATCAGTGAAAATAAAGTTGATCGGGACTTCATGAAGACATATTAATTTTCAAACCCCAATCCCTTCCAAAATTAATAAACGAAAAGAATACTTCATTAATTCTCCATTAAACTTAGTTCAGAAATTAATTCAAAATGAGTATTTGAAAAAATATTGACTTTGGAAAGAATACGTAAGAAGTGAAAATTTGAAAACTCGTATCCTCTATTGACAAAAAACGCTTATTTACTTGTATTATCTGTGCCTGTTAAAATACTTTTTCCCCTAAAAATTCAGTCACGAGTTACAAGTATACAACCGCGTGACACAAATAAATATTGTCAACAAATATTAAGTGTAGCAAAAAACGGTGTACCGACACACCGACGATACAGAAAGAAAGCTGAGACAACTATTTGCCTTTTTTTCATTAAATAAAAAACTAATAAATGGATACGATTCTGGAATGCTCATAAACAGTGTTTATTTGTGTGATGTTTATTGTTTTATCACATTTATATAATAATAATAATAATAATGATAATGATGATAATAATAATAATAATAATACTATTTCCCCTTTTTTTCAGGTGATCACTAAGCATATTAGGACTTTGATACACATTCCAAAACTTCATAACAACAGAGCTATTGCTATGAGAGATCCAAACATAGCCTACCTCGAGTTAAAACGAAGGACTGGGAAAACTATGGATACTAAAACTTATAAAGCATTCATCAGTGAAAATAGAAGATTCTTTCCTAAAAATAACAATTGATCTGTTAAAAAAATATTATTTTCAGCACTTACAAATTTTACTTGCTAATTTTTTGATAGGATGAAACTTCACGAAAAATCAAATACTTGTTCAATTTTTATAATGTGGAAAAACCTTGTTAATTTATTATTGTAAGTTTGGTGGTTTTTCGTTCCTTAGAACTAGTGAACAATTTAGAGGAAAAATATCCAGCTTTTAGTGAGACTTTTGCGTTCGTGATCAATTCATATACAGAAAAAAAATAATTAAGGGGAAAAAAAAAAAAAAAAAAAGAACAGCCCCCAGTGAGAATTGAACTCACGACCCCTGGTTTACAAGACCAGTGCTCTAACCACTGAGCTATGGAGGCTTATATTCCATGTCCTTATTAAAATTTTTTATATTAATCAGTTGTCACTTAGGCGTGTGCACATAAGTCGTCAAAAACCTAGAAATATAAATTCGTTACGATACCTCAACTATTACAACAAAAAAGGATATTACGTCACTTAAAGCTTATATATATATACAAGATTTGGCGTTTTTAATGCTACTTTAAGAGATTAAGTTCACTTTAGGTACGTAGGATATACCTACTGTCGATCTTAACGAGTGGGTTATTTTCCTCAGTATACAGGTATAGATCAAAGTGTCACGAGTGGGTTATTTTCCTTGGATTGACATCATACCTGTGTAGTTGTCCGGTCTGACAGGTACCGTCGGGTAAACCCGGCTTAAATTGTTTTACGGTGTGTCCCCTATTTCCCCACTTTTTTAAATTTTAGGTAATATTTTGTAGTGGGCACTGTTTTGATAAGGTGGGGGGGGGGGATGAGAGATCAAAAGAAAAAAGTGACTATAGTCTGATTCAATTTTTTAGTTAAAAAAATTGCATTTAATGAAATTTTAATTTACATTTTACCAAACATAGAAATTTTAAATATAAAAATCTAAACAATATTTTAAAACACGGAAATTATTAAACCACTACTACCACAAGTTTGTTCATTAAAATTCAACATAAAAATCTGGGCATATTATAAATAGCACTGAAACCAGTACTAAGCACCAGGGACATTATATAGGTCCCTGAAGGCACTTAAAAAAAAACACGAAAAAACATTAGATAAAAGAAATAAGAATATTTACAAACATGTTTGTGCTTCTCATAATGAAAGGCCATATATTTCAATGGGTGTATACATATACATGTACTGTATATTAAATTATGCGTAAATTTTACAGTTTAACACAATAAAAGTAACAATACCATTGCTTCATTATAACTTGATCCCGAGCCCAGAACGGGAGAACCCTGACAAGGGACGCAACTCGCGAACGTATAGGAGCTCTCAATATGAGAGTTTGTATTGCTACAAATGGTAAGTCCACATCGGATTTACAAAGCAACAAGAAAAACGTTGCATTTCTCTGGAAATTGTCCGATTTTAAGTTTGGTGAAAAAAATTCAGAGAGTTATTGATTTTTTTTTTTTTTTTTGAAGAAAACGGATATAGGAATGTAAAGAACAGGCTTTTAAAAGTTGAAACAAATGAAAATTATTTGAAAACATGGATTGGCTGATTTTTTAGGATTTTTTCTAAGCGAGGGGTAGATTTTTAAAATGGCCTTTCGTCCCTTGTGTTTTTTAATGTTATTTTTTTTGATTTTTTTTTTAAAGTTTGTTAAAAAAGGATTTCAGGCAAAGTTATTGATATGTATGAACTTGTATCAACCTCGCATGTAATAAAAAACACCAATAATAATCTTTAAAACAAAAATACAAAAATCCTGACACTAAGCCCCTGTGATTCAATCTCTGCAACTGAATCACTTTCTTTTCATGTGTTGACAAACATTTGTATTGTATCAAATCTTATTATAATTTAATGGATAAAACATGAAAAACTGTTGTATAAAAAGCTTTAACCTAAAACGTTAACATTGGATATTGATGACCTTGATCTTCAGTCTCTGCAACTGCATCACATTCTTTTGATTTCTTTACAAATATATCACTAAGTCAAATTAAAAAAATAATAATAACAAAAAACCTCCAGGAGGAAATTTTGGGAAATTTCAGGTGTAAGTAAGGTGTAGGTCTATTATATTATTATTTATTATTAGCAATAATCATGATAATATCAAAATACACCTTGAGATTCATTCACAAACATAATCAATATTATTATTTATTATTATTATTAGTAGTAGTAGTAGTAGAAGTAGAAGTAGTATTTTAAAAATTGACTTTCCATAATAATTTTTTATTCATAAGTTTTCTGTAATAATAATAATAATAATAATAATAATAATAATAATAATACCAGTTATATAAAAAACAACTTGATATTTATTCATTCACAAAATAAAAACTAATAATATTATCATTATTATTTATTTATTAATTTATTGGCAATAATTTAGTTTGATAATTAAAAAAAAATAAAATGAAAAAAATCGGAAGTCTAACTATATATAAATCATGAAACAGACTATAGACTCAGGTAATTCTTTTGTGGGGATATCGGCACTTACACTTTTAAAAAGTGGGGAAATAGAGAATTAACCAGTTAACAGGTGGATGTGAAGTGTGCTTGATAGTTTTAATTAACATCAATGACTAACATGATGATTTTGATGTTAACTTCAAAGAAGATAGATCCCTTCAAAACATGTACGGAAGGACGTGCACGAACGATTTCTGAGATTATTTTGTCAAAACGAAAAATCAATCCACGCTCTCATATTATTATTATTATTATTATTATTATTATTATTTAATAAGTTATGAACAAAACAAAAACCATGCTTCAAAAGTGGAATTATATAGATCAGATGACTCATACCTTCAACCACAGCTCGGGGTCTTGTGGTCACCTGATAAGTTATGAACAAAACAAAAACCATGCTTCAAAATTGGAAAGTGGAATTATATTGATCAGATGACTCGCCCCTTCAACCACACTGGCGGTTCGGGGTCTAGTGGTCACCTAACAAGTTCAAATGGATACTCCCGAAAACCGTTCAGTAACAGAGATTTCATCGGATATACTCAAGTCCTTGAGTCTTTTGGTATCAATTTGAAACAGGAAGAACTTGACCTGCCTTACTTGTATTGGATTCCAAAACTTCACAAAAATCCATACAAGGAAAGATACTAGTATATAGCAGGTTCCTCTAAATGTACTGTCATATACCATTTTTTGAATTTAATCATAAAATACATTCAAAAAATGGTATTGTCATATACCATTTTTTGAATGTATTTTATGATTAAATTCAAAAAATGGTATATGACAGTACTACTAAATCATTATCAGTAATTCTAACACAAATTTTGACAGTCGTCAAAGATGGCCTTCAGACTTATTCAGATTAAGTCTATTCTACATCTGGCATCAACCAAATATGGATTCTCAAAAATTCTAAAGAACTACTTGACCATTTTGTTTCTAATACTCTATCTTCGGTAAAAAGTATGAAAACTTTTGATTTTTCTACCCTTTACACCACTATCCCTCATGCTAAATTGAAAGAACGTCTAAAACAATTCACTTTCCATTCTTTTACAAAAACGGTAAACCAAGATATAAATATCTAGTGCTCAACAGGGGTTCTGGTTATTTTGTAAAACACCATACAGAATGCAAACAAAAATATACTGAAGATACCATCAACAAAATGTTAGAGTGTTTGATAGACAACATATTTGTTGTGTTTGGCAATATTATCTTTCAACAAACAATCGGTATACCAACGGGCACAAACTGTGCACCTTTGCTTGCTAATTTGTTTCTTTATTCATATGAATCAAATTTTTACAGAACCTTGTCAAATCTGGAGATAAGACTGTTGCTAAATCATTCAACTACACATACAGTTAATCACAAATCTGGAGAATATGTGAATGTCATCTATCCAAGTGAGCTTGAAATAAAAGACACGACAGATTCTCCATGTTCTGCTTCATATTTGGACTTATACCTCAATTATGACATCCACGAAAGATTACATCTGAAGCTATATGACAAACGTGATGACTTCTATTTTTCTATTGCCAACTTTCCGTTTCTTTGCAGAAATATCCCTGCTTCTCCTGCGTATGGTGTATATGTTTCACAGTTAATGCGGTGCGGTAGAGCTTGTTCCCACTATTGGAACTTTCTGCAACGAAGCAAACTGCTTACAATTTAATTGTTGACACAAGGATATTTGCAAGCCTAGTCTAATCAAGGCCCTTAAAAGTTTTATGGCCTGTCATCACAATATTGTTGATAAGTATGTAGTCACTGTATCCCAACTTATACTGGATATATTTGACTTACTATAGTTCTTTGTTCCCTTTCATTCTCAAAATTGACTTGCACGTGACGGGTGTAGCTAGCTAGACAGGAGGTGCTTACCCCTTCCGGAGCACCCGGTCCTCACTTCCTTGATGGAAGTTCACGTGTATAACATATTTTGCCAGTTTGCAAAGATTTTACTTTGTTTTTGGGATTGTGATATGGACAAGGACTGGTATGTTTGTTTTATTTTATATAATATTACAAGGTTTATTGTTTTCAGATTAGTCCAATTAAGATATTGTGACATTGAAGGGGTTCATATAGGATCCTTATTACACATTTAAGAATTAAATATGTTTAAAGTTTTTTCATTTTTATCCCTTTTTTGTAGGCAATAAAGTTTTCTCATCATGCATGGCTTAATTGGTTAATTGGTTAAGGCGATAGCTATCAAATTAAACAGTCTCACAGTTATGGGTTCGATCCCGTTCGACCGTTAGTGAGAAAGTCACAGGCCTTTACTTTTTAGCTTACTAAAAGTATAATATATGCGATATTGCATAAATAAATAAATAATAAATAAATAAATAAATAAATAAATAAATAAATAAATAAATAAATTTTCATAACCAAAGGATGATAAATCAGCATTCTTAATTAAACTTGCTACTGTTACGTCCTTTTTTTGACCGAATCAGATACAAATATAATAATGTCGATAAGTCCGATTGACAGGTGCATGAGAAAGTGTAACAGTTACTAAAATTAGAAACTCACAAACCGTTTTTAGATAAGTTTAAAGCTGAAATAAAATATACAATCATGAAGAGTACCATATCAACATTACTTATATCATTAAGTGCAAAGACTTTTAGTGTAAAACGTTTTAATGATTAAATTAATAAGGTACTAGGTTCATAACTTTAGGGGGCCTCGGTGGCCGAGTGGTCTAAAGCGCTCGCTTACGGATCACAGCGCCTCTCACCGCCTGGGTTCTAATCCGACTTTGGACAGATCCTAGTGTTAGAAAGTTTGTCAGTTCGCTTGCCGAAGGTCGATGGTTTTCTCCGGGTACTCCGGTTTCATCCACCATCCCAGAACTGACCGCCTTGAAATAAGTAAAAAAAATCTTGACTGGGGCGTAAAACACCATTACTCCACTCCACTCATAACTTTAATTTGAAGTATCATTGTTCAATGTTTGCGTAATTGAAGTAAATTAGAATCTTAGTTAGTAATTCTTGTGAAACCGGAGCCTGTAGAGGCAATATGTTCGTCTTTCATTGTGATATTCATGTCATTCGCCACGTTTTTGGTTCTTGGCATTCCGTTTTTTTCACTTAATTCCATTTGCTGTCTATAAATCATTTTTTTTGTTCAACGTTTCATACACACTTCCTGTTTTCCATCGAGAAATATCATTTCTGCTGTTAAACTGTCTGCGAGAAGAGTGAATGAATGAATTGATGTTTAACGCCATACTATACGCGACTAGACCTTCCAAAAAAGTACACTTATACTAGTTGTATTTTACTAAGTAAACTGTACATTCAGATAAAATTTCATATTTTTAAAATAAAAAATCATGAAAAACAGTATAGGATCAGTTTTACCGCTTATCAACCAATCACATTTAAGAATTGTGAATAATATAACATCTAAAGAAATAAAGTTAAACTTGCTTCACACTATTAGTAATGAAGGTGAAATATACATGGTTAAACTAGAAGGTTCTATAAACAAAATAATCTTCTTTCTATCTCATATCTTAACTAATTCGAAACAAGACTGATTTAGGATTTGCTAGCTGATTTCACGTTCTACAAATTTCCGAAGTAAAAATTGCAATGAAAAACTGATATCATCAAGTCTGAATAATTATTTTGATCGCAAATTGATATCTTCAAATACAGTCAAACCAGCCTTAAAGGACACCTCTCTATAAGGGCCACCTGCTTATAAAGGCCAATGAAATTCTATCCCAATTGCTCTTTATTCATATCATTTTAACTTGTATATAAAGGCCACCTGTCAATAAAGGCTACTTTTATTGATTCCCATGGGTGGCCTTTAAAGACAAGTTTGACTGTACAGCATTCTACCATCACAATAGGAAGTCCTCGTACTTATCTCAAGCAGAACTTAATTGATTTTATATACGTTTCCTTTATTGTAATAGTCATTTTGAACGCTTTAAGAGAGGCCGCAGTAAAACAATCTTTGGACCTAGACCGCCTATAAAATTAAAAAATGGGTATAATTTTCCACAGATCTGCAAAATAAGATCATCTGGTATCATTAAAAACACGATGTCAACTCGTCTCATTGGAACTTTAATGACAAATTCTATGTATGAAATTTGTTTAATGTGTAATTTTTCTTAATCAATTCTTTTTAATTTATAGCGTCTGGCTAGACAAAAAAAAAAAAAAAAAAAAAAAAAAAAAAAAAAATATATATATATATATATATATATATATATATATATATATATATATATATATATATATATATATATATATATATATATATATATATATATAGCGGGACTGAGCTAGTCGTGGTGTTTGTGTATATAGTAGGTACAATAGAGTGATTTACTGCCAGACTATCTGGTCCGGATCTTTTAGCCTTGTGGTAGAGCGCTGGTTTATCACCAAAACGGGCTGGGTTCGATCCTCAGCCGGGGCACTCGGCGAGGATGTGTGTTTTTTTTCAGGTGTTTCCTCCCTCCTGTTACACACACACACACACACACACACACATATATATATATATATATCTTTGAATTATATGTCGTTCTATATCTCTAGTTCTTCAAATATATTTCAGAACATTTTCTTTATCGGTATCGGTACTTGAACTGTCCAGCGCGGCGTGACTATATGTCATCAAACATTGTCAAGTTAACAAGTTCAGTCACCTTTTTTGGAATATCATGAAGAAAGTCCTCAGTTACCTATCATCTTAGTTCTTTACATCCCTTTTCGGCAATTCGGTATGGTTCTTAATAAAACGTAAAATAGCACAGTTCCATTTCAACATATAGGGATGGAAACGTGGAAATCGCTGTTGATTAGAAATCGTATAAATATATGATAAAAGAGATAAGAAGTTCGCATTGTTTTATAGAGTAGTTTGTCAGCTAGTATGGCGCTAGTATTGAAAAGCCTTTTTATTCTTATCCTGTGCTTTGTAGCATGTAGAGCAGAATTTAAAAAAGGTATCTTGAGAATTTACAATCAGTTTACATTAACTTTTAGTTTAGTTCTACAAATTATTTGCCCTAGGTTAACACTTTTGTTGTTTTGTTTTGTATTGTTACGTTCAGTTTTGCTGTTTACTTTATTCTTGTTTATGTCATCTTTTGTCAGCTAAAATAATTCAGCCATAATGTCCTAATTTCGTGTTTAATTTCCTTAATTCATTTTTCATAGCATTCTTTCGACAACTGCGGTAGCTCAGTTGGCAAAGTGCTCGCTCCGTAAGTGGGAAGTCATCGGTTCGAACCCCGACCGGGTCTGATCCAAGACTTGAAAGTGGGTAGTGATTATTCTTTCGCCAAGCACTCGGCATTTTGAAATGAAAGTAACGGTTCTTTTCGGATGGGAACTTAAAATAAACAAGGTACCGTGTTACGGTAGGCGTGGCATGATAAAGAACATTGTTGAATAATGCGCAACGCACAGGAAAAATTTCTGCACTTTCGCCTATAGCTGGCGACGTCTCGACATAAGTGAAATATTCTTGACCGGGCCCCAGTTTCACAATCTTTCACTCAACTGAGTGTACACTCAACTCAAATATTCCCATTTTTCTCTCATCAATATTTAAAAAATAAGCTTTATGAGGCACTATTTTGTTTTGTTTAACAAAAATACACTAAACAATTTAGATATAACGTTAGATATTCAATTTTAACTGTGCAATGTCTTAAAATTGACATTGAAATATCCCCGAAATTGAGTTGAATGTACACTCATTCGAGTGAATGATTGTGAAACTGGGGCCAGGACGTTAAACACCATTACTCAACGCAACTCACAGCATTCTTTCTTAATCATTTATATTTTTGTTCCCTTTTAATATTATTTCATGAATCGATTTTTTAAACGATCTTTTTTTCTAAATCTAAATCTTTATTTCAATAAAATGTGCATTCATGTTGAATTTTCCTAATGACTTTAAGCAACACGGTGAAGTTGAAGGACACGACCATGTTCTGTGAGAATGTTAGTTAAGTGAACAATGCTATGTTTATTCCTCGAGTGTTGACCTTTCTGGAAACCTAAAGATAAGAGAACGTTGTACCTTATCTAATGCCTTTTGTTTATTCTTAGTGTCTATATAGAAATTTGTAATAAAAACACGTAAGAGGAGAGAGAGAGAGAGAGAGAGAGAGAGAGAGAGAGAGAGAGAGAGGGGTTAAGACACCTTTAAGAATCTTTAAGGACTATATTTAAGGATCTTTAAGGATCCTTTAAGATTATTAACCGAGTGGGTTGGTCTTGTGTACGCAGAGAGAGAGAGAGAGAGAGAGAGAGAGAGAGAGAGAGAGAGAGAGAGAGAGAGATTTATTTTGTTACATAGAACGTAAAATCCGACAAATACATTTCTAACGGAAATCTTTCCTCTAAATTAATCGAACCACACCACCACTGGATCCCATTTTGTCATTACATCCGATTCCAGTTTCACTACTAAGATTTTCCTTAACTAAATTTTAAATTTTGGCAAAATTGTTTGAATGTATAAGTTGGATATTTTAATCAAAAATAATAATAATAACCCTTTAATTTTGAAAATTTTACGAAGAACGTATATGCATGTATTTTAGTATGTGGTCTTTTACCTGCCGAATTTGTGTTTTTACTGGATTCATCTGGTAGTGAAGGGGAACGAGGTTTTAAACAACAGACCAAATTTGTCGCAAACTTTACTTCACAACTGGACATTGGAACAAATAATTCTCAAGTAGCCGCAGTCACATTTTCTACTGGTGTGGACAATAACTTTTACCTGAACGCATATCACAATAAAACACAGCTAATTGATGCAATTAACCAGATCCATTATTTGAATGGCGAGACAGAGACTGCTCTTGGACTGAATTTTATTTCGTCAAAAAGTTTAGCGGGTATGTTTATACTATTTTATCAAAATACAGTTTAAAATTTGACACGTGTTTTGGATCCGAATCAAAACATTTTTTCTTTACTAGGCGGGCGTCTTTTGTGAAATCGATACCGTTAATTTCAGAGTCAACTAAGTTGGCGCTATTTTTACTTTCATTATTAAAAAATCAGTGTCTGGTATAATTTAGAACGTAACGTTGTTACACATACGACAATATTAAATCTAGCTTTAATAATGTGTTCAGATTAGAAGTGCGTGAAAAAAATTGGGTTATTTGTTGAAGAAATCTATACACTGCGTGTGAATAAGAAAAAAATATAGTAAAAATGAAGAAAAAAAAGTATATTAATTAAATAAAAAAAATTGAACCCGGGTATTATTCCGTACTTCTTACCAAACAGCCAGCGTAGACGATGTCAATATTGTATGCAGCTAATATCAGGTATGTTTTTTTTTGCTTAAGAGTATTAAGGGTAGTGCGTTTAATCTTTACCCCCAAATTTTAATGCCAGCTCATCAGTCTTTATCAAACAATATTAGCAGAACATGGGATAAAACAAAAAAAGTTATTGTAGTCAAAACATCTTTGATGGAGAGGAATGCGCTCTATATGTATCAATTGAAAAACATTGTTAATTCCATTAAAATTTGTAAAGATGTATACGGAACGCATCATTTCGAGATGTATGTTTTATCACCTAATTTAATGTTATATCAAAGTTTGAATATTCAGTAAAACATTTTGACACTTTCTTTTGGACGTTACAAGTATGATTTTTATCATTTATTTTTGTAACAAATTTCTAATTTTGAATCCTATAGGCGGATGCCATGGCTTGTTGAGAATCATCTTTTAATGTCAACATGATAATGTTAAGCATTTCAAAAATGTTTTTCTGATGCTTATCAGCTTTTTAACAAATAACTACTATATACTTTAAATATTTTGACATCAAGTAACAAATACCTTCTTCGTACTTAAATTTTTTTACAACAATAATCATATTTTCATCATTTTAATTTTTTTATAGTTGCAAACGGTGCAAGACCTGGATTTAAAAAATACGTTGTTGTATTAACGGACGGTAAATCTCGTGATGGACAAGCCACTATAGCTGCCGCTAACAAACTCCACGCCATGCCAAATGTTACCGTCATTGCAATAGGCATTGGTAATGCAGTTGACCTTAATGAACTTAAAGCAATAGCAACAGATACACAACATGTTTTTACAGTCAGTAATTTTGACTTGTTACCTACACTACAGAAAGAACTGGAAGATAAAACTTGTACAAGTAAATATATTTGTATTATCTCCCTTTACCTACAATATTACAAACATTTTAATTGTTTTTAAGCCATTCTCTCTTTTCAATTAACGGGCCTTGGTGGCCGAGTGGTCTAAAGCGCGCGTTTACAGATCACAGTGCCTATCACCGCCTGGGTTCGAATCCCATTCGAGACAGATCCTAGTGTGAGAGAGTTTTTCAGTTTGCTTGCAAAGGGTCGACCGTTTTCTTCGGACACTCCGGTTTCCTCTACCATCCCAGAACTGACGACCTTGTTATATAAGTAAAAGAATCTTGACTGGGGCGTAAAACATCATTACTTCTCCTTCTCTTTTCAATTAAAAGAATCAAAGAGTAATTTTTTTAAAAATATTGGCATTTGTAAAAAAAAAAAACTTTTTTCTTCATCAAAAAGACTGTGCTTATAAACACTTTTTTAACTTGAATGACAAGAAGCATCACATTGATTACCGCGTACCTTGTTTAATGCTAGATGGGTTAACTTGGTTAATTTTGTTTTCAAATGAATACATGAATGCCAGACACGCCAACGTCATTTCATTGAATGTACATGTCTTTAATTTAAGATGCGACAAGCTGCTTCTTTGGATGTACATGTCTTTTATTTACGATGCGACAAGCTGCTACTTTGTATGTACATGTCTTCATTTAAGATGCGACAAGCTGCTACTTTGGATGTACATATCTTTAATTTAAGATGCGACAAGCTGCTACTTTGAATGTACATGTCTTAATTGAAGATGCGACCAGCTTTTACTTTGGGTGTACATGTCTTTAATTTAAAATGCGACGAGCTCCTACTTTTGGTGTACATGTCTTTAAGATGCGTCAAGCTACTACTTTGGATGTACATCTTTATTTAAGATGCGACAAGCTGATTATTGTCGGAAGTTTTTGCCTGTGACGCTACAAATTTATTACTTTGTTTTGAATTCCCTGCATTTAATGCTACAGACGCCAGTTTGTTTATTACAGAAATGCATATCTATAATTCTAGAGACGTCTCGTTCTATCATACGTTTAGGTATCCCGACCCACAGGCATTTACATTGTGACTATAATCCAAATTACACATTTCTACGTGTTAATGTACGTCTCGGTTAGGTTCGTCCAATGAATAAATACTGTCTTTTTCAAATAATTATATTATATATAAAAAATATTTATGAATACGCAAAATGTACGACCGTATTTCCATTATACTTACGCATGTTCGAAGTGATCGGGCACAAACACACTGCTTCCTTAATTAGCAGACTTTGATTATGACTAATAATTTAAGCCTACTTTTTGAAACTGTACTTCATACATTTTCACATATATTATCTGTATTTGTTTTCCGGGTTAGATTTTTTTTATTACAATAATACTCAAGATAAGTACATGTATTTCGCACAGTAAGGCAATCTGGTTGTATGCATAACCACATATAATTGGTGTTAGCAAAATTTGGCTGACACAGATTTATTAATGTACTAATCTTTATTAACATTTTGATTAACAGCATGCGGGGATATGCCTTTAGATCTTGCGTATCTGCTCGATTCTTCTGGGAGCGAAGGCCCAATCAATTTTCAACGACAGCTTGATTTTATTTCATTGATAACCAACGATTTCACTATTGCACTGAACGACACACAGATTTCAACCTCAAGTTTTTCAACTTATGCCAATCCAGGATTTTATCTAAATGATCACATGACAAAGATGTCTGTACTTGAAGCAATCCAAAAAATTCCATATCAAAATGGCGAAACCATGACTGATCTCGGGCTTTTTTTTCTTAGCCATAACGTTTTCAATAGACGTCATGGAAAGAGAGACAATGCCAAACCCATTGCAATTGTTATAACAGACGGGAGATCAAATGAACCGGATCAGACAATCAGACAGGCACATCATCTACATTCCATGGGTGTTGAAGTATTTGTAGTAGGTATTGGACATCATGTTGACAAGCGTGAGCTTCAAGAAATAGCCACAGATTATGGACATGTCTTCCTTGTGTCAGATTTTCATAAACTGGATACCATACATAACACAATTGTTGCTGCTATTTGTAAAGGTAAGTACTCTTATAAACTAAATTACTTTGAAAGGTGCAAATAAAATATTTAAAGGAGATTCATCATTTTTATAACTCTTTCTTAAGATAGTATAAACATATAATATTTGTTGTTGTCAGTGCCTTTAAAAATTTAACACATTTCCATAGTACTAAAAATCAGAACACGTGTTAAGGGCGGTGTGTTGTAAGCAAGACCTACTACTCAGTTATTTATAATTCATAATTGACAACCTTCAACTTCATACAGGGGTATTTTTAAGATGCATGTAATGAAGATGTGTTTAGAAAAATGTTTTACGTCGATTCTCTTAAAATATTTTGACTTATAATTCAAACAGATTTATTTGAGCATAAAATTAATAATAAAAAACCCTTTTTTTCAAAGAAAATTAAGTTTTGTAAAATCACCAAAATTTAAGAATGGAAAGAAAATGCTGGAACAAATTAAGTGTGCTTTTCATATACTAGCAAATAAATATTTTTTGCAGTTTTTTCTTTCAGAAAGAATCCGTCCGCCTACAACCACAGGTAAAATAAATATAACCACAGATCTTTACCGTGATTTTTTTAGCTAAATTGACTACAGCTAGCTTTGCTTATGGCATGGGGAAGCGTCCGTGCACTCGTAAACTTCAATATTATTCTCTGAAATCATGTGACCAAATGAAACCAGATTTTGTGTGAAAGGTCAGTAGTTGGGTAGATTTAAATTTGTGATTGTCGGGTTGATCTTAAATCCATTATGTTACAATAATTAGAAAAAGCAGAAAATTGCCATCGCACAATTATTTCTTGATTAATTTGGTTCATATTTTGAGTATACAGAGTAGAAATCTGGGCATTTATTATGTATATACAGGGTTTTCCTATTTTTTCATGTTAATAGCACAATTTGCAAATTAACAGCTGAAAATAGCCAACTTTTTTAAAAGATATTTTCTGAAACCACGAGAAATGAAACCAGATTTGGTGTGGAAGGTCCCTAGGTGGAGTAGATAAAGTTTTTGATTTTTAGATAAATCCTGGGTTCTCAATGGTCACTAATATGTCAAATAATTTAGATCAAATAATATAAAGGAGAACTCTGGGCTTTTAATATATGCAATTGGTTTATGAGGAATGAATTTCCGAAATGTGCACATCTGGCACATCAAAATTTAACTGGTATTTGTTTTATATATTTATCTATTATTTTTTTCATTTGCATGATTAGTGTGTAGTAAGTGAAAAAAAATCATTCCTGTCTTTTGAATATTTTTTGTGTGTGTCATTTGTGATCAAGTGCTCAATCTTTCGTATATAACAGAAAAGGTCTTACTAACAAAAACCATGAAACAAAGGATAACTGAATCATACAATCAAAATTCTAATGTATTTCGATAAATGACGATAATATGACATCATATATATTCTACATAAGTGCGTTGACGACCCTTTTCAGGTGATTGTCACTTTTTACTGTATTATTATTGAGAAGGATAAATATTCTCAATGTTCTATATAAGCAGAAGAAAATTATTTAAACAAAATCACTAATTTTTAATTACTGATAATTTTAGGCTTTATAAGGTCATTTTCTCGGTTGCCGTTTTAATACTCATTATTTTTAAACAAATGCATTATATTTTTCTTGTAAATAATTACATATATTTATACTACAGCTGCACCAACTACTACAACTACTACCACGCTACCGACAACAACTGTAAAACCAGGTATGTTTATAGTTTCGTCATGTGCTTTGATAATTTTTATTGCAATGTGCAAAATCTTGATGTGCTCATTTAAATTTTTTTTAAAAGGCGCAGAATTTTTTTTAAAGGTTTTGGCTTTATTGTTTAAATTTCAGTAAGGATAAAGGAACAGCTTAGTATTATCAAATACAAACATACTCGTCCGTGCTAAAAACACAATTATTCAAAACGGCTGTTTTAGATTCATTTTGATGTGCCATATGTGCACATTTCGGAAATTCATTTCATCAGTGACACTAGGGTAGAAAAGGTTGATAGATAAAAATATAATTCGAACATTTGAAAATTAATGAATCTAAAGTTCCAAAATTACATGGCTCTAAATCCAGCTAAAAAATGTTTTGCATGAGGGAACAAACCTTAGTTTTGAATAAATTTCAAAAATTAAGACGGCTGAAAATGGTATATCTACTAACAGCACAAAGTACTGCTACTGAGTTATGTTAAGCTTCGGGGAGTTTTACTCCACCAGCAGGGGTACCCGCTCAAGGGTAGTGAATATTTAGCAAAAATACTGCTTTATATTGATGTGCCATATGACAGAAGGGACCGAAAAGCTCGATAGATAAAAAAGATAACCCGAAAATTTTAAGATTATTGTACTCAAATATAAGTTTTTTTTAATTTCATAACATTTTCTTTGAAAGTCAATACATACATAAATACCAATTATTTATTTCTTTTTCTGTAAGATAATTATGTTCTTGGTTTTTTTAGGTTCATGTCGACTATATTATACATTTTGTTACAAATTTTTCTTCTATTTTGTACTTTATTGACAAAAATCCTAAATCTACCGCTTTACTTTACATAGTAAACAATATTTGATATTTTGTCCTTTTGTTATAAAAAACATTTCTTTAACAAAAAAAAAAATATGCTACCAAGTCATTTTTTCAAATAAAACATTTTCAAACTTGTCAAAAAGTTGTATAAATTTAAAATCACTTAAAAAATTAATATATTTATTTGTCTATAAATAATTTTAGAATGTGGACCAAAACCAGCAGACATCGTGTTCGTACTTGACTCCTCAGAAAGCGAGAAAGATGAAAACTTCGTCAAAGAGGTCAATTTTGTCTACAATTTTGCCAGGAAAATTTAAAGTTGGTCGTGATAACGTCCAATTCAGTTCCGTTACGTTTTCTTCAAATGTCAGGAACGATTTCTTCCTTGACACATACCAGGATCGCCATCATCTTCTTCATGCTATTCAGAACATCTCATATATGGGAGCCGGTACAAATACTTCAGCTGCATTGAAATTTGTGCGGGAAAACAGTTTTAAACCACAAAATGGCGGTCGTGTCAATGCCACGCATATTGTTATAGTCATTACCGATGGACAGTCTTCTAACCCGAGTGAAACAGCAAATGAGGCAGCGGCGCTTCACCATGTTGCAGATAAAGTCTTTTCTATTGGCGTTGGATCAGAAATTGACCAAAAAGAATTACAGACCATCGGATCGAGTAATCACGTTTTTACAGTTAATAATTTCGACATTCTTCACACGATAGAGAAGACTCTTATCGATGCTGCTTGTAATTAAAAGTTTTCATGCGTAATTAAATAAAGTTTTAAAAACGCTTTTATTTTTCTTTCTATTTATATTTCTATTTATTAGTGTCAAACACTTTATTAGTAATAAAACAAAAAACTTTAAAAGATAAATAAAAAATTTGGGTCGGTTTCGGCCCTCAACTACAATACTTCATCCATTTTGTGATAGATTTCAATCAGTGGTCTCGTTCTTTGTTTATCTAGTCTCATTGTGAATTTTTTGTTCTTGATAGCATAAATAAAACAAACACACAAGTCCTTGTCATAACCACAATCCAAAAACAAAGTGAAAACTTTGAAAGCTGGCAAAGTTAGTAATACACGTGAACTTCCATCAAGGAAGTGAGGCCGGGTGCTCAGGAAGGGTAAGCACCTCCTTTCTAGCTGGCTACACCCGTCACGTGCAAGTCAATTTTGAGAATTGAAAGGAACAAAGAACTATGGCAAGTCAAATATATCCAGTATAAGTTTGGATACAGTGACTACATACTTATCAACAATGTTGTGATGACAGCAATTAAACTTTTTAAGGGCCTTGATTAGCCTAGGCTTGCAATATTCTTGCGTCAACAATTTAATTATAAGCAGTTTGCTTTGTTTTAGAAAGTCCCCATAGCTGGAACAAGCTCTATCATAACATATTAAATGTGAAACATATACACCATACGCGGAGAAGCCGGGATATTTCTGCAAAGAAACGGAAAGTTGACAATAGAAAAATTTAAGTCACATTGTTTGTCGTATATCTTTAGATGTAACCTTTCGTGGGTGTCATAATTAAGGTATGAGTCCAAATATGAAGCAGAACATGGAGAATCTGTCGTGTCTTTTATTTCAAGCTCACTGCGATAGATGACATTCACATATTCTCCAAATTGGGGATTATTTAGAGATAGAACGTCATCTATATATCTATATGTGAAGTTAAAAGATTTAGCGACAGTCTTTTTCTCCAGATTTTACAAGGTTTTGTAAAAATTCTGATTCATATGAATAAAGAAACAAATCAGCAAGCAAAGGTGCACAGTTTGTGACCATTGGTACTAGTATACCGATTGTTTGTTGAAAAATTATATTGCCAAACACAACAAATATGTTGTCTATTTAAACTCTAACATTTTGTTGATGGTATCCTCGGTATATTTATGTTTGCAGTCTGTATGGTGTTTTATAAAATAACCAGAATCCTTGTTGAGCACTAGATATTTATATATTGGTTTACCGTTTTTGTAAAAGAATGAAAAGTGAATAATTTGTTTTAGACGTTTTTTTTTTCAATTAGGAATGAGGGATAGTGGTGTAAAGGGTAGAAAAATCAAAAGTTTTTATACTTTTTACCGAAGATAGAGTATTAGAAACAAGATGGTCAAGTTCTTTAGAATTTTTGAGAATCCACATTTGGTTGATGCCAGATGTAGAATAGACTTTTTCTGAATAAGTCTGATGGTCCATCTTTGACGACTGTCAAAATTTGTTTTAGAATCACTGATAATGATTTAGTAGTACATTTAGAGGAACCTGCTATATATCTTTCCTTGTATTGATTTTTGTGAAGTTTTGATTAATGCGACCTATAAGCACATGTGTAATTCAATTGAGAAAATTTCTTGAATTGCTAGTTTCTTTTTTTGAGGTTTTCAACTATAGTACATCTTTTAGTTTTTTAAAACTGCTGAATTTTGATATATGTAAGTTTATATATCACCCAAATATATGAAAATACAACAACAACAAAAATTTCATCAACTGTATCAGGTTTTGTAAGAATTATAGATGATAAATTCAACTTGAGTTTTATTGGTCTTCTTGAAAGTAAACTTAAAACATCAGTAGAGGTAAAAGAAAATTACTTCAGCAGAAGGCTGTAAGAAATCTTATCCAATCAGTCGAGGGCTGTAAGAAATCGTGTCGTAATTACGTTTGTTGCATTGCATAAATAAGCAATAGACTTAAAGTAAATATACATAAGCACAAATAAATAAATGACAATAAGATGAATAGGAACTTCTAAAAACACACTTTAATTACAATCCCAGGCAGTGCAAATTTTGTCAAAAGACTAATTGTCGTCCAAAAAGTTTAACTGCACGTGTCCTGTGGCACAGAAAATTTATTTAAGATCCAGTAACCAGCAAAAATGCTTAAAAAACTCCGATTGACACTGAAGCATATTGTTAAAAGTTCTAATGGCCATCCAAAACAAATTTATAAGCATGTACAACTGAGCCCTGAATTTTCAGCAGAAAGATCCCGTGGTGGTACAAAAGACTTCAACAACACTATTTGACACTAAACATTCAATGACCATCCAAAAATTACATGTTCCACTGAACAATAAATAATTTTTGAAAACAATTTTAGAAAAAATGCTTTAACTTTACTGCAGGTCACTTGAAATTTTGTCGAATAAAATAATGAATTTTAAAAAAAATCAAGTGGAAATATACAGAAAAAATACTTTAACTTTACTGCAGGTCACTGGATATATTGACAAATATATTAATTATATGATGGACACTTAAAATTTTGTTTTGGATTCAGTGGCCGTTAAAAACTACTGCAACCACATGTACCACTGAACAATAAATATACAGAAATAAAAATATAATAATAAATTTAATAAAAATCAAGTGAAAAATATACAGAAAAAAATACTTTAACTTTACTGCAGGTCACTGGATATTTTGTCAAATACAATAATAAAAAAGATCAAGCGGACGTTCAAAAACACTTAGACTACGATAGTTATCAAAATAGGCAATATTCATCCATTAAATACTTTACCTACACCAAAGGTCACTAGAACATTATATAAAAGATTCATTGGCCGTTGAAATTTACTTCAACCACAGCTCTCGACACTGTACATTTTTAAAAGACCTAATAGCCTTAATACTACACTGCATGTTCCACTAAAACCAGTGTCTGGCTTAATTACTACACCACCAATTGACATTGAACATTTTCTCAATAAATTTGTGTCCATCCAAAGATACTCTAACCACACCATTTAACACTGATGCTTCAAGATACTTGTATTACACGTACTATCATCGGACACTGATCATCTTGTCAAAAGATACAGATGGCGTGTCTAGGTTTCGTTGCCTTTTTTGTCCATTACATGTGGCCAGTTACAAATTTTTATCTCGCTGAATCATTAATCTGAAAAGTGAACAGTTGTCACTTTCTCGAAGATGTGTTTATTATGCATTGTAAAACTCTTCGAGAGTATCCATAACTCAGTAAGCAGTGCTTTGTGCTGTCAAAAAAGTACCTTGTGGCAAAATTTTCCACCGTCTTAATTTTTAAAATTTCTTTAACTTGATTTTGAATAATATAATTTTGGAACTTTGGATTCATTAATTTTCATTTGTTTGGATTATCTTTTTATCTCATATTTTTCGGCCCCTGTAGTCATTAATGAGGAATGAAATTCCGAATGTGCATATTTGGCACAGCAAAATTAAACAGGTATTTTTGTTGAATTTTTATGCGCTTTATTGTGAAATATCTTTAAATCCTTTGCTTATAACAAACTACTTATGATTCAGTCATATTTTCTTTGAATTGCATAAACTAGAATTAAGAAATAAAAACCCTTTGGGAATAATGTATGGCTATATGACATATATCTACGCCCAGAATTCCAGCAAACTTTTGTTGCTTAGTGATAGAAATATAAAAACACCTTTAAACTACAAATGAACCTTACCTTTTTTCACGTTCTGCATTCCAGTCTGTTTTCTTTATTCAAATATAGAGGAAATTATACCTGTAAATTAACGAGATTTTAGATAACCTTTGTGAATTCCTGTTTTAAATGATTTCATTAATCATATACAAATGAACAAAAATAAAATATATACTTTGTCCTTTCTATAATCATATTGTTGTAGTCCGCATTTCCTGTGTGGACAATCGTTCGAAATCTTAACATTAAAAAGAATTTAAAAAAACAGATACGAAGACCATAAGGCTTGCCTAAATATTAAACATTGCTGCTGTGTAAACTTTATAACAATGCACGGCATCAATATGGATATATGGTTAGAATATCTTGTATCGTTTGTTTACTGTATATCTTTTATGATAAATCTGTAAACATTTCTTAATGAATTTACTTCCACGTCTCAAAATTTTTTCAACGAATAACAATCATATTAATCTTTTTAAATACCTTAAAAATGTAAGTAATAAAATTAATTTTAAATCAATATCTAAATCAATATCTAAATACATCTTCATAATTTTTTTTCTAAAGATCAAGATACCACAAAAATCCATTCATTTTTTCCCTTCAATCTGCAATTTTCTATTTATTAAAAAAATTATGTTGTCAAACTACTAGTATATGAAGCCTTTGTTAAAATATTTTCTGGACATTTTGGATTGCTTCTTGTTTTCGCTAAGTTGTTTTTTTTTTCTCAAGAACGTCAAGCAAACAAAATTATTTATCAACACTTCTATATAAATTATCCGTTTATCATAATTTTCAAAAATACTATAAACAAAAAAATTACCAGCGATATGTACACACACACACACACACACACACACACACACACACACACATATATTGATTCGACTATCCCAACTTTAGTAAGGTTAACACAACAAACACCCTGAAGTATTATTAGAAACAGTGTGGTGAATATAAGATTTATTTGGATGAAGATGGAAGCAGGATGATGTAAAATAAACTGTTTACTTAACAGATATGTAGTATATGAATTAAGATATATATATGATATATGTCAATTTAAATGCGACATATATATATATACATGCCCTTTATAAATGCACCATATAAGACAAATAAATATTTTTGTTATAGTTTATTTATTTTCTTTATTTATTTGTGTGTTATTGGTTGTATTTTGACACTTTAAAGTCATTTTTAATCTCAAAAAATATAGTAAAACATATGTACAGACGTGATAAAAAAAATCCGGATGTAACTACTGACTTTTTATTTCGGAAACAATGTTTCCTGTATTTATTTAAATGCGATATTTATTAGAACTAAGCTATTTAAATTGAATTTGTGTATTTCATTCTTTGATATTTTATATACTACATCAGTACATTTTTGAGACAACAAAATGATGGTATGGACGCCCTACATCAAACTGACATTAGGTTTGGTGATCACCGGATTTCTTTTCCACTTTGTTGGTTACGTGACACCCTTCTGGAACGGAGATGGACACATCAGTACAGGACTGTGGATGAAATGCGGAGACGCCTTAGTAACACATACATATTACACATCATGTCACGCTTATTTATGTAAGTTTACTAAAATTTTGTTGCAAATTATTGTTTTAATTTTAAAATTGTACAGATATAATTTTTTTTAACGAAGCACATTGAAAATAATAAACACAGTACAGTCAATTATAAGAGTAGAAGAAATAACAATGCGCTCATGACAACATCGATAAATAACCAACAGCTACATAGAGAAGGCGGTTTACTGAACGAAAAACACCAAAACAAATTACCATGGTAACCGATGCTGAGCCGTAAAGGCCAAAATAACTTGCATACAAATGATGGATCGAGTATATGGTAAAACGTATTCCAGTCAAAATTATTTGACTCGGAGTTTGGAGAAAAACCTTTTTTTCCATAAAAGCTACTACCTTATAGTCATTTTGCATGCAATTTTTACGCATGTGCATGTGTGACAACTAGACGATTGAGAAAACCGTGATTCACACACACACACACACGAACACACACACACACACACACACACACACACAGAGAGAGAGATTTAATTTAAACGCGATACAGGAGCACGATTAATTGTAATGAAGGAAAATAAAGCAAATATAATAATAAGTAAATGAACAATTAAGTTGTATAAAGGCTTGACTCGACTTGTGGATTTTTTTATTTATATTCTCATTTTGAATAGTTTATAACATCTGTGCAAAGATATTGCTATTATAGCAAAATAATACTTTAACTTTACCAAGGATACTAACACTAATTAAGGCGTGAACTGATCACAAGTAACAATAGACATTCATATGGCATGTGCTTGTTCGTGTTAATTAATGTTGTTTTTCATTAAAATTCATCTAAAATAACAATTTGTTTGGTACTGATAATAAAATAAGAAACCGAATCATTTTTTTTAAATAAACATGACAATAATAATATTTCTTGCACCAGGTCATTAACATAAAATGTGTTAAAATATTGTCAGTGACAAATAAGACCAAAGCGTAGAAGACAGACGTGCACAAACAGTAGTTTTTCTCCAATAATATTTGTTAAAGTGATTGACTTTTGTTCATAATTGATCTCCCTACTACTGTAAATGTTACATGGAGAAATAAATTACTGCTTTTTCAGTCATTTTCATGTCATAATGAAGTCATCATGGCTTGCCTAAAACATTCGAGATTATCGTTTCTTTTCTTTGCTTTTTTTCTTTTTTTTTTTTTTACATGATCATAATTCTCCCGATTCAAATTATAATATGTTCCTCAATATACCTGTCGGCATCGGTGGCCGAGTGGTCTAAAGCGCGCGCTTACAGGTCACAGCCCCTCTTAGTGCATAGGTTCAAATCCTACTAGGGCATATCCGTGTATGAGAAACTTTGATTGTTTGCTTGCCATAGATTGGTGGGTTATCCCCATTCCCTGAACTGACCGCTTCGATAGAAGCGAAAATAATCTCGATATAAGTAAAGACGTAAAACTTCAACTGAGACGTAAAACACTATTATATTCCTATTTCAATTATTTTATAAACAGAAGTTCAATATCAGTTTATTTTTTTTAAATCCAATTTTTATATACATGTTTCAAATTCATAGTCAATCATATTATCTAAACGTATTTTATTTTCCATTGTAGCACCATCGGCAGGATATATGGTCGCGAGATGCTTTGAAACCATCGCATTCTTTGGATATATTGGGCTATTTATATTTCTTGGATGTTATATAAATAACGATACTCATAAATTCTTGATGATGAGCTTAATTATTTCATGGACCATAGGTAAGAATAACATTTCCAAGGTACCAGTCCTGGCCTTTTTACTGTAAAAGTTTCTTGCCGCCAAATATATAATTACGTGAATGATTTGTAACCTGCATATAAAATGTGAAGTACCTAGCTCAATCTGGACACCAGAACCGTGGTTGTCGAGAGGTTAAAGCATTAACCTTCAAACTCAAGGCTTCTAACATCTTTGGATACAACACCTGTCTACCACAAGAGTTTTCCTTGGTGCGGGCTTTTCTGGTTAACTCGGTATCAGTATATTAGACTGAGTGGTCTGCGATACTTCGGGTGAGTGTACTAGCAATCATGGCTAAAGGTCGCCATAAGTGCGCACTAGTAGAATGCAATGCCCGCTAGTACAATGCAGATCAAAAACATTTGCAAAATCAAGCGCAAATGGAACTTATGCAAAGATAAATCCTCCAGATAAATAAATAAATAAATAAATAAATAAATAAAAGCTGAACTGTATCGTCACGAACAGCTGGAAAATTGCTGATATGACATGTTCCTGTAACATTCACATATCACCCCTTACTGCATAAGTCATTTACTGAAAGATATACAAGAATATACTATTAATTCGGTTACTGCTTAATCACACACCTCAATCAGAGGACGCGATCAAAAAATCTGAATTATACCTGCAAGTAAATAAATACATCTCATCAAAGGTAAATTCTACAAATTACAAAAGAGTCTGATCTAGTCTAGAAGATGAAACGAGTGTTTGTAAACATAACACTCTCTGATTTTATTGGAGATGTTGATTTAACTAGTTCCTATTTTAAACCATAATTACAACATCCTTTATATACATGTATTCTTAGCGCAGAAAAACGAAAATGTAACAGGTCAATAAGACATACCCGAGTATTCTTTACAATGTATTTAAAATGGTTGTTGCTAATGTTTATGGGGTTGAGACATTTGTGACGCCCGTTAATCGTGTTAAACATATGGTTTTAGACTTTTCAGTTTCAGCTGTCTGATTATACCAACCTCCACAAGGATATTTTTCAAACAATCATTTTTATTATTTGATATAAATTTGATCAGTCACTTAATATTTCTAGTATTTCCTTTTGTACATCTAGAAAGAAGGCTGCAATACGCATGAATATCGTTTTTATCAACATTGCAAAAAGTTCTTAAATTTAAAGAATATTGCAGCATTTAAAATCATTATTGTTACAAATATAATTTAACACTGTGCTATATTATAATTTTTTGAATATTTCATTACAGTTGTCATATTATAATTTTTGTAAATATCAAATTCCAGTTGACTTAATTTTACTTACATATCAAACTCAATTATTACATAAACTTAATACTGATGTTCGTACGTATATATATGTGTGTGTGTGTGTGTGTGTGTGTGTGTGTGTGTGTGTGTGTGTGTGTTTTGGTCGATGATTTGTGAATCAAACATTTCATTTTTAAAACTTTTATATTGCATTCTTTTATTTTCAGTGGTGTTTTCTCTTTCCGGAGTTATAGCTTGGGCCGCCACATCTGCCTACCATCTTAACTGGTCTTTTGTTATAACTTTACTGAGTGTTTTTATAACAAGTGGAGCTGGAGTGATTCTTTTGCGGGAGAGGTTTTACACTGTTTGGGTCTAAGAAGATCTTGAATTGTTAAAAATTGTTTCAGTAATATCAATTAACTGTATCAACAGTGTGGGGAAAAAAGTTAATACAAACTCTTGACCATTTACTTTGAACTAGAAATGCAGAAAAGACAAAATGGTTTGATAAAATAAGAAACTAATTCTTTTTTCTTTAAAAAAAATGAAAAAGGTAAAGAACATATCATTTGCCCCTAAAATTTCTAGACAATCGAATATTTTTAATCAACAGAATTATTTAATTAGCTAGGAAGAACTGGTTCTAATATTACATCGAAACGTTTGTTCAAAGCAAATTGATTTTAATTGGTTTTATTTTCAATGTATTTTTCTATAATGATCTTTTGTTACACATTTTATTGATCGACCAATTCAACTAATGAACCTGTGTGTAAATGTTTATACATGAAACATATATATATATATATATATATATATATATATATATATATATATATATATATATATATATATATATATATATATATATATATATATATATCGTGATAATTAAAACAAATATTTGATAGTCTGTTGTTATTTTGTAAAGCTAGGTTGCCTTGATACCGTATATTGTGTAATTTTGGCTAAAAGTGTGAAAATTGGAACAAAAGGACATGTAAAACAGGAACCAGATGTTCAAAGCTCGATTAATTCAGTCAGTTGATTTACCAAAATTTGAATTTTGAATAATTTCAAGTAAGCTGTAAATTTAAAATTATTATTGAAAATCTCAAAGGTGAAGGAATTGCATCAAACTTTTAAAACAACATACATGTGGTTTTTAAATTAGTTTTTTTTTAATAATGATGATGATGATGATTTTAATGATGTGTTTATTGTGTATTAATTACTGATTAAATTAATTAAGCCTCACTGGTCCCTGATAGACTACTAGTAGATATTAAATCAAGGGTTTGTGTATTTATGTAGATATGAAATTGATGAAGTTTTTTAGAGTTTGCATTTAGAGTTGTTTCTGAAATAAACGCTCGTATGTAAAATATATCAGTCTAGACGAGTCAGTTTTAAGCAGAATACGCTTGCACTAGATTTGTAGTTTTACTAAATTATAGTGTATGCAAAAAGTATTTTCTGTTTTTCATAAACCTAAAAATAGTTACTTTTTAAGAACCAAACAGGAAATGATATGCCGGGATGGTTACTTTGAATTTCTAAACATGTGTATATTTCATATAAAACAACTAGATGTTCTGACCTACTTTAAACCATTAACTTTAACTTGTTGAGAACATTTGAAGCGTTTCTGAACTGAACAACACCGTATTATAAAATACAGTCTGGACAATTTCGCTTAAAACTCGATTATTATACATTTAAAATTTTTCTGCAAATGTAAAATCCTTCCCACAGTTAAACGTTCCTTTCATTCTAATTTTAATCCACACTTACCAAGTGTAGCTAGTCTGACAGAAGCTCACCCTTCCACAACACGCTTTCAGAACACCCGGCCTCAATTTCCTAGTGGAATTTCACGTGTTTAACTTAATTCTTCGTTTGCAAAATCCTTATTTTGCTTTGAGACACTGATTTGATCATGAACCTTTATCTGCGTTTGTTTTATATGCCTTTTAAGTTTACATAGAGTTTGAAATATAAATGGTTTGTCTTCAGTTGTTGTTGTTATGTTGTTTAACGACGCATCAGCAATTTTTACAGCTACATGTATTCTCGACGAAAACAAGAATATTTATCTCTTTTGATTAATCTAAAAACTAGTTCGTGTATATGTGGATGTGCGAGTATGTATTTTGGCCTGCCGTGTACTAGCGTGCACTCATGGCGACTTTTTTTGTTAGGTGCAAGCTCAATATTAGCACGCCACAGACAAGACCACTTCCAAAGTTCATTATCCTGGCTCCGGGTGCCGAGTGCCAGCCTAAAGAGAAATTTAAAATTCTCATGTATGACAAGGCCAGGGTTTGAACACTAGACCTCAAGCTTTCGAGGTGGGCGCGCTCAACCACTGAACCACACAGACCGCGGTTTAAGTCTTCAGTAATTATATACTTAGGTAAGTGTGTTAGGAACCAGGCGAATCATCAAAACTAAATAAACAGAAGATAGAAAAAAAACTATGAAGCAAAAACCAAAACGATGATAGTTGTAGCTATCCCACACTGCATTCAATCCCTAGAGATGTAATTTAATAACACCCTTGTAACAACAGTCAGTGTTGGCTTGGATTATTAGCCATAGTCAAGATTTTTTCACTTATATCGATTTGGTCAGTTCTGGGTGGTGGAGAAAACCGGAGTGCCAAGGTTAACCTACCTACCTTCGGCAAGCGAACTGACATACTTTCACAGGCTAAGATTTGCACGGGTTGGAATCAAACTTGGGCGATAGGAAGCATTGTGATCCGTAAGCGCGCGGTTTATACCACTCGGCAAATGAGACCATTTCAACAATCAGGGATAATTATCAACGCAAACAAGTCACAAAATTAAATTAGTGAAATAAACAAACAAACAGGAAATACTTGGACAACTGGTTTATTAACTCTAAACTTTAGACGGGCACTGAAGGTTATGTCCAGTAAATGTTAGCAGAAAAAATGAGAAAACAAATCGTCAACAACCAGTGATCAATAGATAAAAAACTTTTGGTATAGTAGAACCAAAAGATTGGCATAATCCTTGGATAATGCAAAATAAATATTGCTCCTATACGAAAATTCTGATGGTCGTCGTTTTCAATACTGGATTTGCCAATTAAAATTCCGACCGAAATATGAATCGGTTTTCTATTAAGATTTTACAACTTGACCGGACAGTTCTCGGGGTTTTTGTTACAAAAAACATGACTTCTCTTGGCAAACAAAAAGCTAAAAATAAGATTTTCATCTTTTAAACCATTTTATTTTGCATATAATGTCTCAAATGTATTTAGGCTTGTCTGGTAAACTTTTTAAATAAAATGTAAAAACAGTGCTTTTGTACGAAAAAACTCGAAAATTCAGAGGTTTTGTCCCCCGTCATTGTAGTATCTAAATAGGAAAATGATTCACGATGACTCGGAACATTTAATTGGCAAATGGTCTATTGTTGACAATTAAGTTGTTTAGAATGATCGAATTATATTTAAAATTTTGAAAACATTAAAAAAAAATCTGGTTTTAAAAGTTACTACCAATCCTGTTAACACCAGAAAGGTCATATGCATAATAGAGTTAAAAACTTTTTTTAAACTGCGTCGTTGCCGGGAGTTAGACGTTAAGTGGACAGAATATTGACTGGGTCACACAAAGTAAGGATAATGCGACTGGGGAGAAGTATGTTTTACTGTGTAAAATCATAAAAAAAAAAAAAGAAAAAGCATGTCGGTTCTCGGCAGACATTGAAATCCTAACTGACACGGCATGTTGTCGTCACATATTTTGCAACAGTGAAAATATGACATATTTTCTTTTAAAAATTGCTTAACAACCTTTGAAATTCGTAATAAAATATCACACCGTGTTGAATCATAGTGCCTTCTTATTTTTCATTGTTCGTTGAGTATTTCATAGACTACTGTTTGTAAAGTTAGTCGGTTGGTGACTTGGGCCTGCTGATAGTAGGCGTTTATTACACTGACCGTCCAAGTTCAACAGTTTTGTCATTAGTAACCAACTATTTGTTTGTCTGGCATCGTCTTATTTTGTTTGGATGTTTCTTTTAGTTACGCGTATCGGGCCATGTTCTTGATAGCGTTGGCTAAGGAAACACAATGTTGTTATTTAACCTAAAAACCGTAGTGTAGCGCGTTATAAAAAAGTGTGTATCTCGTTCCTTTTTAGGTTATGACTCAATAAACGTGTTGAAAAGACAAGTTATGTCTTATAATTTGATTTTAAAACAGTAGAACAAGATTTTCTTTCATTTTTCTTTTTTAATCATTAAATTAAATTCTCACCGCATAGGAACTGTCAACCTATGGTGGCTTATTTCTGACATCGACATAATTTTAGTCGAACATAAAATTATCTCGACATGTCGACTTAATATCTTGACAAGTCGAGATAATATGGAAAGTTGTGTTACCAAAATAAAAAGTTGAGATAAATTACACGACATGCCGCGATACTTATGTTGACCAGTCATGATAATTATCTCGATATCTTGAACCATTTTTAACGCGGCTATGGTTGCAGAGGTTATTGGAATATAACCTGAGAGTTGGCGTTAATTTTGTATTAAAGTATGATATTACCGAATTTAGAAATTAAAATTATTCATTAATATTTATTTATTTATTTATTTATTTATTTATTTATTTATTTATTTATTTATTTATTTATTTGTGTATTAATTTATACGTTAAAACATTCCTTCTAAAATAGGAACCGGAAAATATGGTTACTTCATGTCCGATATTGTGTTTCAGGTTTTATAAATTGCTTTAGATCTTAAAATATTAATTTTTATTTACAATATCTATGATTGTTTATTATTTTATTTTATGTTCCATTAAAGTAACTGCAGAATGAATAACTGATAAATGTTTTTTGATAGTTTGTGGATCTTTCGTTCTGAAAATGAAAATAGAAATGCATGTGCGTCACGAATATCGTTTAGATGTGATGATGTAAAAGGTGTAAAAGATTTAATAAGAAAAAGTAAACAAAGTTTTTAAAATTTAAATTTTTTGATGTTTTATTAGGGTATTATTCAAAGATAATTGCAATGACATTTTATCAAAAATACTGTTACTGAGTAACGTTTATGACCTGTCATTTAAACTTGAATTTATCTATTTACTACAAAACAAAAGAGTCTTTCTGAAGGCCTTTATCCTCCATAAATATATAATTGGATTTGCCACAGAATTTAACATCAAAGGTACAAAAAGAATATTTCCCACATTGCGGAGATCTAGAAACACTTCAAACGGTCGTGTAATGACAAACGGTCCGACCAATATAAGTTTAGTGACAACAATCACCGTTATTGTTATCGTCGACGCTTTCAACATCTTGGAACGAAGTGTAGGCTGCTTTTGATTAACTGCCACATCAGGTATCCCTTGTATAAGTTCCGATCCTCGTCGTCCTTTTTCGCATTTTTGACGCACATAGAATTTAACATCTTTATGAATATTTATGTTGACTTTTCTTTCAGCTTCAATGAATATTTTATTTGAGCTTGTGGTGGCAAGATTGTTAGAAACATTCAGATTTTCTCTCTCATTTTCTCTGTTCAAAGTATGTCCCTGGGAATCTATTGGGTCTAAGCTTTCATTTGATCTCATTTTTATTTCATTTTCATCACTGTTTTTTATTCTGCATTGTGTTTCCGGATTGCTGGATCGTCTGTGATCTTTCACGGTTGAGCACTCTCTTTTGCCACTTTCTACGGATGGACTGTGTTGTTGGTTGTCTTCTTCGGAACGAATGCGTTTAATAAACCTTGAAGCATGTGTTGCTTTTTGAGCATCAGTCTCTCTAAGTCTGTTTCTGACGCGTTTGACAGTTACTAAATACAAAATTACAGTCGTTATAAATACAGGTACAGTAATTATACTATATATTAGATGATAAACCCTGATATTGTCACCAAACATAATGTCTTCACGACATACAGTGGTATCCTCCGGAGAGTAGAGCAAAAAGACTGTGAAAGTAACAATTAACGTGTTGATGAAATAAGACAGTAATAAAGTTGCAAAAAGTCTTTTGCCCTGAAACATTTTTCTTAGTCGTGCATTGTTGTATGTACAAAGAAAAGAGTCAAGACAAATGAAGAATGACTGAGACTGAGAAGATCCGACAGAGGTAAACGCTAACACGCAAGGTATTTCACATATCAATCTAGTCGTCTTAAACCCAACAAATACCGGACTTGACCAGACCATACAGGACAAGCCAAGTAAGAAGTCGCTACTGCTAAGACTCAGTACTAGCACTGAATGCACTGTTGTTCTGAACTCGCGTTTGGCAATCAATAAACAAAACACAGCAAAATTTTCCAAAAAAATAAAAAGACCAATTAATCCAAACAGCATCCGTACAGATGCTTGGTCGTCATCTGTTGTTGCAGCATCCTCCGTATCAACAGTCTGATTGACATGCATCTAGAAAAAAGACAAAATCAATATTATAAACTGTTGATCAGGTTGCACATCGTTGTTAAATATATGGCCATGGCCTGGTTGTGTAAAGTTTTGTTAGCTGAATGAGTTGGTAAGTGAAAATTTGCGTCTTGTGTACTTGCCAATATTCATAAAATTGCCTAAAAAGTAAATGCATACAATTTTGAAGTGCAGATGGTATAATACTATAAAAATTTGTAGTTATTATAAGTGAACACCTTATATTTATTAGGATACATCATGTCATAAGATTAGCACCGTTTAAATATTTTCTTTGGAAAACTTAATGCAGCTTTAAGGTTTTGCACACACGACAACTCAAGTTGCCAAGCAAGAGCTTTTTAGTCACTGATTAATATTTGATTTTATATTAACCGACTAAAATAACTTCTCATCAAACTAGAATGTTTAGATGTTTGGTTAAACATCATTTGCTGCAGTTCTTGTTGATAATTTGAATATTCTTTAGACTATTATTTCCTAATACATTAAGAGATTGGCAATGAAGTAAGCATATACAATAAACCATAGACCCCCCCTCTCTCTCGCTCTCTCTCTCTCTCTCTCTCTCTCTCTCTTCTCTCTCTCAAAACAACAACAACAACAATAATAATAATAATAATAATAATAATAATAATAATAATAATAATAATAATAATACGAATTTGAGAAGTGAGTGCCGAGACTTTGGAAACGAGAGTTGCAGGTTAATTGCGCGTTTTCCTGCAAAGAAAGACGCATGGATGTAAAATTTTAAGATTTTAACAACAACAATGTATAATTATCAAGTGATATGTATTCCAAATGTTTTCAAAGTACACGCAAACAATTCCAGTAAAGAAGTAAATGGCTCGACCACTCAATAAAATGTTTTGAAATATAAAGAAAATGATTTTATGCTTCAATTTTATTCCACAGAGCAACTAAACTAATATGACCTAAAACCTAATGCTGCTTTATTTGCATAGGAATTTTAGACAGTCTCATAAGATCGATTTAAATCTGCATAAACCTTCCACTCAATAAACCATTTAATGAATATTTGTTAATTAGGATTTTGTGAGGCTTGGTTAAAAAGCAATACACAATATTGTTATGGTTTAACCTTTCATGTATGAGACTGCCCCTTAAGTATTAAAAAATAAAAATTTATTGGAATCTCCATTTACCAAAATCTTTTTAATCAAAATTAGTTTTATTTGGCACATCGGTTGCAGGCAATATGTAAAAAAAACGGCTTTAAATATAATCTTATTTGCATATTCTGTATAAATTGAGTCAAAACTCTTTAATAGGAAATTGAAATAATTGAAATTGACATAATTTGTCTATAAATAAATTTGTGACGACTGTATTTGTTTTTATATTCTAATTACCAAATACCTTAGCTCAATCTGTATCAATAAAGAATCTTTTGGTGTTTGTTTCAAATTTTAATTAGCTATGTATACATGGACCAGTATGTTTGTGTTTTATTTATCTATAGATCTAATTCCAAATATGAAAGGATTCTGGCTATAAGATATATTTTATTCTTTTGTAAACCAGTTTAAATATAAAATAAATACACGAAAAACTATGACGTCATCAGAAGGATATGTTCACGTCTTTCTTTAATAAAGCATAAGAAGCTATTAAAAGTATTTTCAAAAATGAAAAAGAAATTCTAAAATCGATTTGATATCGATATGCTTGAGTATAGCAAAAACAAGAATATTTTACAATATTTAGATGATGTTTTACATATGCCAGATTACCCATTTCTTAATTTTTGAAAACAAAAACGAATTTGGTGCTTTGAGAGAAAACATTAACACTTTAGGGGGAGCCAAAATTTAAATTTTTGTGTGTTTTAAAAATTGTTTGTGACCTTACATTTACCACATTCGTCCCCACTTTGCCAGATGGCCGAATACTCAAATAAACGAAAATGCAGAGGAAAAAACAGTTTCACGAACACGAACGATTCACCTTTACACAATTTTAAACTTTTATTATAAACAAAAGGCGCTTAAAAGGCAAGACTTGCGACCTACTGCTTTCTTGTGATAAAAATCGTCCTCAGATAAACACATCTAAATGTATTTCTAACAAAAAGATATTTTTTGCTTTGTTGCGTTTTTGTGTTTGCAAAAAACCAATGTTCGTTCTTTTCTCTTAGAATTCCTGTTCATGAAACATTAGAAACTGACACTGTAGGTGTTATGGCTAACTGACATTTCAGATATGAACAAAACAAGTGATGACGAAACAACAACAACAACAACAACAACAACAACAACGCTCTACCGCTTCTTAATATCTAACGAATAATTTCAGGTTCTTAACATTATTAAATCATAATTTATTCTGTATATATTGATAAAATGTCCATTGAGTTTCATCGTGAAAAATAATAAACATAATTGTTACTTATAATGTAGAAATAATGCCTAAATTTAAAAAAAAGTTAAAGATAGAGAGAGAATTACGTTATGAGAAGTGCCTACGTAAGAAACCGAAAAAATATATTTGCTGTAACACATAAATTTATAATGACAAAGAGGATTCAAAGAAATTTTTAGACCGTGAAAGACTCTGGTCTAAGACGGAAAATTTTCTCCGAAAAAATGCTACTTTGGCTTTCAACTTTCCGCTTTAAGAATTTTTTGACTAGAAAAAAGTTTTAGAATGATTAGTGACCGGAAAAAACTTCTTCTTTTTAAATCTTAATTGCTGATATTTAAATATTTAAATATTTGAATTAGGAATAAAGAAAATACTCACACTCTTACTGATAAAAAATGATTCAAAATCAACATTTAATTAATAAAATTAAAAACATTATCCCTTGATTAAATTGAAAAAAAACCTCATAGATAAATATTTTATTTTTTAATTTTTATTGATTGAGTGACATTTATATTTTACTAACATAAATACTCACGGTCATATTTTCCATCTTCTAACAAAGCAAATAATCTCTCATGAAACAACTATTTCCAATGATTTTTGTTAAATACTAGTTGTCATGTACTTTAATCAATTTTATTTCTCTTGTCGTCATTAACAAATATGAAATAAAACAAAAAACAAAAAATATCAAGTATTTTTCCATAAAAGTTCTATAATAGGTATATACACAGTAGTTGATAACCTTGCTTTATAATATATAATTGTTTTAATTGGGAATATGACGGGTTTCATAAACAAAAATAAATACATGGTACATAACTTAATAAGCCTGTTTTCTTAATTATAAAATTAACACAGGTATTTGTTAAACATTTATCATACATGGTTTTAAATAAAGAGATAAAACGGATTTGATGAGATTTTATTCTAAATTGGCTGTTTTGATTTCTGAAAAAATGTAAAAAAAAAAAAAATAAGCTTAAACATTCAAGATAAATATTTTTATTTTACAAAGGTGATTTTTAGATTTTGGCCTATCTTATTTGATATTTTAAAGCAGATGTTTAAACTCTCGCATAAAATTATAAAAAAGCAGGGTTTCCAGTGATGGTGGTTCAAGTCTATCTTTATTATTCTTTTAAAG
Source organism: Tegillarca granosa (assembly GCA_029721355.1). Taxonomy (NCBI): domain Eukaryota; kingdom Metazoa; phylum Mollusca; class Bivalvia; order Arcoida; family Arcidae; genus Tegillarca; species Tegillarca granosa. The sequence continues at coordinate 8,550,560 of CM056595.1, forward strand.
TTTTTTCTTAGAAAAATAAATTTAAAATCGTTTCGATATCGATATACTTGAATTTAGCAAAAGCAAGGGTATTTTACAAAATTTGGGTGATCCTACAAACGACTTTCCTTTTTAAAAAAGCAATTTTAAACTACAATTATAATGATTTGAGAGAAAATATTAAAATTTTCAACTTAGGGAAAGTTAAACCTTTCGTATTCAAAAACGGTTTGTGACGTTGCATTTACCACATTCGCTCATATTATGCAAGAAAACCGAATACTTGAAGAAAACGAAAATGCAGAGAAAATAACAGTTTAACAAACACGAATGATTCACCTTTACACAACTTGAAATACTTTCATACCCCTAGGGTATCCATAATTTAGTAGGCAGTACTTAGTGCTGTCAGAAATTATACCATTTAGCAAAATTTTCAGTCGTCTTAATTTTATAAATTTATTTAAAACTAAGGTCTGTTCTCTCCTGCAAAACATTCCTTAGCTGGAATTGGATTCATATATTTTTGGAACCTTAGATTTATTTATTTTAAACTATTCGGCGTATATTTTTTGGTCTGTCAAACTTTTCGGCCCCTAGTGTCACTGATGAGGAATGATTTTCCGAAATGTGCATATCTGGCACATCAAAATTCAGCAGATATATGCTATATATTTACTACCCCTGAGCGGGTGCCGCGGCTGGTGGAGTAAAACTCCCCGAGGGTATCCATAACTCAGTAGGCAGTACTTAGTGCTGTCAGAAAATATACCATTTAGCAAAATTTACAGTCGTCTTTATTTTATAAATTTATTTAAAACTAAGGTCTGTTCTCTCCTGCAAAACATTCCTTAGCTGGATTTGGATTCATATATTTTTGGAACTTTAGATTTATTTATTTTCAACTATTCGGCGGATGTTTGTTGGTCTGTCAAACTTATCCGGTATTTGTTATATATTTACTCATGTCGTCAAAAAGGTAAGTTTTTATAAACATATATTAAACTATATCATTGATATATCAATTCGTAGGTTGAGGTATTAACGAAAAAAAAACAAAACAAAATTGGGCCACCACGAAAATTGATGATTTCACAGTAAGTACACTGCCTACTGAGTTATGGATCCCCTCGGGGAAATTCTCAATATGCAAAATGAATACATGTTTTTCGAACAAAGTCATTTAAAATCTGAAAAGGGAAAAGTCTAGCGGTATTGTAATTTCAGTAATTTTTAAAATGCCAAAGCCTTCTTTTCAGACAACAATTTGAAAAAAGATTGACTAGAAAATATTAGTAACACTGAATTTGTTCTTCTAAGATAAACATTTTAAAAACCGATCCGTCGTCACTGAAAACTCTGCTTTTGTTTGCATATGCGCACACTTCTAAGAGACAAACTCCTAATTAAAACCATGTATATTTATATATTATAAAGAAAGGTTATTAATTAATGGTTTATGCTAAAGTATCATGAAAATTTTTGTTTTCTTTTTTTATATTTGTTAATGACGACATGAGAAATCGACAACCGATTAAAATCCATGACAACAAGTGTTTTGGAAAGAGCAATGGACGGAATTGTCACATAAGAGCTTGTATGCTTTGTTATCAATAGATACTTGAAGATAAAAAATACAGTCGTAAGTATTTAAATTGGTAAATGTTTTTATGCCACTGCATTGATAAATATAAAAAGTAAAAACTTTATCTGTGAGTTGTTTATTATTATTATTATTATTATTATTATTATTATTATTATTATTATTAATATCATTATTATTAGTTAAGATCCCGGAATTAATCGTTCATTATCAAAGAAGAGGTGGAATTTTGTTCTTCTCATCTTTCCTTAATTCGCTTATATCTAAAATGTCAGTTTTCAGTTTTGTCATTGTTCACAAACCGTAATACAAATAGAAAATCAGTTTTAACATACGCCGAATAGTTGAAAACAAATAAATCTAAGGTTCCAAAAATATATGAATCCAAATCCAGCTAAGGAGTGTTTTGCAGGAGAGAACAGACCTTAGTTTTTAATAAATTTATAAAATTAAGACGACTGAAAATTTTGTTAAATGGTATATTTTCTGACAGCACTAAGTACTGCCTACTGAATTATGGATACCCTCGGGGAGTTTTACACCAGCAGCAGTGGCACCCGCTCAGGGGTAGTAAATATATAACAAATACCTGCTGAATTTTGATGTGCCAGATATGCACATTTCGGAAAATCATTCCTCATCAGTGACACAAGGGGCGGAAAAGTTTAATAGATAAAAAACATAGCCAAACAGTTGAAAAATAATGAATCTAAAGTTCCAAAATTATATGAATCCAAAACGACCCTAAGGAATGCTTTGCATGAGGGAACAGACCTTAATTTTAAATAAATTTCAAAAATTAGGATGGCTGAAAATATTGCTAAATGGTATATTTTCTGACAGCACAAAGTACTGCCTACTGAGTTATGGATACCCTCGGGGAGTTTAACTCTGCCAGCAGCGGTACCCGCTCAGGGGTAGTAAATATAAATAAGAAGAGTTAATCCGGTTACACTGAACACATAAGACGATTTTTGTTATATATAGATAAAACAATTGGCACTTTTTAATTAGGTTTTTATTGAAATATTGATAATCAAACAGTCGTTATTAAAATTATGATTAAACATCGAATTTAAGTTATAAAACAAAAAAATATTGTTGCGAAAAAAAATGAACTAAAATGCTTAATTGATTAAAATAAATTTTCTAATTTTTAGGCTAATGATGACATTTTTACTATCAAAATAATGTGTACTAGTATGTAAATACTTACGGTCGTATTTTCTATCTTCAGGTATATCGATTACAAAGCAAATAGTCTAATTATAATGTTGTTCGATGCCCTTTATTTAAATGTATTTGTCATGAATTGTGATTGGTTGTTGATTTCTCTTTACGTCATTTCTAAATTTGGAAAGGGAACCAAAATTAGCAAAGTATAAGATCTTATAATAAATAAATAAATAAATAAATAAATAAATAGTTTAATTAATTAATAAAGTGTTAAAAGTGTTTAAAAAAGTGTTATTTTATTCATTTTTTCCTTGTAAAACATTCTCTCGCATACCTTTGCATGCCTAAGTAAGGGATGGTTTCAGTTACTTAACTCCCTCATATCTCGTGGAGTAGAAATTGGACATAAATGAAATACTAGTATATAAGATGCATGTCTTGTTGACATCTGTATTATAAGTAGGAAAAAATCATGTCATATGTAATTAAGTGCACAAAACGTTTTTGTTTTATCACACATAAAATGTTCTCTTATTCTGCAAATAAAAATGTAAATGTAGTTTAGTATAAATGAAAACTGAATAAATAGCAGTGTTTAATGAATTTGAATTCCATAGCCAATTGGTTATAAATGGTTATATAAGGTCTCGTCTAATTGAAGTTTCTGGGCATGCTATTTTGTGAAAGAGGCTTTAACAAAAGCACGCTGAAAACTGATAGTCGGTATCTTAAATGAAACGGACACAAAAAATTTAAGCAATATATTTTTAGTAATTTTTGTATATTTATTTATTAAGTCGTGCATTTAAAGCACTGTTTCATAGTGCTTTAAATCAAGTGACTGGTCTTCTGGTTAACTAAAATCTGTATATAAGATTGATGAACATTTAAGTATTTAGATTCTAGTTTATCAGAAAGCAAATTGTCATATTTACATCTATTAATCATTAATAGTTATTTAAATACACAGATGCTGTCACTGCATCATTACCTTTTATCTTGCTTACACTAACATTTCAGATTTTCTTCCCCTAATATTCCTGTCACCGTCCCTAAAATTAGCAAAAATCATCGTACAATTTAAAATTGATCGACAACAAAAACATGACTGTAACGTTTTGTAATGAGTCTATGGTTATCTAAAAATAGTATAGGATAAATTAAAACAGTATACAACTATTATCTACAAAATGCAACATTTCTGTGGACAATTATTTTTTAAAGAACACATCGTGCTTAGTAGCCTAAAATTTTAATAAAGTGAATACATATCTGTCCGTTTATAGTTAAAACATTTTGCTATTTGGATTTTTTGAATATCCAATATTTGCGCTTATCAACAATCAAAAATTTTTTGAATCAAAGGTCAAATTTTAATCAATTTGCCAAGATATACAATAGATTGCCATCTTGCACCTCTAGAAGAAGTTTGAAAAGTTGCGATCTTGAAAAGATGTATACTGTTGTTGGTCGAGTTTAACGTTCAAAGATTTCCCTCAATAATTTTCACCAGATTTTAAAGTTTTAAGTATGGTGGATGTCGGTTTGGAGGCAGGCAGACGGGAATGAAGAAAGTTGATTTTGTGTTATCACTTTGGACTAAGTTTTCAATTAAGCTAGGTTATGTTCAGACTTCAGTATATTTGTTTTATAAATTGTAGATGTCGTTTCACTTTTTTAATTACCTAAACAATTTCACTTGTATTTTCAGACTTAGTGATTCAATTACCTCTAAAAACTACAAGTGAAACTACAGTATGTATATGTTTTAAAGATGATTCATTGTACTTGAAACCGGTGGTGTCACAAATCTAACACAAAGAGCTATGGCCTTGAATTTTTTTTATAATCTATAATTATGGTTTAAAATTATAAATTAGTATTTTGCGGGTTTAATATTAAAATTACTTTATTTTTCACTATTTCGTAATTACGAAATAACTAAGTCCTAATTACAACTTTACTAAACAATAATTACGACTTGATTAAGTCTTAATTAGGATATGCTTAGTAACAATTTTGAAAAACTAAGTCATAATTACGACCCAATAAAGTCGTTATTAAGAAATACTTAGCCATCATAACGAGATACATAGTCTAATTAGTAATTAGTGTAATACTATTATCAGCAGGTCGTAATGAGGCCATTTTCAGTATTAAATACGACATGGGTGTTTCTACTTCCGTAGAGAACAGTTAAATTTCTTATTAAAGACACAACTCATATAATTATATAGTGGTTAATGAGTTATAATATGGAAATGCAAAACAAAAAGATAATATATGATTGCCAGACATGTTAATAAAATGTATTACTTTTCTTTTCTTAAAATAATGTAATATATGGACTGGTATGTTTGTGTTTTATTTAAATAATAAGGATATTTAATTGTATATCTCTCTAGTTTTAATTCTTGTCATTTAAGGTTTTACAAAGATCGACAATTCTAATTAGGATGAGGATTGGCGATTGACGTCAAGATGTCCAATTAAGTAGAGGTTAGAGATCACTCCCATACATGTTACATTGTCGGCTGTTTTTCTGTGCTTATTATTTTTATTGTTTCACGCTAACGTGTTTCACGAATCATGTAAAAGGTGTAAGTGTATAAAAAATATCGAGAGCATATCAAGTATGTTCTCACACTTTCTCCTTTTACATTTAAACTTGAACCTATGACATATGACAAATTTTTAAATATTTGAATAGTTGTCATATAATAAATTTAATTAGTTTTTATAATATAAAATCAATTGGTTGTTACAATTTTTGCATATTTCATTCCGAAAATTAAAAAAAAAATCAATATGAAACCTACATTATGTTTACATTTAGCGAATATGAAAGATAAAGTGCTAAAAAAAATATATATATATATAATTTACTAATTATCTGCTTGGCCCTCCTAAAAGCTTATTATACTCTCTATGATTTATTTTCAATGAAAATGTCATGTAGAACATGTTCTCTTTATATTTCGACAGAAGTTTTCTTCTGCTGAAAACTGACTGTATGTCCATAAGGTAGGTCGCATTATTATTCTCTGATTGTTTGTGCTTGGAATAGTTGTACTATACTTTATGTACCTCTATTTCAGTTACCTACAAATCTTGTCTAATGTGGATTTTACAATCATTTGAATACGGATACTCTTTGAAAAGACCCGACGGCAGTATTAAAGTTGACTCGTCCTTGAAGACAGAAACAAACTTTAGCCCGTGTTAATAAAAATTAAAACACTGAGTGTTTGATCTACTGTATCCTTAGGTTATTATTTTTTTTATTGAATTCAATCTTGGTTTATGTGTTCAAAAGCTTCGTTAGTTTAGCCAAATGGTAACGGGAAATTCTACTTTTAAAATTCAACATATAAATTTATTGATAAAGGGGTTTGACTTAAATTGTTTCCGTTTGATTAAACCTAGTTGTATGCAATGACTTTAATTCAGAAATTTCATTAATAGTTATTAACACACAAGTTTCAATTATTTGCTAACTAACTGCTAAAACTAACAAAGCTTTGAACAATTTGGCCCTAGGTAAAAAGACCAAGAATGTTGATTTGTTAGCAGTTTGAAGTTATCAATGTAATGACACATGGATGTGTCATTTAATAATATTCTATGTTGAATGTCTTATTGAGGAGCTTGGTTTAGATAGCATATCGAAGAATCCTACTTATACCAAAACTAATTTTACCAAAGATGAAGTTCTTTCCAATCATAGTGGAGTCCTTGAGCATTTCGATATCAGTTTAAAAACGGGAAGAACTTGACCTGCCTTACTTGTATTGGATTCCAAAACTTCAGCAAAATTCCATACAAGGAAAGATATATCGCAGGTTCCTATAAATGTACTACTAAATCATTATCAGTAATTCTAACACAAATTATGACAGTCGTCAAAGATGGCCATCAGACTTATTCAAAAAAAGTCTATTCTACTTCTGGCATCAACCAAATGTGTATTCTCAAAAATTCTAAATAACTACATGACCATCTTGTTTCTAACACTCTTTCTTCTGGAAAAAAATTTAAAACTTTTGATTTTTCTACCCTTTACACCACTATCCCTCATTCTAAATTGAAAGAACGTCTAAAACAAATCATTCACTTTTTATTCTTTTACAAAAACGGTAAACCAAGATAAAAAAAAATCTAGTGCTCAACAGGGATTCTGGTTATTTTGTAAAACACCATACAGACTGTAAACAGAAATATACTGAAGATACCATCAACAAAATGTTTTTTGATAGACAACATATTTGTTGTGTTTGGCAATATAATTTTTTGACAAACAATCGGTATACAATGGGCACAATCTGTCCACCTTTGCTTGCTGATTTGTTTCTTTATTCATATGAATCAGAATTTTTGCAGAACCTTGTCAAATCTGGAAAAAGACTGTCGCTAAATCATTCAACTACACATACAGATATATAGATGACGTTCTATCTCTAAATAATACCAAATTAAAAAATGAAATAAAAGACACGACAGATTCTCTATGTTCTGCTTCATATTTGGACTTATACCTCAATTATGACACCCGCGAAAGGTTGCATCTGAAGCTATACGACAAACGTGATGACTTCAATTTTTCTATTGTCAACTGTCTGTTTCTTTGCAGTAATATCCCTGCTTCTCCTGCGTATGGTGTATATGTTTCACAGTTAATACGTTATGGTAGAGCTTGTTCTTACTATGGGGACTTTCCTACAACGAAGCAAACTGCTTACAATTAAATTGTTGATGCAAGAATATTTGAAGCGTAGGCTAATCAAGGCCCTTAAAAATTTTATGGCCGTCACCACAATATTGTTGGTAAGTATGTAGTCACTGTATCCAAACTTATACTGGATATATTTGACTTACCATAGTTCTTCGTTCCTTTTATTCTCAAAATTGACTTGCACGTGTCGGGTGTAGCTAGCTAGACAGGAGGTGCTTACCCTTCCGGAGTACCCGGACTCACTTCCTTGATGGAAGTCCACGTGTATAGCTAATTTTGCCAGCTTTCTCTTTGGGGTTTTTTTTGGATTATGGTTTGGACAAGGACTGGTATGTTTGTTTTATTTAGATAATGCTAATATGCAATATAGTCTACATGTGAGCAATACGCTTGAATGCTAATATATATTTTACATCTTATATATTCACAATTTTATATTTTATTAAAAATCAGGTACCTTTGTTTTTTTTCTAAGAAATTTGGACACTGTTTCTTTTATGCTATAAAGCATAAGCCATTGTTTACATCTAAATACGGAGTTTGTGATGCAGTGCAAGTGGTCCTTACGCCGGATGTATAATACAAAGGTCAAACCAAAACTTGTATTTGTACAAACCTAGGAAGCTCTCGCCGTCGTAACATTGAAAAGTAATATGCATTAACAAATTTAAATGAACAGGGACTAACAAAAGACCTTTTATCTTTTAATATGCACTCAAAACGGGCTTAAGTCTTACTTTATTTGCTTCAGCATGATATCATCTTTTTCTTTTAAGATTTTAATCAAGGTATATAGTGCTTTTTACATTCATATGTAGTAGGAGTCAACCAAAAAATAGGATTCCAATGCTTATGAAATTTTGTCCCTTGTCTGCACTGGTGTCAGTCATATTTGTCTGTTAAAATAAGAGGTCTATTAGTAATAAAATGAAAAAAACAAACATACTAGTCAATGTCCAAATCACAATCCCCCCTCAAAAAAAACTTTTAAAACTGGCCAATTTAGTAATACACGTGAACTTCCACCTGGAAGTGAGCCAGGGTAAGCACCTACTACCTAGCTAGCTACACCCGTCTCGTGCAAAGTCAAATTTGAGAATGAAAGGAAGAAGGAACTATGGATAGTCAAACATGTATATCCAGTATAAGTTTAGATACAGTGACTCGATAATTATCAACAAATGTGATGACGGCCATAAAACTTTTAAGGGCCTTCATTAGCCTAGGCTTGCAATATCCTTAAGTCAACAATTTAATTGTAAGCAGTTTGATTCATTGAAGAAGGTATCCGTGGTGGGAACAAGCTCTACTATACCGTATTAACTGTGAAATATATACATCATACGCAAGAGAAGTAGGGATATTACTGCAAAGAAACGGAAAATTGACAATAGCAACAAGAGGCCCAATAGGGCCTGTATCGCTCACCTGGCACACCCTTATTTTGTTCTTTGCTTTCTCTTTTTAAATATATCCAATCAGTAAAATGTAAACAAACTCACTAGCAATATCCTTATTTTCTATTATTTCAAGCACTATTTATCATAAATTTCCTTTCAATTGGCCATGTACTTTGAGAAGATTTAGGCTGAAATAGACATTTTTTGCATGTTACATAATTATTGCAAAAATTAAAAATTTTACAGAAAAACCCATAACATAAGTTTTATCCCTCAACATCTAGTTTCTATGTTATAAATTTCAACAAAATCAGTACATAAATAAATCCATAATGGCCATTTTTCGATTTTTGCTTTTTATAGTAAAGGCAGCCATCTTGGATTTTCGACAGACAGGTCGGATACAATTTTTAATCTATACCACACAAGGACCTTCCACACTCAATATCATTTATTTACCATGTACTTTCAGAGAAGTAGATTTTTAAAGATTTCGGCTAAAAATAGAACTTATTTGCATATTACGTAATTATTGCACAAACGAAAAATCATATGGAAAAAACCGTTATATATGTTTTATCCCCCAACATCTAGTTTCTATGTTTCAAATTTCAACAAAATTGGTACACAAATAAACCCATAAAGGCCATTTTTAGTTTTTTGCTATTTATAGTAACGGCAGCCATCTTGGATTTCTGACAGACATGTTGGATACAATTTTGAATCTATAGCACCCAAGGACCTTCCACACTCAATATCATTTCAATTGAGCATGTACTTTCAGAGAAAAAGATTTTCAAAGATTTCGGCTAAAAATAGACCTTATTTGGATACTACGTAATTATTGCACAAACGAAAAATTGTACGGAAAAACCCTTTATATATGTTTAATCCCCCGACATCTTTTTTCTATGTTTCAAATTTCAACAAAATTGGTACATAAATAAATCCAAAATGGCCATTTTTAAATTTTTGCTATTTATAGTAACGGCAGCCATCTTGAATTTCTGAAGGACATGTCGAAAACAATTTTGAATCTATACCATACAAGGACTTTCCACACTCAATATTATTTCAATTGGCCATGTACTTTCAGAGAAGAAGATTTTCAAAGCTAAAAATAGAACTTATTTGCATATTACGTAATTATTGGAAAAACAAAAAATCGTACAGAGAAACCCGTTATATATGTTTTATCCCCAAAGATCTATTTTTTACGTAATAATTTTCAACAAAATCGGTACATAAATGAACCTGTAATGGCCATTTATCGGTTTTTGCTATTTATAGTTATGGCAGCCATCTTGGATTTAGGACGGACATGTCGGATACAATTTTTAATCTATAGCAACTAGGATCTTCCATACCAAATTTCATTTGATATGGCCTATTGGTTTCAGAGAAGAAGATTAAAGTTTACAGATGCATGGACGCACGCACACACACTTTACCATTCCATAAGCTCACCCTGGCTTTGCCAGGTGAGCTAAAAATTAGTAGTTTTCAAAGATAATTAGCAATTTAAATCTTCTTTTGAAGCTGTGACCTTGACCTTTCAACATATGACCTTGTATTATATGTCAAAATGATCATTGTCCCAATACCTACAATACTCTAATATACATGCCTATACAAAAAGTTAGTAGTTTTCAAAGATAATTAGCAATTTAAGGCGTATTTTGCAGCCGTGACCTTGACCTTTCAACAAATGACCTTGTACCATATAACAAAATGATTGCCATGTCAATACCTACAATATTCTAATATACATGCCTATACAAAAAGTTAATAGTTTTCAAGATAATTAGCAATTTAAGTCTTCTTTTGCAGCTGTGACATTGACCTTTCAACGTATGACCTTAAACCATATATCAAAACGATCGCCATGTCAATACATACAATATTCTACTTTACATGTCTGTACAAAAAGGTAATAGTTTTCAAGATAATTAGCAGTTTAAGTCTTCTTTTGCAGCTGTGACCTTGACCTTTCAACATATATATATATATATATATATATATATATATATATATATATATATATATATATATATATATATATATATATATATATATTGACCTTGAACCATATATCAAAATGATCATCATGTCAATACCTACAATATTTTAACATACATGCCTATACAAAAAGTTAGTAGTTTTCAAGATAATTAGCAATTTAAGTCTTCTTTTGCAGCCATGACCTTGACCTTTCAACATATGACCTTCAACCATATATATATCAAAATAATGGTTGTTGCAATACCTACAATACTCTTATATACATGCCTATACAAAAAATTAATAGTTTTCAAGATAATTAGCAATTCAAGGCGTATTTTGCAGCTGTAACCTTGACCTTTGAACATATGACAAAGAACCATATATCAAAATGATCGTTGTTGCAATACCTACAATATTCTAATATGCATGCCTATACAAAAAGTTAATAGTTTTCAAGATAATTAGCAATTTCAGTCTTCTTTTGCAGCTGTGACCTTGACCTTTGAACATATGACCTTGAACAATATATCAAAATGATCGTTGTTGCAATACCTGCAATATTCTAACATACATGTCTATACAAAAAGTTAATAGTTTTCAAGATATACTGACAAATAAATAATTTTAAGCAATTTCCCCACTCAGTACCTTACCATTTCCCCATTTTGAGCCCCATGGCTACCATTTGTGCAAATCTGAAGCTACATGACCTAAGGATGTTATGAATGAAATAACTAAGGTATACCTCTTGTAGATTCAGAGGAGAAGATTTTTAAAGTTTTTCCCTATTTCCCCCCCTTATGGGGCCCCAAGGGGACATAACTCTTTCATTTGTGCAAATCTGAAAGGGCTTCACCCAGGCATAATGGTTACCAAGTTTCATTAAATTTGGCCCAGTGGTTTTGGAGAAGAAGATTAAAATGTAAAGTTTACGGACGCACACATGCACGCATGCACATACACACGCTGTATCATACCATAAGCTCACGCTGGCTATAGCCAGGTGAGCTAAAAATTAAGCCATCACATTTGTCGTATTGCTTCAGATGGAACCTTTCGTGTGTTTCATAATTTAGGATTAGTCTAAATATAAAGCAGAACATCGAGAATTTGTCTTGTCTTTTATTTCAAGCTCACTTGGATAGATGGCATTCACATATTCTCCAAATTTGGGATTACATGTATTTAGTATTTACTGCTTTTGATGTTTCAGTACTGAGAGACGGGCTCTATGAATATACATGTTTTAATGAAGATTAAAAATATAATTGCCATATCATATGGCCAGTGTGTACGACAAATTGAAAATGCAGACAATTTCTTTGGCAAAAGGTTTTTGAATTTGTGTATTAATAAACACTAGTCATATAAAGAATCTAATTTGAATATCAAAGCAATACTGCTTAAATTTTTTTTCATTATTTAGCAGCCATTTTGTGCTTCATATCGAAAATGGTGGCTTTTTTGAATTTTTAAACATCACCAGAATGTCCTCAAATTAGTCACTTGACCTTCAACAGACATTTTTCCTGTATTAATGTAAAACAAGAGCACCGCCGAGCGTAGCATTATACGCCCGTGTTATATTGATCGAGTAGTACTATTTACTAGTGTGGCAACACCTTTAGGGGTTTCGCGGGAAAGAATGGAACAATCTAGAGGATTTCTATCAGTAGAGCTCATCCACAGAACTTGCCACTCAAAAGTTTGACACAGACCTAACGGATACCAATAATTTGGTAAAGAATTGGTTACTTTAATATGGGTACGAATTCAAAACGGTACGTTAAATTGTTTTTTGGATGATAGCGCCGACTTTAAACAGTTATTGTGGATTTTATGTAAAAGATAGAAAAAATATAAAAATACCGTCTTTTCCGTCAGATCTTAAACATTTTTCGGTTAATGGACGACTTTTTCGTACAATGAACTGTTATTGAACAGGAGTGCGTTAAACGCAATTGTTTTTTGGAAAAAATTCATTTTTCGCATGTTTGACCCCAAAATTTAGTATGATACCGATTTTTCCCAAAAATTTCACCAAGTTAGATAGCTAGATCGCATTAGACTCCATAACCTCAGAAATTTTTAGCAAAATCTATCGAGGAGTTTTCAAGGTCCCCAAGATGCAAATATATGCTGCTAAAAAGGAGAAAGTTGTCGCCTTTATCATTTCACATCCAGAGGATGTTCCGAATGAATTCGTCACTAATCCTCTAGATTGTTCCATTCCTTACTGAGAAGTAAAAGTACAACTAGGATATATGTATGTAAAAATATATTGCTAAATGGATAGTGGTAGACTGCTATATAATTCATATTCATTTCCAAGAAGGAAGAAGTTTAAAATATAATGTTAGGTCATGGCAGTGTTTTCATGTGTTAAGCATTGCATGCAGGAAGATTTTAGGAAACAAATACATTTTTTGTCTGAAATGTTTTGAGAACCTTTTTTTAACCAACCTGAAATAATTTATATCTATAAAGCTTAATTATAATTTGAACTGTTGTCGTGATCTGTGCAGTATGATAAAAAGGTGTTTTAAGTTAAAAAAGGGGCATAACTCCTCCAAAAATAATCTGAAAAAGTTGTAATTCGAACTTGCACCAGATAATAACATCGTAAATGTGTATACCAAATTTCATTTGAATCCATAAATAGTTGTAGGCTCTGATGATCGGAAACCACATGGTCATACATACAAAAATTTCTAAGTTAAAAAAGGGGCATAACTCCTCCAAAAATAATCCGAAAAAGTTGTAATCGAACTTGCACAAGGTATTACCATGGTAAAGCTGTATACCAAATTTCATTTGAATCCATTAATGTTTGTGGTCTCTATTGAACGGAATACAAATTGTTAACAGACCTTATTTTCCTTATGTTTTTACTATGTTTCACTAAAGAAATTTTGGCATAGGGATAGCTTTTTAGGTTTAATTCTTGCAAACAGCTTTCATTAAACTAAGAATGTCCGTACATAATTGGCTTTTAAATTTTTTTGATAATGGTAATTCATTTTATAAGTATTATGGTCACTGGCCATTTCAAAAAATTTTGAAATACAGATAAAAATGTTAAAAAGTTAAATGATACAGCCTAATTTAAATGACAACAAAATAACGGAATCTTAAGTTAATAACATTTATTCTAAATACAAATAACAATTTAAAGTTGATAAGGAATATTACTTCTTAAAAACGGAATTGTTTATTTCTAACAAATTAAATTCCCATGCTACCTTTGGCAAAAAGAAAATAAAAGAAAAAGAAACAAAACTACTTTACTAATGCACTGTGGTACTGTAGTATATGTTCCACTAGAGATACAGGGGCACACAAAAGCAACATACCATCTAGCTTTTACAGCATATACTACAGTATCTCAGCATACATATAAGGTGGTACAAATGTATTACCACATAGAATGTGGCCCAATTACAGCATGTATAAACAATTTAATGATCATCTTCATAATTAAGACTCATGATACAAAATACAAAAAAAAAAAAAAAAAATTTCTCATTTTAATTGATGTGTACATGATGTTTTTTCATCAATTCAATTGATTCATATTTTAAAGATGTCTCGAAATCACTCAAAAAAATTTAACAGTTTTAAGCCTTCCCCGTACTGTTTAAAACTAATGCATATATCATAAAAAATGAGTTTTCCTAGACGATAATTGGCTCAATATTAGCTAAATATCATTTGGTTTCAAATTTGTAAATTTAATAAATGTGTCTTAAACATGAAGAAACTGTCTATTAGACTAATAAATGTGCAAACTCCTGAGAAAATGCATTATGCAATGCTTTAACTTATACCAACATGCTACAATGACAACATTTAAATGATGCACATGTCACAAATGAACATGGTTGTCTTTCGGCATAAACACTTTTATTTTTCTTGTTTTGTTTTCATTTAACATTGTTTATCCCATATCTCTTTCTAAAGTACAAAACTGCTAATTTTTAACCAGAAAAAAAGAAAAAGTAAAGAAAATATTAAGAATATTGATCTAAGATGGCATCTCCCTCCTTTAGATTTTATATAAAAAAAATGTTTTCAAACAGACATGCAAGCAGTAACTATAATTTTGGAAAAATTGCCAAATCACTTATCCTACTATAATAAATTGATGGAGTCCTTGTATGTTCAAAACTTAAATGAAATGTGGTTTGATATTTGAATGAAAATGTCATAAATTTCTAAGGAAAAAAATGAATAAAACCATTTTTTTAATAAATAAAATACATGTTAAGCAGAAATAAAGCATGAAAAAAATTATTTATCAAAAAAATAAAAGTTTGAAATGAATAAGCAAATTTATCAAAATTACATGTGTAACTACACTTTGTAAATTTCTAAAGAAAACCCATTTTAATATGAATTAAATTAGACAATTCATATTAATCAAACTATTGTAAATAGAATTTTTCAAATTTGACTGAAGTATTTGTTAATAAGACTGAAAATATTTAAATACAAGGTACAAAATGCCCATCTGTCTGTTAGATAGAGAGAAAAATGGATAATGCTCACATTCAAAACTTGATGATGAAGTGTAAAAACAATGCTTCTGCAGTCAGACAAATACGGAAAATTTCTGTTGTACAATAAATGTTTCTAATACAACAGATGACCAAAATGAATTATGGAAGCTTGTTAAGGGATGAGCCACCTTACATACATACATAACTACATGTATATCAAATAAACTACATACGTCAAAAGTTGATAGCATATCTCTGCAAAAACACGGTAATATTAAACTCAGAAATCCTAAATATCAGTAAATGTATGTAAACAAACATTTGCATGATGTAGATGTATGTTGTTACAAAAATACATAGGAATCCTTTGCCATTATTTATGATGCTACTGGATAAAATAGGATTAAAAAATAAACAGACAATATCTGCTATTACAACACATAAATTCAATAAAAGTTTCAAACCAGTTCAATTTTAATAAATGAAAATTGATAAATGTTAATGTCAATTCCACCAAATAATGATCATAATAAAATTATATGATATGGTAAAATTTAACAGGAAATGTGAACAATTAAATTCAGTTTCATTTTTATCTCAAATTGTGTCCCATGTCAGAACAAATATTCTATTTTTCAACTTAAAATTGTGACTTGCACTCTATCTACCATATCCATACATACACAATTATAATTAATTAAATTTTGTACTCACATTTTAAATTATTCATTTTCACCTCTAAGAATTTTGAAGACCTGTGTCTAACTAAGAATAATTATTAAATAACAGTTAAATCTAATTTATTTCCTCATACCTAAAGAACAAAAGTTGAGACAGTTTATTCATAAAATCTGTAAAATAGAAAAAGGGGAAAATTTCTAGATTTCAAATTATTTTATAATTTGCTGCAAATACATTCTTTAGATGAAAAAAACTAACATTTGTAGTTATACAATGGTTTGTAACATGCACTTTTTTACAAAATGGTACTGCCTGACAGATACACTTTGATATGATTAAATACAGCCATTAAATTTATGTAGATATATATATTTACAATAATCACTGAAATAGTTATTTCAGGGAGGGAACAGGTAAAAATATATACCAGTATTTTCAAATTATTCTATCAGTTTATTTTTAAATGATTTTATGTCAGTCTTATTTCTTGTTTCATCACAGATACACTTTGATATGATTAAATACGGCTATTAATTTTAAGTAGATATATATATTTACAATAATCACTGAAATAGTTATTTCAGGGAGGGAACAGGTAAAAATATATACCAGTATTTTCAAATTATTTTATCAGTTTATTTTTAAATGATTTTATGTCAGTCTTATCTCTTGTTTCATCACATATCAATCAACAGTATGTGGTATGTACAATTTGATAAAAAAAAACAAACTTCACAACATAGACAACATTAATATAACTCTTTTCAAAACAAAAACAACGAATGTTTTGCTGAAATAAATAAAACTACCACACAGTAGCTAAGATAGAAACCAATGTACAAAAACATGGCTAAATGAAAGTAGTGCTCTGCTTTAACTTAATATGCTTTTTTGGGGTAATGCTAGAATTTTTATAGAATAAAATATAAATGCTAGAATTGTGCAAATTTTGAGAAACCCATATAAGGTTCCTAATTATGTTCTTGTTTTCATACAGGATTTCTTAAAATTGAATGAATGACAATTTCTTGCACTTCAAATCTTGAAATAATTTTTTTTTTATGTAAATTGCTTTTGTTGTTATTTACTGCTGAAAATATGAAAATTTCTGACAACTAAAAAAATCTTTGCCAAAAAGTTTGTATATCAAGTCTGTAGGTATCTAAAAAGTAAATCCAAAAACCCTTAATAGTACAAGAAGTCAAATGCTTACGATAAAGAACTGACTGACTGGCTGGCTGTAATAATTGAAAATCATATTGTGGTATAAGATGCTAAAATTATTAAAAAAAATTCATATATTTTGCTGTAAACAATTGTAATTACTGAAAATTGTTGGTAAAATGATTCTCAACACTCTGACAACTGTAAGAAGATATATATATATATATATTTGATTGCTTTACTCATACAGTTAAAAAACAGGTTTTCGGAAATTTAAAAAAATAGGCATTAGGACAAAAATATTGATATTTTTCTTTTGTTTCTAAAACTATACTACTTTTACAATAGCTAGTATAACTTTATAAATGAAAAAAACCTATAATACAAGACTAGAACAAATGATATTAAACTAAATAAAATAAATTCAAAATAACTGCCAGAAAAAATAGTTTATATCTACTAATACAATGTATATCTGTCTTCACCATTCCAGTGAAGCTTACATAAGTTGTGTTGCCTCTCTGTTACAGTCTCAAGTTGCAATATATACATGTATTTGGATGAAGTATCAGAGATTGTGTCCAATCTCTTTTCTTACTTTAAAGACAAAAAAATAATGAACCTTAAACCATCTGTAAACAGAACTAAACACAATATGAAAAAAAAAGATTAAAAAGTTGGTAAAACACAATACAAGTTCAGTGTTTATGTGACATTTATGCTCCTTGTTCATTTATTAACTCTTAACATGCACACAAAACTGAACAATTAATCAAATGCACGTAGATGTCAGTATAAAAAATTAGTTTTTGAATGTTTTATTGATCTATGACCTTGACCTTGATAACTCAAGCAAAAAATTTTGATTACACTGTGCACATTGGTTTCACTGATAATATTTTCAACCCAAATTTTGTAAACTTCTGATACTTTATTAAGATTTTACAAAAAAAAAAAAAAAAAAAAAAAAAAAAAAATTCAAAAGGCCACAAATGCAAGTAAAATTCACAAACAAATTTGGTCAATAATATGCACTTCTCCTATCACAATTAATACTATACACCAAATTTTGTAAACTTTACATGTAAAGTTTTAGAAATTTACTTGAGTAAAAAGACCTTATAGCCAATTTTGCAAATCCACAAATCTCAGAAAAAAAAAGTAAATAAACTTGGTTTTATGTGCAAGCTATATTTTATTTGCTGTACATAATTTCTTAAAATTGTTATTCACACATGTAGTTTTGGTAAATTACTCAGCACAAGCAGTGGATTAAAAGGAAGATAGACCAACTGAATTTTGAATTTTAAATTTCATTCTTTCTTTAAAGGTAGGAGATAAAAAAAACATTAGCTGAAGACTTTCAAGAATATGCTTTCAAAAATTGAAAGAGGTGCACCGGACTATGTGTGTTTACATATATTAAACCTCTGTAAAATTGTTTCAATACATATATTGTTCAAATACATAAAAAAGTCAGTAATATTATAGCCATCAAACCCAGAAAAATAAAAACAAGTGCTGACACCATTAACAGTCAAGATTTGAACATTACATATATATTTTTGTATATATACATGTATATATACATACATACACAAACACAAAAAAATTGCTGAATTTAATCAGGAAAAATACACCACATGATTCTGCAGATGTATGTATAATGTAAAATACAGTAATAATATTTATAATCAAAATAAAACAAACATTTTACATGGGTTGTACAATTAAAAAAAAAACACAATGTAGTGTGGATGCTAAATACAACCATACCACAAAAAAACATGTCAAAAATAAATATTTTGATTTTAATAATGAATGAGTGTTTGTTGTAACAATGTACATTATGATGAACTGAATGAAGTTTACCAACACCAAGTAAATATCTATATATATAATATATATATACTTCTGCATCGCAACTCAACTTAAAGCTATATAGGCTTATCTCTTTGGAGGCTACCCTGGAAGCAACGGAAAGCAATGTTAGTGCAAATTGTTAGTAAAAAGGTAATTAAAAAAGTAATGTGCTCAGAAAAATCTGTGAAACACTTTAAAAACAAAACAAAAAAAGCTGTACTGGTGATGAGCACACACAAAAAAAAAAACTGTAGAACAGTTTAAAAGAAAAAAATTCAGGCTTTACAAATGTCATTCCATTTGACAATATTTTTAAAAATCATATTGAAATATAGCACTTTATAAAGTATAATGCACTTTTGTATGAATTTTTGTGTCTTGTTCAACCAAAATGATTTTTCAAAAGATTTCATAAAAAGGAATTTTGTTGCAAATAAATAGATTTGAATGTAAAATACATTTTTGATAATTTGAATGTAATTGAGAGAAGCCATGTAAACTGTATTTTCTATTGTCACAACTGGCTTTAAATGATATCAAATCATCTTTACAATACTGAGAGATAATTCTATACCCTAAAAAAATGGTTTCAATTGTTAAATTGTCTTTTTTCAGAAGAAACTATAAATAATAAATGATCAAAGAAATAAAGATATTAGTCAATAGAGTTGCTTACCATGGGTATTGTAAAAAAAAATAAATAAATAAATAAATAAATATATATAACTGTGTAAGTAATTATATCACTACTGCATTTGAATTCTATTTTAACTTGTATGTAAAGAAGTTCTAATTGATTAACTTAAACATTGATATTCAACTAAACCATCATAAAAAGGTTTCCATTGTAGTTTCTGCAAAAAATTCTATTTCAGAAATTTTGAATACACTTGTTAAAATTTTAATATAAAATGTAAAAGAATAAGTTCAACATAATTTCACTCAAATAAAGCACCGATGTTGTTGATGCTACAAATACTTAAAGTCATAACTCTCCCATTTTCTCTATAAGTAAATAAAAGGGACATGGCTTATTAAAAATGATGGTCAATTTTTAAACAACAGTTTATGACTGTCCTATATGGCACAAAAGTGTATTCGATGAATTACATATTTCCTACTTTAACTTGCAAAATCATATAATTGTTATAATGGAAATAAAATTTTTTCTATAAAATATTATTTAGTATACTATAAACAACTATGAATCTATAGACTAAGTATTCATTTTCTGGAATGTCAACAGCCTGGCTAAAAGTGTAAATATTATTTTTTTGTATATATATATATATTATTATGTAGGTAATAAACTCATTATATATAGGTAATATTGTGTATATATGTGTTAGCTATAGTGCTTGTAAATATAACATATTTATATATATATATATATATATATATATATATATATATATATATATATATATATATATATATGTATATCTAAGTCTAAAAGGCAACCCATTTACCATATATGCATTTAAAATTTTTTAACAATTCTATTTACACTAGACTTTAAATATTCTCTTTGAATCTGTACTAAAAATTCTTAAAAGAAGTATAAAAACTTTTTTTTAAAAAAATTGTTTTGAAATTCTGGAATGTCCTCATAAAAAAGAAAAGACTAAATGCTTATCATGAAGATCGATTGGGAAATTATGAATATCAGTCAAGAAAAAGTTGCCTCTATTGTATAAACAATATTTCTTCAACTTGACCTAATGACCTACTTATTGAACAAACATGACACACATACCAACTTCAACTAGCTTTTGTCATGAGAACCGTTCTAGGCAAGCTTAAAAAATATGTACAGGCATGTTTCCATAAGATTGATGTCAAATTTTTGCTTCTATAGTTATCATAAATGTTGACACATAAAGAATAATGAATTTAAAAAAAAAAGATCATAATAGCTCACCTTAGCTTAATTATTTTTGCTATAATAAAAAAAGAGGTTAAATGGACCTGATAACTGACCCAAAATAATCACTTGGTAAATAATAGCTGTTTCAAATGATAAAATTCAGTTTAAAAACAATCAGAATGTATTTGATTCTACTCAATGTGATTAAAGGGAGCTAATTCTTTTAAGATAAAATAATGAATGATTCCAGCATTAACAAAACAAACTGAACTTTTTTGTATATTTTAAATTGTATAAAAAAAATCTTCAAAGAAAAGTTAAAGCATTAAAGTGAACTAGGACACAACCTTGATCCAAATTTGAAGATCTCTCAAAAACATATCAAAAAGTAACAACCCTATATCATTATCTTTTCAAATAGTATATATACATATATATCAGATTTTTCCTGTCATCATTGGTTAAAGAGAAGAAGATTTTGAAAATGTTGAAATGTGATCAAATGGTGCTTGCTATTGCAATGTTGCAAACCAACTTAAACTGCTGTTCTGATAAATATGCTTCTGACCAAGATTCATTGATATCTGCCTAATAGTTTTAAAGAAAAAGTTGAAAATAGATGGTAACAATACACATATGCACATTTACAAGCTGGCTATGCCATAAGCTTAATGGCTTTCTGTAAGGTGAGCTAAATGTGTTCAAAATCACAGAAAAATTACCTTACATATAGTACAGATTGAAAGAGAACATTCTTACACAAAAGTATTACAAAACTGTTAACATAAGAAAGAGTTCAGCAAATTATATGTCTTGTCAACCTAACCATGATGAATGAATTTGCACCTGAGTAATTTTCATCAGACTGTTGTCATTTCAAACAAGTTTTAATTTTAATATTTATCAGCCACCAGTATTCAAAATTTGACTAATATTCTATCAGTTCCTAATGTGAAAACTGCAAGGATTTTTATAAAAAATTAAAAGAATCTTCAAAATACTACAGGTCTAACTGAAAAAAAATAGAATTTAGTCCGATTACTTAAATCTTACACTCAAAAATGATAGCCCTTCAATTTGACATTGTAGTTGAGGTTGAATATTCGAAACCAAAACTTCAAAAAGTAAAAAAAAAATTACAACAGGATATTGAAAACTGAACTTAAATGTAAACAATAATGTAAGCCTTTGACACCAATTCTTGTCTCCATTCTATCAGCATTACAATCAACCATGATTAATTACACAAAGGTATGTCATTCTCACATGTTTCATTATACAAATTCATTTCAAATAGCACTTACATTATTAACAAACAGTATAAAAACAACAACCATCATACATAAACATACTGTCACCCACTTGCTTTATAATACAATGTACTTATAACAGCTGATATATAAATACATGACAACAGACAGACAAGACTCAATACTTTACAACGATGATAGGGGTGAAAAAAAAATCAAATTATAAAATGTCATTTTGTTCTCTCTTGAGGTACATGAAAAAGTTAAACAATGCAACAACTTAAAAACAATTTTGCATATATGGAGGGTTGCCAAGCAAAACAGAATACAAAAACAAAAAAGCTTGCACAAGACTGTGTGCTAAAAATATCACTCCAAACAGATCCATTGCTCCCTCTTGGTATATGGCCTCCAGGATTTAGCGACATAATCAGAACATTTTATTGATCATGACGCATAACCCCTTGGCCGAAGAGTCAAATGTTGGGTAGATGATCTAGTCTGTTTTTCTTTGTATACTGTGATATTTTGGGATTAGGTACAGGTGAGGTAGACTGCATTGAGAGACCTGGTGCATGCAGAGTAGGCAGCTGTGGGTGGTAACTTCCCTGTGAAGACATAAGTAAAACATATTAAAAAAACATCAATTAAACAAAAAAAATAATCAAAACCTTTCAAAAACAAGAGTCCCTTTGTTGTTCACCTATATCACAGGTAAAAGTATAGCTGTAACCTGTAAGATGTTAATGGTAATTAAGTATTTCTTAATGATTTAATACATTATCATCAACAAAAGTGACTGCCTCAGGTTTACTCTACCATTCCAACTCTATGTATGTGAAAGCATTTTGACTGGGGCTTTAAACACTATTAATCCAAGCTAATCTAATCCAAGGATGTTGGAAATGAACCCATAAAACCTTAAGAATGCTCCACATCAATTTCTGATAAATATGAATTACAGATTTTAAAAAGTTGTTTAAGTGAAATCTTACAGACTGGTGATGCCTAACAGACATTTCACAAAAAGATTAAGCCATCTAGGACTCATGTTCACTATAAACTAAATACAACTTGACCTAGGAATGCTTTATCTAAAATTGCAAAAGTCAAGCTTGCTACGGTACACACGAGTAAAATATCTATTATTTTTACACAATTTATTAGAACCCCTTTTAGTTTCCTTTTTAGGGACTCACATCTAGGGTTTGTATAAAGTAAATAATATTTGTCCTAAGGATTCTAAATTGAAAAATCTGAAGCAAGTTCAGTTATTGTACATTGGTCATTTTACTTTTAAAATATACTATTGGGCCCCTCTTCAGTTTATGTAGGTTTGCCTCAATACTGTTATATAAAGCAAATTAAACAAATCTTGCCCTAAGAATGCTTCAATTGTAATATCTTATATCTAGCTTTTGTATGCTTAGCACAAGAGATTTTTATCCATCCTACACATGTTTCTTAACAGTTTTCCTACAACCCAGATTTGTGCAAACTAAAAATTGTTTGTCATAAGAATGCTAGATATATAATATATATAAAATCTAGCAATAATACTTTTAATCATGAATATTTTAATTTTTTTAACTGTTCACCCTTTTTGGGTCCAAGTAAACTTACCCTTATCATTTGTGCAAGTCTGAAAGTCATTCTGTAGACACGATTATTGCTAAATATCATCAAATTTAACCCAGTAGCTATGGAGAGTAGGGTGGAGTGGATTAAATGGTGTTTTACGCCCCAGTCAAGAATCTTTCACTTATTTTGAGGCGGTCAGTTCTGGGATGGTGGAGGAAACTGGAGTGCCCAGGGAAAACCACCGACCTTCAGCAAGTGAACTGACAAACTTTCTCACACTAGGATCTATCCCACGTGGGATTCGAACCTAGGCGATGAGAGGCACTGTGATCCGTAAGAGCGTGCTTTAGACCACTTGGCCATTGAAGCCCCCAGTAGCTATGGAGAAGATTCACAATAAAAACATTTCACATGACATACGACAGACACTTTTCTTTAAATCATCTCAATAGCTTCTTTAAGCATGACACATGGCATACAACTCATGGTGAACCACTGTAATGGCTTGTTTCAATCTTTTGTATAAGATTCAGAAATGAGACACAAACTATTACTATACTATAAATAATACAGTTTTTTGTATAAACAATCACCATGGGACATGAACTAATCAGTTACTTACATGATTACTCGTACGTGATATATTTTTCTTTCGTTCAATATAACCTTTCACACGATGTGGATTATCCAAAATTTCTTTAGATACATCCATATAAGGATGTACTAACAGGTCAGAACATGAAAGTCTTTGACTTGGATCCATTTTTAAACAACTCTAAAAAATAGAATTTTGATTTTTCTCTAAATGAAATTTTTATAAATATATACATATATTATATAAACAAGTAATTTTTAATTGCAAACTTGTGAAACAACTCAATTGCAACAATGTCATAAATGCTCTTTGATTTTAAATTGATGTAATTTCTTGTTGATTTTTGTAAAATTGTCCACAAATAAGTGCTCATTTTGCAAAAACAAAATTTGTTAAATAGGATGGGTATGTAACCAATCTTAATTCTTGTAAACATTTAGGTGTTTATTTAAAAAAAAATAGTTTTCAGTACTTTCGAGGTCTTTCATATGTATGATTATAATTTTTATAATTATTTTATTCTGAATGTATAATTGTATCTACTGATGTACATGTACATGTTGGTCTAGTTGTTTTTTATGCAATTTTCTATCATGGTGTTTGATGGTAATACATATTTTGTGTTATCCTGAATTCCTAATCAAATATTTCTTGAAGGATTTTTAAAATTATTATTCAATATAACTGTGTCAATTGCACTCTTGCACAGTTACCTCCCCTGTCCAATCAGTGATCATACACTTATAGATTATAGTGTTACTCACCTTCATAAAATCCATGGCTGCTTGAGAAATACCTGGAAATTTACTCTCAAGAGGTTCCTATAAAAATTATCATAGAAAAATCCAATTTAGTCTTTTTTTTCCGCCTTAAATTTCAGAAAACTGATTACAATAAGTTTTTGTGTTTACTTAGCAATTGTGATATTGATTGCTGTCAAAAAAGAAAGAAAAGTTAAAAAAAAAAACTAAAATTTTATTAAGAACTACCGGTATATTACCATTGTAACATATTAGGTCATCATCTCATCATCAACATCTAGAATTAAAGTACTCAAAGGTACTGAAAGCATTGATTGCAATATATCACATCTACTGTGTTAAAATATACATTCATGACCTCTATATTTTATAACTGAAAATCAATTAAAATAAGGGACTTAGTGACTGATTTTTTCTATATTGATTAATCAATGGATTCCATTTGAAAGAACACAGGAAAGTGAAGTCATATAATCAAGTTCTAAAGAAGGGTTCAATAAAAAGAATATCACTAAAGAGATAAAATTAAACTCTAAAGCCTATAAGCATGGTGTATGGCCTTAAGAGTCAACTGAAGAATCAGTTCACATTTGTCTTAGTTCAGAAACACCTTGTATAAGGTGTGAGTTTTGCCAGTTTACATAACTTTTTTTTGGAAAAATTTAGTTTGAACTGCCTAACTATTTGATTGGGTGTAATGAGACATTCTTTTACATTTCTGGCATGAAATCTAAAGTATTATGGGCAAGTTCATCCCCATTGCTTAAAACATTATCAGGTTAATGTTCTGAAAATATTCTTTTTTTAAATTTAGATGGCCGCTTTTACAACAGTTCTGTTGTGTGATAATAAAAGTAATCAGTACCAAGGTCTTATCATGAATATCAAAGGATAACATTTAATAAAGAATACATATTGGGGTTTAAACGAAATAGTCCAACGTCTCATATCCAATCAAACCAGAAATGCTTTAAATTTCTCAATCATAATCAAACACACCAGATATTGGACAACTTCTCTCTCTCTTTCTCTTTTTTTTTTATTTATTTATTTATTTTTTTTTTTTTTGCACTTCTTAAAGGGTACCTGTAACGATTTTCGGTTTTGACATATTTTATTCGTCGTACTTAAATATGACTGTAGCGAAAATTTTATAAAATTCCAATTCAAAATAAGGTAGATATCGGTGATTTTCTAATACATCTCTAAAAATCCAAATCAAAAAGGTCGATATCGAGGCTCCTGTGTTGTGACGTCATACCAGTAACATACCTCCACAGAATATTATTTACCAACTACTAAAATAAGTCAAATACGAACTCGTAGTTTTACTTTCTATGATTATTTTACGGGAAAACTTTTTAATTAAGTGGAATTAACATCCGTTTGACATGTACCGATAATTAAGATTATTATTAATCCTTTTGTTTATTAGACACATTCCTTAGATTAAGATCCACACCTGTAATTAACAGGATGTCACTGATAATTTGCAAAATTGTTTTGCAGGTTGATAAAGTTATGTTACGACCGGTAATATACAATAAAATATTTACAGTTCGAGTAAAGTAAAATAATTCTATTTGATAAACGTTTTTTGTCATATACAGGATAAAGATTTCACTCGAGAAAAATGGATATTTCATTTTTAAATTTTAAAAAGTAAGAAAAAGAAATTTTTCATTAGTTGTCATGTCAATAATAATAATTATAATAATAATAATAATAATAATAATAATAATAATAATAATATTACAATATAACTTTAAGGCAAAATTGGAAAAAAAAAATTGACGACCAGAATAGTCTATTTAATACATTTTTATTGATCTACTTACAGCATTTGATTTTATTAGATTTTAGTTTTCACTTTTGCTTTGGCATACATTTAGCTGTGATATTTTAAAATTCTTTATTCTATATATACAAATCCATGAAATTATTATTATTATTATTATTATTATTATTATTATCTCGTTTTTTTTAAATGTGGTCTCATTCTAAAATCCGTGTCATTTCATTTTAAACAATTATGATATATTTCGTGTTAAATAATTTGAGATTGAATATCTTTTTTTTCTTTTTTCTTTTTTTTTTTTTTTTTTTTTTTTTTTTTTTTTGTTACAAACTTTGTGTGAAAATCCTCCAATCATCGAGGAAATATGATGCCGCCAGACTACTTAAAGAGTTTTCTATATCACGGTCATTTAATTTCAACTGTCAATAAACATTGCACAAAAGATTTGATTTTTATGTATTGATTTTTAGCCGGTGCCACTTTCATTTGCTGATTTTCAATTTTTATTACAATCAGTACATGACACTACAGTAAGTTCCATAATATTCATCCTGTAGTCTTTATAATCAGACTTGATATTTAATTCATTTTAAAATGTCGACGATGAAATTAATTTTTCGTGTATTTGACAAGTTAAAACTAATCGCAATTTTTTTTGTTATTGCTATGCAACTTATCGTAATTCTCGAGTCTGTCCAGTCCGACTTAATAAAATAATTTATTTACAAAAAGTCAAAGATATCAATTTTCGAGTTATAGACCAGTTAACACTCGTCATGTTCTCGAGTAGGTCGGGGCTCGACTCAATCAGATTCGTCCGTTTCTGGTTCGAATAAATAACGGTTATACTCCAAATTCATCACTTTTAAGATTGTCTACTGCTTCCCCTAATAATGACGAACTATTTGGCATAAATGGGTATATGCAGAGTCGTTACTTTCTTCTACATACGTCAATATATATCCTCATTGTTACTACTGTCTATTATGTTAGACACTACTTCTAATACTGCAATGACGTCACACGTTTATAACTCAAAACGAGGCGTTTCACTTTGCGGTAAAGAGAAAGTTATAAAATGTGGATTTCAAACCGCTATAACTTTTTTATTTTGTCACCAATTTTGATGCGGTTTTCAATTTTAGTATACTTAAATAATATATAAAACAATTGTGATAAAAAAATTTTTGGTTACAGGTACCCTTTAACTAAGTTGAGAGGCAGTTTCTTTATTAAGAATTGTTACTGGCAGAGTTCATGGCTACCTTTTTTATCCTCCACTTTCATGGGTTTTTTTATAATCTAAAGACTAAAACCATAAACAATTGTTTCCTGAAAGTCAGAAAAAACAAATCCAATGCCTGATAAGTCAGAGAACATAGTCTCAAGGATCTTATGTTAGCCCTGAAAGTTGCTATTTATAGTCATCATCAATGTTTTATTACACAGTAAAGTAGTAAAGAGACTTAACTAAAATACACCTGCTTTAATTGTTTACATCCCTAACACTAAATCATACTCACAGTGAATTTAACCCAAGGCCCTCTTTTCTGTTTACTGATTAACCAAAAATAATTAAAATAAAATACTTACCATTCTATCAGGTTCAGGAATTGTTGTTCCTTTGAAGAATACATTATTGGCAAAAATTTCTTTATGTCGAGGTAACAGGTCTCCTGAAAACACGAAACATATATCTAAATACATGAATAAGGTAGAATAAAATGATGTGTTATATCTCAGTAAAGATTGAACAATTAGACATTTTAAGTTAAGATTGAACACTAAGACAATTTAATTAGCAAACTTTCCCAAATTGTTTTAATATGAAAGTGAAACCATGTACCATGTGTAATATTCTATTACAGAAGTGTGCTACCAGTAAAAAAAATACCTGTAACCAGCTTCATAAAAGTGAAAGAGCTTCATGCCCTGATGCTTTTTATGAAGTTTCATGCTTCTAGGTCTTTAAAGTCATTACAAGACGTTTTAAGATTTCATATTTATATAGGTCACTGTGACCTTGAATACATTTTGTGTAAGTCAGGGATAACCATCTTTGCAACATTGGTAGGGCATTCTACTTACAATAAAATCTGTAGAGGTCTTAAATGTCAACAATGCAAACCCCCGATATAAAACTGTACAAACCTAATGTCTTCTTTATTAAATAAAGCTGATCTACATCAGATTTTCCAGGCCACAATGCCTGACCTGTTAAAAGCTCTGCAAACACACACCCAATAGCCCAGATGTCAACAGGATTACCATAAGTCGTTTCACCAACCAATAATTCTGGTGATCTATACCAACGTGTCGCAACATAATCTGTATATTCAGCACCAGGACCATTATCTATAATAAAATAATGATGATGTAAACCCATTTTTTCAATAGAAAATAAAGTCATATTTCCAGAATTTTATCTATAAAATTTTTATTATCTGGAATTAAATTTATTGCATTTGGAGTGCAAACCATACTGACTGTACATGACTGGTAGACTCAGGATAAATGGAAATGACAAAACATTCATTTTATGTCACTATCAAGGCACTTTGTCTTGAATGATACAAGTAAAATGTAGTTTCCCAAAAATCCACCAATTTTTTACAAGTCTAATTCTCTTTAAAGAATAACAAAAATTCCACGGATTTAAATCTCTCGCCTGGTTAGTTTTTGAAATACATTAGTTTTAGAAAATACATTACTTTACCATAAACTTTCACATTTTTACATGCCGCCACCGCCACCGACAACACCAGAAAAGTAACACCTCATTCTTGCCTTATGGCAATGCCAGACTCGACAAAAACAAGCTGTTTCAGCGATTTTCAAAGAAATTGGTAAAAGCACTCAATATGCATATTCCACTAAAGTGTGCCAATAAAAAGATAAGCGATAGAAGATTCAACCAATTAAGTAAGTTCATTTTTAATTAATTATAATAATTATCCTTAAAAAATTATACTTACTCAAAACTCTTGCAAAACCAAAATCACATAATTTAACTTGACCCTGCCGTGAAATTAATATATTTTCTGGTTTAACATCTCTGTGTATACACTAAAAAAAATATCAAATAAAAAAATCATTTCGGGATCTAAAAGGCAAAATTATTCTGTGCAAAAATACAAGTTTTACAAGAAATATTATTGTAACAATACAGTAGATACCAAACACTTCTGCCTTTGGGTGCAAGTCAAAGCAGTAAGTTTTTCTAAAGTCTTAAAGAAAAAAAAAGAAGTATTTTATTTTCACAATGTTTTCTGAGTATGATTCACAATGTTTTCCAATTGATTCACAGTGTTATCCGAGGAAGATTTACAATTATAAAATTTGCCAAAACAAAGTTCATATTGTGATATAAAACAGAAGGTCATTGTATTGCTTAATGGAAAGCATGAAAATATGATTCTTTTTAAAAAAAAAAAATTACAGAAACAGTATGACTTAATTAAACTTAGCAGTTGTGCTTAATATATATATATAAATATATATATATATACTGTAAACTGCTTTATATTAGCCCATAGAATTTTTGGCGATTTCAAAATGCCAGTTGTATTAGAACATTTTTTTTTTTTTGCGCTAATGATTTTGTGGATTTTTAGTGCTTTTTCAAACTGTTTTATTATGGATTAACTGATTTTTAAAATTTCACTTGTGCATATCATTCTCTTTCAGCTGAAATGGAAATGGACTCTTTGGACTGATTGATAAAACTTACTGTAGATTTTGTGCATGTGTAGATCTATACAGCTTCTCGTCGATTAAATAGGATTAAAAAAGTTGTTCTTTGATCATTAATAAAATTAAATGATGATGGAAAGGTATAATATTCAATAATAACAACAGTTAAACATCATCCAAGATCATTTCGGGGGACTTAGCAATTGTTTGTTAGTGTTCCAAAATTTTAGCAACATTATTATTTTAGTGATTGAATTCTAATGACAATTGTGCTAAAATAAAACTGTCGCTAAATTTTAACAGTTTATAACATATATATATCTATCTATCTATCTATCTATCTATCTATCTATCTATCTAGATAGATAGATTGTTGACACAATAACGTTGTGTATACAGTCAATCATGTGTATTTACTGTGTTATTTACCGGTAGTCACCTACTTTTCACATAAATTTCACAAATATAAAGTGTCTCGATACAAGTAAGAAAGTCTTTTACTGGGGTGTAAAACACCATTAATCCATCAAAACTTTTATTTCAAAGTGATTCTCTATTCCTAAATGGTAAACAGTATAATAAGTGGACCAGTATTGTAAACTTATTTGGTGCCTAAAAAACTTACATTATGATCATGACAAAATTTAATAGCCTGTAATGTCTGATATATTATCCTCTTAACCATAGGCTCTGGCACCCTGAAATATGAATAAATAATAGAAAAAATTATTACTTAACTTGCCATTTAAGCTAAACACTGTGCTATTGTAAAAATTGGGGGGGAAAAAAACTTCACTGTCAACTCTGGTGTTCGGCTGGTTGAATGTTGTTTTCGTCACATCAGCAATTTTTTTATTATCTTTAATTATAGGAAGTTTAAGCTTATTATATAAATACTGGGCAATTTTGTGGGAAAAAACTAATCTTTGTTCTAATACCAGCGATGAAAATTATTGACCGATGTAAATGGTAAGGTTATGGTTAAAGCATTTTTTAATTTTTCTCCTATTGGAGCATATGAATTACATTCAGTCTACTACACACTAACTTTTTAAGACCAAATGTACGATAAACTTTAACATTATTTTGTGAGCATCCATATAACTCTGACACTTAACCTTAGCTTAATACAGAAAAGTGCACAAAACACAAAATAATAGCATAGGTCAAAGATATATAACCAGACCACAACCTTGACTTTTGACATTGACCAAAAAATGATGGACAGTGCAAGAAAACAGCAAAACTGAAAACCTCACGACATTTTTTATATATTGATATTTTAAGCTTTTTCCAAAAGAGGTTTTGACCTAATTTGTGTTTATATATATATATATATATATATATATATATATATATAAGCGCTTTAGCTAGCTATGTTATCTTATTTTAAGATTTTATGTTTTTTATGCCCAAATGTTGGGTTCCAATCTCATTCAGGCAAATTATTGTGCAAGAAATGGAAGTGAAATATCCTTAATTATCATAGAAAATCAAATTATCTTGAAAAAACTTCAGTATTTTTCACTTACTTGAGTCTAGATGATATGGGAAATTGCTGTGTTCATCCGGTATTACCACAAAATATTTCTGCACACTAAAAAGTTGCTGCTATGGAGATTTTACATGTTAAAAAGCAAGTCAAATGGAGGATTCTATTGTGCATATGATGTAATGTGTCACCAAACATATTACTTCTGATGTAAACATCACCATTTTTAACATGCCTGAAGCAGCAACAGTTTTTTTTCTGCAGAATTATTCCATGCTAATATCAGATGTGTATAGCATTTTCAGTTATGACTAGCCTCAAGAAAAATAAAAATTACAAACTTAATACAAATTGACTGAATTTTCTATAAATTTTTTCGCAAAATTCACTGTCATAAACACACTGACTTCAACAGTAACTTGTAACAAGCATCCAGATTTTGTTCAATAGGCCGGAACTGCTATTAGGAGTAAAAGTAAAAGAATCTAAACCAGGACAAAATCACATAAACTCCATCTCTGCCTATTTTTTAGGACTTACCCTCTGGGGTGTCTGTCAAGCTCATTTAGCACTGTGTGGTCAACAAACTCAAACACTAAATGGAGCCGCTTTTTCCGCCTGAACACTTCTATCAAATTAACTAAATTAGGATGCTTTAGTTGCTGTAAAAAAAATGAAAAAAAAAAAACAAATAATAAAATAACATAAATTTATTGACTGCTTAGTTGTTTTTCATTGATATCATGCATAAAATCTGAAAATTTAAAGTTGTCGTAGTAACACAGCATGCACAACTAGGACAAAACAAATGTATATCACTATATGCATATACTTATTATACTAGAAAATCTTCGCATAAAATGTGATTTAATTAAAATAACTCATGTAAAAAAATCATTATAAGAACAACAACAACAAGCAAAAGGCTGTTATATATTTTAATAATTTGCATATCTCCTTTTACTGTTGATATGGGTACTTTCAAATTTGGAAACTTTCATAATTACTCTTGACAAGAATTTGAAAACTTTTTAAGGGTCTTAACTCCAAGAAAAATTAGCAAACTCGGGTTAATAACATGAATATCTTCCATCAAAGTAGATACTTTCAACAATGGTTGAACTTTTAATGAAAGTTCAACAAACTTACTATGGATAAGAATTTCTAACTGAAAACTTTAAAGGGCCATAAAACTGAGAAAAACAGGGTAAGGTCTGAATAATTTAGAAAAATGATTTTTAAGATTTGAAAACTTCAAAAGGCCACATATGTTCAGTTAAGAAACCAATTTTTACAATTCATTTTAATTAAATTAAACCAAACAAACAAATCGAGTGTTTCTGATTTATTTGACCGATTGTAATTTAGTTAAGCTGACCCTAAATTTTTTTCATTCCAGATTTCAGATTTCATCTCTTCATGATTGTTGATTCAATATTTAGGCATATGCTCTCTCTAGGAAACATGTTATAGTTTTTATTATATCAGTTTTCTTTTTTAAAACTTTGTATGCCCCAAAAATAAGCAATCTATATTGAAAAATATATCCATTGCTATGATCATTGTAACAGAAATTTAATCAATAAAATATAAAGGTCAACTACCTTGAAAATATTCAATTATTTAAAAAGAAATCTTTGTTGAATTCTATATCATAACAATTTACTTAGTAGAAGTACAAATAGGTCACAAATAGACACAAAAATAATATATTATTCTAATATAGCAAGCGATAATGTCATTGGCTTCTCTGAAATCTACAACATCAATTACCCTTATTTACCATTCAATGGAAACAGCATAAGTACTTTTAAAGGATTCAAACAAGAAATTTGTAAACTTTTAATATATCTGAAAAAAACATTTTCAATGAGATACAAGATCATCCATACTCTTGTTTTCTATAGAAATGTCTTCAACATGTAACATGTTAAATCTAAATGTCAAGTACCATGTTTGGAAAAAGTATACTATTAAGACATAATCAACCAGTCTTGATTAAACTGTAAATGAATTAAGACATTTTCCTAACTTACTCTATATATAACCACAATATTTAAAGCACTGTGAAATATATAGTATATTTACTGACAACATTTTTAATTAGATTTAAAATGTTCCTTTTGTGAGTTAAACCTTCCTAAGATTGACTTTTATGACTTAGCACACAGGTAATTGATTTTTATATTTCAGTATATTTATAGAACAGAATGGATTAGATCTGATAATCTCCTACAGATCTTTATTGGTTTTATCTGGATAATCAACAGGGCATTTGTGCAATGTGCATGGCAAAACTTGGCACAAAAACATAGACCTTAATTGAATCTATTGTAGACAAAAACAATGTACATTAAATGTTTATGTAATTACAAGATACTACTGCTAAAGGGCCTTTGTATAGCACATATGTCAAGTAAAGTAGATGTTTTAACTAAAAGCAAGGTGTTGACTGATAAATAATCTATGTGATATATTACATGACTGACTTTATGAAAACCATTTCAAAGGATGAGAAGATCTCTAATATTTAGTATTAAAAAATAGGTCACTGTGACATAGTTTTTTCTGTAGTATTTTATTGTTCTAATTTTAAGGAATAAACAAATACAAAACAGCAAGCAAGAATTGGAATCTCTATCCCAAAAGAAATTTTAAGTAGAGCATTCTTAAACATAATGAATAAATAACACAATAAGACTTCTTTGTGATATAAGTAGAGTGGAGATACCAATATATGATTTTATACCCAAGATTTTTTTTTATATCCAAACAATCAGTTCACAGATGGTGAAAGAAACCAGTGCTACAATCTATATGTAAGAGTTTTTAAAACTGGATCATCAAGATATCTGTGTTTAAAATAATGAGATTCGGCTGTTCACAGGCAACATAGACACAACTACTCACCACTATCCTGCCAAATGAATCATACCATAAGCTTTTTTAACCAAAAGATATGTTTTAGATATTACAAAAGACCGAGCAGGCTTCTGACCAAAATTAAGCAAATGGGCAAGTATCTAACATTTGGTAAATTAATGCTAAGTACTTCTGATGTCAGCAAGTCCAATCAAATTCTGATTTCCATGCCTAGACAGGGTTTGGCTTTCAATACTTTTTACTACAATGGATTGTATACTTCAATGAAAGCCTTAACAGTGACACAGAGTCTTTTTAACAAACACTTTAACACAGTTACCTAAACAGTAGTATAAGAGACAAGTTTTGAACTATTTATAGGATAATAATTTTAGGCTCTTTGTAAACTTCTGTCTACAGTATTGTTCCACCAATGCTGCTATATCCAGATTCAACCATATAGGTCAAGAAATTTACTTGTGATAAAAATGAGTTTTGCTGAACAAACATTCCTTTTATGATGTCACAAAGATTAAACACTCTATGGCCCAACAGCAGTACCAGAAGTTTTTGACTGGTCTGTTGTTTACAAACAGACAACTTGTCCAGACAAACCAATCATGTCAGTACTCGAAGGTAAAATGGTCAAATCCAGCATTATGAGATGCACCACGTGATTGTTGAATTAAAATAATTAAAATCAGCATTGCAGACACAATGCAAACTTGCTTATTGAAAACACTGATTAAATAGAAAAGCAATGAAGGATGTAAACCTTATCAGAATGCAAAGAAAGGCAAAAAACATAATTGCTCGAATCAAAGCTGCATTAAGTTTTTTATTTTTCTGAATTTTTTTTTTTGATTTTCTAAAAAAAAAAATTTTAAAAAAAGATAATTTCTAATCAAGATGTGTGAGATTCATTTTATAAATTTTCATTCTTATTAGATGTAAATAAATGGAATCCTCTAACAGGTTGGTCAATGTTTAACGATGATAATTATGAGCTAGGAACATGCGCACAGATGTATGGGGACTCCAATGAATTGAAGGTGAAACCTGACAAATTGTATCTACCTGGTATTGTCCATCGTTAATATCCAGATGTATTTGCAATGGTGTTATGTATCCCTTACTAAGTCACAAATGACAAATTCATTGAAGTTCTATGACAAATTTATCTTATTTCACCGTTTTGAAAGTTGTGTTTAAATGACCCTTTTTCTATGACATAGCCATGTTCTAAAATTAGATCCCACATGCTACATCTGCTACTGTTATTTCTGTATTAATTTAAACTTTACTTGTTGAACTAAATGTAACATTGTTCATTAGGGACATCATTAATTAAATCACCACTGTTTTAATTTTTTTCCTAGGAAAACTTAATGCAGCTTTAAGTAAAGCATTGATATTGAAGAGTTACCTCCATTCAGGAAATAATACATTATTTATAATTTTTTTTATATCTCTTTGGTTATTGTTGGATAAAGATAATTCTGATAAAAAAAAAAAAAAAAAAAAAAAAAAAAAAAAAAAAAAAGTGCAAATATCCTCTGTTTTTGATTCTCTATCTTGCCAGCTGCAGATAGTGATGTCCAAGCCCAAGATTCCTATTTACTTTAAAGAAAACATGGTGTTTTAGTTTCTACATTTGAAGGACAGTACTTTTTAAATTATGGGAAAAAATTAGAGTTTAAAAACAATTACAATTATCTTTTTATTTTTTGACATAACAGTCATATCAGGTTTAGGTATAAACTAAATTTTACTTGTATGTTATTTACCACTGCTCATAAAAACAAAATTCACCATTATTGTTGTAAAGGAACCTTATGGAACGAAGTTTTTATGGCTTGTTGTGTTTGGATCTTTGATGGCCTTAAAATATCAATGCTATGCCTGAAAAGAGTACCAATAAATTGATCTTATTTAAATCAGAAATGGCAAAAACTAAAAGAAACAGAACGAGTGTTTATTCAGAAATAGGAATTCTTTTATGCTGTAAGGTATAAGCAAGCATTCAAGACTACAAATATTCCTTATATATTAAAAGATTTAACACAGGTTGAACTTAAAGCAAGCTTTAGCACATTCTGGTAATTTTGTGGGTCTGAATTTTATTCCAGGGATCAATGTTGCAAGTTCTAGATTGAACAATGCAGTTGTTTAGCTAAAGCTTTCTGTATGATGATAAATTTGTGCAAAAATATTTACTTGGTGGATAATTTTCATTGGTACCAACAATTTGAGATTGATATTGTTACAGACACAACTTGTTATATGTCCACATAAAATTATAAACATGAAGTTAAAGTTGGATTTAATTCATAAGATAACCCAAAAGTAACATGATGGGCCACCACAAATCAAGGATGTTTTTGTCCTAAAACCTGTGTGCCCCAAAATGTTTCATAAAGTAAGTTGTCCTGAGTAGATTCCCCAATTACAATTTAACCTTCTGATAGTGTGATTCTTTCCATTTTGTGTTTACCTTTTGTGTAATTCAAATATAAAGATGTTTTTTTTTTTTTTTTTTTTTTTTTTTGTTGTTGTTGTTGTTGTTTTTGTTTTGGAGAGTAAATATACAATAGTTTTGTTAAGATTTGACACTAATATATACTCTTTTAATTTTGGATATATTAATAAATACATAGAAAATGGGTATCATTGCGTAGTAAGTACTGCAGTATTCTGGATCGTTTAAATGCCTCTCTCGGGAAGAAAACTTAAAGGACATAAACGAAAACAGAAGGATAGATTGTCTGACCTTGATAGTTCAAGCACGGGTGATAACACGGGTGACAATAAGAACAATAAATCTACTACTACAGTGAGTAACAAGGCCTCAATTGATAAACTTTCTGTTAGTAGTGATGTTTTTTATAATGATCTTGAAACTCGGTTTGCGGACATGAGTATGTTTAATCAGCCACATAATATCACAATGCAGCCCCAAGGCCAACCCACATACGACGGGCATGTTATAAACTCTGTCCCTGGCATGCCTGTGTCAAATGCCCCCTGGATGCCAATGTCAAACTTAATTATGCAAAAGCAAATAAAGTAAATGACCTTGAGAATGCAATGGAATATCATTCTGCACATCTAGATCAAATTAAAAAGGATTCAGATACATCTAAAAGATGCCTCGACGATCTGAAATCCGAATCTGCCAAGCTGCATGATGAGATAATTGATAAACAGTGCCGCTCTATGCAGGATAATCTTCTATTCCATAATATCCCAGAGGAACTACCAGAAAATTGTATAGACAAATTGCTTGAGTTTTTTGAAAAAGAGCTTAAAATTGAAGGTGCAAGATCCTCTATCAAACTTGATCGTGCCCATCGACTTGGACGCAAATCGAATTCATCTAGACCAATTGTTGCCAAATTCAGTCAGTTTCAGGATAGGGAAACTATTCGCCATAAAAGTAAAGAACTTGCTCAAACCAGGTATGGTATTTCAGAACAATTCCCAAAGGAGATAGCCTCAGCGACGTAAAATTCTTACTCCAGAATTCAAACAAGCAAAGCGGATGGGAAACCTGTTAAATTCATTCATGATAAACTTATCATTGATGGTGTTAGTTATACAGTTGATGATTCGGGAAACATCGAAGAACATCAACGACCCAGAAGCAATCAGAAATAGGACAGGTTGTAATATTATTGTATATATGTGATGTTATTGTGACAGTCATATATGTTCTATCTTTATGTGTTCTTGCTATAAGTATGTACATGTACTTTATGCAATAAACTATTATTATTATTATTATTATTATTATCAATTTTCTAGTTTTATCATACATGTACTCTATCATGGCTCTTATCTAAACATGCTTGTTACACAATTAATTGTTTCCCAAAAATCTACCAATGGTTTTGTTGTTGTTGTTGCTTTGTTTATCATGCTTTTTTGACCAAGATTGTCAATTTCTTCCAATGTC
Organism: Tegillarca granosa; assembly: GCA_029721355.1. Lineage (NCBI taxonomy): Eukaryota > Metazoa > Mollusca > Bivalvia > Arcoida > Arcidae > Tegillarca > Tegillarca granosa. The sequence goes on from CM056595.1 coordinate 8,589,515, forward strand.
TATATTCAAAAGTTGGGGGAGTCAGCATTGCCATTGTAGATCAATGTATATAAAAACAGAAGAATGACAGTATATTGTTTTCAAATTTAAAATAACCTATTAAAAGAATAATAAGAAAAATAATAAAACGCTAAATTCCTACTAATAAAAGAGAAAATGTGTAATGAAGATGTCTTTTGCAAATTAATTTTGAACTTCATTGTTTTCACAAATGCATTAATGCATGTATACATGTACATAATTATTATTATTATTATTGTAATTGCTGTATGTTTGAGTACACTGCAACTGCGGTTTCTCAATAAATTTATTATTATTATTATTAATTTTTTTTTTTATATTTTCATCTTATTTAGTTATAAAAATAAATAAACCTTAGAAATCATAAATAAGCGGAGTTGCATTACAGACTTCTAATAATCTAACTTAAGATTCTTCATACATGAAACTGTCACACAATCAGTTTCTTAATCTGATGACAATGCCAGAAAACCGTTATGTCTTTTGTTTTATTCTCTGAACTCCATATATCAAAATCAAAGAGGATCTTAATAGGATAAAATAAATAAATAAATAATAATAATAATAATGAATAAATAAACCTCTATGAATAACACATGCAAATCCAAAAACAAAAAGTTTATCTTAAAATTCATTCCATGTACAAATATCAAAGAAAAAATCACACAAAATCTGAAAAAAGGAGAGAAAAAAGTGTGTGTATGGGTTTTGGGTTGGGTATTACTACCCAGAGGTGCAAATTAATCAGGGGTTAACAACAGGACCAAACCATTCAATACCAGCCACCATTATAGGGCGTTTTTTTTTTTTTTTTTTTTTTTTTTTTTTTGTGACACTATTCTTAACTGTACCAAATGATACTTTGTAACATCTGTGCAATAAATAATTATGGCCAATTTAAACTATGGTCTTCATTAAATGGTCTTAATGATTTAATGTGATCCAAATTTTCAAATATTACTATGAAGTCATGAACAACAAACTTAATTCGTTTATTTTATAAGGTCTTTGGTGAGATTAATCATTAAGAGTTCCAATACAAAAAGTTATGGTATCAAGTGGTACATTTTTAAGAGCCTGTTTTTAGGATTTGGGAGCTATATTGGGGCATAGAGGTGTGTTGAATTGCTTTATACCCACCTTTAACATCCGTATTTCTCTCATTGCTATCTTTTTAATGAGTGGATCATCTTCAGATTCCACAAACTTTTTAATAGCCACCATTGTACCAGTCTCTCTGTTACGACATTTGAACACAACACCGTAAGATCCTTCACCTATCTTGCTGATTTTCTCGTATTTTTCCATGACAGTCTTTTCAGCTGTTCAAAGACATATACATAACCCAAATATGACTGAAAGAAATAAGGCAATGCAGTGATTTCAGCAGGCACTGAACACTCCACACCTTGCACCTAGTTGACTAGATTCAAATGTTTGTGGTCCCCACTAATTACCTGAACGCGTTTTTCTGTAAATCCCTTGTTGATTAAAGCTATAAATTAAACACTTAATGAAGATAGTTACAATTTAAGTCTTGAATACATTCCCATTAAGCTTTTTGTTTAGGATACGTGTTTTTCTTGACGACTTTTCTGTTTTCATAACCTAGTCGTAACACTACCCGTTTTATTTTGTTATTTGATATTGTCGCTATATGTTTTACCATTTACATTGATCTTAAATCAAAGTCGATGCTATATGTTAATTAAACGTTCTAATTTACGTTGTCATATATATGACTCCATTGTCTATTTATCAAATCTGTCAACTTTGTCCGCCATTGTGGATCGCCATAATGTTTTCTGCACTCTTTTTTCACAAATATTCCTCCGCCGCGCACCTGCTTATCTATATTTACCATCACACGAATAGCATTTTGGCAAAAATCAAATAAATAACACTACTTTTATCTAGTGGAATGCAATAATGTATATATTTGAACTATTAAGATAAAATTCCTTCCTGTAGTATATGAACTATGTTCTTTGCTGTAAAACTTACGCTCCTGAGTAAAAAGGTCATTGTTTTGGTGCAAGGTTATGTCCATAGCAACTAAACCACGTGATACAAACTATCTGTTTTCTGCCGTTTCAAGTTGCAAATGTAACGGGCATTTGTTATATATAGTAACAGATACAGCTTTTCCAGCTGATAAAATATAATGTAAATCAAATTTTAGTTAATTTATGCGTTCAGTGATGGAAACTATATAAAGCCAATTTCATACTCTACAATTTTACTTCAATTTAAAAAATACAATAAAAAGAAATAATAATAAATAAATAAATAAATAAATAAATAAATAAATAAATAAATAAATAAATAAAATTTAAAAATGAAAATTAAAAAAAAAAATTAAAAATAAATAATGTGACCACAAATTATTGCATAAATTTCAGTATTAGTTTTCACTTTATTTATAAACTTTCACATTTTGACATTTCAATATTTCTCAAAATATGCATTTTCTTTATGTCATGAAGTATTTTTTAAATTTATCGGTGAATACATTCAGGCTAAAAAATACATTTTGACACTAAGAAAGTAAAAAATACAAGATACCTTATATATGAATTTTTACATTTTGAAATTGGATATTTCATAAAAATGACAAAACTGTATTCTATGTAGCGGGGTTGAGCCTTAGGTAGCCGTGTTTTTTTTTTCTTTGTATAAAAGTATAAAGTAGATATACCGATTGAGTGAATAATTACTGTGGAAGAGTCGGAAGGGCCGGGTTCGATCCGGGACACTCCATGAGGTTTTTTCAGGTATTTCATCCAACCTGACTCCTGTTGTATCTATATGAAAAAAATTGCAGCACTTGAGAAATGATTGAAAGAATTTTTGAATTTTGTTCAAAAATTAGTTCGCAATGAAATATTATGACTTTAATATTTTAACACATCAACGACCGCACCAGTACTGTGTCAATATAATATTTTACAAACAATTTTTAAAATCTTTTAAAACTCAGTTAATTAAACATAAAACATTAAACCAAAAAATAATAACGCAAGCGAAAATATTTTGAAAAATGCTGTGTGGACAAAAATATACAATGGGGTTTACCAATGTGGAACTCAAAACCGTCGTAATAAATAAATTTTTCTTCCATTGATGTCGAATACAACATCTTTCTCATTCCTAAATAGTTACACTTTTTTCTTCTAAAACTAGCGCAGTACCAGTGGTAATTTAAGAAGAAAACAAACTCTCTCTCTCTCTCTCTCTCTCTCTCTCTCTCTCTCTCTCTCTCTCTCTCTCTCTCTCTCTCCACGATAGTTTAATCTGACACAATCTGAGTCAATGGAAGTAGACAGATTACCTTTAAATTGAATTTCTTAATTAGGACTGTAACAGATATTTTAAATGTATGCGTAAACAATATGTCGTAAAAAAAAATCGCAAATTTTTTTTTACAGCATTTTAAAATCCATGTTTTATTTCTTCCTTTCTCTGGATTAGTGAAACAATCTGTTTTTTTTAGAGTTGTCTATGTCATAGCAGTATAGAAGTAGTATCCAACGGGCAGATATATAGATATGTGAAGTACTGCAAGACTATAGAATCTGGTGTAACTGACAGACCAAAACAAACAAAAAGGATATATATATATATATATATATATATATATATATATATATATATATATATATATATATATATATATATATATATATATATATATATATATATATATGTGTGTGTGTGTGTGTTTTGACTAAAAAAAAAATAAAGTCGTAATTTCGATTTTGATTTTTATGTTTAAATCTAATGGCTGATAATTATATTAATATGTTTTGTAGCTGCGTGTTTCAACCTCAACCTTGTTTTTTGAAAAACGATTGTACAAAAATCAAAAATACAAAACTATCATAAAAATCCATAATTTCATCGCTCTTTTTAATTTGATTCCCCGATGTACTAGAGTCATTTATTAATAAGTCTTGTGACTACTGTCATTCCACAAAGGTTGATTGGTTGATTGATTGATTGGTTGGTTGATTGGTTGATTGATTGATTGATGTTTCTAAAGAAACTAACTGAAATATGATTAAATTTTTATATTCAAAGTCCCATTGATTTCAAACCATTTACAAAGATATTAAGACTACGAATTAGAATAAATAAATAAATAAATAAATAAATAAATAAATAAATAAATAAATAAATAAATAAATAAATAAATAGACATTCATTTGTTATAGAAACCTTGGCTATTCGAGATTCTGTATTTGGACGTTAAATTTACAATATCCTTGTAAAATGTTCAAACTGTTTAAAATGGGACATGCTTTTTTTCAATTCCTTTAACATTCGAAAACATATAATTATTTTTGTAGATTTACGATGATATTGATGTGATATATACTGTAACACTTTATGAATCTTTATAAATAATACATTCAAAAAGTAATATATCCGTGTAACAATATCCATGAATGTGTCATTTACCACTTTTTGTTATCGAATTATACCCGGTAGTCTATCTACGTTGCTTTATAACAAGGGTCACTTGTTTCAGTGTACCAAACACAAATTCAACTGTGATTTATTTAATTTGTAAAAACCAAAATTACTATTGTCAACTTTCCATTCCCATGTATAATTGTCATGTGCTACTTTTGAATTGCATTATTTCATAAAAATTCAAAAGTAGTACATGACAGAAATATACTGATTTCTCTGCTTTGGTATAATTGTTTTTACTGTTTATACGGTGTCTTACCCCAACGGGAACTTTATACAGCGAAGCAAGTTGCTTACAAATAAACGATTTAGGCAACGATATTGCAAGCCTAGACTTAGCAAGGCCATTTTAAAAGTTTTATGGCGGTCATCACAATATTGTTGATGATGTCGCTTTATCCAAAATTATCCCGATTATATCTGACGTTCCATAGTTTCAAGTTTCTTTCATTCTCAATTTTGATTCACACATGGCAGGAGTAGCTAGCTAGACAGGATGTACTTACTCTTCCACAGCACCCGGTCTCACTTCTCTGGAAGAAGTTCACGTGTGTTTAATTTAATTTGCCGCTTATCACAGATTTTACTTTTTTACTTTGGCATAAGGACAGATATTTTTGTGATTGTCTCGTTTTTTTTTTTTTTTTTTTTTTTTTTTTTTTTTTTTTTAATAAGGATTGTATTTAAGAACTCACTTACCTTTATATAGAAATATTTGCCTTTGAATTTGGCATGCTCAAGATTTAATTTTAAGTTATGTAGAGCAAACCATTACATAACATGCATATTTTTATTTTCAAGCAGTTTTTAATTTAAAATAAACAGTTAATTTGCTCCTCTTACCGTGAAGATTTACCTGCCTTGATAAGAACTCGCATTATTAAGAGAATAAACATCAAAGTCGTAAAACTCTAATAAAGAAAATCAATAGTCAATAACAAATAGAAAAGTATGAATTACGTACACATATCACTTTTGTTTGTTTAAGTTATATTCTTCACGTCTTGTAAACAATCTTGTTTCTATAAGTATGTAATGAAGCATTTAATCTGTTGCATAATGTACTTATTGATATTTAGATAAATTATCTTTACCATTTCGTTTGAATAAGCGTTTACAAACATGAATTTGTCGTTGTTTAAATATCAATTTTAGTGTACAAGTTTGTTAGCCACCTAGCTACCAAAGCTACCAAATTCAAGTATTAGAAACATTAAAATTTAATAATTATTTGATAGAAAATTTTAATTTTGTGAAACATAATTTCATTTAGGGCCTACTGCTTCGAGTGGTTTGTGTAAGACCTTGGAGTGTCCATAACCGGCCAATGTTAGACCATTAATTGCCCATAACATTCTCAAAAAAGGGAATTTTAAAAGTACTAAATAAAATCTTGTGAACAAAGTGTTAGTATTTCGGTGAGATGGCGATAAATGCAAGAACTGGATGTAAAATAAGTACGGTACTAAAACCTTTACAGAAATCAAACACAAACATGAAGATCCACGTCCAAATCAAAATCCAAAACAATGAAACTAATCGCGTGAACTTCCACCTGAAAGTGAGACCGAGTGCTCAGGAAAAAGGTAAGCACCTCATGTCGATCATGTGTTAAATAAAAAATGAGAATGAAAAGAACATGAACAAATATATCCAGAAGAATTTTAAACAGCGACATCATACTTATCAACAATATTGTGATAAAGGCAATAACTTTTATTAAGGGCTTGAGTCGACAGTTTATTTGTTAGCTCCACCATATCTTATTGACTGTAAAACCAATACACAAAAATCAAGAGAAGCTGGTTTATTATACATCACAAAAAGTTTTTAAAACTATTATTAGCCAATTTTGAATCGCATTGCTTGCCACAGCGGTCAACATTGCAATGGGATACTGCAATGTTCACCACTAAGCACTGAAACTTACGAATATCCATCAAGTCGAGGAAATTACCGAGTAATCCTACTTCTGCCTTTCTGGTTAGGACGTAAGCTGTGAAAAAAACAATAGTGCCTTTGGTTGAGGAAAATATGGAAGGTGATCTCTCCTTGGGAACTTTATAATAATGTTTCATTGGTGAGAAAACCACCCATATTTCCCTCAACCAAGGGCACTACATGTATTTATATACATATAAAATTGCTGCCTAGAACTACTACTTAAATTTCAGACCCAAAGCAGCGTTTAAAAACTTTTTCATCTTCTAATATATATATATATATATATATATATATATATATATATATATATATATATATATATATATATATATATGAACGAATTTGCACAAAATATAAATTTGTATTCTGTATACTTAACATACTTCAGTCCAAAAATAAACACGCAAATCATCTCTTATTGACAATCAAATGTACTTGTGACAGCATACAACGCATATAGCGAAACAATAATTCTATACTGTAGATACAGCATCATGCATACAACACAACAAATTAAAGTATGTAACTAATTAAAAAAAAAAAATTAAATTAAATAAATAAATAGAAGGCGGATGACGTATTAAATTCTATATAAATACGCTTATGAATGTGTATAAAAACAGGAGCTTCCTAGCGAGTCTACCTAACATTATAATATAGGAATTCCAAAAATAAATTTTGTTATGACTACAATTGTAAATAGTAACTTTTAATTTTATTAATACATGAACAGAGACACGCAAATCATCTTCTAATTATTAACTAGGTCTTTACTACGTATTGCCTCTCAATTCAAAGTTAAACAAGGAAAGTATCAGGCCTGAAAGTAAAAACTTCATCAAAATTTGGGCTAGTTATCTGAGATTCAAACATGCGCGCACGGTGTCCTCTCGTCACTCGTGTAACGTGTCCGTCCGCATAATAAACTCGTGCGATCAGCTACGCTAGAAAACCACATATTTGTTGTTTTGCGTATTTATTTCATGCATAAAACACATGTATTATGTTCATAAACTTAATCAAGTGCTATATAACAGAAGTGTTTAACAGCAACACTGAAACTCGCTTTAGCTATAGCTATGATTCATATGCTGTAACCATTGTTTCCAAAACAGCAAAACAGACATTTAAACACGTGAAACTTGAGCTCTCTTTGTGTGTCAAACACATACCTAGGGAGATGTGGGGATATCAGTTTTCTCATTCAGTGTCATAAAGAACAGGTGTGAGTGAGATACCCGGAGTGATGTCTTCCTTGTTTTGACTACTATTGTAAATACTCACTTTTTATTTTATTAAGTATTGTATTGACGTCACAATGATCTATATTGTAAGTACCAATTAGTCTGATCAATCCATCCTTTGATAAATTTTTATTGTAGATGTAAAATACATATGATTATTATTTTTTTTAATTTCAAAAAATCTAACATTTTAATTAGTTAGAATTTTAACCTAAATACTATAAAACATATAAAATAAAAGATGACGTTTGAAAAATAAGTCATATAGTTCCATCATTAATATATACTGCTTTACTTCCGCGGTTCAACGATCTACTAAAACACACTTTTTTGACAACATCCAAAATTTCCAAAATCTTCGACATGTTGTAGAGTTAATGTAAAAATTTTAAAACTTTAATATTGTTTTCAGACGATTTGTAAAGTATGGATCTACATTAATTATTCAAATGTATTAAAATAAATTCTGAGAGGTTTAATAACACAAATATTAAAAACCCTATCAGATTTAAAAACAACAGAAAAATGCATAGCTACTTATTTTTATTCCATTCATTCAAGCATTTTATTACTTTTTATATTTTGAATGTTTACATTTCAACTTAGCAACAACAGAAAATATCACTATTTCTTTAGTTTTGCAAACTATTTATTTTAAAAATCAACTTAGCAACAACAGAAAATATCACTATTTCTTTAGTTTTACAAACTATTTATTTTAAAAATCAACTTAGCAACAACAGAAAATATCACTATTTCTTTAGTTTTACAAACTATTTATTTTAAAAATCAACTTAGCAACAACAGAAAATATCACTATTTCTTTAGTTTTGCAAACTATTTATTTTAAAAATCAACTTAGCAACAACAGAAAATATCACTATTTCTTTAGTTTTACAAACTATTTATTCTAAAAATCAACTTAGAATAACATGAAGTAATGATGTCTGAAATATCAGTGTTTTTATTTGATCTTGTTAAGATCATCCAAGCGTGTTTAGTTTTTAAGACCATCCTATTGTCCTTACCATAAAAGCCGATCTTAACTACTTGCTTATAACCGTATTACCTTTCAGAAAGCCCGTAATTTGTTGGGTTATACAATACACTGTTTATTACACTACTTAATAATCATAAATCAAATTACAGCTAGGGTAATTATTACTTTTTTCATTAATTTGTTTTTTGTTTTGTAAAATCTTGTTTTGTTTACAACCGTACGTTATACACTTATACACATCGTTGAACTTAAGGGTTCATCAAAGTAATTGAAATACAGTATCATTGAACATCATTGTTATCTCGTGTGGTCATTCGACCTTGTCTGGAAATGCAATCCTGGTTTCTGTGTATTTTTGTTTGGTTTGGAAAAATTATGAAAATGCCATCTTTTATCCACAGTCTTCATTCAAGTTTTTTTTTTCAATTTACGGAACAAAAAATTAAAGCACTGCTTAATGGGATTTGAACCTGAGCTAGCTCGCGATTCAGACAATAGGCCAACGATACCTCTTGTTGGGAATTATTCAGTAAATTGATTTATCAAGTATAATCTCTCCCTAACAAAAATTGTAACGTTAAGCACTTTGCCAAGAACAAATGTATACTTTTAGCACAATGTACCGCGTTTTTGTTTCATGCATACTCTCTTTTTTGCAAACGAACTAATTGTATACTCTTTAAGCACGTTGTACCGCGAGATGCATTTTTGTTGGGGCTTGGCTTACTCTGTTTATTGCAAACGAATTTATTGTTCAGCAGTAACGTTCTACATGTATTTGATTTTAAGATCATTTTACATGATCCAAGTTTTGAAAAAAACTACAATATTGTTCAAAGCATAATACCGATAAACCGATCAATTTATAGTGCCTGTGCTTTTGAAACCAGTTTCTTTTTATTGAAATCCTTAATTGAATATACAAGGATTTTAAAATATAAACATTTAAAGTAATCATTATCAATATCGCCAACAACCACACACAAACATCCGTTTGTAGAAATGTCTCAGACTGTCGCGCATGTAACATTGAACCATGGCGGGAAGCTGGCAAGATCACGTGACATTGTCGTCCTATCACCTGTAAATAAATATCAATTGTCATCGTGATTCAGCAAGATTCAAGGTTAAATAATTTTCCATTTAAGAGTTAATTATTTATATCAAACGTTTATATATACACAGTCATAGATAGAACTTTCCATTATAAGCGATATCAACTATATAGCAAAATCAATCATATTGCTTTGTATATATTACATACCACTAAATGTGTGTGTACCTGAACAACATTGATTTTTGTGTACTATTCAAATTCCCTCAAGTTAATTAATCTAAATACAAAATTACGCATTAAAAGAGCAATATGTTGATGTTTTGCATATTTTTTCGATCATTATTCTGCATCGATGTTTGTACTGTTGTGGGACTCTTTGGTTACAATAAACACTGTTTTAGCTGTAATTTTATATTCCATGCGTTATTAAGCTTTATTAAAATTATGACCATTTAATTCATACTGAAATGAACATTGAACATGCTACGCGCGGAAGCAAACAAAGTTCCAAAATCTTGATATATGATAGCCGCTTAAGAATGAATGATTCGATATTTACAAAGCGATGGAATGCTCAGATATAGCACTTCACTGACGTTGCTAAATAATTGTAATTTAAAATGACAGTCAACGACAAAATCGCTCATTTCTTTTCAAGAGTACCTGGTCTCAGTCAAGAACAAAAACTACTCTTTTAAGTAGTCGGTTGGTCCCACCTGTGATTGTAACGTCACAAAATAAAAAGTTTTATTTGTAAACTGCGGGTATTTTGTTAGTACACGGACATAGTAGTGATTGTATTGGTATGTTTGTGTTGACAATAACACTGAGGGATAAAATATCTATAGAATCAGCTCTTGATTTTAAGATTATATAATAGAGCAATACCTTAGGGAATTACGTAACATTTTAACAGATACTTCAAATCACTCCAAATCTTTCATTTAGTTAGAATTCTCCGTGATTTCGAGCTAGTAATTGATCGTTTTAGTTGAAGTTAAGATTTTAACTACTTTAAATTATTTTGTACCAGTCGCCCTCTTCTCTAGAACAATACTTCCCTATCGTGTGTGTGCATTCCTTTACATAATATAAAGCAATTCTGTTATATATTCTTTTGTTCTTCCAAATTAAAACACGAATGTTTATGGCATTACACAATAGTTGTACAAAACTACATGTATGTGGGTATTTCTACACGATGTGCACTAAGTGACTGCTAATCAAGGTAACTATTGACATCATGCAACTGTGCAGTAACATAACTCGCTAGACAAGCACGCCTCCAGATCGGGGGTCTTAGGTTCGAACCCCAACCGAGTCATATATAAAACTTAAACACATTCTAGAATGTGGCTTCTTCTGCGGCTGAGGAGACTGAATATTGATTGGTCCACCCGGCGGTAGGATAATATGACTTGGAAAGTGGTATGCTTTTCTGTTCGCATACTGACTTGGTGATCTAGTACCTTGAAAAGTCGCCTTGAGTGCGCGATAGTACAAAGCAGATGATAATTTACACTCGCACACATAACGCATAAACTTGTTTTCAGATTATTTCTTTAGGTATGAAAAAACTTACACACGATGCAGTAGCTGAAAAGAGCGGATACGACGTTAAACACCGTTATAGCCAACCACAACTAGACATGTAGTCTGTTAACGACGAGAAAGCTGGATTTACACTACACGATTTTGTTCTACGATTTACTACGATTTATTCGTCTACGATTCATGTGATGAAAATCGGATTACTCGCATTAAGTCTTATTAAGTCGTAAAATCTCGTAGTAACCCGTATTAGCACGTACTAACTCCTGTCAAAAAGTCGCCCCGACTAACCTACGATTCTGCTATGACTTTTTAAAGAATGGACATGTTCATCATTTCGTTACGACTCAGCCGATTAATTTTCAGACACAAATCGTAGATAGTGTATCAGAGCGACTCGTACTGACTCGTAGCTACTCGTAGTGGCTCGTATTGACTCGTACAGACTCGTATTAAATTCGTACATACTCGTACAAAATCGTACTGAGTCGCCACGACTTCCATAGCTCTTGGCACCTGGCAGTTTGGCATCAGCACCGCTGTCAATCACACCACTTCAGCCTCCTTGGCTGCTGCTATAAAACTAGAGATAATATCTGCCTCCTCAGTGTTCAGCAGACTTCTATGAACAACATGTCCACGACATCAGAAAAAATTAAAATTCCGGAGCTAGAACTGGCCCTGGAAGAAGAAAGGTTGAGGTTGAATGATCTGGATAAGGAGTCATCATAGGAAGAAGCAGCAGCAAGACCATCCAAGCTGTTTGCCAGACCATGGTTGCTGAGACGAGAAGATCATGGTGCTTATGAAAAGCTGATAGCAGAACTGGAAGCTGAGGATCCATCATTGCTCCAGCCATGTTTCGGGAGCTGGAAGAGAGTCTCACACCTGTTTTTCTCAAACAAAGCACAGTGTTGACAGAACCATTACCAGTGGGATTGAGGCTTGCAATCACTTTGAAGTATCTATGTTTTGGTATGACCTACGCAGACATCAGCCACCTATTCCGAGTTTCAACCAGTTCAATATGCAACATCATCTCACAGACTTGTGAGGTTATCCACGAAAAATATGCAGAACTAGTCTTGGTGTGTCCAGATGAGCCTGAATATTGGAAGGAGGCTGCACGCAAGTTTGAAGAGAAGTGGCAGTTTCCTCATTGTGTGGGTGCCTTGGATGGAAAGCATGTTGCCATTACCAAGCCCTTCAAGAGTGGCACTACGTACCACAACTACAAGGGCTTCTTCTCCATCGTGCTTGTTGATGCCGACTACAAGTTTCAGTGGGTACACGTTGGTGCCGCAGGGTTCTCCTCCGATGCCCAGATATGGAACCATACGGACTTGAAACAACTCATTGAGCAGGGACGAACAGTCGTGGAACAGGGGGTGACTCTTCCCTGGCTGGGGTCTCTTTGTCCCTTATGGGGGCCTTGCCTCCTCTGCTTCCCTTGCCTCTGCCTCTACCTCTACTGCCCTTGGCTTCTCTCCTTCCAGACATAGTAAGCAACTATTCACTTGCAGCAGTAGCAGAAGTGATGCCGAGAGCCAGAATTCGAGAGGTTTTTATATCAAAATCGCGGACGTGACATGCTTAATTGATTTTTGCGTGGCATGTCGTAATAAGTTGTAGCAAGTCGTAGCGATTCGTAAGGATTCCTATCAAGTCGTGAGAGCGTGTCGCCGCAAGTCGTACTAACTCGTAGCGACTCGTAACAGGTCGAGGCTTGTAGTGAGGGTACATAATCGCAGCGACTCCTTTAATCTCGCGTACTGACATGTGACATGTCGTAGCATGTCGTAGTGAGTCTTGACCAAGTGATAACCCCCAAGATTTTTGGCACGATTTTTCCACGATTTTAATATTTCATAAATCGTAGTAAATCATGGCCACAAAATCGTGTAGTGTAAATCCAGCAGAAGAAAGATGAACACAGAATACTGATACTTTCAATATATTGTAAACAAGAATAAGGTTTAATGGGTCAGATAGCCAACAATATAAACCAAAAAACATCACATCTCCAGTTTTATTGGTAATGTTCATCTAGTCAGTCGCTATGTAATCTCATATATAGCTAGCTAATAGACTTCCTGCAAGTTCAGCAATGTTGTAGGCGACAAAATACAAAAATATAGGCCCTGGAGCTTTTCTGAAAGCCCCCGTATATAACAAACAGGTACCACAGAAACGCTAGCCTACCAGAAATAGCAATTTAACTAACACGTTACGTAAGACCAAGTGAAAAGCATAACCTAACAAGAAGTAAGTTTCTGAAAAAATAGCTCTATTTTCGGGTTAAATTTTAGATTTTAACGTGTCCCTAATGAGCGAAATTTTACATCAAAACTCAATGCTCCGAATCATTCAGAAACATCGTAAAATTTAATCTTTAACAATGATTCTATGCTCAGTAAATTACAGATGAATTGCCATGTTTGGGTTTATCGAAAAGTTTTGTGTGATCTCTTCTTAAATAATAAACCCCCTTTAGTACAAACCACATATACTCAAATGTACCGACTTTACCACCCATATAACTTGAGTCTGCATTGACGAGGTGTTTTAATCCCAGATTAAAAATTCCTTCACTAACATCGCAATGGAGCTCTCGACTCTTTAACACGCGAACCTTCATTTGTCTCACACTAGGTGGATTTAAACCTAAGTGGTAAAAGAAGCTGCGATTCGTAAACTCGCACGTACTTCAAAACCATTTGGACATTTAGCACCACTTATCTAAGTCTTAAATTCAAGTACGTGTGTCAAAAGATGCAGAAGTAAGGCACTTTATAAATCATTATATCATCAAGCTTTCTTACAGGAACAAAGAAAATTACAGAAGAAGCTAGTGTACAGTAGACAAAATAGAATTTACTTTTCAACGCGTCAAAATAACTTAAGCATCTTACTTACTCTTTTATTTTTCTCTTAACAGACACAAGCTGAATTAAAATTAAATTATGGTTATAACAAAAAGGGATTTTAAAATGACAAAGACTACGAATTTTAAAGAGTTTTTTTTTTGTTAACATAAAGTAGATATTTCGCTCAGAAAATCAAAACAATACTCAGTACTAACTCAATCTCAACGGTATTATGTAATTTAGTAACATACTGTATATATATATATATATATATATATATATATATATATATATATATATATATATATATATATATATATATATATATGTGTGTGTGTGTGTGTGTGTGTGTGTGTGTATAAATATATATATATATATATATATATATATATATATATATATATATATATATATATATATATATATATATGGTTATACGTGTGTGTATACGAGTAAGGTAAAACAATAACGTAACAGATACATTATGTATGATTTATCTGTCTCTAAAGAACAAAGTGATGTTATTATCATTGATAATGTAATTACACAATATTTTCTTCTCACCATAATAATACCATAGGAACTCAAAACAAAACCACAAAAACCACAATCAATAAATGATCAATACAAGAAAAGAAAGATCATGAAATTCGGATCAAAACCATTCTAAATTAAACAGAGGCGTTTGTTACTGAAACACATGTACATGGCCCAGTTTTACCATCATTCACTCAATTGAGTGTACACTCAACTCAAATGTTCCCATTTTTCTCTCATCAACATTTTAATTTTTTGAATTTTTATAAGACAATGTTTTATTTTGTTCAACAAACCTACTGTAAACAATTTAAATATAACATATTTAATTTTATCTGTGTAATATGGATCCTAAAAATTGACATTAACATGTTACCTAATTTGAGTTGACTGTACACTCATTTGAGTAAATGATTGTGAAACTGAGGCGTGGTGGAAGCCAATGTAACCAAATACAAATACCAAACAAGTTAAAAAGACAAGAAACTTTACTACAAAAAGGTCTGGCAAATATTCTGAATAGTGCCATCGACATTTTTTCTAAAATAAAGAGTCTATAAAATAAAAGAAATAAATGTGGGTTTTCAACTGAAGATTGAATATTTACAAAAACTTCCAGGCTTATATCGAGAACAATGCGTTTTGAATCTAGTTTTCGTTGAGTGTGCTTATGTGAGCTATTACTATCAATAGAGGCAGACCCTCCGTTGTCCGTCCGTCCGTCCGTCAACAATTGCTTCAAACGACTTCTTCTCAGAAACTTCTGGTCACATTTTGTTCAAACTTGGTCAAAAGCATTTATAGAACATTGCCTTTCAGATTTGTGTTTTTGGTTGCCATAGCTACCAAATGTAGGACACATTGACCTACATAGTTGAAAACCTAAAATAATCTTCTTCTCCAAAACCACTTCACTGAGATAAAATCTGATGTTGATATTTGGCATCTAAAGCATCTTATATACCAAGTTTGTGAATTTCAATAATTTTTGCGAAAAATTAGGTTACGCGTTTTTGCGTTTATTTTTTATATACATTGTAAATAGTACTTTTTTACCAAAATTACAATAATGAATAAATTTAGGTGAATTCTTTTTCCAAACATCATTTTCTTATGTAAAGAAACATATGTTTGACAATTTTCATGAAGTTCTGTAAAGTACAAGTCGCTTTTTTCGACCTTTTTCATTTTCAATTCTAGCAACCCAAGGGTCGAGGGTTCAAATCCCAGTGAGGCCACTTTTTTTTTTCTTTTTTTTTTTTTTTTAATTTCTGAATTTTATGACTTACAATGGTGCATGGAAGAGATTTTATGAATTTTTACATTTTAGGTTGCCATAGCTACCAAATATAGGTCCTACATAGTTGACAATCTAAAATAATCTTCTTCTCCAAAACCACTTCACTGAGATAAAATCTGATGTGATATTTGACATCTAAAGCATCTTATATACTAAGTTTGTGAATTTCAATAATTTTTGTGAAAAATTAGGTTACGCGTTTTTGCGTTTATTTTTAATACATTGTAAATAGTACTTTTTTACCAAAATTACAATAATGAATAAATTTAGGTGAATTCTTTTTCCAAACATCATTTTCTTATGTGAAGAAACATATGTTTGACAATTTTCATAAAATTCTGTAAAATACAAGTCGCTTTTTTCGACCTTTTTCATTTTCAATTCTAGCAACCCAAGGGTCGAGGGTTCAAATCCCAGTAAGGCCACTTTTTTTTAATTTCTGAATTTTATGACTTACAATGGTGCATGGAAGAGATTTTATGAATTTTTACTTTTTAGTGTAATTCTTATTTTTGAAATACATGTGATACTGATATGTAGATATAGCTAAAACCTTGAAATATTTTTTTTTGTTTTACAAAATCACTGTTACGTGACATAATTTAAACTAATTGAACAAATTTTTAAAAATAATTTGCAGTTGACTTTTACAATTTTTTAAAAAATATTTTAATTAATGTGTCAAATCTGTAAAGTCTTAAATCCGGATCTGAAAATTGCTCTTGTGAGCTTTTGTTATGGATAGGCACTTTGCCATCCATCCATCCATCAAAAGACTTCTTCTCAGACACTACTGGTCACATTTCATTCATATTAGTCAATACCATCTAAAGACCATTGCCATTCACATTTGTGTTTCTGGTTGCTATGGCTAGTAGGTCACAGTGACCTACATAGCTAAAAACCAAAACAATAAAAATAATGATCCCTGAAACCACTACTATTGAGGCAACATGTTATGACTTACCAGGTATTATCAAGACATAACAGTTACATTTAAACTCAGGTGAGCAAATTAGGGCCATCTTGGGCCTCTTGTTTTTGTTTAGTTATGTTATTAATATGAGTGAAATGTGAAGTTTGCTGTTTACCGCACGTTCTGAATTGTGTTGCTTTATTTGTTCGGCTGAAAGCATTTTGAAGTTTTCTTACTTTAACAGCACACACCTGTCAGAATCTGAAGGTGCCGCCTCATTTAATGACAGACAATAAAATTATCACAATACTTGTGTAACTTAGTGTTTCTACTGTCATTTCCATAATTTATTTGTGTTTTACGTCATTATCATAATTCTACTTGTGTTCTACCTCAATTATTTTATTTTTTTTCGTCGCCGATGTGTTTTTGATGTATAAACGATTAAAAATAATTAGTTCTGATGACAGACTTTTTGTCTATTAGTACAAAGGCAATATAGTAAAAACATTTACCGGTAGTTATGAAAAAATTATTTGTTTGAAAAAAAATTAGCTGGGCAGAGCATTTAACTGACAGTTTTAAAAGAAGGAAGAAAATGTAACTAAAACATATACTTGGCTATATATATATATATATATATATATATATATATATATAACCCACTTAACTATACAAATCAATGTTCCAGATAGCCAAATAAGACTGAATGCATAATTTTTATTGGAGATAAACTATCAATGTCAAGATTTTTATAATTAAATTTAATAATTAATATAACAGGTGACTGACCAATTAATAGCAGTTGCTTTGATACAGGTGAATACCAAAAGAAGAACAAATCTATTACATTATCTCTAAGAATACTTTGATGTATATGAATATGCATGTAGGTTATAAATATTGATTAGAAGAATGAGGTCATGAATGAAAAGCCAAAATGATCAATAACACTAATTTACTTAGGTAAGGTTACTTACAGCTGCAAGCTACCTTTCTTGGCAGATGACCTTACAACCGTTGACCACTTTACTTCACATAACCTGAATGTTTTTTAGACCAGACAAATACCCTTCACTCCAAAATCGCCTGGGGGTTGACTATCTGGCCTTTAACTCTGACTTATAATTTAAATTTCATGTCTCAACTGGTCTCATGATGATAACATTTGTACCAAGTTTGATAAAAATCTATCCAAAGATGTCAAAGTTTCGGAGCAGACACGATTTTGGGATTTACATATTTGTATACCCCTATACTTTGATTGATAGGAATATGATAAATATTATAAAGTCAAAACAAATTATCACTGCAAAAAAAAAAAAAAATAATAATAATAATAAAAAAAAATAAAAAATAAATAAATAAATAAAATAAATAAATAAAATGTTGCTGTGGCTTTGACCTTCACAGCTTAATTTGGTAGCAACATATTGTCTCACCTTGGTACACATTTGCAAAGTCTGATCCAAATCCATCAACAGATATGCAAGTTATAAAAAAAACAAATATCAACTTTTAATTTTATATTGTGACCTTGAACTTTGACCTACACACTTAAATTTGGTAGAAGACACATCAACAACATGTTTGTATAAATCAAAATAATCCATAGATGTGGAAGTTATAGAGAGGACATTAATTTTTAAGACCAACCCAAATTTGACATAGTTACCTTGACCACCGACTTTCTCAGCTTATTTGGACTGCAAAATATCATCATAAATTGATCAAAATTGATCTAAAGATGTAGAAGTTATTGAGCAGACACATAATCTGAGCCAACAGACATGTCAGTTGATACCTCAAATAATGATCTCATCTAAAGAATCTCATAACTAAAAAAAATATTCACAGGTGTTTAATTTTAGTTATATTTATTCTGTATCTTGGTGACTGTTTGACATGAAAGAGAAAATTTACATAATTAGTATATACAAATATTATATTTATACATCAACAATACTTGTAATGCATCATATAGCCATCCAGCTGTAGTATTTTACATGCGTTTAAATATAAACATTATGAAATAGATCAGTTTTACATCAACTGATAATGCATGGGATTATGATTTGATTTATGATGAAAATGTAAAATAGGGCATTTGTCAATAAACTAAAAATTACACTTGTCAACAAAAATGTAGATATTTTCTAAATATCGATGTGTACTTATAAACAAGTGTGATAATGTAAAATAATTCTACTCTAAAAGGTGTTAATTTACGAGTAATTTTTTTCACTCATAATTAAGATAAATGTATCAGTATATAATTATATAACAATAAACGTACAAACTGTTACAATAGCCTAACTGCCATGCAAATATAACTAGTTTAAAGGAAACCTGTAACGATTTTCAGTTTTCACATATTTTATTCGTCATACTAAATATGGCTTTACCAAAAATTTCATAAAAATTCATCCCGAAATAAAGTAGATATCGGTGATTTTCTAATACATCTTCAGAAATCCAAATCAAAAAGGTCCATATTGACAAAAAAAAAAAAAATGATGCTGAAGATCATCTAAGTGGCAAAGTTGTCTAAAGTGCAGGCTAAGGGACCACATGTTTCACAATCTATGGATTTGTAGCCAACTTTGGCTGTTCTCAGTGTGAGAAAATTTGTTAGTTTGATTGCTGACAGTCAGTGGTTTGCTGACAGTCAGTGGTTTTCTTTGTTTGATTGCTGACAGTCAGTGGTTTTCTTAGTTTGATTGCTGACAGTCAGTGGTTTTCTTAGTTTGATTGCTGACAGTCAGTGGTTTTCTTTGTTTGATTGCTGACAGTCAGTGGTTTTCTTAGTTTGATTGCTGACAGTCAGTGGTTTTCTTAGTTTGATTGCTGACAGTCAGTGGTTTTCTTAGTTTGATTGCTGACAGTCAGTGGTTTTCTTAGTTTGATTGCTGACAGTCAGTGGTTTTCTTTGTTTGATTGCTGACAGTCAGTGGTTTTCTTAGTTTGATTGCTGACAGTCAGTGGTTTTCTTAGTTTGATTGCTGACAGTCAGTGGTTTTCTTAGTTTGATTGCTGACAGTCAGTGGTTTTCTTAGTTTGATTGCTGACAGTCAGTGGTTTTCTTAGTTTGATTGCTGACAGTCAGTGGTATTCTTAGTTTGATTGCTGACAGTCAGTGGTTTTCTTAGTTTGATTGCTGACAGTCAGTGGTTTTCTTAGTTTGATTGCTGACAGTCAGTGGTTTTCTTTGTTTGATTGCTGACAGTCAGTGGTTTTCTTAGTTTGATTGCTGACAGTCAGTGGTTTTCTTAGTTTGATTGCTGACAGTCAGTGGTTTTCTTTGGACAATCTGGTTTTCTGTGCCATCAATGAGTGGAGTGGAGTGGAGTAATAGTGTTTTACGCCCCAGTCAAGATTCTTTCACTTATTTCGAGGCAGTCAGTTCTGGGATGGTGGAGGAAACCGGAGTGCCCAGGAGAAAACCATCGACCTTCGGCAAGCGAACTGACAAACTTTTTCACACTAGGATCTGTCCCGAGTGGGATTCCAACCCAGGCAGTGAAAGGCGCTGTGATCCAGTAAGCGCTCGCTTTAGTACCACTCGGCCACCAAGGCCCCCTGTGCCATCAAAGAATTAACTGTCTCAATAATAAACATTCTGACCATTCAACCACTTATAAGGCAATCTAAACCAAAACTCTTTTTTAAACCTTTAATCATAAATATTTTACCCCTAAAATAACACCTTTTACAGTAATCAAGTTGATTTTTGTAGGATAATATTACACCTACACCAGTATTTATTGTGGAACAATGAAATAAAGCTGGACCTAAAACTACAAGGATGAAAGTTCTATTGCACCTCAAAGATTGAACAGTAAATGGGTGGGTTATGGTAAAAAAATTGAATGATATCAAGGAAGAGAACCATACCTTTTAAGTAAAAGTATATCAGTAAACAGAAATAATAAAGTATCGGAAGGTGAGCGATTTCTATATTTAGGTTAATACAGTGCAACCTGTCTAAATCAGAAATCAAAAAAAAAAAAAAAAAAAAGAAGAAGAAGAAGAAGAAGAAGAAGAAGAAGCTATGTCATGGAACACTCATGTTTAACTTACATATAATGTGTTATTTAGAGTCTGGTAGACAATTTTGGGAAAGAAAAAAAAAAGAGAAAAAAGTGTTTTAACAGTATTTTTGTTTGAAACAGGTTTAACTCCCTTTTACTTTTTCAAGACAATCTGATAAAAATATTTTGGAAAATATGAAAAAAAATGCTTTAATTGAATAAAATGCCTAACGTTCATATCAATAACAACTAGCTGGTGTATCAAATGTAAAGACAGGTACTACAGTACTCTTTTGATTAAAAAAAAAAAAAAAATCAACCTAAATCACAAAAAAAAAAAAAATAAAAACATAAATAAATTCATTTATATGCAATTACTCTGTATACTTCAAAATCTTACAAAGTAAACAAGCTTAAAAAACAAAATTAAAGGCATTTTTTTTTTGTATAACAACAATGTGAATTTGAAACAATAAAAAGTTCAAATGAACTTGTATGCATCTTAATATAAAAGTCTGCTGGTAAATAAAACCTGATAAATATTGTCCTATGTCAGAACATGCAGGAGAAACATACTATAAAACATACTATTGCAATTTGGAAGAAAACTATATTAAAATGTCATTATAATGCCCCTTTGACTACTTCTCTTGTTTTTCTTATGGCCACAGTATTAAAAATTTTCAAAGTTTATTTCTTTTCTTTCTTTCTTTCTTTTTTTTTTTTTTTTTTTTTTTTTTTATTATTTTTTGTTTTTCTTTCTAAGCCTGATAGCAAACATTTCTTTCCTGATATAGGCTATTAAATTATGCTATTTGACAATGCATGGCTAACTCTCAAAAATATGATCATAAACCTTATAAAATAATGGTAAATATATCTCTAAAAATTCCAGGACATGACTTGTACACCAAGATTTAAGAAGAAGAAATTAAATTCAGAGAGAGAGAGAGAGAGAGAGAGAGAGAGAGAGAGAGAGAGAGAGAGAGAGAGACAGAGAGAGAGAGAGACAGAGAGAGAGAGAGAGAGAGAGAGAGAGAGAGAGAGAGAGAGTGTGTGTGTGTGTGTGTGTGAAATTTTACAATGCTGTATTTTCTTCTTACTAGTGCCTATATACATATCTTAACATCTGAAGCCCTTTGTATACAATGTATTAACAAAATGTCTTCATAAACTATTTCATTTACCCTTGTTTGGTTAATAAAATATATGGCAATCATATAAATGAATAATTATTTACAATGCCCAATGAACCACAAACCTGAAAATAAGGCCATCTATAAAATATTAAACATACTGTAGAATCATTAATATTTGTTTGGGTAAGATTTTGTGGTTTTGTCATTTTAAACAAAAAATACGTTGGTAGAAAATTTTGTGGAATTAAATTTTGTGAAAGTAAATTCCATTGGAGGCAATGGTAATTAAAAATTTTAAATGAAATTTAATTTCGTGGATTTCACTTACCAACCAATATAGCAAAATTTAATCCCCTAAGAATATTGTGATTTTACAGCAACACTTACATAGTGATTGACAGACAAAAAATATTGAAGGAAAAAAATTGTATCTAAGTGACAGATTATATACTATACAGCAAAAAATAACAATAAAACTGAGCTTAGCAAACTAATTAGACTGGGGATATATTGTTAATTTTCCCTTTTTTCAAAGTTTGATTATATAAACTTTTAATTAAGTAGAAGAATTGTTAAAAAAATTTTTTAAATTATGATTGTCATTGAAAAACTTAATTTACTTTTTAATCTTTTTGAGGATTAAAGATTTTTACATTGAAAAAGGTTAAGAAAAATTAATTATTTCTATTAAAGTTTACTCACACATACTTCTAACAGTAAATTTAACATGAAATATGTATGAATTGCATGTAATTCAAAAATTAAGTTTCCTTTATTTATCATAATGTTTTTATGAGGAGGGGTGGGGTTAGTAGTGGATCCATATACAGTGAACATATAGTTCTCAAGAAAAAAAGTAAACAGTATTTTAAAGACTGGGTTAAAATTATGGCTGAAAATTAAATAGCAATTATTTTTGTCTTTAACCTACCAATTCAAAACAATACCAATACCAACCACATATATAAAATCAAGAAAATTTGAATCCAATTTATTTCACTAAGATTATTTCAACACTAAATATAGACCACATACTCTTTAGACCAATTTTCAAATGTTGTCGATAATCTTTATACATATCTTTCTTTCTATCATTTATTTGGAATTCAATAAAATAAATGATAAACCCCCAGTTAAGAGTTAATTTTATTATCTTACTTTCCACAACATTGGTCTATTAACTTTGGGTATCATCAAAATCTACTGAAATAAAATCTTCTTTTTTAAAATTTACAATCTAACATTTATGCTAGGCAGATTTATAGAAACTCTAAACTATTTAATGCTACTAGTTTTTTTTTTCTCTCATAAATTATGCAAAAGTATAAAATAAAAAATTTACTGTATCCTGTGTGATTAGAAATAATATCAATATCAAAATTATCAAAATAACCATATTTGGCAAGATTAATTTTGGTTCATGAATTAACATATTTATACATGCTTTTAAAAAAACTCTACTGTACCAAGTAAGTTTTTGGGATTATAACAACTTTCAACACTTTATAGATACAAGTTTATCTAGGACCTGAGACTAACAGAATTTCTGAAGTTCTGTTAATTGGTAGGAGGTTATTATTTCTGTTAAATGCTTTGAAATGTGACCATAAAACTGAGTACATTGTTCATAAAATTTCAATCTCACTTAAATAAATGACAAGTTGGAAGTCAAAATGAAAGTAAAAAAAAATTAATAATAATAATAATAATAATAATAATAATAAAAAACAACAACATATACATGTATATGGTATCATGGCAACATAATTTATGCATGTAGGTAAGGCTGGTTTCAATGTGATCTGATACTTCTGATTACATGTACTTTAAGGAATATTAAAACAGTAAATCATAATCCTGTTAAAAATAATTAAATGATGAAGCTGTTATAAAAATGATGTCAATTTACATGTTCTGATGTCCCCTCAGTTATACATTCAAATACAGTTAAGTTTGATAACTGCAGATACCAGTGGTCTTAACTACAACTTTCTAAGAGTATTTGAGTTTGAACTATTAATTGCATGGTAGATTAAAAGCCAAATAATGGCTTATATTTTATCCCTGGTATCCAACAAAGTAGAATGCAAGTTAATACAGTTCTACTGTATGTGTATGTACATCCGATGGCATTAACACAAATATTTGTCTCTTCATATATGTACATGTATATATACACCAACACATGAATGTTGAGGCAAACACAACAATCTGTTTTAAAAATGCCAGTTTTTCATGAAATTTGTTAAAAAATAGAGAATTTCAATTAAAAGAAAAAAAATCATATGTTTATATAATTATAAAGGTTATATATCACTGATATTACAGATCACAGATGCTTCAACATTAAATAGTCCCAATTTTACTCCATTTCTTGTTTACATAACCTCAAGGTTTTTATTTTTAAATGACTATATACAAAATAATTAAATATCATAAAATAACTATTTTATGATGACAAAATTTACTGACTCTACTGATTCTGTGAAATCATCTAGCGTTTGTTTTTAGCAAGTCATCATATGAATTCTTCCATAATGTAAAACAATGAAGCTACATGTAATTAATAAACGGTTTTTTAATTTTTATTTCATTTCAACAGTTCTTCTTCCTGTTCTAACTCTTTCAGAATACACCAAGGTGGTCATTTGAATTAAAATTGGTCACTCAAAATATTAACGTAACTATTAAAACTGCATGAAATATGATACAAAAATTTTGCTTCTGATAGTAAAAAGTGTCACACAGACACACAATGTGCTACATAGTATAGGTACAATCAAAGCTACAACATGAAAGTACCGGTTTGGCAATGGTATGATAATGAAGGTTAGTTATAATATATATGTGTTCTGGCCTGATTTTAAAATAAGGTGAAGCTGACTGACATGGATATGTATTCACAAATTACAAGATTTCATTTGTCAATAATATATATAAATGTTATATATGCATATATTTCCATTCATATATTAATTCAAAGCTTGTACACAATAAAATGGTTGGAATAATTCATGTTGATATCCAAATTGATTAAAATTCCTGGCATTCATAAAAATATAGACACCGAACATGTCAAATGTCAATTGAGCTATAGTATTCCTCCAGGTTATCTATCAAACAACTTCGTAACAGCTCAAATGAACAGTCAAATTACTGACAGCCATAATATTTTGGCCTACAAGGACTTGTGCTGACAGATTCAAAACAAGTTCATTAACTGTTTACATATAAAATAATTGTAACAAATCTAATGAGTTTTGAGCCATAGCCAAGCTGCTTCAAAGCATTAAAATTACAAAATGGCTGTTATTTTCCCCTATCAAATAAAAAATCGTTCACAAATAAATTTATATAATCTTCTCAGTATCGTAACTGCTGGAAATCAACCTTGTGTTTTAATTTCCAAACATATTGGATGATATCCATTGAGAATTTGGGAAATTTTCGGAAATAATTTGCTGAAGTAAGCTGCATGGCAGCCATCTTGCTAAAAAATAAATGCCTTGGATGATAAAAGCAAATCAGCAATCTTTGGTTTTTTTTTATTACAGAGAACAATATGTCTGGTTTTAATTGTCCTATAATCCATCATATCTTTTTCAAAACATATTCTCGTGTCCTGCTAATACATAAAGATTGGATGCTGTAGATGGTTTGTCTGTTGGTCTGCTCTCAAGAACAATAACTCTGAAATATATAAAAACATTGGTTTTACACTGTATATACATGTACTACAAACATGATTTTACATTGTATTTTGAAGAATATAATCTGCAAACTGTAGCTGACATAAAAAAAATCTTTAATATCTCCTAGTGGACTACTAATTAAGTTAGAAAATTATAGCAAAGAAAGTTCAAAGTTTTTAAGTGGACAACACACACACACACACACACACACACACACACACACACACTGTCTGAATTTTAACCTTATCTTCCTTAATGTCTTCACCAAAATTATCGGGGGTAAGATTTAAATTTACAAGGTGAATTCTATTCTCATTACCAAATATGTAAACTAGATAACAGTTAATAATTAAGATGGTATGTATGATGAGACTTTAAACAAAGGCTGCTTGTTAACATACAACTTTGAATGGTTTGATCAAAGTAGGTCATCTGTGACTTTTGCAGAAGTTCTTACTACTGTACAAGCAACCTGGACAGTATTTATGAACATACCTGTCTGAACCGAGTAGTCTAAATATTCTACTTCTGTCACAGATTTCTTGTGTTACCTGCAGTTAAAAATTTTCAAAAGTGTTGTCAAGCAATTAGAGATATACTAAAGTCAAATTATCAGATTATCTAGCAAAGTACAGAAAACTCACATGCATGAATGAAGGGCTTTAGCAATGATGGACATAGTAAATTTCTGAAACTGGAAAAATGTGTTCAAACTTTATGTATGGCACATAGCGTGTACATAAAAGTATTAATTTACTCTTTTCAAAATTAACCAATACTGAAAGGACAAGGCTTATTGATTTTCTGAAAAATATCATGCTAAGTGTCTTGTTCGCCATCAGAACCATGTTCTAGTATTGAAACGAAGACACATTTAAAATATTTCATCTTGAACCTAGATATGATGGCAAAAAAGCAATTAAGTTAGTTATGTCTAACAACTGATTATTACGTGATATTTATTGATGCAATATTTCCTTTACCAAGCTGGAAATGGATGAAATTCGGCCAGATTGGACTGCCTGATTTATAAGGCCCTTTAAATACTGGCCCCTCTGAAAACCAGCCAAATTCTGAGGTCCCACATGAAGCCGGTTTTCAGAAGATGCAGTGTATTTCTTTTACCAAGCTGTAATGTAACACAAATTCTTACCTCATTAGTTTTAAAGCTTCTACCTTGCATTCCATGTTTATGAAAAGCTAATACACTATCTTGCAAACACACTAAAATACATGTGAAAGAAAGTATTAAACATTGTTTTAATGTATATTTCTATATCATAAGTATAGAGTAAAGTGATGTGGTTTTATGCCCCAAGCAAGATTTTTACACTAATATCAAAACAGTTATTTTGGATGGTAGAGGAAACTGGAGTGCCCAGAGAAAAACATTATTCTTCCAAAATCAAACCGATAAACTTTCTTTTATTAGGATCATCTGAAATACATAAACCTTAGCAGTGAGAAGTCCCCCGATTTGTGAGCAGACACTTTAAACAGCTTAACCACTGAGACCCCCCCCCCCTTTATCATGTGAATTAATGGACATAAAATTAAAAGAAAAGTGTCTCCAGGTCAAATTCTTTGAAACACATAATATTTTGATGTACTTGTACGTTGACAGTAACTGCATTGAAGTTTGAATTTTAAGCATAATAATAATCATGTTGCTACTTGAAAAACATT
The DNA here is from genome assembly GCA_029721355.1 of Tegillarca granosa. Lineage (NCBI taxonomy): Eukaryota > Metazoa > Mollusca > Bivalvia > Arcoida > Arcidae > Tegillarca > Tegillarca granosa. The sequence continues at coordinate 8,616,976 of CM056595.1, forward strand.
AATACATCACTTTTACCCTTAGCTGAAAGACAAATGCAATGACAGACCCTTCAATAACTTATAGTGAATTTGCCATCCTTTTCGATTTTCAGTTTTAATTTTTTACTTTTTCAAGTTATCCACAGCATTAAGAATAAAAACATTTAAATTATCCATGGTTTTAGCGATAATGAAACATTAAAGTCTTTTACATTAGGGATCATAACATTTAAATTATTTATGGCATTAGGGATCATAATACATGTATTTAAATTATCAATAGCATTAGGGATCATAATATTTAAATTCTCTATGGCATAAGGGATTGTAATATTTAAATTACATGTATCATGGCTTTCGGAATCATAATATTTAAATTATCTATGGCATTAGAGATAATATCATTCAAATTATCATATAAACCATGTATACAGTATGTAAAAACATAACTCATTGTATGAGCTAACTGATTGATTTTTTTTCTACAGTAATACATGACTTACCGAGAGATTCCACTGGAGAATCAAAATGTAATTCTGATGCTTGTTTTCTGCTGGACTTTAATTTTCCATTCATGTTAACTACTTTTATAAATTCTGAAAAAAAAGCACAATGATCAAATTCTACAGTGATTTCGTTATTGTTTATTAGATTATCGATCAGCTGTTGAAGATAGGAACCCTGATACTCAAAACATATTGCCCTTTACGTGTGAAGCAGACAAAGTGTGGTTTATGTAATTTCTAGATTGTTACTAAAAGTAAACAAAAAGAATAAAATATTGTACAGAATATTTCCCACCTCCTTGATTACTGTACTTACCGAAACCTTGATGATTTCTTTTTTTTTTCTTATTTTAATCATTTATTATAACTTTATTTTATTAAAATATCATTAAATATACAAAACTACAAAAATTTCAAAGCACGTGATTCGCGTTTCTTGTATGTTATGAATATGTAAAATATATCAACCATTATGAAACTGCAATATACAAAAACAAAGATGGCGGACATTACGATCGTGTGTGGACATTTTCTCAAGAATTTCAACCCCTCAGTTGTTTACCGTCTTATAAGACGACCCCCCTTCTCAAAAAATAAATTTTAAGGTAAAAAACCCCGTCTTATATGCGAAGTAATGTAGAAATAAACAACACGTATACTCAAGCAAATACCACTTAACAATAAATCTTATTCCTATATTTCATGTATACTTGTAGTGTCAGATCTGTGTCTTTTTCATATCAAATATTAGGTTGGCTCTCAGCCATTTGTATTTAAAGTGACTGTTAACACTGACATTTTTTTTAAAAATAAGTTATATTAATCATTATTTTTAAGTGTTTATTCAGTTGGAATAAAAATATTTGGTTTGTTTTATGCCTCTGGTAAGACATATCTGATAAAACTTGTGTAAAATGTACATATCATGCATCCAAAAAAACTAACATTTAGACATTTATGTTTCATTTTAAAATACTTCATTTATACATACTATCGTAACAGACTAGAATTGTATCTTTTTCAAGCTGTGTAACATTAACAACTGGCAATTCTTCTCCTGTAAAAGGTAAATTATAGAATTAATTATAAAAAACTTTTTTTTTACTAATAATATAACATACATAATAATACATAGCTTATATGATGTTTACTGATATTTAATTAAAATCACACAAAAAAATTCTGAAAAAAATTGGATCTGAAAACTTCACCACAAAACATACAGATGAATAAAATAGCTTAATTCCATTTATTGTAGTTACAGGGATGCAAAAACAATTTTATTACAAATCAATAATTCTTTATTCACATGGGCAGAGCAATTGCTAATAATCTGGTTTTTGCGTTATATCTTTTTTTTTTTTTTTGCAACTAAATAATCCTTTGGCATGTCTTTTCAACAGAAAAAGCATTTGTCAAAAACCAAACACCAACTTACAGACATTTTCATATAACAGATCCTTAAAATCACATTTTTAAAAAAAAAATTTTAAAAATTTATTTATTTGTTTATTTATTCATTTATTTATTATTTTTTTTTTTAACGAAAGGCAAGCTAAAAATCGAAAGCAATGATTGCAATAACATAAAAGAGACAAAAAAAGCCTACCTTGGTTTGCTTCTGTAAACCAACTGGAACTGGAGTTCAGGTTTATTATATCAAAATTTAAATGTGATTTATCACTCCTGTAAATATAGATATATGACTTTAATTTCAATTTGCATCACTTATGATGTTAAGGTATTATCATTCAAACTTTCTACAATGCTGTTTTGAGAAAAATGGTGAAAGATAAAGCTTTTCCATATACTCCCAACCTGAATTTGCTATAGAAGTTGTCTTAAACAAAACATCAACCTTGAGGCAGATTGCACAATTATAAAGTCATTTTAAATCTGGATATGATAGCACACTATGTTCCTTACAATACGAAAATCATCAATATTTTTTTTAAAAATCTTTTCTGAAGTAATGTCAATTTCAGAATATACAGATTTAGAGTATAAATTCCCATAAGGATTTGAACAGTAACAGAATTAGGAATAGTATTTTCTAGCAAAATAGTTTATTAAGACATGTTTGTGTATACTGCTAAACTGCATTTATAGCTACAAAATTGTATCAATTATATGTGACTTTATAAAAGCATATTTTAGAAGACCTTACCCTTTCCTTACTCCATAACAGATAATAGGATACTCTAACTCTGGTGATATATACATCTGGAATACTGACAGACTTTGTGGCATGTGATCACATTCAAAAGTCTACAAAAAAAAAAACCCTCATATTATTGAATCATATCGTTTAAGAAATCATTTTTGTCTGAATTCAACAAAACATCTATACAAACTGGTATCATATGGCCAAGGGATTAGAATATAATTCATATAGAAAGATAGGTTCAGCTTGGTGTAGCGTTATAATTTTTATAATCAAACTTTGACTTTGGACTTCTTTAACAGATCTAGATTTAACAAAAATAACTTCTTGACCATTTAAAACACTTTAACAAAAACCTTAATCTTATGTCCACAATAAACAAAAATTTTGAACACTGATGTGGTCACGAACACTTCTGTAATTTACATACATGCATGAAGATAAGCTCATTGAAGCCAACAAAAGTGTGTGTGTGTGTGTGTGTGTGTGTGTGTGTGTGTGTGTACTTACTTTTAATAACATAAACTTGTTAAGTGGTTCATACCACTGCATGAGTATAACACCATTAGGTAGAGCACCACACAAATACTTGTAACCATTATAAGGATTCCTTCCCACACAACACTTTATACAACCTCTTGTGTCTGGGACTTTGACAGTTGGAGTGAATCTCCTACAACCAAAAAAAAAAAAAAAAAAAAAATTGTATAGATAAATGATTTTTTATAAATGATTGATTTTATAAATAGTTTTTATAAATAAATAGTTTTTAAAAAATAAATGATTTTTATTAATAAATGATTTTTATAAATAAATGATTTTTATAACTATCTGTAAACAACATTACAATATCGTTACAGTACCCGATAACATCTTAAAACGGGAATAAAAAACCATACAACACATAAAACAATATCGTCTAAAAACAAACAAAGTTTAAAATTCTTTCAGACACAAATTTTTTTTTTACAATAAAACAACATTTATTTCAGGTCATAAGCTATCTCTACAAAAATATTTTTAATTCAATTTCCTTTTTTCCTTATTTTTCTTAACTCAAATAAGGGGTTGGTGTTTAATGTACATGTAGTATTTGGTACAATGCAAGCACCTGTTTGTATCTCGTTATTTAATTATAATAATGATCTTACCTTGGTACTAGTTTTTCTGGAATTTTGTTCATCGGTAAAGAAAATCTATTTGTTTGTCGTGTATGAAGCATCATTAATTCATGTCTGAACAAATGTGGTGTTTTACCTGAAAATAAACATAAATTTATAAGCATAAACCATGTAAATATAGGTAATATGTAGCTAAATTTAATATTCAATAAATCTTGACTGTATATAATACAGACTGAAAAACATTTAGCTGAAACTTTCTTACAGGCAGTTCTGAAATAAGGCCACCTCCTTAGATAGGCCAAGACACCTCAAACCAAGTAAAACTCATATACAGGATCCAATAATACTAAGTTAAGGAAGAGATAAATGGTTTGTAACATTCAAGTCAAGGTTCTTTCACTTAAATGAAGGTGTTCAGTTCTGTGATAAGGTAGTATACTAGAGTGCCTCGAAAAAACCACCTACCTGTGGCAAGAGAACTGACAAATTTTCTTACACTAGGATCTGCCCAAGTGAGAATGAACCTTGGTTGTAATCTAATGCATCCTTTAGACCAGTCAGCCACCAAGGCTCTTACTGGTTACATAAACAAATTTAGCTGCCAATTTTTGACGAATATCATTTTTGGGTGAAACATCAAACAGACAATTCCATATTCAATGGAAATAATTTGAAGCCTAAATGTGGTACACCATTTGGCTTGTTAATCAAAACAATAAATCATAACTGGGTAATCAGTAAAACATTTTCCTAAATCTTCGTAATTATGTTTAATGTTAAATCATACATACATTTATAATACAGTAAAACCAGTTTAAACTGAACACAGAGTAATCATGTTTTTATAAAGTACCTACCTGTTTAAATTAACTAAATGTTAGTAGTCTTAATATAACAATTCAGTCTCTCTGATTGGTTGAGACAGAGATTCTTATCTACAATAATTTAATAAATTTACCTGATATAGACATTAATATATCTTTTATAACATAAACCCAGGTACATCTTCTAGCATGTAACTGTAACAAAATAACAATGGAAATATAATTATGTGTGTTTATTGTTGCTATAGCAAACAGGATAAATAACAAATAACAAATCTTTAATATTATTATATGTCTGACAGGAAACAATGGTTAATATCAAGTTGGCGCAATGACCTATGTTATAATCTAATTATTTTTACATATAAAACTATAAAATAAACTATCATCAGCTAAAAATGAAAATAAAAATGGAAAAAATTACATACAACTTTAAACTGGCATACAGGCTCCTGTTTGGAGAGAAATAATTAAACTTTGACTTTAGATGCTACCAGTAAATAAATTTTCAAAAAATACATTTACCAAAAATTTCAAACTTTTGTGTCAGATATGTTGTAATTTGTTCTGTATTATAATATCATGATTGTAACTGATCTGAACAAAATGTCAATGCTTTTTTATTATTGCCTTAGTCCAAACTTTTTAGGATTGTTTTATTTGAATCTAAAATTCACACAAACTATTCTGGTGAGTTGAGCAAAAAAAAAAAAAAAAACTTCATGTACACACAAATGTTCATCCTTGATTGTCTCCCTTACAATGGTATATAGTTTTTCTGACATTGAAATCTTGAGAATAAACATTCATTGATAAGTCATTCTTATACATATTTATTAACTTTCTTTCTAATTTTAGCAACATAGTAAGAAGAACCAATCTACATGTATTAAATTACTCAGCAATTCTAAAAAGGCTTCATCGTGTTTGTTTTTTTCATTTAACAATCTATATACGAAATTACTTACCAATTCTAAAGAGGCTTCATGTATCTCATTTAAATTTAATGTGTAAAGACCTTCATTGGCACCAATTAATATATACTGATCTGTAAAAATAATATGTAGAATAAACTATATTCAAATAATTACACTAAATTCACAATTTGTAACAAAATCCATGAAAAACATTTTCTTTTACAATAAGAGGAAAGTAAATTTCTTGTCATTCATTTTTTTTCTAAACAACTTAAGTTTGCATGTTGCTGCTAATATAGGAAACAAGATCTCTACCAAGATGATATTTAGACAATATTTATATTTTTCTTTATGGAGATTAGCTAGAGTAGTTCAATAACAATGCAAAAAAAAAAAAAAAAAAAAAAAAAAAAAAAAAAAAAAAAAAAAAAAAAAAAATTCTTAGCTACTATTGAATTATTGATGACAAAATATTATTACTCAAAGATTAATCTATAAACAAATCCATGAGGTAAACAAGATATTGTTTGTTTTGAATTACTGAGTGCTTTATGCCGACTTTTTGTCTGCTAGTTACTACACTGCTAAACAACAAAGATTCTACACTGCAGTTTACACAAACCATTATACTGGTATAGAGTTGACCAATTAAGGCCCATGTTTATAAGAATTTAACCTTCAGGGCTCAATTGTTCAGAGCTTATTTTGTTTAACGTGATTGTTAAAATTCAAAATGTTATCAAAATCAAAAACATTTATTATGAACGTAAGGTTTTAACTTATCCAACAGTTTAACTATTATTATATATTGCAATCTGTACCTATTTAATTGATTATAATTATATTCTGCCACTATCTGTATTATATTTATTTATTATTTTGTAATATTGCTATAAGTTGTTTATACTTAATACCAATAAACTATATAGAGGATATTTAACAGTGAAGTATGAATATGAAATTTATTTTGTTGAGTGAAGTGAGAAAATCACTATTTTCACACTTCACAAGACAAAATAAAATTCATATTTATACTTCACTGTTAAATGTACTATTTATTTTATATCACTGTTTGAATTGTTTTTATATCTGACGTGTTTGGTTAATTAAAACAATGGATTGCGCCATCAATGTACAGATGTGGCCGTTGTTTTGCTTTTGACCAGACGTTGACAAGGTACACTGTTATTCGCTTGTCTAATGGTTGACGCAATTCAGAAAAACCTGCGGCACCAAAGTGTGTCAAGAAACAAGTCCTGGCACCCGTTCGCAATAATGAAAGGGGAGTAACTCTAATTAAAAAACCTCTAAATTGCACGTGAAGGAATTCGGAGTGAAATACATATATTTTCACCATGTATTTCACTGCTGAAAATAAGTGTTTCATCAGTTAAATATTTTCCATTATTTCATTATTGATATAAAACAAATATATATATATGCTAGTATATATATATATATATTGTTTCTGTTTAATAATAACTATTGTATGGATTTACTTTTGAACATGAATTTCAAAAATATTGAAATACAAGGTTCAGATTTTTGCTAACCAACTGGTTAAACTAACAAAGCTTTGAACAACTTGGCCGAGAAAATTTACCTCTAGTATCTGGATGTACCCAACTTGCTGTACAGTTTATATGAAGAGGACATCCATTGAACACTTTTGAAAAACAAGCTCCCATCTGAAAACAATATAAAAACTTGCATTTAACAAATAATTTAACAATGGTTATATATAAGAAATCATAAATAAAGTTTACTTTATAACTTAACTGATGTAACATATGTGTTAACAAAGATTTGTAAAACTATAATGTATTCCACAGGGGTATAAAAACAGCATTTTAACATTATTTTTTAAGTGACCCGAGTGCAAAACAAGATTGGGCATAAAATTTTCGAATACAAGGTTTAGGTCTAAAAATGACAACTTCAGGGATTCAAGGTTTCATGAGTAATTATTCACCAAAAAAAAAAAAAAAAAAATTTAAAAAAAAATTAAAAAAAAAAAAAATCTTAATAAATAAATAAATAAAATAATAAGAAAAATAATCTTAATAAATAAATAAATAAATAAATCACAACAAAACATGAGTGTATTTACAGAAGTAAATACTTCAGGAAAAGTTGTATTAGTCCATGTCTGAATATGTCTATTACTTACATGTACTTTAGGTGTTGGAGGAAGCCCATTGCTAACAGGTCTGTCAAAATCACTCTACAAGTAAAAAGAAAAATATATAATTTAACACAATTCCATGTCATATCATAACTATTTCTATTTTACAAACACAGACAGTTTTTCAATTACCCGCAACAAGAAAAATTTCAAATTTCATAATCTATCAACAAGTTCATGTGGTTCATGATGATTGTGTGGAAGGTTTCTTGCTTTGTGTTGCAATTTTAAATATGTTCACTGTTTTGTTTTGTTCAACAAACCTACACTTAACAATTTAAATATAACAATAGATATTCAGTTTTAACTGTAAGATATCTTAAAAATTAACATTGAAATATTCCCCAATTAGAGTTGAGTGTACACTTTATTGAGTGATTGGTTGTTAAGCATGGGCCAGACTTCCATGATATCCTATTTCAAAATAAAGACTCTATATATAATTCAAAGTAATCTGTTGATAAATGTTCCTTTATGTTGCATTTAGAGGCAATTCAAACTGCATTAAAAAATACAGATGCATGTTTGATAAACTATATTAATACTGGATCTTTCTTTTCTTCCTCCCATTTAGAGGCAATTCAAACTGCATTAAAAAATACAGATGCATGTTTGATAAACTATATTAATACCGGATCTTTCTTTTCTTTCCTCCTGGGAACAATGGGAGGTGGCTCATCTGGAACAACGGGTACATCACCATTACCCATGTTACCTATAACGCCATTGGCTTGTCGTCTACTCATTTTTGGTGGAAGTGCTGGGGGTACATCTTCTGTATCTTCTGAAGGAAGTCCCATACCAGGGGTCAAAGTCAGCCCCCTGTCAAGCAAAGTATCGATATCCGGTCCATTATCCTCCTCTCTTGGTTCATCTTTACTCTCAAAGTCTGGTGATGCAACTGGAGGCTAAAATAAGTAAGTATTTATAAATAAACATGTATTATAAGTATGTCAGAGAAGAGTGAAAAAACTAAGAACACATCATTTTAAACCAATTCTGATGAACAGGTAATAGGAACACATGCTCATCATGAATTAAAAAAAAATCAATAAAAAAAACATATATGTATAAATAAAATAATAATAATAAAACTCCCCCCCCCCAAAAAAAAAAAAAAAAAAATCTGTTTTCCATAGTTTTTTGAAAATTCTAAAAAAAAGAAGCTATTATTTGTGTTTAAATAAACTTTGAAATAATGTTACAAATTAAATAAAAATAATTTTTTACATTCTACATGTTCTAAAAACAAAAGCCAAATCATTTCTCTGGAGTAGTTGACCCAATCAAACATTGTCATATAATAATGTTTTTGACAGTAACCCCAATTGTTGATTGAACTCATTAATAAACATCACCATGTCAAAAGTCATTCATGATATATTATTTACAAATTGCCTCATATTTTAAAGCTGCATTAAGTTTTTCAATTTTCTGAATTTTTTTTTTTTGATTTTCTAAAAATGTATTTTTAAAAAAATAGATGTCCTCTAACCACAATCCGTGAGATTCATTTTCTAAAATTTCATTTTTTTTAGCTGTAAATAAACAGAATCCTCTGACCGGTTGGTCAATCTTTAACGATGGTAATTATGAGCTTGGAGCATACGCACAGATATACGGAAAAACCCATGAATCGAAGGTGAAACATGACAAATTGCATTAATTGTCCTTAATTAATATCCAGATGTATTTGAAATGGTGTTATGTATCCCTTACTAAGTCACAAATGACAAATTCAACGAAGTTCTGTGTTTAATTTATCATATTTCACCGTTTTTAAATTTGTGTTTAAATGACCCCGTTTTGATGACGTAACCATGTTCTAATATTAGATCCCAAATACTGCATCTCGCTGGGTAATTACTGTAATTTCTGTATTTATTCGAGCTCTTATCGTTGAACCAAATGTAACATTGTTCATTAAGAACATCATTAATTAGATAAATTTTTTCTTTGGAAAACTTAATGCAGCTTTAAATTTCATTATTAAAATATTTATCCTGAATTGATTTTTTGGAGTTTTCATTGTTAGACAAAGAATTATTTGAATTTTCTTCCAGTAATTTATCTATCTGTTTTTGTAATTTTTTAAAAATCAAAAGTTAAACACTTTTTAAAGTTATGAGGTAACTTTTTATATATAATTTTATGGTAAATCATTCTGAAAACTTTTTTAACATATAATTTTTATCAAAATTATAGGATAGATAAAAATATCAAAGTTATGAGAATAATGTGCAAATAATTCTCCTTCTAACCATAACTGCTCCAAAACGTCTATAAATAAATACAGGATATATATAAAGAGAAAATTTTTGACCATGAAGGATTTTTGTTGTGGTGCTGTACATGTAATACCTTTGGAGGTAGAGGTGGTGGTTTAACTTGGAGAGTTGACCTGAAAAATCAAAACAAAAAAGGTTTAGTTTTCAGTCAAATAAATTGTCCATTAGCTTTATCACCACATTTTTAATAAACTGGTTGTAATACTGGAAATTGAAACTGTTACACTTTGTATTATATCTGGCCTTCATCAGATAAGGATTATGGAGAGATAATTACCTCCCCTAGAAAATTTCAGTTAAAAGATAAAATAACAAACAAATGCTAAATATGAAATAATATAGATAAGATGACCTTCAGAAAAATAAATTATTAAATATAGAAATCTTTAGAAAAGAAAGAGGTTTTCTATATAATATTAAAACTGCAATATTTTCAAAGCAATTTTCTGAGAAAATCTTAAGCTTGCTTGGATTGAGGAAATGTGAGGAACTTATCTAAGACAAAAATTTGTAATACTAAACATTTAAATATTCTCTGAATAATTTTTTTTAAAATGTATAAGAAATAATCATCCATGTGTAGATTACAGATAAAGTTTCTGTTTACATTAAATTCCATTTAATAATAGGCATTAGATTTTAAGGAAAGCAATTTTATTCTAAACGTTATTCAAAAGGCAACCAGATATAAGTAATGATTGTTGCTGCAATATAAATTTCTATTTTTTTCACCAATCCTAAAAATATCCCATTCAGAACAAAAGGCCCATGGGTCTTCACGCTTACCTGAGAATATGTCTAAAATTGTTTGCAAAGTGTAAAAGAAAATAACTGTAATTGCAGAAACTTTCCAAGTTTTCCCCACTTTGAAATTGCCACAATACTTAATCAGAAATATCTAGTCACAGTTCATTTATAAATAGCAAAAATGCATATAGTAACTAAAGTGTACAACGGAAATTTCCAGATTGATAACCATTTGAGAATACTTATTCAGCTATGACACTGACCTTTAAACCTATGACCTTGAACCATATATCAAAATGATTGTCATGTCAATACCTACAATATTCTAACATACATATCCAAACAAAAAATTAAAAGTTTTAAAGATATTAACAATTTAAGTTTTCTTATGCATCTGTGACCTTGACCTTTGAACATATGACTTTGAAATATATATCGAAATGATCCTCATATCAATATCTACAATATTCTACTATACACATGCCTATACAAAAAGATAAAAGTTTTCAAAATAATAAATAATTTCAGTCTTTTCATTTATTTATTTATTTTTTTTGCAGCTATGATATTGACCTTTGAACTGATTGCCATATCAACAATACCTACAATATTCTTATATAAATGCCAATACAAAAAGTTCACAGTTCTCAAGATAAATAACAATTTGAGCATTATTATGCAGTTATGACCTTGACCTTTAAACCTTACAATGACCTTGAAACATACATCAAAATGACGTAATAATAATATTTCAATATTCTAATATACATGCCTATTAAAAAAGTTGACAGTTTTATAGATAAACTGATCAATATACTACTTAGAGCAATTTCCCCACTACGTGCTTTGCCATTTTCTCATTTTAAGCCCCATAGCTTCCATTTGTGCAAATATGAAACTATGTGACCTAAGAATATTAAAAATGAAATATCTAAGATATATCTGGTATACATTCAAAATACAATGTATTTTTCACTATCCCCCACCCCCTTTACGGGGCCCCAAAGGAGATATAACTTCTTCATTTGTGCAAATCTGAAAGATCTTCACCCAGGCATAAGTGTACTCAAGTTTCATTAAATTTGGCCCAGTTATTTTGAAGAAGATTAAAATGTTAAAAGTTTATGCACGGCACACAAAGATGGATGGCAATAGCTTTCAGCTCAGGTGAGCTAATTAATACCCTGCATAGAGATCCAACACCCAAAAAAATGTTAATAGTGAATGAAGACAAGGAAATACAAGTTTATTTTTGAAGATTAAGTCATATATTGCTCTTATAATCATGAAGTTTTAACTGTATATTACCATTTGTTTTATCTTAATGAATTTGACATACCTAAATAACATAATATAAATACTGTATGCTTCTATTAACAATGCAAATATATAATAAAGAGAAAAAGACAATATTTATGCACCAATAAAAAAGTAGATGTAGAAGAATATTGTATTAAAGATTCTAAACCCTCATGCAACATACCCCCATTCCCAGCCCTATAAAGGTTGTATTATTATTCAAAGATGAAATTATTCCATCTTAAAATGAAATCAGAAATCAATTTATCTTTTTTTAAAATGACAATGACAGCATAAACAGTTTAAAATCAACATAGCTATTGTACAGTACACACCTGTCAGAAAATTCTTTGAAACAATAAGTAATGGATTTAATGACATTACCATAAGATTTTTTTATGTGTTTTTGCAGGCTTGCTAAAATGATTGCAATTACCATGCATTTATTTGTTGTTCAATTTCATCAGCTGTGTCTTAACTTATATATCATTTGAAAACTGAACTTTTCATAATTTCTCGATTATGATGTCTTAGAATATTTTAAATCAAGTTACCAATATATTTTAAATCTACTGAGTGACTCCAACAGTAGAGATATAACTGGAAGGACATGGCTAAAAATAAAGGGTTTGAAAGGGATTTAAATAAAGGTGCATTGTATGGTTTTAAACATGGGCACAGACTTTGTAATACCAGTACTTTATACTGTATGTATACATTTATGTATTTTTGGGTAGCATTCAAAAGGAATATAAGATCTACCGGTAATTGCATTAACACCTGGGATGATAATAATAACCTGAAAGGGAATATAAAGTGAATTATAGAATTAGGGTTAATAAGATAAAGAAGATACAGAGATAATAAGATAGAAATAGTGCAAACTAACAAAATTATAAAGAAAAGGAACAAGCATAAAAAAGACAAACTAGAAAGACCAAATTAACAAGAGATATCTGCAAACTCAGAGCTAAAAACAACAACAAACATTTCTATCATGGTAACACTAGCTATTTATAAACAATTAACAGTTTATTTATTAAATACAAAACAATGTTTGCTTGTTTTCCAAATTTCAGTACGAGTATTTTTTGCAAGGTAAATTTTAACCTAAAACAACCAAAAAATGTGAAAAAGAAGATGCTAATTCAGAGTGAACAGAAAAAAGATCACATTTAAAATGCATATTTCAACCATATATTTATATTCTCTCTCTCTCTCTCTCTCTCTCTATTCTGTTCAACAAACCAACAGCAAAAGCTAATCATTCAAGAAAGATAACTCTAATGCACATACAATGTTTTTTGATTTTGTTTTTGTTTTTTTCTTTTTTTTAATTTTTGATTGTTTGGTGAAAATTTCACAAAAAAAACAACTTGCAATTACAAAAATAATGTTAAACATTTAAAATCTAACTCTAATAATTTTAATAAAATTCTAGATTCTGTTAAATTTGTCTATCTAAACAACACCAAATTAAAACGAAAACAACACAACCAGATGCATATACAGGTAAACTCTTTTTTTTTTTTTAAATTTTGTTTTTTGTTTATCTTCTAAGAAATACCATGACAGAAAAGTTTGTTTCTCACATAACAAAATTTTTATTTGCATTGAGTATTAAGTGCCAATATACAAGATTAAATTTTCCTGAGTACATTGAAGAAAATATTCTTTTGTATCACACAAGTTCATATGAACTTATTACTATACGCATTAAATAGTCTTGTACTGGAAATATATATACATTAAAATCTGTTTTACAAGGCCACTAAATGACGGGATGCAACCTGTTATCAGCAGGTGACCGTTAATTCCAGGTGACCTCTTAGGCTGTTTTTATTGTATATATATATGTGTGTGTTTATGTGTAAATATGTTTCTGGATAATATCATTAGACCACTCATTTCGACAGTGACATAAGTATTGGAATATCCTTTTCTTTTAAATATAAAAAAAAGAACATAATTGGCCTGAACAACACAGCACAGTCTGCCTGCATTTTAAAGCCCAACAAAATCTTCAACATACCAACAACATTTCATCATTGTTTACTGAAACTCATACCAGCAGTTTGATATAAGCTAGGTTATTTTGAAATATTTTGTAAAAAAGCTTTAAAAGGAAGTTTTTAAATAAAATTAAAGTCAATATTTAAAAATATGAAAATTTTAATTCATTATATAATCTTCTTGAAAGTCCATAAATTAAAGCCATGTGCTGGTAATAAAAGTCATAAAACACATGTTATATCATTTTTGTGTCCTGGGTTACCAGCACAAGCTCTTCCTTGATGATGATCCAATGCATGTGTACTATGATGCCAACAGTTACTGCTGACTGTTTCAATGACACACATTTAACAACTATTTTTTATCGAAGAGTTTAGTATTTTAATATCACAAAAATGTTGTTTTTGTATTTCTTCTATAGAAAATTCAATAATATTTTTGACATAAATATACACATAAAATGAGGTAGTACTTCTCTGGGCGCATGCACACGGTTATGTGACTCGTGTGTATTTCAGTCAATCAGCTCCTATCTTATAAAGAGAAGGCAACTTTCTATTTTTTAAAGTTTTTTTCTGGATGATATAGAAAGTACACTCTTAGATTAATGTTTATATATTACTGAATTTATTTAAACTTGTTGAATAATGTTTATGCAACTCACCCAGGCTCGTGGCATAAAAAAAATTCAATTAGTTTAATAAATTTAATATTACATAAACACTCATGTAAGATCCTCTACAAATCATTTTATTACTAAATATGATTATTTAAATTTGAGTCAATGGATAAGCTCATCAGACCATCTGATTTGTTAAAAAATTGTAAAAAAAAAATATTTAAACTCCTCACAAAATTTACAACACTGCTGGAAACAAATCAATATTTGATGGAAAATGAAATATAAACAGTTTAATAGCATAAAAAGCAGCAATTTTTTTTTTAATTTACTCTGCTCACACTTCATGAATAATCTATAAACTCTTTAAAAAAAAAATTAATTAAATTTTGATTATTCCAACTTATGTCACAGACCTTAAAAGATTAGACTTAAAAAAAAACTGCAATATACGAAGCCATTTTGTTATGTGAGAGAAGTTTTATTGCCATCAACATCATTCAAAGCTTACTGTTGAGAATGTGAAACAGGAATTTCCTCGTTCTCAAGAATATTTCGTCCCCTGTAATATTAGGACAAGGTAACAAGTGAGATATATGTAACTTAAAAAAGAAAAAAAAAAACATATAACAAAATAAGTATGAAATAAGGAAACAGATACTAGTATATCATGTATAAACTTAAAAGATAGTAAAAGAAAACAAAAAAAACAACAGTCAGTTCCTTTAAAAATTAGACATCAGTATATCACATTGCGTAGTTTAAAAAATACTGCAGATCTCATTACTTATGTCACATTTATTTTTATTTATTTTTAATTTTAATTTTTATTTTGCTGCTTATAAAGTTATTTTATTCGATAATTGTTGTTTTAAACAACAGCTATTAGAGGAATAGTGTAGCTTGCATGTATTTAATCCATCAGAGAAGTGTGTTGCTTACCACAAAAATTTTCATGTCAATGCCATCATATATATGCTATGGATATAGGAATAACACCAATATTTTTGGTTAGCTAAACCGTATAAGTAATATGTATCCATGCTACCTCCTTACTTTATAAAAAAACACATTTTGTAGCAAAGTTACATGTAACTAAAAAGAATCTGAATTTATTATATCACAAAATAACCAATCTGCAATACATTTCATACGTTTTTTACACAAATAACAGAAAATAGAAAATATACACAACCCAAAAACAAAAAACAAAACACGTTACTTCCAAATGAATTGAAATAAAATGAGAAAGTTAATGGGTAGTCAAGATAAATGATGAAAAAAGGCCATATGAAATTAAAAAAAAATTGAATTTAATGAAATAATGATGATTACAAAGTTAGAATTGATCAAAATGATTGATTTTTTTTTAAAAATTCTGTTCCTTGTTAATTACACAGTAAATAATTAATTGTCTGTCTGAAAAATTTAAGACACAATCGTGTTGTTGTTCAAACTGGTGTAAACTTTTCAGTTGAAATTTTAATTAATTTTTTCTAAAACAATTAATTTTTTCTTAAACTATCAGTGAAAGTGAAACTCAAAATATAGATTAACAAAGGAACACACTAAATTTAAAGAAATTGCTGAACAATATAGAGAATGAATGACCTCGACATATACCTAACCAAAAATACTTTTTATGTATGAATTTTTATTTATAAATCTTTTATTTTCAATGCAGTCTTGTAATTAATAACCAAAGATTTATATAGCTTACAATACTTGATTTCTAAAGTTTGTTTGACTTCCTTATCACTAAGAATGATTAATTACATATGAGACATGTTCAATTTCAAATAAAATGAAAGAATATTTTCATAATAACCAATAAGTTTTTCAACAGAACTGCAGGTGTCTACAATCGAAGCAAAGGGATAAAAATTACAGGTATATCATAAAAATTAAAAGCAAAAGGATAATAACTATATACCATTAGAATAAAGAGAATCTTCAACCACAATTAAGCAGCTAATTATTTACAATGCTAATAATTACTGGATGTAATTTACAAAAACTTCAGGTGCTGGTTCTAACATTTCAACTTTGAATTTTTAACCCAATTTCAACTTTAAATATTCAGTCAATTTCAACCTTTAATATTGCATTCAAATTCAATTTTTTTATTTATTTCAGAAATTTCAACACTATGTGTTTCAGTCAGTCAATTGCAACTGTAAATATTTCAGTCAATTTTATCATTGAATACTTCAGTGAATTTTAACTATCCCATTTTGATAAGCAATACTATTGATAATTTTATTTTTGTGACTAGAAAACGAAAGTTTATTTGCAAAGAGAAACTTTAGTCTTATAGATGTCTTTTAATGAAATACATGTACAGTATTAGAAAGAGAATTGAATTTAAATTTCTTATGCAAAATGAAAGTAATCCAAAGTAATCAGTCAATTCCATTTTTATTTCCAACAAAAAACAATCTGGTCAATTTGAACTCAGAAAATTTCAGTCACTTTTCCATTTGCAATATTTCAGTCAATTTCAATTCTGGAAAGTTCAATCTTTTATGGAGTATGAAATTTCAATCAGTTTCAACAAAGAGTATTTCAGTGTTCCAGTTTTTGAAGTGTAATCATTCAAAGTTGAAAATAACTGGATACACAAACCAATCTATCTTAAGTACATGAAAACTAAAAACACAAATAGCAGTAAAAAAAAAAAAAAAAAAGCAGTAAAAGAAAAAAAAAAAAAAATAAATAAATAAATAAATAAATAAAAAAAAAAAATCAAAAAAAAAAAAAAATCAAAATAAAGTATTTAAAAAAAAAATAAAAATAAAAACAATGTAATAATGATTGTAAACTGAAAAGTCTTGCATTAAAGAATGAATTTTAATAAATTAATATAAAAAGAAATATATAGTATGATAAACTGATTATGTATTAGTTATTATGAAGCATACAGTATAATAATTTACCTCTGAATTAATTCCTCATTAACAGACTCTAGTAATCCCCTGCTGGGTGAAATAAATCACATGTCAGTCAGTCATAAAACATACAAAAACATCAGTGTTAAATCCAGGAGCTAAGGTGATTGACAAATAATAACATTTACCGAATCAGGTCTACTGAAAACTTAAATAGTGACTTACAAACAGTATGGTGATACAGATTATCCTGGCATGAAATAGTGAAATACAAACATTATGGTGATACAGATTATCCTGGCATGAAATAGTGAAATACAAACATTATGGTGATACAGATTATCCTGGCATAAAATAGAGAAACACAAACATTATGGTGATACTGATTATCCTGGCATACAACAAACTTGTCTGCCCTTGTTTTTGCATTTTTCAACACAGATCAAAGCAGCTGATTGACATCATTTGAATATTAAAGCTCTTTTCTCTGTTTGGGATTGCATCAGCTTCAGCCTGTCTGTTTATTAAATGCACATGTAACATGCAAACAAACAGAAGATCAGTTCAGACAAATCATAGTGATGTAAGTTGAAAAAGGATATCCAAGACAGAAAGTGACTTAAACGAACTTGCAAACATTATAGAGATACAGAATATCATGACTTAAATATGCAATGGTGAACAACATTTCAAGACTTTTAGTGAATTTTAGTGAGAATGAATAACCATGTCACCAGATTGAATATTTCTGATAGATAAACTGAAGTGAAACTTAAGTGAAGACATCAAAACCATGCAAATAAATATTTTATTAAAAGCTTATTAAGTAATTATTAATTAAAAAAAAATATTTTATAAAAGTTAATTAATTATCTATTAATTTACACATAATTAATTAGGATTAAAAATATTAAATACTGGAGTTTCACATTGACTTTATTACTTTCTTGGGAGTGATTTTACATTGGTTGTTGGATTTTTTTAAGAACTGTTACAAGAGCAGTGCTATATGCGAGCACAATCATAAAATCTAAACTCTTTCAAAAACAAACAAATAAATAAATAACAACTTTAACAAAATATTCGAGCCAAATGCTTAAAAAGGAAATACAAAATTTATGTTCTCTATTTTGTATTTAGCACTGGTAAACCATAATTTATTATTTTAGATTTACTATTTTGTAGATGCTCCAACATTTGCTAATTTAACCAGTTGCTTGCTCAATAATTTTGTCTTTATTTTTACCCTATCTTTTGGATAAATATATTTTTGAATACTGAGAATTCCTACTATCAAACATTTTATATTAAAACTTAAAAAAAAAAATAGCATTTAACTTTAAATTACACATTAAATTTACAAATATTTAGAGGGAGCTAGGGACTTGGACCAATAGGGTAAGAATGAAACTATTTTAATTCTTTTTTTAAATTTTATATTTTTAGAAAAACCCTTATTAAAATAAAAAAAAACATAAAACAAAGTGAAAAAAATTAAAGAACTAAAAAATAATGAGGACATAAAACAAACAGGCAAGGACAAGATATAAGTAGAATATAAAACACAGTACATGTAAGTCTGATATATCTATCAACATAAATATTAATCTTACTTATTGGATAAATCATCATCAGGCCATGGCTGTGCTGTATTGTATCGTTCATCCTGCAAATATAATTATTATAAAATTATTGTGTAAAAAATATAAAATAAAACAATGTTCAGCAGAAGCTCATTATATCTACTGTTTACCTTGATCGCTTGGACAGTAATCCTAAATTTTAACATCAGTTTACCAACAGCTTCTGACACTCTTAGTTAACAGAGTATGCAGATCACATTTCATATAAGAGAAGATCAGGGCAAGCATAACTGACTGTACAATAGCTAGGAAGAACCAACTCCAAACCACATTCGGCTGACAGAGTTGATAATTAATCAATTAACATAAATGAAAATAATAAAGTAATTTTGTACAAGAGATGTCAGTTTTATTTTGAGTAATAAAGAACTAGATGAACATTTCTACTAATTAATACCTGCAGCAATGGAACACCAACTTGTTGTTGTTGTTGTTGTTTTTTTTTTTTTTGTTTTGTTTTTTTTTAATTTAAATTTTTGGTAAAACAAACTAGCTGTTAACCATACAATGTCTTAACTTATCAAACATTTCTTTTCTGATTATAAACTACTGGGTAACATGGTCCTAGCTCATTATTATTATTATTATTTTAATATGAACTCATTAGTCACATGGTACTAGCCCATCAAACATTTTCTTTATTACAAACTAGTTAATAGCATGGTCATAGCTCATTATTATTATTATTTTCATTATAAACTACTTGGTAACATGGTCCTAGCTTGTCAAACATTTTCCTTATTACAAACAAGATGGTAATATGGTCCTAGCTTGTCAAACATTTTCCTTATTACAAACAAGATGGTAATATGGTCCTAGCTTGTCAAACATTTTCCTTATTACAAACAAGATGGTAATATGGTCCTAGCTTGTCAAACATTTTCCTTATTACAAACAAGATGGTAACATGGTCCTAGCTTGTCAAACATTTTCCTTATTACAAACAAGATGGTAATATGGTCCTAGCTTGTCAATCATTATCCTTATTACAAACAAGATGGTAACGTGGTCCTAGCTTGTCAAAAATTTTCCTTGTCCTAGCTTGTCAAACATTTTCCTTATAACAAACAAGATAGTAACGTGGTCCTAGCTTGTAAAACATTTTCCTTGTCCTAGCTTGTCAAACATCTTCCTTATTACAAACAAGATGGTAACATGGTCCTAGCTCGTCAAACATTTTCCTTGTCCTAGCTTGTCAAACATTTTCCTTATTACAAACAAGATGGTAACATGGTCCTAGCTTGTCAAACATCTTCCTTATTACAAACAAGAAGGTTATATGGTCCTAGCTTATCAAACATTTTCCTTGTCCTAGCTTGTCAAACATTTTCCTTATTACAAACAAGATGGCAATATGGTCCTAGCTTGTCAAACATTATCCTTATTACAAAAGGTCCTAGCTTGTCAAACATTTTCCTTATTACAAACAAGATGGTAACATGATCCTAGCTTGTCAAACATTTTCCTTATTACAAACAAGATGGTAATATGGTCCTAGCTTGTCAAACATTTTCCTTATTACAAACAAGATAGTAATATGGTCCTAGCTTGTCAAACATTTTCCTTATTACAAACAAGATGATAACATGGTCCTAGCTTGTCAAACATTTTCCTTATTACAAACAAGATGGTAACATGGTCCTAGCTTGTCAAACATTTTCCTTATTACAAACAAGATAGTTATATGGTCCTAGCTTGTCAAACATCTTCCTTATTACAAACAAGATGGTAACATGGCCCTAGCTTGTCAAACATTTTCCTTCTTACAAACAAGATGGTAACATGGTCCTAGCTTGTCAAACATTTTTTGGGATTATATATATAGGATTACGACTTTGTAAATAACATTGTGCTGATTATCAAACATTTTTTGTTGATTACTGTCTTGTTGGTTGCAAGGTCTTGGTTCATTAAACATTTTTAGCATGTTTTAAATTCAATATTGAAATCTTATATCAACCTAGTTGCTGAGGTATATCTGACCTTTTGGACATAACCAGGTAAAACAACAAATTATTTATTATTTATAAAAATTTGATACTTAAAGATAAATTACATTAATAGAAGTGTTGAACTTCCTTACCTCATCATCCCACTGATCTGCAGATCCCTGAAATGTATATAAAAGCTGGTTACGAAAAATAAGTAATATACATGTATATATACATTATTACTGACATAATGCCATATTGTTTTAAACCATATATGCTTGTTAAGTCAGTTAGACTAATGAATAACAAAAGAGTCACCCTAAAAAATTCTGAATGTTTGTGTTTTGTGAGGATTTTTTAATAATTAAATAAAATTCATATTAAAAATTAATCCACATTTTAAATTTTTAACTGATAAGTGACATATTTTGATTGTGATGATTTGCCTTCCACTGTTTGAGTCATTTTGTTTGTGTCAGTAAATATTTTACACCGGAAGTGATGTTTTTGATGACCCTTTATGTTAAATGCTACAACAAGCAATTCATAAACAAAAGGCTTATTTAATAATAAAAGACTGTGTTATATCTTAAAACTTAATATATAGATGTGTGTGTGTGTGTGTGTGTGCATGTACCAGTATACAGTATACGTGTGTGTGTGTGTGTGTGTGTGTGTGTGTGTGTGTGTGTGTGTGATATTTACCTGACCAGAAGGAATATTAACTAAAAAAAAAGAGTAAAACAAAATTAATTACTCAATTATAATTTCTAAATGTTTATAATATCAAAACAGCATATCTAGCTCCAATATCCAATTTTACAGTTGACAATGTCATTCCCATCCACACAAGGTTAGATTTCTGTAAAGTTTGTTGCTACACTAAAATACATCAAGATCTCCGGAACAATAGTAAAAGCTAGAGCTTCACTATCAATCAGGCAGACATGAATTAAGTCCAGTATCTGTATGGATACATTTATCAATCTACTCCTGGATATTATATCAACAGAAGATAAAACACTACATGTTATTAGTAACATCCATTCTGAATACTATCCTTGGAGCCATCTAAAGTTTCTGAATGTACTATGATTTCATCAATATGGTTTCAATCAAGAACTGTATTGAAAAAGAATAAGTTCCTGAAGTGTTCTGTTTTAAAAATACCACTGCGGTAGCTCAGTTGGTAGAGTGCTTGTTCCGTAAGTGGTAGATGTGGGTTCGAACCCCGACCAGGTCTGACAAAAGACTTGAAAGTGGGTAATGACTGTTCTTTTGCCAAGCCATCGGCATTATGAAATAAATCATGGTTCTTTAGCATGGAAACTTTAAATAAACGAGGTCCCCTGTCACAGTAGGTATGGCAGGATAAAGAACCCTGCTGTATAATGCCATCAGCGCAACACACAGGCAAAATTTCTGCACCATTATTCACTGTTCTGTTTTAACCATTTTCAGTTAATAACATTAAACCTTTTTTTGACAAACTTAAAACTACTAGGTTGTTCAAAATGTAATAATCAATGTCTTCTGCTCAGAAGTAAGTTTACTTTTTGTTGTCTTCAAGAACCATTTTGCAAGCCTCTCCTTTTTAAGACTAACTTACATTTTCGGGTACCTACTTCTTGTAATTCAAATATAATAGATCCATGGTGTATTGGCAAAGTGTATAACAAGTTATTTTTTCTAAATGGGTACTTTGTACTTCAGAGTGATACATTAAAAATTTTTCACCTTTGCTCATAGGTCGCTTACCGCATTTTCCTTATATAGTCTATTTTGTGTTTAAAAAAACACTATCAAATTCAAGCCTACAAATGTATTTGGTGTATACAGACAGAACAAATTTTATGAGACTTGTTGAACTATTTCTAGCCAAATAATATACTCTAGTATGTAAGAATTATCTACCTTTAATTTCTATACTATTTCTGGCAGGATTAGTCTTGGATGATTTATCAGATGATATTCTCTTTGGCGCATCTGATAATACCTGTAAATGTACAAATTAAATAAAAATCAGTTAAATCTATATGATAAAGGAGATAAAAATCATTATAAAATAAGCTAAATAGGTTAGAAATACTATTATACATATACTATTGTTATCTTTTTTATTTTCAAATAAGCTTCTGCCAATATTTGTCAAATACATTTAAAAACACAAAAACACATGTACTTAAGTAACATAAAAACACATGTACTTAAGTAAAATAATAACTAGATAACAGATTGTTTTTATCAAAATTTGCAAGTGATTCTAATGGATTTCACTAGGATATTGAATGGTTAATACCGCGTAAAATTTAAGTTTACCATAATGGAATTTATTTACTTTGCAAAATAGATTGGCCAAAAGGGCTGGACATGTTTCAAGAACTTATTTTTAATTTGATTTAATCTACCATGTGACCTTGAAAATGTCTTCCTGTAACATGTAGGATTATTTATAATCACAAGTACCGGGTATGTAGTAAATGCAGCAAGTAATGTAAAATATACCTTGTATTAATCTTTATTTTTTACTGGACATAAAATCTGATTTCAACTTCCTCAACTTTAACAACTTTTACAATATCTTGATTCATTTTTGTTTTTACTAGACATTAATATCATATACATGTATATTTTACTTCCTCAACTTTTACAATATTAACAACACCTTGATTCATTTTTACTAGACATTAATATCAAGTATGATTTCAACTTCCTCAACTTTAACAACATTTACAGCACACTCCTCTTGCTTATCAAAATTTAAATAACCTCATCAAAAGGTATAACAAATAATTCTGAATACCGGTAACTTGTGTAAAGTATAAACATATGTCCAGCTTATTTCTTTTGGTGTGTGTGTGTGTGTGGACTATACAGTTAATTTTCGTTTTGAAAACTTCAAAATAAAACGCATCAACACCAAATTTTCTGAAAATGCAGAATATTTTACAAGAGATGATTTAAGAGCTTACACCATCATCATCCTCTGTAATTTCGTAACTATTGGCAGGATTACGGGCCTTGTCTAGTAACTCTTTTGTGGTTCTACGTACTAAATCTCCTTGTAAAAATGGATGCTGTAAATAAATTAAAATTTAATCATATTAAGTAAATTATAATACCAAAATTCTTTAGTTAAATTGACACATTCTTCACTGCCAGAAATAGAAACAGAAATTGACATGTAGTTAGAAAAAGCCAATGTTACCAAAAACATAAAACAATAAAAATAAAAACAGCCAAACAAGACAAGAAATTACGATTAAAGATAATAATGATATGTTAAAAAAGTACCATATAAAATGTTTCTGTATGCAGAAAGTCAACTCTTCAGTATTTATAGTGTTTTATATTAAAAATTCAAGGATTTAAACTTACCTCTAACATTTTATCAGCTGTTGGCCTTTTCTTTGGATTTTTTGTTAAAGCAACTTTGATAAAATGTTGAAAAACAGGAGACCTTCCAAAATAAAAATAAACAATTGTCAATCTGTCTTCTTGTATAGATACTAATCCTGCCAAAGACACACTTTGATATTTTAAAAAGAATTTTAACCACTGATATTTTTTGGTTTTTATTTCTTAAATGTTTTTTGGTGACCATTTTACAAAATAATTTTCCAGAGGAAGGTAATTTTTTTTTTACTTTTGTAGATTAAGAATTTTTTTAATGAGACCTCCATAAAAGTGGCTGCTGACCACTCTTGACAGGTGACAACACTACAAAGTGTTTATACTTTAAAAACATAAGAAACAGACTTTAAAAATGACTTCAAGAGACAGGTAACTGCTACTTTTAGTAAAAAAAAAAAAAAAAAAAAAAGAGAAGAGAACACCATAGCAATTGTTTGTACTGTTTTGTAAAATTTCGAATGTTCGAATGCAATCTAGGTTGGAGCCTGGGACACAAGTTACTATATCATGAAAATGCAGGATGAAGTTAACTTTTCTTTTCTTTCTGTCTTTTTTTTTAAAAACACTTTTTCAGCATACAAGGGTGAAGTTTTTGCCCACTTCACCTGCTGTGAACAGTCCCTGTTCTGATGGTTTAAGGAGAATGAATTCAGCCAAGAATTTTCAAAGGGCCATACCTCCAAGAAGAACTTGGATCCATAATATTCACATCTACTATCTGTGTTGATACTATACTTGTCACTAAGTTTGTAAACTTCTGAGAAACAATTTTAGGAGAATTATTGAAGATAAATTCCCCATTCCCCATTAAAAATTGTCAAAGGGACATAACTCCAAGAAAAGCTGGTAAACAAATAATAATCTTCTATCACTGTTTATCTTTGAAACAGGTTGTGTTAGATTTTGATTTATGGTTTTGGAAAGTTACTTTGACAAGTAGTGGGATAGATGGAAGGACAGATGAAAGGACATCTTAAGGTAGGTATACTTGTTAACAATACTTTTTGTATATCAAATTTTATGTTTTTTTACTTACCATTTAGTTTTATCTTTGAGCGTAGGGGGTTTAAAACCACTTTTGGACATTAAAAACAGTGCTCTGAAAAATAAACAATTATAATAAAAAACAAAGTTACCAGTAATGCAAAATTCTTCTAAATCATTTGTTTTACATAATTTTTTTGTGAATTGGTTCCAAAGTAATGGTTTAGTGAATTAAAATCTTTGATCTGATCTCAGATCATATAGCGGTAAGGCTCCTACATGATACCAAAGCAGATGAAACAGATTAAAACAAGGGTCTAATAGGGCCTGTGAGGGTGAATTGATATCAGCTAAGATTTTACAGAAACCATGAGGTTATCTTGACTGAAAATCAGGCAATACATTAAGCAGTATAGCCTTTAATTCAATTATTGAAATTTTGGCAGGTGGCTTTAGAAAAAATTATTTTAAAGAATAATGTCAAATTGCATATTTCAGTAATTTTGAACTGAAAAAAATTAGCATAAAATCCTGTAATATATATCAAATGGCTAGTGAGTCAGTGAATTGTTTAAAGTAATATCAGAATTATTGCATCTAACCATGACTAAAAATGTAAAAGATGCAAAAGCATATTACCGGTAAATGAATAGAATCTCCTTTCTATATAATAAACTAAAATGAAATCCATCCATGTATTGGCCATTTATCAGTTTTTCTATCTTGCATGCTGGATAGAGCAATAACATCGAATCTTAAATCTAGACCAAATAGGGACCTTCTTACCAAATGTAGAATCATTTAGTCCTGTGTTTCAGAGAGATTTTCCAAGTGAATAAAAAAGGTTATTTAAAAAAAACTGTTAAATATATCAATGGCTAGACATTTACTTTCTACACATTAAAACTCCCTTAATGGCCAAGTGGTAGAGTGTCTGAACCCTGGCTGGGTCATAATTAAACTTTTAAAATTTTAAATACTCCTGCTCGTCTTGCTCTTGGCATTAGGACAAAATATTAATTGGTTCACCAGGTGCTAAGATAATGTGACTAGGAAAGTGGTATTCCTGTTTGTGACATACTGATTAGTGAGTTTTCTAACCTTTTCTTACACCATAAAGTTAAATTTAATTTTACAATTTGGGAGAAATATTTTTTTTTTTTTTGGCATGATAAATTATCAAAGCCTTTTCAAGTTTAAGTAATATCAATTGTTTGTTTTCAATTTTAAAATACTGTTCATGAAAATCTCAAATTTCAAACTGAATAAAAATGAATACTGATTTCAATGTCTTATGAGAAAAATCTCAAAACATAGCATAATATTTCTCTTTTTAATATATGTCAAATATTCAGTAATAAGTTTGTTAGAATTCCAATAATAAAAATATGATACATGATAGTTAATAGTTATGTCAGTAACAATAGACAGTAAAATCTACATACATGCATTTCATATTGGATTGGTAGAGTGCTACCTCCATAAGGTGAGAGGTCATTAGTTCGAACCCAGACCAGGTCTGTCCCAAGACTTGAAAATGGGTAGTGACTTTTCTATCATCAAGCACTCAGCATTAGATAATGTCAGTCATTATTCTTTCAGATGGGAAATAATCTAGGTCCTGTGTCATGGTAGGCGAGGCAAGATAAAGAACCCCTAAAAGCCATATAATGTCGTCAATGCAATGCACAGGCAAATTTTCTGCACTTTTGCCTATAGCTGGCGACATCTCGATGTAAGTGAAATATTCTTCATTGGGACCTTAAACAACATTATTCAACTCAACTCCTATTAGATCAAAATACAAATTACAAAGGTCTTTTTGGATAACCAAATGGTCGAAGATGATGATAAATATTTTTAATATTTGTCTAATTCTCCAAGTTTATAAAGATTAACTTATCATGTCAATTCTTTGAAAAAATTCTAATTCTTCACAGCCTAATTTTTATTAATTTACAATTTAAAGTGTCTTTTCTGATTTTGTCATGGAACTTTATGTTTAACATAATGTTAAATTTGTCAATTTTTGATTTTGTGATTAATTATTTATCTACATTACTATGTCACTATAGGATCTGAACAGCTTAAAGACGAAATACATACTACTGATGTAATATCAATGGCAAATGACATCTGGACTATTACTGGACAGGTGTATATTCTGTTACTTGAAAGACACGAAGACAGACATCATGTTCCTGTTATTCAAATCTAGTGTTTTTTCATTAACACATATTAGCATAAACATGATGATTGTGATTTTTTAAATCATTTTTGAGTCAAGGTCTTTAATTAACACATGCTGACATCATAAACATGATTACTGGATATTGTTTTAATCATTTTTGAGAAAAGGTGTTAAACCTGATGTACGTGTTTGACAATTTTTAAAGAGTGCATTCCTCTCCTATTCACTTTTTAAGAGTGCATTCCTCTCCTTTTTAAGAGTGCATTCCTCTCCTTTTTAAGAGTGCATTCCTCTCCTTTTTAAGAGTGCATTCCTTTCCTATTCAGTGGTCTAAAGTGCGCACTTACAGATCACAGTGCCTCTCACCACCTGGGTTCAAATCCCACTCAGGACAGATCCTAGTGTGAGAAAGTTTGTCAGTTCGCTTGCTGAAGGTCAGTGGTTTTCTCCGGACACTCCAGTTTCCTCCACCGTCCCAGAACTGACCGCCTCGAAATAAGTGAAAGAATCTTGAATGGGGTGTAAAACACAATTACTTCACTCCACTCCTCTCCTATTCAGCATTAAATGTTTATCTAAATAAACTACATAAACAAATAACTAATTTTTTATTTATTGAAGTGATATAGTTACAAATTTGTTTTGTTTTGTTTATTTATTTATTATTTATTTATTTATTTATTATTTATTAATTTTTTGGTGTAAATATGTGAACTTTGAAGTGATCTCTTGCAGACAATGTTGTGACATCTTTCTGGATGTACTTTTGCTCTAGAAAAAGAACTGAGTGGAGTAATGCTGTTTTATGTCAGTCAAGATTCTTTTACTTATACATATACAAGGTGGTCAGTTCTAGGGTGGTAGAGTAAAACCAGAATACCCAGAGAAAACCACCAACCTTGGCAAGAAAACTAACTAACTTTCTCATACTAGGATCTGTCAGAGCAGGATTCAAAATTAGGCAGTGAGAGGCACTCTGATCTGTAAGCATGGCTCTAGACCACTTGGTCACAGAGGCCTCCCATAGAGAAAGAAATATACTGCAGAGATGGAAAAAAGTCACAAGTATAAAACTAAGCGGTTTAAATATCACGAGGATTTTTACTGATATAAACTATTTAAGACTTGTGATAATGTCTACAATTTAAAATTAATAAGGAATTCTATGGTTGATGAAATATTTTTTGGTTAATTGGTGATAAAAAATATTGCCAATTTTAATATACACAGCAACAATTTCTGTTAAAACATACATATACATGTATATATTTCAAGGTTTGGCACCTTTTAAGAGTTCAGTGGGAACTTGTAATGGTATATAGTGTAGACTTTAATAAAAGACTTTTACAGTAAACAGCTCTCTCTCTCTCTCTCTCTCTCTCTCTCTCTTTCCTACTGGTTTCATTACTAATACTAAGGTAACTCAGTGGTCAATTTATAAATGAAAATCACAGAATCCTGAGAATGAGACCTGAAAAAATGAGAGCCCTTGATATCTTGACAGGGCTAAAATACCAACTAAATACTAGTATCACTCTCTGAAATAAAATTCCTTTACCCCATAATATGCAAGTCATGCAGTTGAGGATGTAATTTGCATTTGACTGATAGACATGATAATTGTGATTTTGTTGTCATATAAAGATGCCTTTTAATTAACTCGTGTTTTATGTAAATAGATAACAAATCACTAAACAGAATGCATCATATATTACAGCATATAAAAATGAATTTTTGGAGTTAGGTGGAGTAATGGTGTTTTATGCCTAAGTCAAGTTTATTTTCCTTATATCAAGGCCATCAGCTCTGGAATGCTGGGGGAAAACCAGAGTACCTGGGAGAAAAACCACCGAAATTCAGCAAACAAAATGACAAACTTTTTCACACTAAGATCTACCCGAGCAAGATTTGAACTAGCTTGGTGCCCAAAGGCACTGTGCTCCATAAACATGACTTCTCGACAACCAAGGCCCCCACAGAATCTTTGGTACAAGATCTGAAAGATAATCCTTGTTTTTTTTTCACTGGGAGAAAAATACCTATTAACTGAATCATCCTCTTACCTCATGGGATGCAAGTCAAACATTGGTGGCTGTAATTCTGCAAACTCTATAGCTGTTATACCAACTGCCCATATATCACACTGTTGATTGTAACCACCTTTCCTTTCTACTGCAGCAACCTCTGGTGCCATCCTACAGATATATATTACATAATACATTTTTTAGCCTTATGTCTTCAAACATGCTCATAAATAGTTATTAAATATTGAAAATCCAAACCAATTTATTAATTTGATGAATCTTTAACAGGCCTAAGGGGCTTATAATGCTAAGGGTGTCCATTTTTTGGAAAGCCACAAAAGGGGATTTTTACAGAGTTTGATCTACTCTTTCCATTAATCTTTCTCATCAAATTATGTTTGAATTTGTCTAATAGTTTCTACATTACATGTATGTTCAAACAGGAAAGTAAACAGAACTAAGACTAATGGCACTTGACAACACTTCTACCTATTAAGTAACAATAGCTTGTTTCATTCAAGAGTTTTTACGGGCCATTTCAATGAACTGTAAGAATGGATAACAGAATAAAAGCATATATGTATTATTATGGAAAAAAAAATTTTTTTTACCAACTCACTATAGTATATGATAACCAACATTTAAATTTTATGATATGAGATGGTTTCAATGGTTTTACTAAGTTTCCAGATGCATGACTCACCAGTAAGGTGTACCAATGAAAGACTTTCTTTTACACATTGTAACTGTAATCTGTGCTGATACTCCGAAGTCAGCTGAAATGTAACAAGAAGACACTGTCATGTAAATGTTCAGCTCCACTTCATCTTTATACAGTTTATTGAGAAATAAAAAGTTTTGCTAAAACTTTTCAGACCCTGTATGGAACCTCTTTTATATAAACAGATGACCATGACCTTTATGAATCAGCTGGTAATAGTTTTGCTAAACTTTTCAGACACTGTATGGAACCTCTTTTATATAGACAAATGACAATGACCTTTATTTATTAGCTGAATATGGCTGGCTCCTTCAATTAATCAAAACAACTTCAACAAGCAATGAAGTTTTGAATGATGTTACAAGATGAATGGCTACAGTTAATAACTGTATATTAAACAATAGCTGGATTACTGTATCAGATTTAACAACTGACAGGTGTACAGTAATGGATAGTAATACTAAGTATTGAGTATTATCATATATGACAAACAACTTTCCCAACGTGTTGGCTCAACCTCACCTAAACTTATAATTCTCTTTATACAGTTAGTAACTAATTTGTCGAGTTTCATTTCTATCATAAAATTGAAAATATCCAAAATTCAAAACATCTCCCTACACTTTCTGTCCTCAAGCTGCTGCAAAAAGTATATCTAAGGTTTAGCTCTTGCATGGTCAGAGGAGAAGATTTTTTCTAAATCATTCATTCTTATTTACATGGTTTGGAAACCATAGCAATATCTCATTTAAAACTATGGTTCAAAAGGATGAAAAAATGCAAATAAACTTTATTATCTATTATAACAGATGAATTTAGTGTTTTAGTGAAATTCAACACAAATGAAAGTGATTGCTAAGACTAGAGTTATAGAGAGGTGCTTGAGGCCCTTAGCTTAACTTGGTAAGATGATAAGTATTGAAAAAATCATTACCTAATTTTATATCACCTTCATCAGTTAAAAGTATATTTGCACCCTGTAAAATAATAATAAATTCATAGAACATTCTAATTTAAAATCAAGTATATAATTTGTTTATAATCTTTAAAGAATAAAACAAATGTTTTCTTCTAAATCTAAAGTATCTGTCAAAAATTGAATACAATCCAGTGGTTACAAGTTAATACAGTTGAATCATATTATTGTAAAATTCAGGAATTTTCCCTTAATTTCTTTTTTAATCAAAGTTCAAAACCAATTGCTTGAAGAAGCTTTTTAACCACAATAATTTAGGCCCAAGTTTCATAAATATTTCTTAACTTAGATATTTTTTTAAAATTAAAATTTTGAAATTTTCATATAAAAATCTTTAATGGCAATACAAAAAAAATTTGACTAGAAGCACTATCATAAGCTTAATTGCATCACCTGAATATCTTGTTAAAGCATAAAATTATTCTTAGAGTTTCAAGATTTAAGTTCAGAAATAATTATGAAACTAGAACATGGTTATATTGAACTCTAAATACTCCTATTGTAAGAAAAGCTACAGATGTGGGGAAACTCTCATGAATATTTTCTCATCTACCATTCTTTCACTCTAAAATGCCTAAAGTGGCCAATGTAAAAGAATGGATGGAATTGTATTAATAGTGTTTCCAGTCTCAGTCAAGAATCTTTCTCTTATACTGAAATGGTAAGTTCAGGAATGGTGGAGGAAACCAGATCACCTGGAGAAAACCACAGACCTTCAGCAAGGGAACTGACAAACTTTCTCACACTCAAGACTACCAGAGAGATTAATACATACTGTAAAATAACAAATATTCATGGGGAATAAAATTTCGTTATTTTCGTTGGTTACTGTGAAAACCATGAAATTAAATGTCATCGAAAATTTTTATTTACCATTGCCCTCTATGGGATTTTTTTTTTTTTTTACAAAACTCAATTTCACGAAAAAATTTCTACTAACAGAATTTTTCAAAAGGCAAAACCACGAAATTTCAACCAGACAAATATTAATGATTCTACAGTAGGTGATGAGAGGTGTTGTAATATGCTCTTTAGACCCCATGGCCACAAAAGCCCTTAATTTAAAAGAGTCACATCATCAAATAGACAAAGAAGAAGGTAACAATATTCAGTGATATATTTGTACCACCTCATCTGGTTTTTAATACTGTTTATAGCTTTTAATATCATGACTCTAAATCAGTCAGACTATTCCAACTTGTGATAACAATGTTCAATTGAGTTTGGTTTGTATCAACAACAAAGAAAAAGGAATTGATTTGACTCTTAGCCAGGGCAAGTAAACAATCCATCCAGTCTCAAAATCCTAAATAAATTGCATTTGACTAAAGTGCTAATTTTTCTTGTCTTAAGCCAAGATCTCATAAATTTGACACAATATTACGGTTTATCAAGGTCTGTAGATTTTCTTTCAAGTTTATCAATAAACAGTTACCTTGATATCCCTGTGTATCAATAAACAGTTACCTTGATATCCCTGTGTATCAATAAACAGTTACCTTGATATCCCTGTGTATCAATAAACAGTTACCTTGATATCCCTGTGTATCAACAAACAGTTACCTTGATATCCCTGTGTATTAATAAACAGTTACCATTGGTGTATCAATAAACGTTTTCCCTTGATATCCATGGGTATGCAATAAACAGTTCCTTGATATCCCTGTGTATCAACAAACAGTTACCTGGATATCCCTGTGTATCATAAACAGTTACCCTTGATATCCCTGCGTATCAATAAACAGTTACCTTGATATGCCTGTGTATCAACAAACAGTTACCTTGATATCCCTGTGCATTTTTCCTTTACTATGTGTATCTGAGACCTTTAAGTGTCTCTTTACATATAAAAGCTATCTGTGGTTCCGACAAAGGTCCTGTAACTACAAAATAAAATAATAATGATAATAAGGTCTAGCTTCTTTATTACCCCTCCATAGCTTTTCCACCTTATCACTCAGTTTTTAATGCCTTTCACAAAGATTTCTTTCTTGTAAAATGAAACAAGAAGCCCAATAGGGCTTGTGAGGCTCAAGTGGCTGTATTTATTACAAAAGAGAAAAGCTAAATCCTCCTGTCTAACTTCAAATGGTTTACAATAATGAAGTGAATAAATTAAACTATGTTGGCTAAATCCGCACTTTTTTTAAAATAAAGACAAGAAACAAAATAACTTCTTCGAAAGTTACTTACAACACATTTTGTAAAATGAACACTTTACATTAACAAGGAAAATATTCTGTTCTTGAACTTTCAAAAACTGTTTTGAATATTAATACAGTCAAACCTGCCTTAAATGCCACCTCTCTATAAGGGCCACATGCTTATAAAGGCCAATAAAATTCTTACTCAGCTGCTCTATATTCATATTATTTGAACTTGAATATAAAGGCCACCTGTCAATAAAGGCTACTTTTACTAGGTGGCCTTTACAGTCAGTTTTGACTGTATAAAAATATACTTATATCAAGATATACTTACTGTGATAGATATCCTGCATAGAACCTCCACCACAATATTCCATAGCTATCCATAATTTGTCACGTCTAAAATAAAAGAAACAAAATAATATGAGTAAAGATCTCAATAAGTTCTCAATCAAAACACATTCTACCAATGAAGAAAAACCCAATTTTATCCAAATTCATCAAATTTTGATGGATATGCATTTAGCATGAAGATCAAGAATATATATGTTTTAATAGTGTTTTTCCTGCCAATTAAGAAAGGAAATCTGTCCATTTCCATTTATTAAAAAAAAAAAAAAAACAAAAAAAAAAAAAAAAAAAAAAAAAAAAACCATATGGTGAAATTCAATTCAATTTACATGTAGCATGAGTTCAAAAGAAGCAAATCAACACTGACCAATCATGGATCATGAGAAAATTTCAGATAAGATTGAAGCAAAAGAAGAAAAATAACAAGAAATGGAGAGAAACTAATATGCCATCCCCCTAACTTTTTAAGGGATATTCTTAAAATGTTCCTAAAGAAACTAGTACTTTTCTACACCTTGTTATCCCAAATTCAATAAATGCATGATGAACATGACCTTAACCTTTAAGATGACCTAAAATCAAGGACACCAGTAGACAATGGAAATTTTGGGGTTATAAATAATAACCTACCTGAGATAGCTACCAAAATATGCTACAATGTTTGGATGTTTACAATCTTTCATCATGACAATTTCTTGTTGTATGATGGCAAAATCATCCCCTGAAAAATACCAATATGAACATCTTAAGATAATGAGAGTAAATAAGTATATAATACAGCAAACCAATAAGTTCTGGAACTGAAAATTCACACCAGAATTCTTATTTCGAAGGTTAAGTTCCTATGGTGCATGGGAGTTTAGTTGACTAAAGGTGTTTTATGTCCCAATCAATATTCTTTATCTATTGAAGTGGTCAGTTCTGAGATGGTGTAAAAAACTTGAATGCTCAGTTTAATGACATAATAAGAAGCTTTGACTGCTTTAATATTGTATATGTTTTTCATCCACATGTACATGAACTTCATAATTTTATTTACAATACATGTACATAGAAGGTCCAGCTTTTTGTGTTTTTATCAGAAGAATTTTTCACAAAGTTTTCCCATTTAGGGCCCCACAACCAAGATTTGTGCAAGTTAAATTTTACTTGTTCTAAGAATGCTACAACTAAAATATTTAAAGTAAAGCAATTATTCCAATTATGGTTTTATACAATTTTTAGTCCTTCCAATACTGCAACTGTTTCCTGTCCAATAGCCAAAGTTTGTATAAATAAAGTGAGACTTGCACAATGGTTGAACCACTTAAAAGGTTCTTCTGAGAGAACCTTAAAAACTGATGCCCCATGTCATGGCAGGCATGGCACAATAAAGACCCTCACGTACATTGCCCTGGGCACATTGCAAAGGCAAAAATTTCTGCCAATTCACCTATTACTGGTGGAATCTCTATATACTGATTAGTGAAAAACTCTTGACTGGGATGTAAACCCCATTTGATAAATCATCAATAAACCACTTAAATATCCAAAGTATTCTTAGTAAAGAAGAAAATATTTTGTTTTCAGCAGTCAGGCTTGTTTAGCTGACATTTCATTAGCTCAAATGACATTCATTTTGTCCAGCTGATATTTGACACTTTATTTTAGCTAACCATGTTTAACCGACATTTAATAATTTTAGCTGAAAGCATTTTAGAATTCAATGCTTATTATTAACATAAAAGTTAAACTAAATTTAAAAGCTAATTATATACCTGTATACAATACAACTGAACTCAAATGGTGTTCATTTCTAATAAGAAGTTGTTAACACTTTTTCAAAATATTATTGTTTCTTATCAATATATCATAATTGTAATTACTTTAAAAGCAGTTTTATAAAACTTTCTTACCTGGTTCCAGTTTAATGACCTTAATAGCTGCAAGCTCAGCAGTGTTAAGGTTCCTAGCCTGTAAAAAAAAAAAAAAAAAAAAAAAAATATATATATATATATATATATATATATATATATATATATATATATATATATATATATATATATATATAATCACAAAGAGAAGGTTAAAAACAGTATTTAAAGCCATCAAATATGTTAAAGATTGAGAGAAAAGTTTTATAAAACATTAGAAATGTTTCACAATTCATCTAATTTCATTTTTGTTCACATCATTATAAACTGAAAATGGTTGAAAACTGTGAAATTTGTTTAAATTTCTGAAAAAAATTTCATGTGCAACAACTCTTACATGGATTTACATATAGATAGGTCACTTGCTATGTTGTTAGATCATGTTGTGCTGAACATTTTTGCAATTAATTGTTATAATCCATCCATAAGTTTTCAAGAAAAAAAAACACTAATATGACCACTATACGAATTCTTCTAACCAGACAGATTCCAATGAAAAAGGAAAGGATAATAACACTGTCTACTCATCTAGCACAATCCAATGAAAAATCCACTTTTAGGACCAACTAAACAATGTCAACCCTTACACACAATCCAATGTAAAAACCACTGACATGACCACTAGACTACCAGTAAGTCTCTTCTCATCAGACAGATTCCAATGAAAAAGCCAATGAAAGGATCATAAGACTGTCTACTCATCTAGCACAATCCAATGAAAAATCCACTTTTAGGACCAACTAAACTATGTCAACCCTTACACACAATCCAATGTAAAAACCACTGACATGACCACTAGACTACCAGTAATTCTCTTCTCATCAGACAGATTCCAATGAAAAAGCCACTGAAAGGATCACCAATGAAAAAGCCAATGAAAGGATCATAAGACTGTCTACTCATCTAGCACAATCCAATGAAAAATCCACTTTTAGGACCAATTAACTATGTCAACCCTTACACACAATCCAATGTAAAAACCACTGACATGACCACTAGACTACCAGTAATTCTCTCTCATCAGACAGATTCCAATGAAAAAGCCACTGAAAGGATCATAAGACTGTCTACCCATCTAGCACAATCCAATGAAAAATCCACTTTTAGGACCAACTAAACTATGTCAACCCTTACACACAATTCAATGTAAAAACCACTGACATGACCACTATACTACCAGTAAGTCTCTTCTCATCAGACAGATTCCAATGAAAAAGCCACTGAAAGGATCATAAGACTGTCTACCCATCTAGCACAATCCAATGAAAAATCCACTTTTAGGACCAACTAAACTATGTCAACCCTTACACACAATTCAATGTAAAAGCCACTGACATGACCACTAGACTAAGTCTCTTCTCATCAGACAGATTCCAATAAATAAGCCACTGAAAGGATCATAAGACTGTCTATTCATCTAGCACAATCCAATGAAAAATCCACTTTTAGGGCCAACTAAACTATGCCAACCCTTACACACAATCCAATGTAAAAACCACTGACATAACCACTAGACTAAGTCTCTTCTCATCAGACACAATCCAATGAAAAAGCCACTAACAGGATCATTAAACTACCGTATACATGTCTTCTCTCAGACACAATCCAATGAAAAAGCCACTGAAAGGATCATAAGACTGTCTACCCATCTAGCACAATCCAATGAAAAATCCACTTTTAGGACCAACTAAACTATGTCAACCCTTACACACAATTCAATGTAAAAACCACTGACATGACCACTAGACTAAGTCTCTTCTCATCAGACAGATTCCAATAAATAAGCCACTGAAAGGATCATAAGACTGTCTATTCATCTAGCACAATCCAATGAAAAATCCACTTTTAGGGCCAACTAAACTATGCCAACCCTTACACACAATCCAATGTAAAAACCACTGACATAACCACTAGACTAAGTCTCTTCTCATCAGACACAATCCAATGAAAAAGCCACTAACAGGATCATTAAACTACCGTATACATGTCTTCTCTCAGACACAATCCAATGAAAAAGCCACTTATAGGAGCCCTAGACTATAGCCACCCATTAGACATAGATCATTAGTGAAGCCACTGAAGTGACCATTATTCTATGCCCACCATCTGTGATAGAAGTGATTTGTTATCCAATGCATATACCGGTACATGTATATATAATGTACATATATCTAAAAGTTATTATAAAATAAACAGCTACAAGAAAAACATACACTGTCAAGATTTTATTCAAACTAATCAAAAATATTCAAAACCTTCATGAATTTATAAAACATAGAATAGAATGTTTAATAAAATGTTTAATTGGTGTGCTAGTAATAAAGAGTGAGATAAGAATAATACAATAAGTTACGTGTGTGTGTGTGTGTGTGTGTGTGTGTGTGTGTGTGTGTGTACCTTAATGAAGTAAGAACATACCAGCAGTATTAATGTGGTCTAATTAAAACTGACATGAGGACTTACATATGGTATTTGTTTATATATTTGTGACTTGATAATTAACTGGTATTGATTTGTGTGAGGAGTTACAATCCTACATGCATTCTTGTTACATCAGCTGCCATATAGTCATATTTCCCCATCCTCTCTCTGTGCTCGGTTAAATCATGTGAATATGTTTCCTAATTATACCCATATATTATATATTGATTTTTAATGTAAATCATACCATTTTTGACTCAAAAATTTTTTTCTGTAGATTAGATTTCAGTTTTCAGTTGTTTTGATATTAATGATCAAGGTATAAATCTATGTCAATGTCTAGGAATCATTATCTGTATTACCGGTATTTTCCATTTTAAAATTGTGTGTATTACCGGTATTTTCCATTTTAAAATTGTGCAATTTTATTGGCCCCTTTATGCAATACGACATACTTGTACATGTTCAGGTATTACCATAGAATCTAATTCTCATTTATCCACATATGTAATTTGTAGGTGATTTTCAAACTCATATTTCTTAAAGCTTCATGTAAAATTTACAATGAAAAAAATTTCAAGAGTTGCCAATTTACTGTATGGTCTAGGCATAAAGTGGTTTTCATTTAAGTGTTTACATGTTTTTTATATATGATGGGTTTTACATAGTTTATTTGACTTCGATTAGATTTTATGACTTGTAAATTTTTATTAAATAAAGAAAAAAAATCCTTAAAATAATGGATCAGATATTATCAGAATCTTGTAGTACCAAGTGTATATGTTATGTTTATTTTTTACACCAGTGGTTTATAAAGAAGCTGATTTGTCCATCAGATTCCTAGCATATTTCATATGTCTTTCCAAATCACAAAAAAGAGTATGTTAATCAAATTCTGATTGGTTATACCCCTTTAGCTAATAATATTTCTATGTTTCCATAAATTTAAAATTACTAGTAGCCAAATTTCAAAAATTTGTGAAAATATAGTCTTTTTTAAAGTATTTTCTCACAAATTTGCTAAAATATGTTACTTTTTGAAAGAATTTCTCAGAAATTAGTAGCCAATGGTGATTTTGGCTAGATATTTAAAAATGTTTTACTAGTTTGTAAGCACCTAGAGACAAAATCTTGTATTATATTTGAATTTTTCAGGGGTCAACATCTATGTTTGATAATTCTGATCAATTCTGTCCAAAAATTGATCATTCATAGGGTCTGTGACATGACATTCTCACAATGCTTACAATGTTTGCGTTGTTATTAGTCTTTTTTCAAAAACATGAGTAATTAAAGATCAAACTTGACCTAATTCACTAGTGAAATGATCATGATTGACACATCAGAAAATGGGAAATGATGACCTTGACCTTGAACTAAGGACATATATTCTAATCCTACTAACAGCACGTTTCAGACAAGAATTACAATCTGCAGATTTGTTTGCCTCTTTGTTGTAAATTTCAGGTAGTTAACCTCACTGACATCCTTTAAAAATATATAATTAACCACATTTTAATTCTTAAAAATTCTTCACATAATGACAAGGATAGCACTATTCAAGTATGTTAAGCTGTGGGTTTATATTTATAATTCAGGAAGTTTACAGAGTTTATTAAATCGTGCTCTCATAACAATCAGCTATACATGAATGTTATTCTTCTTTCTCTTACTGGTACCTCACCTTAAAACAGGTCAATCTACTTAAACATGAATATCTTTATTATCATTATCAACAATACTAATAATATACAGATCTACTCCCTATTACTGGACAACAAAAATGACAAAATTGTAAAAAGAAAAAAAATATATATATATATATATATATATATATATGGTCTGACCATTGGTTGGTTTAATCAGCTATCTATGACTTATTTTAATGTATATTATTATATTATTGATAATGTGAAAACCCTCTTTAATCTTTATGGGTCACAGTGTTTTTTATGGCCTAGGTTTGGTTCACATTGGTTTTTTATGGTCTAGGTTTGGTTCACAGTGGTTTTTATGGCCTAGGTTTGGTTCACATTGGTTTTTTATGGTCTAGGTTTGGTTCACAGTGGTTTTTATGGCCTAGGTTTGGTTCACATTGGTTTTTTATGGTCTAGGTTTGGTTCACATTGGTTTTTTATGGTCTAGGTTTGGTTCACAGTGGTTTTTACAGCCTAGGTTTGGTTCACAGTGGTTTTTATGGTTTAGGTTTGGTTCACAGTGGTTTTCATGGTCAAGGTTTGGTTCACAGTGTTTTTCATGGTCTAGGTTTGGTTCACAGTGGTTTTTATGGTCTAGGTTTGGTTCACATTGGTTTTTACAGCCTAGGTTTGGTTCACAGTGGTTTTTATGGTCTAGGTTTAGTTCACAGTGGTTTTTATGGTTTAGGTTTGGTTCACATTGGTTTTTACAGCCTAGGTTTGGTTCACAGTGGTTTTTATGGTCTAGGTTTAGTTCACAGTGGTTTTTATGGTCTAGGTATGGTTCACAGTGTTTTTTACAGCATAGGTTTGATTGCATTCTAGTAGATCATACTGTGTTGCAAGAAAGTTTATCCATTTGCTTGTCAAAGGAAAATGTTTTTATTTGTATTTTGTATTTTGGGGGGGTGGGGGTGGGGGTGGGGGGGGGGGGGGGTGGGGGGGGGGGGGGCATATCTCTTTTCTCCACCGGCCCAGAACTGACTGTCCAGATGCATGTATAAGTGAAAAAATTCTTGACTGGTGTGTTAAACACCATTAATTCAACCTTTAAACTTTATCTCACATTCCCAAAAGAATTAAGTACCAATATACCGCATATAATTTAATTCATCATTGGCTTTCTAAAACCTCATGCTGTCAAAATCTTTTCAATGGAAATGTTTTGATTATGTACATGTATAATGTAAGATTACTTAAAGTACATATATATGTTTAGCCATTTCCATGACTTCCGGCTTTTGAACCTTGACCTACGGAATTTAGTTCTGAAAGAAATCTTTTTGGGGCTTCAATTTACTTAATAAAACTGACCTCATTTCTTTCTGTTTTATATTATCAAAGTTTATAACTCGCATTCCAAAGTTAAAACAAAATGTCTGTTTTCTATTATTATGACTCTTAGTTTACTAGAAAATTGGTCAAAGACTCAATGACTGGTTGCTGAAATCGTGTTAATTTCGGTGAAGTTTTAAAAAGATCTAAAAGTGAAATGCACGTCTTAATGAAACTGTCTTTATATATACAGAATCATTCCCTTAAGTTTTAAGACTCTTGGGAAGTTGATTTTGTGAATAACGATCTATAAAAAAAATTAAAAAAAAAAAAAAAAAAAACCTCCTGACATTCTTTCAAAAACAGAAGTTAAAATATTTTTCATTGAAATTGAATACTACTGAAAGGATTTGATTTCACAAAATAGGATCCCTATGTTTAAAAGTTAAAAGATTGTAAAAAAAAAAATAATAATAAAAATAAATAAATAAATAAATAAAAAAACTTAGTCTGAAAAAAGGAGATAATGTTTCAAATAATTCAATGAAGTAAGACATGTCATACGTTTCTGTACATTTCATGATTTTCATGGTTCTAGGATGGTTCTAGGATGAAAGTGTAAAGGTTGATTTCACAAAAAGGGACCCAACTTTATCAATCTTGTAGACAGATTATTTAGCCCTTCCTGTCAGTATTTTGATGTGTGAGAGGGGAAGGTTGAGTTACTCTTTTTATGCTTATTTTTAATTTCATCATTGTACTGCTGCAATATCAACTTGTTTCACTTACAAAACATCATGTACATGTTTCAAACTGCCAAGGCTTTGTTCTTGAAGAATTTATTCAAATTTTATAACTGCCACTGCTTTGCATAAATTCAATACCAACTTTCATGAAGTCATGTTGAGTATCTATTTTGGGGCTTGACTTTTGCATACAAGTGTAGGATGAGCAATTGCAGATTAAAGAAGTAAACTGTTGAGGAAAGGTTGATCAAGGAACATATGCCAGTAATTGATGAACATGTCCAAGCTTCAACATGACAGAATCCCTAGATCATTTAAGACAATCAATTAATGTCAATTAAATCATACCTGTATGATGCTTAAAACCCATTTCCAAATTAAAACTTCTCATATCTTAATGGTTTAATTTTTTCTACATGT
This sequence comes from Tegillarca granosa, assembly GCA_029721355.1. NCBI lineage: Eukaryota > Metazoa > Mollusca > Bivalvia > Arcoida > Arcidae > Tegillarca > Tegillarca granosa. The sequence continues at coordinate 8,659,383 of CM056595.1, forward strand.
ACCAAATAAGGATCTTTATAACCAGCAAATTTCCTTAAATCAGAGTTGTTTTTTTTTTTTTGTTTTTTGCCTAAAACAAGACCGGCCATAGTCAGGGCTTCGATTCACTCGTCCACTCGTCCTGATGAGTGAAATGTGTACTTGGACGAGTGATATTGTTACTACCACTCGTCACGGTGCCTATTGTTACCTATTGTTTCAAATTCGAGATTTACTTAGTGTAATGTAAAATCCAACCAATGTTCCGAGTGTTTATATACTTCTCCGTCTGTTAAGTATGTCAAATAAAACTAAACAAACTGTTTTGTGTGACTTTCTAAAGACAAACAAAGATGAAACAGCTGATAAAGAAATTTTCAAAGACACTGATTAGACTACCTCTGATCCTGACGACAAACCAGTTGCAGGTAGAATCATTTCTAAACCTGCCACTTCAAAACGAATGTTACTGGTTACTGAAAGTGGAAAATTCAAAGTTCGTGAAAAGCTTAAGAAGCTAGTCAGAAAACATATTTATTGGTACAAGCTCTGGTGGTAGTTAAGAGAAGAAAGTCTCGTTTTCATGTAGTGACTGTGCTGAGTTAAATTTCAAAGTGACGAGTGGTTTTCTTCTTTAACTAGACACTGTGCCGAGTGCCATTAAAAATTCTATCTAAGGCCTGATAGTGTATTAAATGGAACAACGGATAAAAGTAAGACTTTTTGGTCATGAATATTTATCTACCTAGCTTCTATATATTCCAAAGGGTCAAGTACACAACTTGTACAGAAATCTTGGTAAACTGTTCAAGACAGTGTCTAGAAATACCAGATCAGCACCTATTTGATAACTACAGGCTGCTCAGGTAATTCTAGGGACTCATTGTATCCCATATTTCTCTGACCTTAACTCTTTATGTCTGGCAACTATGTGTATGGACAGAACAATTTCTATATATAAAATCTGGGATTTTCTGATACCAAACTGATGTTAGATGGGTTGCTGCTTCATTGATTGATATGTGAATGATTTACCTTCCATTGTGAGAGCTTGGAAGGTCATTTTTTGAAAAAAAGAAAAAAAGGTTGACAAACATCAACAATGAAGAAATTGATTGAATTCTAAATTGAATGACAATGACAGTTAGAAATATATTAATATTTAGAAAGACAAATCACTTATATTCTTTAGATTGACATTAGTAACTTCTATGGTTACATTAATATTTCTAATCAAAAGCAAAATAAGGAGGTGCCCCCTTCCAACATCAATTGTGTTAGTGTCAGAAAATCCTGTTTCTTTGTATAGAAATTGTTCTTACCTACACAAAGCTGGCAGGCGTAGTGTTAGGTTCAGTGGAAATTCAGTCTATGTTCATGGTAGTTTTTCTTTAGGCTTCTGTTTTGCTTTACATAATTTTGGTTCTTTATGTCCCATAATAATTCTGTACTTAATGTAAAATATTACGCTTTGCTGCGACTGGATAATGTTTATTGCAATATTTGATTAATATCGGTGGTCTACAATTTTTTTAAGGATTTTGGTTGTGTGTGACGCAAAATAAATAAATACATTTGGATACCGGTAAATTTCCAGATTTGTAAATAATCCTTGATGTTTTTCCTGATATCCAAATACTCAACATTGTCATAAGAGATACCGTGTGAAAAAAAAATTATGTCATAATCCTTTTATGAATTCTCACCTTGTACACATCTCCGTAAGTTCCACTCCCAACTCTTTGAATGAGTTCGAAATCATCTTGTGGATTTCGACGAAGGATATCCAATTCCGATGACATTGTTTGTCCACTCTAGCTTAATTCTGGACATAAATATCTACATGTGAATGCCAATATCATCGTTTTTTAGAATCAATCACATTTTTGTTATTCTTCTCAAAAATTTGTTATCAATTTTTCTTCCGGACATGCGTAACTCTTTTCTTGAAGTCTAAATTCGAAACTGAAAAGGTAATGGACCAACATATAATCCGGATATTCTCCACAATGAATGGTGAGTCACTAACCACTCAGTGACATTTCGTGTGTATGATAGATTTAAATTTGAACTATAAAATAGATCCTGTTTCTATCTATATGACAATTTATATTCACTCAAATGCGAATTTTCAACAGACCGAGAGATTTTCGTCACTAGATTTCACCAGTTACATTTAAAACGGACCGTTTTAAATGTCGCTGATTTCACTGATGTTCATTTATGATTCAGTATGTTTAAATTACAAACACAAATTCAAACAAACATTTAAATAAATAAATAAATAAGGACAACATTCAAAACAGGTTTAATATGCGCCAAATTTTGAGCGTCACGGAAAAGGTTTGTCAGTCTTTGCTTACCGACCTTCAGTCATGATTTATCTTCGGGTACTCCAGTTTCATCTACCATTTCTGAACTAACCGTCTGATCAATAAAAGTTAGCTGGGGCATCATCCTATTACTCTACGCTTTCCTTAATCTTATTGTTGTCTTTTGAAACATGTATACAGTGAGTCTATTATGTGTATTTACGCAATGCTTAAAGCTGCTTTAGCTTCGATCCGTGAAATTCATTTTCTAAAATTTCATTTCTTTTAGCTGTAAATAAACGGAATCCTCTGACCGGTTGGTCAGTGTTTTACGATGGTAATTATGAGCTTGGAGCATGCGCACGGATGTACGGAAAAACCCTAGAATCGAAGGTGAAACATGACAGATTGCATTAATTGTCCTTCAGTAAAGGTGTGTTTCAAATGGTGTTATGTATCCCTTACTAAGTCACAAATGACAAATTCAACGAAGTTCTGTGTTTAATTTATCGTATTTCACCGTTTTGAAAGTTGTGTTTAAATGAGCCGGGTTTTGATGACGTAACCATAATCTAATATTAGATCCCAAATGCTGCATCTCGCTGGGAAAATACTGTAATTTCTGTATTTATTCGACTTTTTATCGTTGAACCAAATTTAACATTGTTCAATAGGAACATCATCAACATCTAGATTAGCACCGTTTTAATTTTTCTTTAGAAAATTTAATGCAGCTTTAAAGCTGCATTAAGTTTTTCAATTTTCTGAATTTTTTTTGATTTTCTAAAAATATATTTTTTTTAAAAATAGATGTCTTCTAACTTCGATCCGTGAAATTTATTTTCTTAAATTTCGTTTCTTTTAGCTGTAAATTAACGGAATCCTCTGACCGGTTGGTCAGTGTTTTACGATGGTAATTATGAGCTTGGAGCATGCGCACGGATGTACGGAAAAACCCTAGAATCGAAGGTGAAACATGACAGATTGCATTAATTGTCCTTCATTAATATCCAGATGTATTTGAAATGGTGTTATATATCCCTTACTAAGTCACAAATGACAAATTCAACGAAGTTCTGTGTTTAATTTATCGTATTTCACCGTTTTGAAAGTTGTGTTTAAATGAGCCGGGTTTTGATGACGTAACCATAATCTAATATTAGATCCCTAATGCTGCATCTCGCTGGGAAAATACTGTAATTTCTGTATTTATTCGACTTTTTATCGTTGAACCAAATGTAACATTGTTCAATAGGAACATCATCAACATCTAGAATAGCACCGTTTTAATTTTTCTTTAGAAAATTTAATGCAGCTTTAAAGCTGCATTATGTTTTTCAATTTTCTGAACTTTTTTTTGATTTTCTAAAAATATATTTTTTTAAAAATAGATGTCTTCTAACTTCGATCCGTGAAATTCATTTTCTAAAATTTCGTTTCTTTTAGCTGTTCGGAATCCTCTGACCGGTTGGTCAGTGTTTTACGATGGTAATTATGAGCTTGGAGCATGCGCACGGATGTACGGAAAAACCCTAGAATCGAAAGTGAAACATGACAGATTGCATTAATTGTCCTTCATTAATATCCAGATGTGTTTCAAATGGTGTTATGTATCCCTTACTAAGTCACAAATGACAAATTCAACGAAGTTCTGTGTTTAATTTATCGTATTTCACCGTTTTGAAAGTTGTGTTTAAATGAGCCGGGTTTTGATGACGTAACCATAATCTAATATTAGATCCCAAATGCTGCATCTCGCTGGGAAAATACTGTAATTTCTGTATTTATTCGAGCTTTTATCGTTGAACCAAATGTAACATTGTTCAATAGGAACATCATCAACATCTAGATTAGCACCGTTTTAATTTTTCTTTAGAAAATTTAATGCAGCTTTAAAGCTGCATTAAGTTTTTCAATTTTCTGAATTTTTTTTGATTTTCTAAAAATATATTTTTTTTAAAAATAGATGTCTTCTAACTTCGATCCGTGAAATTCATTTTCTTAAATTTCGTTTCTTTTAGCTGTAAATTAACGGAATCCTCTGACCGGTTGGTCAGTGTTTTACGATGGTAATTATGAGCTTGGAGCATGCGCACGGATGTACGGAAAAACCCTAGAATCGAAGGTGAAACATGACAGATTTCATTAATTGTCCTTCATTAATATCCAGATGTGTTTCAAATGGTGTTATATATCCCTTACTAAGTCACAAATGACAAATTCAACGAAGTTCTGTGTTTAATTTATCGTATTTCACCGTTTTGAAAGTTGTGTTTAAATGAGCCGGGTTTTGATGACGTAACCATAATCTAATATTAGATCCCTAATGCTGCATCTCGCTGGGAAAATACTGTAATTTCTGTATTTATTCGACTTTTTATCGTTGAACCAAATGTAACATTGTTCAATAGGAACATCATCAACATCTAGAATAGCACCGTTTTAATTTTTCTTTAGAAAATTTAATGCAGCTTTAAAGCTGCATTATGTTTTTCAATTTTCTGAACTTTTTTTTGATTTTCTAAAAATATATTTTTTTAAAAATAGATGTCTTCTAACTTCGATCCGTGAAATTCATTTTCTAAAATTTCGTTTCTTTTAGCTGTAAATAAACGGAATCCTCTGACCGGTTGGTCAGTGTTTTACGATGGTAATTATGAGCTTGGAGCATGCGCACGGATGTACGGAAAAACCCTAGAATCGAAAGTGAAACATGACAGATTGCATTAATTGTCCTTCATTAATATCCAGATGTGTTTCAAATGGTGTTATGTATCCCTTACTAAGTCACAAATGACAAATTCAACGAAGTTCTGTGTTTAATTTATCGTATTTCACCGTTTTGAAAGTTGTGTTTAAATGAGCCGGGTTTTGATGACGTAACCATAATCTAATATTAGATCCAAAATGCTGCATCTCGCTGGGAAAATACTGTAATTTCTGTATTTATTCGACTTTTTATCGTTGAACCAAATGTAACATTGTTCAATAGGAACATCATCAACATCTAGATTAGCACCGTTTTAATTTTTCTTTAGAAAATTTAATGCAGCTTTAAAGCTGCATTAAGTTTTTCAATTTTCTGAATTTTTTTTTATTTTCTAAAAATATATTTTTTTAAAAATAGATGTCTTCTAACTTCGATCCGTGAAATTTATTTTCTTAAATTTCGTTTCTTTTAGCTGTAAATTAACGGAATCCTCTGACCGGTTGGTCAGTGTTTTACGATGGTAATTATGAGCTTGGAGCATGCGCACGGATGTACGGAAAAACCCTAGAATCGAAGGTGAAACATGACAGATTGCATTAATTGTCCTTCATTAATATCCAGATGTATTTGAAATGGTGTTATATATCCCTTACTAAGTCACAAATGACAAATTCAACGAAGTTCTGTGTTTAATTTATCGTATTTCACCGTTTTGAAAGTTGTGTTTAAATAAGCCGGGTTTTGATGACGTAACCATAATCTAATATTAGATCCCTAATGCTGCATCTCGCTGGGAAAATACTGTAATTTCTGTATTTATTCGAGCTTTTATCGTTGAACCAAATGTAACATTGTTCAATTAGGAACATCATCAATATCTAGATTAGCACCGTTTTAATTCTTCTTTAGAAAATTTAATGCAGCTTTAAAGCTGCATTATGTTTTTCAATTTTCTGAATTTTTTTTGATTTTCTAAAAATATATTTTTTTAAAAATAGATGTCTTCTAACTTCGATCCGTGAAATTCATTTTCTAAAATTTCGTTTCTTTTAGCTGTAAATAAACGGAATCCTCTGAACGGTTGGTCAGTGTTTTACGATGGTAATTATGAGCTTGGAGCATGCGCACGGATGTACGGAAAAACCCTAGAATCGAAGGTGAAACATGACAGATTGCATTAATTGTCCTTCATTAATATCCAGATGTATTTGAAATGGTGTTATATATCCCTTACTAAGTCACAAATGACAAACTCATCGAAGTTCTGTGTTTAATTTATCGTATTTCACCGTTTTGAAAGTTGTGTTTAAATAAGCCGGGTTTTGATGACGTAACCATAATCTAATATTAGATCCCTAATGCTGCATCTCGCTGGGAAAATACTGTTATTTCTGTATTTATTCGAGCTTTTATCTTGATATGAACCAAATGTAACATTGTTCATTAGGAACATCATTAATTAGATTAGCACCGTTTTGATTTTTCCTTTGGAAAACTTAATGCAGCTTTAAAGGAAACTAGTCAAAAAACATACATGTAGATTTAAAAACTCGATCGATTTGCAGATTGTTGGTTGGTTGCAATGTTGTTTTACGTCGCATTAGCAATATTTCGTCTATTCTCGGCGACAGCAAATTTATAAATCTCTTTTGATTAATCTTAGCGGGTGAACAAGTTCGTGTATGATGCCTGGAGTTGTACTATTTACCCTTTATTGCCTTTTGTTGAGGGCGCTATTGCTACCCAAAGCAACACTATTGTGTATTATGACCTGCCGTGTACTAGTGTACGGACTCCGAGGTAAGGTGATAGCTCACCGAGTCAGTATACCGCAGACAAAAACAAACGTGTGGTATGACTAAAATAGAAAAACAGCTCCCGTAGGATGTTTGTGCTAAAATTGATATTCCTGTTGTTTACTTTGGGTATGGGGTTAAGGGCTATTAGGGAAAACGGGATTCAAATTTTCCGACCATGTAGCTCTCTAGTAACCCCTAGATTGAGACAACTAAAACCCCTTTTGCAACCACTATTACTAAACATTTTAATCGTTTTGCTGCTTTAACGTTAATCTTACGTCCCAAAAATTGCTCCAGGAGATATTCGGAATGAATTATTCTTGGTTGGTCAATTTGTTTGTTGGTTTAATCAATCTATCCACCCGCCCGTTTATCTATCCGTCTGTCATAACTATTTGCACTCCAATTAATAATAATGGCCAGTAATATGTAATATTTTTTTGATAGAAGTGTGCATAACCTTAACAAAGAATGTGTCATAAACAGTGTTTAATTATTTATGTCAGAAATCAAGGTCATAATACCAAGATTATTATGCAACCACAAAAAACTAAGACGGGGGCGGCGGGGGTGGGAGTGGTTGGGTGGTTAACATACCGTCATGATAATGTATATGGTTCGTTTAATTTCTTCTTCTGCTCCAGTTGCAGTTCAAAAAGTTTCTCTAAAATGGCTAGCAAGCTTTTTTTTAATTTCAAAGGAGTGAATACCATAGCACCTTTTGCTTTTAATTTTTAATGGCTACAAGAGCTATATTGCCTTAGTATAAAGCCCATCACGTGAAACACAACTTTTTTTTTACAAACTGGTTAATTTTTTCCCCGAATTACCTTACTTTTGAGGTTTAAACTTGGTTGATAAATAATTCGAAACACCTTTCAAACTAGTCCAAATTTCCTCTGACCCTAACACAGCAAATTCTATATCCGGGCAATATATATATATATATATATATATATATATATATATATATATATATATATATATATATATATATATATTGCAGTAAAAGATCTTATCTTTGCTTTGGGGAGGGGGTCATAATGGTGTTCCATTGTAATTAACACGGTGACGCTTTTGCACGTATAAACTTTTTTTCCACAGTTTGTCATTGCCCTTATTCTTGTAAAGAGTTTAGATGGTCTCGATAATGAACGTTTTCCATAACAGTGGATATCGCAAAACATTTTACCACACCATCTTCGTAATCACCGACCTGCCGAACCGTAACACCATTATTCACGTGTCGTATTATAGGTGTGTTTTGGAACCCATTAGAATTTGTTTACATCCTTGTCAAAATTTAATATATTTACTATAAGTCCCCTCCCCTCTCTCTCTCTCTCTCTCTCTCTCTCTCTCTCCAAATAAATAAATAAATAAATTAATTAAAGAAATTAAAAAATAAAGAAATAAATAAAAATAAGAAAAATGAAATTAAAAAAAAAACATTGTCAAAAACAAGACATTGTCAAGATATAACCACACTTCATGCCGGAAAAGCTGAAAACTTACTAACTTAGATCGATAGGAATAAGTGAACTTCATGCCTTCCGAAATATATAATATATATTTCATGACGCCTTTATCAGAGGTTTGAGAATGCCCGCCTCAAAACAATACCGTATGATCTCCCACTCTGTCGCATGCAAATATTTTGGAAGGTAAATAAATCATCAACCTATCGAGCAAGCCGGTTAGTAACTTTTCAGTTTCCACTTTTATCTTCAGTCTGAAGTGGAATGAGGTGGCGCTTCTTCCAAACCAGATACAGTATATGTCATATACCATTTTTGAATGTATATACAATTTTTGAATGTAAATTTTTGAATACATTAAAAAATGGTATACGACATATAAGAAAATCCCGTTTATTGTTCTGATCCTATACACAGCTGCCTGGCATTAGTTGTATAAGAGTCAGAGGAGTGTCGGACTAAAATTAAATAGTTCAGGGATAAGTTTCTCCGCTGATCGCCAAAGGATCGAAGGAATATAAAAATTAACGTGAAAACTTTTTTAATAAGTCATAAATAATCACAAACACGACATATATTAAACTTTCATAATAATAATAATAATAAACAAATAAAATATAACACATTTCCATAACATTTTTGTCACATTTTATGTTTCAAATCGTCACTAACTACTATGTTTCAAGTTGTCAATAAAGACGAGGTTTAGAAGTATTCCGATATGTCCGATATTTCTGAGTCTGATTTGTAAGAAATAGCATTATCAATATTGAAATAACTGGATGTTGGAAATTGTTTAGGTCTTGTATATTCGTTCTGATCTTTGACAGGATAGTTCTCCCTTGACTCTGACTGCAAATACGATAAAGAACGCCCTTCTCTTTGTGCTCTTTGTGATGATACAGATGTCATGTGCTGATTTTGAATTTCTATTAAAATAATGCATTCAAAATCAGCACATGACAACAGGAACACACAGCCATTATCAATGGAAAAATTATTTTTTGTTTGACGTATTTACGAAAATATTTTTCTTGTTCATATTTATCTGATGTTTTTCTAGCCCATAAACGAATGCTGATTATGACGCAAAGAAAAATGATGAAGGCGATGGGAAGCAAGGCCATAGATACCAGAGTGAATGGACGATATGCCACGGGAAATATACTAGCCGATTTGATACAGTGGGCAAAATAATAATTTGATGTCGTATTTGTATCTATAACGGGAATGTTAAAATTGTCCAGACCTGTCATTATCATAGATATCACCGTCACCATTGACGAGATGATCGGAAATGCCAAACATATAAAAAATGTCGCATACGCTGAAGCTGTTGCTCCATTACCAAAACAGGTCCGTAGCCGAACTTTTGTGATTGCTAGAATCATTAAAGGCTGGGATTCAAACAGCAAGTTCTCAAGCATTCCTACAAAGGAAAAGTAAATAATTAAGATTTTGTTGTAGCGTAATCTTTCAGGGTTAGCTAATGTGATTTATTTCAATTGGTCTTTAAAACTTCGTGTCCCGTTTCCATGATTTTGTAATACGAAAATCAAATCTAAATATTCATTGCGCACCGCTGGAGTAAAGCTGTCGCTTCTTCTCAAACAGTATATGGGGCCTCGATTAAAATGAAAAAAATCTTGACCGGGTCACAAAACTACATCACTCGCTCAGGCACACCTTACGACCCCCCTCCCTCCACACTTACGGGATATTTTTGGAATACAATTGATCTACAGTGTAATTTGAGTTCCAACATTCATTATCTGTAGTTAATATATCTTATGATAATTTTGCTGTACAAACCACGTCCGCCCTACTGTCTATATTTGTTTACGGTTTTAAATTTTGTCGAATCGATAAGTTTAAAATTAGAATTTTATATAATCTTTCACTAAAGAAGTTGAAATCTCAAACTCAATATTGTCATGTGCTACTTTTTAATTTTTATAAAATAATACATGACAATATAAAAGGACAGCTTTTATCATCTTAGTTCATATCCGAATCAAATTTAATTATCAGGTGCAGAATTTTGAATATTTCTTTTAATTGTCATGTGCAGATTTTGAATATTTCGTTTGTCATGTGCAGATGTTTGAATATTTCTTTTTGTAAAATTAAATTTCAGTTTATTTTTCAAAACTTTTATTTTTAAACATTTTATTTCATTTTAAAATACCGAGTAACCCATAAGTGTATTTAAATTGCTTTTTCTTTGTGACAGTCACAGCTATTGGTCGATGTCATTGCCTGCCAACGTATTTCTGCTTTGACAACTGAGCTAACACAATGTAAACTTAATATGCCTACAAAATTACCATCACACAAAAATACTCCTAACGTTAAAATCAGATTAAAATACATTATATTAAAGCATATTGTTGAAATCTCCAAGTGCTTTAACTATTTACTTTCATGTACAGAATTTTGAATTTAAATCAAAAGAAATATTCAACATTCTATTTGTCATTTGCAAAATTCTGAATATTTCTTACAGTCAAAACTCCGAGTTATGCGAATAAAAATTTGATAAATAAGATGAAACTACGTGTATTGTTGTTCAAAGTGATGGAGAGTGGTTTTGACCGCAGCGAGAGAGATGAAAAGGTTTATCATTACAATATGCTTGTTGATTGTTGGCGGCGAACTCTTAAATTCGCCGTTTTTGAACTGACAGCTTCGATATAAGTAAAATGGTTTTGATTGGGGTGTAAAAATTCGATTAAAAATGCGTTACTCCTCTCTCCATTCGCAGTATTTACATTTTAAGTGTATCTGTGTTAATAGAATTGTCATATACCATTTTTTGAATTTAATCATAAAATACATTCAAAAAATGGTATATGTCATATACCATTTTTTGAATGTATTTTATGATTAAATTCAAAAAATGGTATATGACAGAATGATGAAGGTTTTCGAAAACATTCCCGTACGATAATTATTTTTAAACTTAGCTAAAATTGTTAAATATATTCCAACATCATAAACAAAAGAGGGACACTGTGAATTACTACGAAAACTGAAATATCTGATGCATAAATATTACATAAATATTAAAAAAGTTATTCATATGTGCCATGTGCTGATTTTGAATTTCTATTGAAATAATGCATTCAAAATCAGCACATGACATATGTGATAAGTTTTAGAATTATTTATTATTAAATCAACTAAATTTCTGCAATAGCCTAAAACTCCACACAATGCGCTATTGATAAGGGTCTCTAACAAATGAATTTTATTCATTCGTGAAATTTTAAAAATGGCCTTAGCATGTCTAATATTGTTCTGAAAACATTGAAACGTCGGACAAATTATCTATAATTGAACAACAGTATCACAGATATTTATTTTCTGTATCTTAAAAAGGTAGAATAAAGCTAGTTTTTGAAATGCTTGCATCATACGTTGATTGGTTGTAATGTTTGTATCAGACGTGGATTGGTTGTAATGCATGTATCAGACGTTGATTGGTTGTAATGTTTGTATCAGACGTTGATTGGTAGTAATGCTTGTATCATACGTTGATTGGTTGTAATGTTTGTATCAGACGTTGATTGGTTGTAATGTTTGTATCAGACGTTGATTGGTTGTAATGCTTGTATCAGACGCTGATTGGTTGTAATGCTTGAATCAGACGTTGATTGGTTGTAATGATGTTTAACGTCGTGTAAGCAATCTTCAGCTATGGGCGACAAGAGTAAGTCTGTTAATCTCTAAAGCTTAATCTAAGAACAAGAACGTGCATACATCAGATGTGTGAGTGGTCTTTATGGTCTGCGTTGTATAAATTAGCGCTCACTCAATTCAAGAAGAATTAATGTTCTTGCTCACAAAGACTGTGCGCTACAAACAAACATATACTACTCTTCATGTCACATTATCCTTACCCCAGATAAACTAGTCGGTGTTTTGACCCCAAGTTAATGCCGAAAGCCAAACGAGAAAGCAATAACTCATATATTGAAGTCGTTTGTAAGACCCAACGATCACTTAATCTCCTAGCAGTCTGCATCACGCGCGCCATTAGGTGAATATTAACTTTTGTTACCAATTTGGCAAAATAATAATAATTTTATTGGTTAAACGCAAAATCATACCATTCCGTACATTATATTTTTCCAAGTAATACGGTCGTCTGAACGGGTAATACGGTAATACCGATACCACAAGAACGGGTAATACTGAGGTCTAATCTATCGAGTCATTGTCCTGCTTCAGGCATTGCAGTATAATTTTAAGCTGCTAGTCTTTAAGAAAGCGACAATAGTAATAAACGGTTTTTATTTCATTAATTACAGAATATTTTTAATTCAAATTTTATGTCTGTCGTTTAGAAAATAAAACACGAAATTCCAAGTGATAACTTCGTATCTATGGTTAAAGGGGAACAACTCTCATAGAAACCTCGTCTTCTACAATATTCCAGCAAAACCAGACCTTCCTTATCTTAGGATTTCGACTGTTGATTTAATCAGACCACAGTGGTAATAAATTTGTTGTTCGGGATTTTTCTTAAGTATACGGAATGGTATGACCGTCCTGGGTTTCGTATTTCCTGAGATTGCGTGCGCCTCAGGATATACGAAACTCAGCACGAGTATTTCTACGGACAATATGCTGGAAAATAGTCCATAATTCGTGTCGTCATAGCGAATTCTAAATTTTTAAATAAACCTTGTTTTTAATATCAAATGTGAAAAACACACATTTGTTAAGACAAAAACATTTTAGATATGGTCGCATGCAAACATATACTTCTGCTGTTCCCGACAGTGTATGCTAGATTTAACTAAGTAAAATAATAGCCCAACATGTGAATTATTACCCATATAACACAAATATATTGTATTTCTTTTTATTTATATTTCTAATGTAATCACAAAAACATACCTGACTAAAGGGAACAATAGTTATAGCTTGTTGGCGGAGGTAATGTCAAAATGTCATGTGCTTACTTTTAAATTTTATTATTTTATAAAAAATCAAAAGTAGCACATGGCAGTAAGATAAACTATACTCTATAGTTAGGGAAGCTCGTTAAAGACCGTGTACTTAGGTCCGACAGATACACAAACAGGGACAGTTGTTGCCCCTAACAACTAAGAAAACCATCTTATTGCGTTATAACGATAAATAGGATATCCTATAAATAGGATATCTTCGCGCACTTACCACTGTCACGCGCTGATTTTGAATTTCTATTAAAATAATGCATTCAAAATCAGTTGCCATATGTCATGTGATTTTGAATGTATTAGTATTATAGAAATTCAAAATCAGCACATGACACTTCTAATAACCTTTTTATCCTTTTAGTGTTTTAACGTAATCAGAATTGTTAAAATATAGTCGTTAAGTATTTCTACCTATAAAAACAAAGTGAAATTGTCAATGAGTCTTTTCGTGATTTGTTAGAACTATTTTGCAGAGTGCACGATATTTATCAAGTTTTGGAAGACTTATATCTGTCTCTTTTCCTTTTTCATCCCACGTTCTCATTTTCAATATTGTTTGAAACAATGGATCGCTTTCAAATTTCTCTGCTTCATCTTGTGTCATTGGCCCACCTTGATGCTCCAAAGTCATCTTACTGGCTTGGCTTAAATCTGAAAAAAAGTGATAAATAATGAGTCGATAGAAAAGAACAATATATACATGTAATTAAAACGCAACATGTTATTGAAAATTGTCTTGTTAATTTTTTTTTTTTTGGTCAAAATCGTTAATCTAGATTGTTTTTGATATCATTTTGTATAAGTTGGTAACATTTATTAGTCTTGTTATTTTGGCTATATTTGTATTTTTAAGTCGTTATTTTGTCTCAGTGGGTCTTGTTTTTGTGTTTTTATTTTCTTTTTGTTGTTCCCAATTGGTCTTTTCATTTATACGTGTTATGGGAATTATTTCAAACAGAATAAAAATTAAATTTTTGGCAAAGTCTCATTATTTTTGCCAACTAGGTCAGAAGATATAAAACGTTCTTTTCATAATTTGAAATCAATATTTTCAAAGCTTGGTTATTGATAAAAATAATTCTTTATGCCAACAATTTCTGGAAAGAAAGTAGGACATAATTTTGGTTTCATGTCTTATATATATATATTCTTGATTTGTAGAATGGTGTTAATTACATGTAACTAAATCTGTATGTTGATTTTACATTAAACTAACAGGGCAATATAATATTTCTCTTCCTTTATATATTTTTTATCATTCAAAGAATAGACATGCATCATTATCACTGTCAGTGTCAGACTGAAGGTTAATTATCAAACATAACTGTGGTCGAGCCCATCTGAGATCCAGTAATTCTTATAACCTTTCTTTAACGAGTTTCAAAACGTTTGCATAAGTTCGCATTAACAAGGTCGAAAGAGTCATATATAAGTTTTTTAACGTCCACTAATATGCTGGCTTGTTATTTTTCTATATGATCTTTACAGTAAGCCGAACACAGTTCTATGGGATTGCGTTCACAATGCTTCAGCTAAAACATCTGTTTTATATACATAAAGGTTTGGGTTAATTAATTTTTATAATATTATAGATTTCCGGTTTCAGCGCATTTGTAGGTTAAGACATTTTGTTCTGATTTAACCAAATAATCATTTCAGATTTAGTTTTATTTGGACTTGTTGCTATCATGGCTGCTAGGTGTTCCAATATTTTGGTATGGAGTGTTATCTTGTACAATAATGGTTGGATTATTTAAAGCAGACAAAAGCTGATGTTCAAAACATTTCAGATATCAATCTCTCTTCATTTCCTGATGATAATCTTCATGCACTGACTTTGCCTTGAAAACCACAATCGGGAATTATGCCACGCCTTTCACTCCCAGTATGTAACACAATAAAATACTTTTTCAGATTGAAGAATTGTTTTTAGCTATATATATATATCTCGTGAAGCCATGTATATTAACTTTTATAATTTTGTTAACGCAAGTTTCGTCCAAGAAAACTAAATGAAAACACAAATGTCTGTACAATTTAAAAGTTCTTAAGTTCCAAAACAAATGAACTGTTTTCAAAGATAAAAAAATGTGAATTCTTTTTTCTATATCTAAAACTAATATTATTCAGAGTTACTGCCAACAAGCTTTTCGAAATATGAACAGTGTCTTTTACTTCATCTTAAATACTTTACAGGATGACATTTTCTGATTTCCTGTGTAGTGAATGTACTGTCTGTCTTATTGCACATTTATCAAAATCGTCCAAAATTCTTTTCCGACCTCTTTTCAAACTAACTTTTAAACTGTTCCCAACTGGGCATGCGTGAGTTAAGAGCGGTTGGTTTAATTTCGCTCTAGATTTTAATGTGTATTTAAGTGAATTTGAGCAGTTTTTTGGAATTTAATCTTTTGGCCAACACGTTTAAGTTCTTCCCGGGCATGCAATATCAAGAATTTACAGTGTGGATAATATGGGGAGAAAGAGAAAAAAGGACATAAGTGGTGACGCTGGTAAACAAAGTAAAATCAAAGTACATAGTGTGAATACTTCTCAGAAGGACAGTATTGTTTCTAATGTTAGTTCGCATGTGAAAAGTAACGTAAATAACAACAGTGCTACAATACCGCTGACACCAGTTACAGGATATATTCCTCAAAATATTGGACATTCAACACCACTAAATAACAACATGAGTCTGCATTATCCAGCGATGAACTATAGTGCATCCCCAATTGCAGGGTACCCATTAAACACACCTGTTATGCAGGCCCAACCACAGAGTGTTACACAGTTTGAAACATTGAATTATTCGGACAAGATAGAACAATTAAGTTGTAAACTGGATAAAGTATTTAATAAACTAAATAAACTTGATGAGATTGAAAGTAAATTATCAAAATTTGAAAAATCTATAGGGACAGTAGTTCAGGACGTTAATATGTTAAAATCTAAAGTATCTGAAATAGAAACCGGTGTTACGTACATCAATGAACAATTTGAAGAGAAAGTACGTGCTATTGAGGAAGTGCAAGGGGATGTTGGTAATATTTTATCCGAAAACTCAATGATCAGGGATGAAATGGATGCAATAAAGTCGGACATAAGAGGTCTTGCAGAAAAACAAGTTGATTTACAATCTAGGAGTATGCGGGATAATTTAATTTTTACAGGGATAGATGAACAGGAAAGTGAAGAAACAGAAAGTGTGTTAAGACAGTTCTTAGAGAAAACGCTAGAGCTTGATAAGAAAATAGACTTCCATAGAGTGCACAGAATGGGTAAAAAACTTAATGGAAAACCTAGAGCTATTGTGGCCAAATTTATTAATTTCAAGGATCGTGAGATAGTACGTAAAAGGGGACCAGAAGTTTTAAAACGTTTAGAAAATCGCAAATTTGGAATTAATGAGCAATTCCCGAAGGAAATAAATGAGAAAAGAAAAAAACTATATCCCTATCTAAAATCAGCAAAAAGAAATGGTAAAAGAGCATCACTGGTGTATGATAAGCTTTATGTGGATGGTAGACTTTTTACACCAAATATGAATGACGATATGGAGATCAGACGTTCCCACCAATTGGATCGACGAGGATCTCAACTCTCAGCGTCTGCTAAGGAATTTACCCCAAGGAAGACCACAGGCAAGTCAAAGGGAGATAAACCCCATAGTTCGCGTTAGGACAACCACGGAGGAATACCAGTAAGTGAACATTCGTATAATGTTACTATAAATAGTATAACTGACTCTCTCAAATCTAAATGTGTCATAGACAATCATAGTAATATAACCGATGTTGTGGATTCGTGTGATGTTAACTCAAGTGTGAATAACAATTGTAGTGTACTTTCACTTAATGTATGTGGAATATCACGGAGATTACAATACCCGGAATTTCGTAAACTTATATCTGGTTTTGACATTTTATGTTTCACAGAAACAAAAACTGATGATTGTGACAATATTGCTATAGATGATTATGTGCTTAAGTTTAAGAATAGGAATAAACTTTCAAATGTTAAATCAGGCGGAATTATTCTTGGATATAAAGACTATCTTTCGGACTTTATCGTTCCTGTATATACAGAATGTAACTACGTATTTTGGTTTATATTAAAAGGTAAGATTTTTAATATTGATTATGATATGTTATTTGGTATTGTTTACATTCCACCTGAAGGCTCAATATATAGTACATCTGATGCTTATAGTGAAATAGAATCTGAATATGTTGATTTTTGTAGTAAATTTAATCATATCTGTCTAACTGGCGATTTTAATAGCCGTGTATCGAACAGTCAAGAATATACAGTTTATGAGGATGAGCAAAATGATTTTGATACTGTATCTGTAGCAAGTGTTTTAGACGATCTTAATTTACCAAGAAGTAGAATCAGTAGAGACACTAAGAAAAACAATTTTGGTAATCAATTGATTGAATTTTGTAAATGTAATGAGTTAATAATTATGAACGGACGTATTGGCAGTGACAAAGATGTTGGTAATTTTACAACAGTTAGATCATCTGTAGTCGATTATTGTATTTGTTCTGTAGATTTTTTACCTGTTGTATATAATTTAGATATTTTAGAATTTAGTCGTTTGTTTTCTGATATACATTGTGCTCTAAAGTTCGAATTTGTATTTAAAACTAGTAAACCTAATAAACCTAAACATACAGTTGATGAAAACTTGGAATTAGTTAGATCTTGGAGTAATGAAAAATCCTTAGATTATTGTAAAAATTTAAACACTGAAAAGATTCAATATGTATTAAATGAACTAAATACAGTTGATATTTCTACAATAGATGCAGATTATATAAATAATATGTGTAATTATGTAGCTGATGTGTTGTTGGAATCAGCTAAAACCACGTTTGGTACTTATTCACCAAAAATTTCTAACTCTGTTAGTAATAAAAATGAATGGTTTAATAATGAGTGTTTTTGTGCTCGTAAAAAATTCCGTAAATCTAAAAGGTTGTATAAAAAGTATGGATCACATCTATTCAAAAATGAAATGAGGTGTGCTGAAAGAATATATAAATCTACTTTAGATAGAAATATAAGAAATCATAGGTTAATGTTACAGAAAAAACTTAAAAAACTTAGATCATCTGATCCTAAAGAGTACTGGAAACTACTGAATAAGCAGGGAAATAAAAAATGTAATATACCTTTAAGTGAATTTTATAACCATTTTAAAAATATGCATATAAATGTAGAATGTAGTGATGATAATGTCCCTGTAGATAATGTTCCGCAAGATTGTGATATTTTGAATTCAGAAATTACTGATGAAGAAATAATTAAATGTGTACAGAATTTAAAAAATAACAAAGCTGCTGGTTTAGATAAAGTATTGAATGAATATATTGTATACTCAATTGATAAACTTTTACCTGTATATAAAACTTTGTTTAATATTGTGTTTGACACGGGTATAATTCCTGAACCATGGTGTATTGGTAATATTGTACCAGTATATAAAAATAAAGGTAGTGTTGATAATATTGAAAACTATAGGCCAATTACATTACTTAGTTGTATAAGTAAACTTTTTACATCAATTTTAACTCATAGATTAAACAAATTTGCCGAAGATTATGATATTTTATGTGAAAATCAGTCAGGTTTTAGACAGAGTTATTCTACATTAGACAACATTTTTGTGTTACATTGTTTATTTGAACTTTTCCGTTATAATAGAAAAAAACTTTTCTGTGCTTTTATTGATTTCAAATCAGCATTTGACAAAGTGTGGCGTAATGGGCTGTGGATGAAACTGTTAAACAATAATATATCTGGTAAATGCTATAGGTTTATTGTTAACATGTATCATAATACAAAATCTAGAATTTCCGTGAATGGTGCATACTCTGATTATTTTGTATGTAGTACAGGGGTACGGCAAGGTGAAAGCTTGTCTCCCTTTCTATTTGCAATTTATTTAAATGATCTTGAAGCTTTTTTGATTAATAAAAATGTTATTGGCACCCCAACTTTATCCTCAGAATTAGTAAAAGAATTAGGTGTTTATTTAAATTTGTTTATGTTATTGTATGCAGATGACACTGTACTTATATCTGAAACAAAAGAGGATTTACAAAACCAACTAGTTTATTTTTCTGAATACTGCAAACAATGGAAATTAACTGTTAATGTATTAAAATCAGAAGTTGTTATTTTTTCAAGAGGTAAAATTTCAAAAAATGTACATTTTTATATAGACGACAAAGAGTTAAAAATTGTTAAAGAGTTTAAATATTTAGGTATTATTTTTAGTAGATCTGGTTCCTTCTTAGCTACAAAGAAATATTCGTGTGATAAAGCCACTAAAGCTATGTATGCAGTGATTAAAAAGTCTAGACTTTATAATTTATCTATTGAATGTCAACTTGATTTATTTGATAAAATGGTAGTTCCAGTTTTGTTATATGGATGTGAAATTTGGGGTTTTAGTAATTGTAATATGATAGAAAAAATACAATTAAAATTTTGTAAACTTCTTTTACATGTTAAAAGGTCAACACCAAACTTTTTTGTTTATGGTGAATTATATAGATTTCCTCTAATTATAGCTATAAAAACAAGAATCATAAGTTATTGGGCGGATCTTATTGTTGGTAAAGAAAGTAAATATTCTTCTACACTTTATAATCTTTTATATATGAAACATATTAATGGTATTAACTTTAATTGGATTACTAGAGTAAAAACTATTTTAGAAGAATGTGGCATGAGTTATATTTGGTCTTCACAAACATTTTGTAGCAAACCATGGTTAGTTAAGTCTGTTAAGCAAATACTCTGTGATCAATTTTTACAGAAATGGATAAGTGATTGTAATACATCATCTAAAGGTTTATCTTACAATTTATTTATGCTTTCTAATTTTGAATTTCCCTATTATTTAACCTCTAGTTTATCATGTAAAAATAAAATTATCTTAAGTAAGTTTAGATCTAGTAATCATCGTCTCCCAATTGAAACGGGTCGTTGGCAAAATGTTCCTAGAGAAAATAGATTATGTCATTTATGTTTTAATGATATTGGTGATGAGTATCATTATATTTTGTCTTGTAATGTATTGTCTGATATTAGAACTAAGTATATACCTTTTTATTTCCGTCATAACCCAAATACTATAAAGTTTTATCATCTTTTTGCAACTAAGAAACTATCTGTGCTGAAAAACTTGTGTACTTTTATTACTATTATTTATGAGAGAGTCAGTCCTCCAGGTTAGTGTGTAATATAGATAATATAGATAATATAGTAATATAGATAAAATTATATTGTAACTCACGCATGTAAATATATTGTTGTATTATATACTTATATTGTACATGTTCTCTTTATTGTAAATTTGCAATGTGAGAATAAAGAACTTGAACTTGAACTCCATCAGAATCTAAATAACTTAGTCTTCTCAAGTACTTTTTTGCCACCCCCCCCTCTCTCTCTCTCTCTCTCTCTCTCTCTCTCTCTCTCTCTCTATATATATATAATTAATTATGATGTATACTCTACTGCTTATTTGTCAGCTTTTTATACTACCCTGATTTTTTATCACCAATTTTAACTTTTAATTGGAGAAGTAACACTATAGTAAATGTACAAATATGTATTATAAATTTGATTTTTTCTATTTTCTTTTATTACTATTTATTATTCCGCACAACAAATGGATCGATTTTTCAATTCTGAGCTTTAATTTCTGATTACACACAAAAGGAACAAAAATTTAATGTGCTCGTCAGTTTGATGCAGCATTTTAACTGAACACTTTTGATCAACATGAGTTACTTACATTTTCTTGTGTAAAACTAGACACCATCTTTGTATTAAAAACATGCTAATTGTAGAGTTTCGTGATAAATGATAAAGACTGTCTTAAAAGCACGCTAAAAATCAACATTCACTACTCCAATTAAAAGTTAAAATTCGGGTGATTTAAAAATTAGTAAACCTGTTCTGGGTAGTATAAAAAGCTAAAAAGACAAATTGGTTCAGGTATATATCCATTTAATTATATATTTTTGTACCGGCCCTAACTGGCCATCGTAAGAAATGACTTTTAAGGTGAAGTTAAATACATCCCTTCTATTTTGTTCTGAGTCATTTCATCTAAAAACGACTTTTCATAAGATATTTTTATATTTTTTACATTGCTGAAACACCTAAATATTACATTTAATTCACCACAAATGATTGTTCATCGCTTTTATTAACTATACTGTAAAGCGGTTTGTATTCACCTTATATGTTTATTTATCTACGAGAATTTATTTTATAAAACTTACTTGAATAATAACTTTTATCTTTCCACACAAGATAACGCTTTGCTTGCACATGTTTTTGTACAAGATTGCAAATATTTTCTGGAAAGTTTAAATTTCTGAGATATTCGCCACCAACAATATCGTGATCTTTTGCTCCTAAATAAACCCCATTTGTAACCATGGAATCCAATTTTTGGTCCTCTCCAATCAAATGACCGATGTCGTGCAAAAATGCTGCTAGCACAATCTAAAAAGAATAAACTACAATTCTGATCGAGGAAATACACTAGCAAATATTTCTAAAATAAAATTTAAAAAAATACATAAACGTACCAGTCCATATCCAAACCACAATCTCCAATACAAAGTAAAAACTTTGAAAACTGACCACTTTAGTTATTCAGGTAACTTCCATCAAGAAATTAAGGTTGTGTGCTCCGAAGCGATAAACACTAACATATCAGTCCATGTCCAAATCAAAAAACCTCCAAAAAGAAAAAAAAACTTTAAAAACTGGCTTATTAAGTTATACACGTTAACTCGCGCATTCAAGGATGTGAGACCGGGTGCTTCTGAAAGGAAAGCACATTCTGTCTATCTAGCTGCACCCGTCAGGTGGTGCAATACAAGCTCTTCCATACCGTATTAACTGTATACATGTGCACCATACGTAGGAGGGAGAAACAGGAATATTACTGAAAAAAAGTTGAAAATTTGGGGTCATCCCGTTTGTCGTACAGCTTCAGATGTAACCTGAAATCATGTAATCATGGGTGATATAATTGAGGTTTAAGTCCAAATATGAAGCAGAACATGGATAATCAGTCGTATCTTCTATTTCAATCTCAGGATTCACATAGTCTCCAAATTTTACATAACGTCATCTTTATATCTGTATGTGGAGTTGAATAATTTAGTGAGTTTTTTTCCTAGATTTGACAAGGTTTTCTGCAAAAACTCTATTTTATATGAATAAAGAAACAAAACAGCAAACAAAGTTGAACAATTTGTGCTCAATTTAAAAACTAAGGTCTGTTCCCTCATGCAAAGCATTCTTCAGCTGGATTTGGAATTCATATAATTTTGGAACTTTAGGTTAATTATTTTTCAACTTTTTGGCTTATGTTTTTTATCTATCAAACTTTTCGGTCTTAGTGTCACTGATGAGGAATGATTTTCCGAAATGTGCACATATGGCACATCAAAATTAAGCAGGTATTTGTTATATAGTGTACCGATTGTTTGTTGGGAAAAATTCATTGCTTAACACAACAAATATGTTGTCTATAACAAACTCGTAACAGTTTGTTAATGGAATCTTCAGTATATTTTTGTTTGCAATCTATACCGTGTTTTATAAAATAACCAGAAAACCCGTTGAGCACCAGATATTCATATCTTGGATTGTCGTTTCTGTAAAAGAATGACAAGTGAATGATTTGTTTTTGACGTTCTTTCAATTTAGAATGAAGGATAGTGTAGTGTAAAGTGTAGAAAAATCAAATGATTACAGTTGATTAAATGTGTCGAAAAAACAGGATGTAGGTAATCAATAACCTCTTTATAACTGGCATGGTGTGTGAAATGGAGTGTAAATTATTTTACGTAATATAAAAATGGAAGAAATTCTCAGATAAAAAGAATTTTCGCAGTTGTTGTAGATATTTCGTCGTGCTTTTACTAATAAAAAAGATGTAACCAGAGACGATTTTTTTTATATTTAAAGTTATTATTTCATCTGTTATAATTATTTAATAAAAATTTTAATTATTAGAAAATTTTGTCACAACAGAGGAATATTTTTTCCGAAATGTGCACATATTGCACATTGAAATTTAACAGGTATTCGTGTGAGTTTGTTACAGAAGAATAAGAAAATGAAGTTAAAGCGCGGAAGGTAAATTTAAAGTTTTGAACTGGGCGGGTCATGTGCTACTTTTGAATTTTTATACAATAATACTATTCAAAAATAGCACATGACAAAATTGTGCAAGAACACGATATACAGAACGACACCTGTCGCCAATTTCTTTGATTACATTGTGCAAACAAGAGCA
Source organism: Tegillarca granosa (assembly GCA_029721355.1). Lineage (NCBI taxonomy): Eukaryota > Metazoa > Mollusca > Bivalvia > Arcoida > Arcidae > Tegillarca > Tegillarca granosa. Next base: position 8,682,976 of record CM056595.1, read on the forward strand.
TAGATGCTATTAATATTTCTTAGTGTCACTGATGAGGAATGAATTTCCGAAATGTGCACATCTGGCACATCAAAATTTAACTGGTATTTGTTTTATATATCTAATATACTACTTAATAAACTAGTACAATCTAAAGTCCATTCTTATTTCAAATATAACTCGCCACCTCTAGTTTCCTACTCCTACAATAAGTCGATAGCATCCAAAATGTTCAACTATAAACAAATTTTGCAGTGCCTAAACGTCCATAACTTTACTTCACCTACCTGCTCTTGATCAGCGTCCCCATATATTTATAAACCAGTTGGACATTACTGAGTAACAGGTGATCTCAATATAATTGAGAACACTAAATTAAGATGGATTATTATGGATTCTGTTGAAGAGTATGCTAGAGGTTGGGCTAAATGAGAAGACTGTAAAGCTTGATACCTTATCCGACTGGATAAGGGCAATTAGAAATTTTATTAAGTCAAGGATTGCCAAACTAAAAAAAGTATGGGTACTAAACCTGAGATTTCTGCAATCCTTACGGACAAACATAACAGGTGTGTTGTTGTCCCAGCTGATAAAGCTTCTAACAACATTATTTTCAGTTTGTAAGAAATTCTATGTTGAATGTCTTTCTAAGGAGCTCAAGTTTAGATAGTATATCGGAGAATCCTACTTATACCAAAACTAATATTACCAAAGATGAAGTTCTTTCCAATCAAAGGGGAGTCCTTGAGTCTTTTGGTATCAATTTAAAACAGGAAGAACTTGACCTGCCTTACTTGTATTGGATTCCATAGCCTCACAAAAATCTATACAAGAAAGATAAATAGCTAAATGTACTACTAAATCATTATCAGTAATTCTAACACAAATTTTGACAGTCGTCAAAGATGGCCTTCAGACATATTCAGAAAAGTTTATTCTCAAAAATTCTGAAGAACTACCTGACTATTTTGTTTGTAATACTCTTATCTTCAGTAAAAAGTGTAAAAAAACTTTTGATTTTTCTACTCTTTACACCACTATTCCTTATTCTTAATTAAAAAAACGTCTAAAACAAATCATTCACTTGTCATTCTTTTACAAAAAACGGTAAACCAAGATATAAATATCTAGTGCTCAACAGGGATTCTGGTTATTTTGTAAAACACCATACAGACTGCAAACAAAAATATACTGAAGATACCACCAAAAAAAATGTAAGACTTTTTGATAGACAACATATTTGTTGTGTTTGGCAATATATTTTTTCAACAAAAAATCGGTATAGCAATAGGCACAAACTGTACACCTTTGCTTGCTGATTTGTTTTTTATTCATATGAATCAGAATTTTTGTCAAATCTGGAGAAAAGACTGTCGCTAAATTATTCAACTACATATACAGATATATAGATGACGTTCTATCTCTAAATAATTCCCAATTTGGAGAATATGTTAATGCCATTCTATCCAAGTGAGCTTGAAATAAAAGACACGACGGATTCTCCTTATTCTGCTTCATATTTGGACTTAAAACTCAATTATGACACCCATGAAACGTTACATCTGAGGCTATACGACAAACGTGATGACTTTAATTTTATCGTCAACTTTCCGTTTCTTTGCAGTAACATCCCTGCTTCTCATGCGTATGGTGTATATGTTTCACAGTCAATACGTTATGGTAGAGCTTGTTCTCACTATGGGTACTTTCTACAACGAAGCAAACTGCTTACAATTAAATTGTTGACGCAAGAATATTGCAAGCCTAGGCTAATCAAGGCCCATAGGCCGTCATCACAATATTGTTGATAAGTATGTAGTCACTGTATCCAAACTTATACTGGATATATTTGACTTACCATAGTTCCTTAAATTGTTGCTTTCATTCTCAATGTTGACTCACGCGTGACGGGTGTAGCTAGCTAGACAGGAGGTGCTTACCCTTCCTGGAGCACCAGGTCTAATTCTGCCATCTTTCAAAGTTTTCACTTTGTTTTTGGTATTGTGATTTGGATAAGGACTGGTATGTTTGTGTTTTATTTATAAAAATTCAAAAGTAGCATATGACAGGAGATAAAGCAAACATGAAGAAGTAATATTTATTTTATATAATCATTTATAAAGTTTATTAAATCGTCTATATACGTTCCAGATCATAAAACCTATATTTTAACCCTAAGTATCAGTATCTTATGTTGGTTTCATTGTATCTAAGATGTCTATAGTCTCCATTTTAACCCGTGACATCACATTAACACACAGAATTAGAATGACGCTACGGGTTACATAAATATGTACATTTATTCTAAAAAAAGATCGTTTCAAGAGTTATTTAGATATAAATATCAGGGTTTGACCTTGTATGATCTATACATAAAAAGAATTCGATGTGGGGCAAAATAAGGGGCATAAAGATAATGGAAAAATACGAAGATCATCAAATAACCTTTGTTTTTTTTAATAAAAAGATTTACATTATATCTAAACCCCGTGTTTCTGTTACTATAGGAAGCTTTGTTTAAGGTTTTGGTTCATACCTCGTCTGAGTATCCCTCTTTTTCTGCTAATAGCGCACACTGTATCGAGTGACTGGTTTTGCTGATGGCTTCGCCAAGGTACCCTGTATCCCCTACCTCTTCATAAAGTCTGAAAACTTTATCCGCAGTGCTAGATGCATCCATGTTGTTCATGGACTATGGTCCACAATTTAGTGTCGTGTCCTTATCTCAACAGATAACATAACAATACGAGCTCAAACATGCATTCACATACACACTTACAGTATATATATACTAGTATATATATATATATATATATATATATATATATATATATATATATATATATATATAAGTGAGAAAATTGGTGTTGAGAAAACACAAGTGCAAACGTCTATGAAAAAGAAAACTTATTTATTTAATGCTTTATCTGATATGGGAAAAAGTTTACAATTAAACAGGAAAAGAAAAAGAAATTAATATATTAACAACTTAGTATGAGAATGATTTAAAGATAATGTCATAATTATAATAGACCAAATGAAACGGAAAAGCATTGAGGTTTGCAAATGATCAATTCAACTGACTTACAAGCTTCAATGGCTGAAATTGTGTTTGGTAAAATGAATTTTGAACAGTAGATGATGATGATAAAGTTGCAGATAAGTGGAAATTTTTTCTATGGGTATAAATACACCAAGTACAGAGAAGCAACATAATATCTATGTTCTAAATACAATGTATGATAGAGGAAAAAACACATATTGTTTTAAAAATGTGAAAACTTAGCAGAAACATACGGAACAAATAACAGTGTGGTATAAATCATTTGAAAGGAAAATGTAAAGACAAAACCATAAAGTGATTTTCTTGCACTTGCTATTCCAAGATTAGCCTCACCAATTTGAACTTACAATTTTGCCCGGCTTATATAACATCAGTCCTGCAACCCTATGGACCAGGACATAATCTAAAGTGTCAAAATTAAATGCATAACATGTGGTATTTCTTAACGAACTTGGATGTTGAAGGAGCACATGATGGTGACAGTGACAATGATGCTGTGACAATTCACTCTGCATCTTCCTGAGAAATGAATATCACTCTGATCATATTTACAAGACTTTCCTGTGTAATGGAAATCCAGATATTTTGGAGAACATTATGTGTAATGAAGAAGTTCTTTTTGAAACGTCTTGTGTAAATTTGTCACTTGTGGCTTATGAATATTTTTTTATTTGAAAGAGTGCTTATAGGTTGAATTTTAGTTCTTCAATCTTATTGCATTGCATAGATTTTACTGACAACATCTTGACAATCAATATGATTCTATATTGAATTAAGTGCTTTGTAAGATAAAAGGCTTTGTTTATTTATATAGCTTTGATATGGCTCTAATGATGCAGATGTTAATTTATTAGTATATGTTATAAATAAATTATCTTTATTTAATTTTTTATTATAATGCATTACCACAGTATCATTTTTACAAAGTTTTGAATAGTTCATCATCACAAACACAGTGACTTGTGTCTTGCATGCAAGCGGAAATAATTGGACAAATAATGCAAACATGTCCATAGTTGAATCCTATCTGGATCAAGATGTTGACCAAATTGGACAGCTTTGACTGTTCACATACAAATTCATTTAATTCCAATCAAATTGTTGGACAAATGAGGAACACAAGCATCAAATATTGTTTAAATAAATCTAAGGGAAAAAGAGACATAACTCTATCAAATACGTAAGCCGTGTCACAATTATGTAATACGCATATTATCAGCTCATATTCAACAAATATATCAAATTTCATTTAATTCTTATCAAAACTGAATGACATGTTAAGGTCACAAGGTCCTCATATTGTTTAAAATAAATCTGAAGTGAAAAGGGGTATAACTCCAATAAGTTAATAAGCAGTCACAATTTTATATTCACACCTTCAGCTTACTTTAAATGTTATTTTATTCCATTCAAAACTATAGGACCAATTCAGGTGACAAATTAAATGTAAAATGACAGAAAACATGATAACATTTTACCAAAAACAGTGTATAAATGACAATTTTTCTTGTGTCATGATATTAATAATTTAAAAGGTATGCATAAAAGGAACAGAAAGGTTGAGTTGTTGAGGATTTTTCAATTTGAAGTGAAGATGAAAGTGTAGACATTTTGAAATAAAACTATGAGCAGAGACTGATATTGTAAATTATGTCACCTCCTAAATACACAGATACCATTACAAAATTGGTAGAATGTGTAAAATGTGACTACAGTTCTTTAAAACCAGGCTATAAGTAATAACAAATAGGTTTCTTTAACCATTATTGGGATTTGTCTCCTGATTGAATGTACTGATAAATAGAAAAATATGACAAGTTTTCAACAGATAATTTTAATTGTTTTTCATTATGAAAATGACTTTCTAAATTTGTTCAGAAGAAGCAGACATCTGTACCTGATTTATATCATAACCTCTTTTGTACCTTGTGTAGCTTAAACATATAACAATAAAACAAGATTTGTATTCATTATTGCTTTATTTGCCGCAAAAATTTAATAGATGGAATTTTGTTCTTCCATATTATAATATATATATCATATAATATATTTATATAAAATCTGTACAAGTACATACAATAGGTATTGTGTAAGTGTTTAAACTCACACCTGTAATAAAATATATTTCTGTATATATCATACATATATAATATTAATAATAATACATATTTTATTTTTAACTTGGTCCAAATTCTAGATTTGATCAGTGTCTTTTTTATGGATCCGTGATGATAATTTGTTTTCTTTTTTATATTATGTGATATGCAAGTGTTTTGGATGTTTTCAAAATGTGTCAAATTATAATTTAAATATTTTCAGAAGTTAAGGTAATGACTTTTGACTTTGAGCTAAAAAAGATCCAGTTTTTTTTAAAAATAATAAAATCCATAGAATGTTACATTAAAGAAGGAACACCTTTTAACAAATAAATTTTGTCACAAATTTAATGATAAGAAATGTTTTGAAATGATTTACATTGTTCAACATAATGCATGAGTTTATATAAATTTAACATATTTGTAACAGGCAACTTAAAAGATAAAATAAAACATAAAATTATCTGGAATGAAATGGCAAGTATGGAATGATTTACAAAATACAAGAAAAAAATGGAATGGGCTGAGAAATAAAATATTATACTGGCTCTTTTTGAAAAGTTACTATACACATTTTTTTCCGGGGGCTAACTGGGTCTCTCGTGTGGTAACCCTTGATGTTTTTGTGAAACTTTTACTAGCATTTAATATAAAAATACTTCATAAAAAAAGAAATAATAGTTCCGTTAAACATTCAGTAGCATTTGGTAAGTACAGGAATGAATAAATATTACTGCAAAGTCCCATTATAACATCCAAAATAGAAAATACCAATTAACAAAACAGTTGTAAGAAAAAAAGTTACACCAAGGGCACAGCTAGTCCATCAGCTAAATATCTATAATGTTTTTAACTTCAGAACTAAAAATCTCTTAAAGATATGAAGTATATGACATTTAACAAAATACAAAAACTTTTCATATAAACCATCAGAATCATCAATCAAACTTATTTCTGATAGAAAATTGACTTTCTTTTCATCATTTTTATCCACTGAGATAGATAAAGCAACTGTTATTTTTATTTTTTTGCAGTTACTTTACACTGAATAGAGAAAGAGAGAAGAATAAGATTTAAATTTATATTTTCAATTTCGTAGTTGTTGCAGTCATAACAATCAAGTGTCTGCAATCTAATAGCCGGTAAGCATAATAATTTATGAACTAGATACTTATAAAGTTTCAAAAAAGTATTATGGTAATTTAATTATTGAAATTACAAAATTAGGAAATTATTTACAATATATATTACAATTAATGATAGATCTTGACAGCAGTCAGCATAGAGGGATTTTTTTAATCATTTCTGCAAGTAACAGTTATGCAACTAAATACAATGTATATTCCTTTATAGTATAATAAAAAACTCTGTTGTCATTTAAAAATTAAAAAAAAAAAAAAAAAAAAAAAAAAAAAAAAAAAAAAAAAAAAAAAAAAAAAAAAAAAAAAAAACCCAGTTATGTATTTTAACTGACATTCATACCTCCATGAAAATTGTACTGGATTGAGAAACTGTGCCTCGTATTGCACAATATGATAATTAAGCAACTGTTCGAAAAAAAGCCCAACTTTATTTGAATTTTTTCAGCTGTAGGAGTATCTGGGTGTTTTATCTCAAAAAACCTTAAATGGTCAAAGATTTTTCTTAAAATGATAACACAGTTATGTTTTAGTAACATAAAGTAAAACATAAAGCAGCATTACACAAAAACGGTATTAGGAATTACGGTAATACAGAATTTCACTTTATGTTGACTGCTGTCTAGATGAATGACAAAGCGTTTCACCCTGAAATGGTATAAAGTGGGTTATACCATTTTGAATACAAAAGGGTAAAAGTAAAAGTAATAGATTAGCACCATTTTTTTCCCAATGTAACCCAGCATGGTAATACCCCTGATGAAATGGTATGTTATGAAATGTGAGGAACGATCAATACCATTAGAATGAATAAGGGTTTAAAAGAGGTTAAGTCTGTCCTTTTATTATTTATAAACAATTATATAACCTATCATATACAGAGCCTGTAACACTCAGCTGGCTATATTCATTAACATTAACACTTAATAAAAACCTTTAAAAACCTTTACTATCTCAGAATACTCAATAATTTAAACAACATAAACTGTAGTCTCAAAAAAAAAAGTCCAATAAAAATTCGACTATGCTAAGTCGTTTATTAGGTTTTATTTGGCCATTTAGTTTCAGAAAGGGGATATTCACATGATTGCCAAATTAAACATGTAATTTGAAATTTCTGCTATTAATGAGGCAATTTAAAAGGAAAAAAAAAGAACAACAATGGGTATTTCTATAGTTATGACAGCCACTTCAAAAGTCAGACCTAGCTGCCAAGTACAAATTATAATCCACAAATGAGACCTTCAACAACAAATTCTGTTTATTTAACCAAATGGTTTCAGAGATCATTTTTTAAGAATTTAATCAATTTAGTATATTTTACTGTTAATAAGCCAATGTAATGAGTAATAGAAAAAACTTGTTATGAAAACTAATACAGCAAGATACTTTATATATCAAATTTGAAGAAAATCCACCCATAAATAAACATGTTATGACTTTTTATTTGTCTCTTTTTTCTATTTTATAATAGTAGTAAATGTCATCTTGGATGTTTGATCAAGCCATCTTAAAACCCTTAGTCTTATTACCAAAGAGTGAAGTGGAGTAATCGTGTTTTACGCACCAGTCAAGAATCTTTCACTTATTTCGAGGCTGGTCAGTTCTGGAATAGGTGGAGGAAACCAGAGTGCCCAGAGAAAACCACTGACCTTCAGCAAGCTAACTGACAAACTTTCTCAGCACTAGGATCTGCCCCGAGTGGGATTCGAAACCCAGGCGGTGAGAGGCACTGTGATCCGGAAGCACACACTTAAAACCACTCGTCCAATCGAGGCCCCTGGTTACCAAATAATTTCCACACTAATTTTCATTTGGCAGAAGGATTTTTAGAAAAGATTTTCAAAGAACTAATAAATTTAGCATATTTCACCATTATAAGGATAATGTAAAAGTTAACTTAAGCACATATAGAATTAGTAGACAATCTACTTTCTATAATCAAACCTGAACTAAAATCATGAATAAATGAAGATAAAACATGCAGTAATGGCAGTCATTTTGATGCCAGATCTGGCAATCATGAACAAATTTTAATCTACTCCCTCTAGTCTAACAACCTTACATTTAAGTTTGGTATTCATCTGGCCCAGGAATCTCGTAGAAGGGGAAAAAAAAAAATAAATAAAAATAAATTAAAAAAAAAACAAAAAAACATATAGACACAGACTTCGACATGTCACAAGATCTATTAGCTGATTACAGCCCGTTGATCTTAAAATAAAAAATTAATTACTTAATATTGATAATATCAATGAAGTTCCTTTTATGAAATTAACAACCTGGCAGTCAAAATTAAAACAAGTCATAGTATTTCATTATTCATTAACATAAATAAATTGTTTGATGTGATATTCTACTCTGTTAACATATGATACAAGAGTACAAAATCAAGTTTAAAAGGTAATTACTACAAAGTAGAACTGTGAATTCATTGTTAAAAAAATGCCATTGCCTGATCTCAAAATATGTCAAAAGTGGAAACTGGGAAATTAGTTGATCTAATTTCATAATTTTAGAAAGAAACATTTGAATTTACCTAACATCTTGTCTGTTTATGAACAGGGTTCACCTAATGTCTTTATCTGACATACCTCGGCATTTGGAGTTGGGAGGTCAGGGTCTAAAAAGATTTCAGAATAAGACCTACCAGTTTGAAGGTTTTTTTAAACAAGTAAATTATGTAAAAGTGATATTTTGTGACCTACAAAATTAAGTTGGACATTTCGAAACTCTTGAAACATATGCATAAATATTACTTTTATTTAACAACTGAACAGTTTTTAAATGATATTCATTGTAAATATGATTGCAAAAACTTTGCAAACAAACTGAATAATGTTTGTAAGTTCCAGGATTGTGTATTGCGTTTTATATGTATTCATACAAGGAGTCAAATAGTTTTTGTGATTTATGGTCTATTATGAATGCAAAATCCTCTAAAGCTTAGAAAAATGGAAATTTCACACAGAAAATGAAAATAAAGTTTTTTAACATTCAATTTTTTTAAAACAGTCTTGTACTACAATGTTAAAGAACATTTTTTATTCTTATTGAACATTTAAATAACCAAATTTTTATCAATAAATATATATATATTTATAATTAGAAAACAAAATATTTTAGGGTTGTTTTTATTCAACATTAAACATAAATGCTTTTTTAAGTCTAAATATCAACAATATTTGATATTTTGGATTTAATTATTTGTAGTGTAGCATTTATATTGATTTAACACTATATTAATGTATATGCTACAAATAATTAAATCCAAAGACATCAAATTTTGTTTTGCTCAACCTGGTAAACAAAAATGGAAATATTTTTTTTCAAAAAACTCAATAAATTCTATGTTCAAGGCATGCATAAATGCATGAATATACACAGACCAAAAACATGGAAATTTTCAAAATTCATCCCTATTCAAAAGTTCCCAGATGTTCAACATTATTTTTGGAAGCTGCAAAATATCACTCTATCTTTTCCATTGCCAGGTGTTTCAATTTTCTCTGTCTTGAACATCAACTTTTTTGAGTTGACTATTACATTTCCAAATCATTCATTTAGATGTCATTCCAGGATGGGTAAACAGAGTATTATTTTGAAAATTAGAAATGACTGTGAATTATTTCGACTAAAAACAAATTGTGCTTTTGAAAAACATCCATGACTGCAAAAAAAAAAAAGATCAAAAAAAAAAAAATCAAAAAAAAAAAAAAATCAACTGAAGGTCAATAGTCAAGGTCACATTAGAAGCCTTAACTAAAGGTCAATGATCAAGGTCACATTGGAGCCCTATATGTGGAAGACTAAATACATATATTATTTTTTTCAAGCCTACTTGCATTTTGATCTTTTATTAAGGAATATTTGGCACAAAATTTCCAATCATTATTAATTATAAAAGAACTTCATAAAGATTTTATTTACCCAAATATATTTTAATATCAAACTTGAGCTATCAAATTACACATCATTCATAAGTTAATTGATAACATGTGTATGTTGCATTCAAAGGGCCATAACTCTGGCAAAAATACCTTGTTAACATGTACAAGAAAAATATATAGAAAGTTAACAATTTACATGGCAAATAAATAGTGTACCAAATGATTTATTAAATTTAGAAAATAGCCATAGTCAGCAACTATGACACTTAATGTTCCCTTGACGATAAAAATTCTCTGACAGTACAGAGACACTATCTTCAACAAACATTCAATTCTTTTATCTGTGATTTTTTTTTAAATGAAACTGAAAAAAATTAATAAAATATAAATAGGCTTAAAAATGTAGATAATAAAACCTTACTTGATTATATTAAAATGTTTTTACCTCATTGTATCTGAGGAAACTTTCACAATAGTAATGCCTTATGAATTAAAATCATCAATTAAATACTATTCACCCCTTAAATACTCTTTCAGAATGTCTACTTTTCACTGAAATTTGGATTATACCAAAGTAATTCAGGGGTGAAAGAATTAACAACACTTATTTGCACTTTTAAAAACCATCACAGATTTAATAATATCATAATGGCACCATTCAAATCAGAAGAAAACATAACCACACTGAACTTCCATTTTAATAATACTGTGCCCTCCTAAGTAATTATTTCCACTCAGCAGTTGTTATGGAAACCATTGTAAAATGTAATTTAGTCAACAATCCACTAAGTAAGTGTAAATTCAATAACTTTTATTGTATTCATTTTTATATAGGTTTCCAATCCATAAATCTAGTTTCCATTCCACAGTAAGGGTAATTCCATTCCACTGTTTAGGTACCTTATTTAAAACTAATTCATTTCCACTGTTATGATTTTCACTGTAAAATAATGATTTTTCAATAAATTCTTTGAATCAATTTTTTATATTAATTTCAGCTCATTATCAAAGTTTCCACTGTAATTCAATTACCAATCCAATACTGATATATTCATTTTAAAATGATTCAATTTCCAATCCACTGTCGTGGTACCCATTGGGCTTCAACTTCTAATCTATTTATTTCATTTAACAAATCATCATATGCTCTGTCCATATCAGAATTCACCAAAATATAATCAAAATAATGACCATATTTATCTTCCATTTCTCGGGCTCTTTCAATTATCTCTGTTAAATTTTCATCCTAAAAATAAAAGTGAAATAAATGTTGATTAGATACTGGAACATCTAAAATTTAAAAGCATGAATTTACTTGTACATAATTCAAATGTATTTTATAAATAACTAAACTAAGCAACAACACATAACTGATAGTTTAAATTCCATAGTAACCATTATAAGTCTTCAAGGTGTACATGTTTAAATTCTTAAAATCAATGTAGTTGTCCAATAAAATTCTCTTTATCAACTGAAATTAATTATTTTTTTCAATTTTTGGTGGCAAAAATATCACATTAAGTACAGCATGAGGTATTGTACACAAACCTCAAACAACATGAATAAAAAAAAATCATGAATATAATACTGACTGCATAAAAAGTTTTTGATGAACAAATTTTAACACAAAATATTATAAAATCATTTAAGTTATTAGTAATACTCACTGTTATTTTGTCAAGACCAAATTTCTGCTGTATCTGACGTAATTTCTCCATATTTTGTGGATAAACAAACACAACATATGGTTTCAGATCTGAACTTTTCAACATTTCAAGAGACTGAAAGCATAAAAAAAGTATATTATATAAAGAGTTCATGAGTAAGTAAACACTGAAACATCATTCCACAGACTTAAAGTCAAAAAGTTGACCCATCAGTCAATCTTTCCTTTATAAGAAAGATAAAAAGATAAATTAAAAACATGGTTTAAAGTGGTAATTATATATTAAATTTAAATTTTTAACAAATATGCCATTTCCAAATGGTTGTTTAAACTATCCATTTATTCTGACATATTATAAAATGTCATGTGATCTGCAAATTTTGTCCATGTTCTTTTATCTGATCTCTTTTTGAAACTAGGGGCTTTGATATCCAAGGGGTCTAAAGCATGTGCTTACAGATCATAGTGCTTTATTCTGGCCAGGCTCAGAGACCAGTGTGAGAAAGTTGTCAGTTCGCTTGCTAAAAGGTTGGTAGTATTCTCTAGGTACCATTCCTCCCCCCTCCCTCAATCATTCAAAAAGTGGCCTCCTTGAAATTTAAGTCAAGAATCTTAACTTGGGCAATAAGTAACAATACTCTATTCATATTGGAATTGCAGCTAGGGTGGTTGAGTAATACAACATCAGCTTTCCAATGCAATGCCTCTTACCTCAGGATGTAAATTCAATATACAGATCTTCCCTTGATTTATAACTTGTCGTATTGCATTGAGACTTGTTCCATAAAGATTTTTCTCATATTCTCCGTGTTCGACAAATTTGTTGGACATGATGTCAGCTTCAAATATTGCTCTGGGTACAAAATGATAATCTTTACCATCGATTTCATGGTCATCTTTAGGTCTACTGGTGTCTAGAATTAAAAGAGTAAAAATTCATAAAAAAAATAATTGAGAAAAATATTTAATAACAACCAATAATAGTGAAAACTAGGTCAAAGTCTACACTACATGATGTATGTATGCAAAATGAAACTCATATAGATCAATCCACATACTTTTGTATTTTAAAAAAAATTTTCTTATGTTCTTTTAATTTTTAATAATACAAAAAAAGTACAAAGGGAGGTAACTCCTTCGTGTCTAGTTGTGACTCTTTATGGCTTATGGGTAATCTAGAGTTAAAAAATTTTGTCGATTAAATATCTTTAACAAAAGATATAAATGCTATTTTTGTGTCAGCAGTATAAAATGAGGATTTCTGTACTAAATACAGAAAAATGAAAACAAAAATACATACGTGGTACCGCAGCTGCAAATCTTTCATAATCTGACTCCATCAAACGCTGACGTAAATCATGTCTGCCAACATTTGGAGGGCCTATTAATACAATAGGTCGCTTTCGGTTCGGCTGTGGATAATATAATTCTACCTCTTCATAGGTTAAAATTTCTTCTCGTTCTACAATGAACACATAAACAAGTATAATTCTACAACCATACAACAAGATAATCAAAATTAACATACATCTGTGTAAGTGGAGTAATGGTCATTTATGATGCAGTCAAGAATCAGTCATATTGAGGCAGTCAGTTCTGGGATGGTAGAGGAAAACTGGAGCACCCATAAAAACACCATTCTAAAGCAAACAGACAAGAATCAAGAAAAAGACAAACATTCTCACACTAGGACCTGCCCAAGGTGGAGTAAACTTTGGCAGTGTGAGGCACTGTATTCTGTTAGGATGAAAGAAACATTAAGAGCACCAGCTATGAACAAGTAAAGTTAGATTTAACAGCTGATCTTGCCTGCTGCATTTCTAGTTCATGTAAAATCTTTCATCAAATTTTGACTTACATCCTGAGTAAGTTGTTGCAATAAACATTAAAACAAGAATTCCAGAGATTTAAATTTCTCGCCTGGTTAGTTTTTGATCGAGTAGCAAATACATTACTTTAACATAAACTTTCACATTTTGATACACTGCTGCCGCCTGCGCCAACACCAAAAAAAAACACCTAAGTCTCACCTTGTGGCAATGCCAGGCTCAACAACAATTATGAAACATTGATCTTTGTAGGCTGATATATCTAAAGTCCTTTTTGGTTGCAAAAGCATGCACATTCAATTGCATCTTAAGAGATATACCACAAGGTGACATTATGGACAGACTTATAAAATTGATGCTTCTAGATCTCAATTTTTTATTTTTTTTTTTATAAAATTGACATTTTCAGATTTCAAAAGAATTATTATAAATCTGATGATACTAGATATTTTAGAAAACTTCTTATAATTCCAACCTTCTGCAGTTTCTTTGTATGCTGACTTCTTTTTTCTTTTTTTATCTCTCTTTCCACATGTACATGATCTTCCTTTCTTTTGATTTTCTTTGTTTTCGCCCCCTAATGTATGCTTCATTGACTCTCTCCTGTTACAAAACATAGTAAATATAAATAATAAATATCAAGAGTTTAGGAAACAGCAAAATTATTTAATAAAAAAAATAAATAATAAAATAATTGTCAAATTTGAAAATATCAAAAAGATGTCCAAATTTAGGACCTAGCTCCACAATTATTTCTAAAATAAGATTTTTCTTTACTTAAATTTAGCAAATTTTAAATGTCCTTTTGGAAACAATGAATGAACTTTTTTTGACAAAACTAAATACCAGCTTCAAGTGATCTTCATATTGACACCTGAAATTCATAATTATCTTAAATTTTAATAAAATTTTTAGATCTAAAAATTGACAGTGATAAGAAAAACCTGACCAGACTTATTGTATAATAAATCTGGACAATTTAACTGTCACATGACAAATTTTTAAAAAGTTTTGAATAATAGAAAATGAATGAATTATATTAACTTAAAAGTGTATTTGCAATCATCTTTGTTGATTGTTATGAATTTGTATCCAGTTCTCTTTATCCAATCACATTAATTGTGACTTAATTGACTTAATTAATTAATTGGTTCATTAAAAGTTTTGCCTTTTGTCTGTACAACATCAAATTGACCTAGCTAACAGAAGAGCCAGATTACTGAAAATGAATGAAATTTGAACTGTAAGCTAAGTTTTACCATGTGACAATAATATTTATAATTTTAATTTGATAAAATTATGTTTATTATAACATTTGATACTTACATTTCTTGGAAACTACGACTAGGTATTAATCCGGCAAGTGACTGATGCTCTTGTTCCCCCTCCCTGTAAGCCTGCCACCAGTTAGGATCTTCCTGATTTAAGACATGTAATATATCCCCCTTCATAAATGAGATTCCTAATTCTCTACAGGGGATATAAATGTCATCTTCTGGGTCATAGTTATAAAGAGCTTTTATGTGCATCTGAAATAAAACGAAAATAGATTTAAATAAATAAATAAATTAAATAATTAATGCCATCCCTCTTCCATTTATTTGACGTATGAATCCAGATTGTATTATCAGTTACAGAGTTGGTGACTTTAAATGGTTTATAGAGTAAAAAAATTCACCTGCAAAATGGGAAATCTAGAATTTAATCCGCCTGTATAAAGAGTAAGTACAAGAAAAATCTCTTATACAATTAAATTTTTACTTATCACCCCTAAAGACCCTAAAGACTTCAAGTAATCTTTTTTCAGCTAAATTGAGATCTGTTTACTTGTTAAGTGGCCATCATTGCCATTTATCAAGGGAAATAACTTCTGCACTTCTAGGATATGAAGTTATCTATATTCCAGATACCAGAGCCTATTTATGGGCATAAAAAGCTCCCGCTGCACCATTTAACTAGTGAAGTATATTTTATCAAACTTTTTCTGAGTAGTAGTCTCTCTGATTTTACTACCATCTTCAACTCTTATACATTGTTCAGTTAGGACCATGTTAGACACAGTTAATTTCAAAACTTGAGCAGGTCACATCTTTAAGTACCAAAAATGGCTGCTTAAAAATAAGTCATTTTGCTATGCTGGTATGTGCATAAAGGAGGGAAATTGAAATGAAATATTTAACAAAGACACCATGATTGTTTTGTTACCATGGAAATGTAGTAAATTCTTATTTTTTCTTCATAAATAACAGCAGTTCTGAGGCATATCTTTTAGGAGGCTAGTTTGCATTCTGAATATCATCATTTATAAAATATATATAGAAAAGATAAAGAAATATAGTAACACAATGAATGGTATACTCCTATACTGTTTAGTGGATTATTTTTAGCATGGCTAAATTTTGGCAATTTTGACAACAAAAAGTCAGGTAAAATTTTTTAGTGTATTTAATTTGGTGATCTTAAACAGTTCACTCATGGTTGACTGTTATACAAATTTTTTTCATGATTTTTATTTTGGCGATGTTAATACTACTGCTGAAAAATACATCAAAATTTGCACCAGTGAAAATAACTCCCTATATGGTATAACCTAGAACAGTATCCAGAGAGACAAACACCCCCTGTTATGGCAACCAAAGAAAGATCTGACCAAAGTTTGAATGAACAATTGGTGGGGCTATGAAGCTTGTAATAAAAACTTAGCCATGGCTAGTCTTACCACTTCATCCTCTCTGGGTGATTGTTTGCTAAATTCTGTTGATGCTGGTATTATCATAAATGTTATCGTTCCACTCATGTTTGCCTGCATGAAAAAATAAAAACTTAACTAAATAAGTTTATGTACAGGAATCTGGTCATATAATGCTCTTTTTAACAATGTACAAGAGTGATAAAAATGTTATAGTATGAAGTAGAAGAAACCAAGATGTATGAATGAAAATAATTCCATCCTTTCTGATTATGGACAGGATTAATTGGGTGTGTTTGTGTTAAACACTGTAGAAACTAGTCTTTTCTTTAAAACAAATCGAAAGAGAAAAAGTAAAATTCAATAAAACGGACATACAATATACATCTGTGTAGTAAGAAGTTTTATAACCAGCAGCCTCAACACAAATGTGTTGTTTTTTCCCTATTTTGCTTCTTTGTTGGTAAGTTTTCTTGGCAATTGCCAATGACAACTGTTCTGATGAAATTTTATTGGATTTTTTAAACAGGTTTTCAGTTCACACAGATTATTTTAATAAAAACAGTTCAGTTTACACAGATTTTTATTTTACTCAGAATTTGGTTTTTTAAAAGTTTCACAGTATTTAAACTCTGACAAATTTTAAGTTTACTCAGGGTTTGATTTTCAAAGGATCCACTGTAGTTTAGATTAAGCAGATTTTTTATTTTACTTAGCATCCAGTTTTTACAAGTTCATTGTTGTTAAGCTTAAACTGGTATTCATTTTACTTGTTGATCTTCACAAGTTTCACTGTGGTTCCATTTAGACAGCTTTTCATTTAACTTGGGGTTAGCTTTTCACAAGTTCCACTGTTGATGATTATTTTTCTTAGAGTTTGATTCTACAGTTTCCCCCAGTTTTGACTAATTTTCATTATACTTCAGGTTTTGGTTATCACATGTTCTATGTTGCCAAAATGAATCAGCTTTTCATTATTTTAAGGTTTGGATTTTACAAGTTTTACTGTATTCCAATTTACACACTCAGAATTTCAGTTGTCTCAGTGTTTAGTTTTCACAGGTTCTACTATAGATCAATTTAGACAGGTTTTCAGTTGTCTAAGTGTTTAGTTTTTACAGCTTCTACTGTAGATCAATTTAAACAGGTTTTCAGTTGTGTCATTGTTAAGATTTTACAGCTTCTACTATAGATCAATTTAGACAGGTTTTCAGTTGTCTAAGTGTTTAATTTTTACAGCTTCTACTGTAGATCAATTTAGACAGGTTTTCAGTTGTGTCATTGTTAAGATTTTACAGCTTCTACTATAGATCAATTTAGACAGGTTTTCAGTTGTCTAAGTGTTTAATTTTTACAGCTTCTACTGTAGATCAATTTAAACAGGTTTTCAGTTGTGTCATTGTTAAGATTTTACAGCTTCTACTATAGATCAATTTAGACAGGTTTTCAGTTGTCTAAGTGTTTAGTTTTTACAGCTTCTACTGTAGATCAATTTAGACAGGTTTTCAGTTGTGTCATTGTTAAGATTTTACAGCTTCTACTATAGATCAATTTAGACAGGTTTTCAGTTGTCTAATTTTTTAGTTTTTACAGCTTCTACTGTAGATCAATTTAGACAGGTTTTCAGTTGTGTCATTGTTAAGATTTTACAGCTTCTACTATAGATCAATTTAGACAGGTTTTCAGTTGTCTAAGTGTTTAATTTTTACAGCTTCTACTGTAGATCAATTTAGACAGGTTTTCAGTTGTGTCATTGTTAAGATTTTACAGCTTCTACTATAGATCAATTTAGACAGGTTTTCAGTTGTCTAAGTGTTTAGTTTTTACAGCTTCTACTGTAGATCAATTTAGACAGGTTTTCAGTTGTGTCATTGTTAAGATTTTACAGCTTCTACTATAGATCAATTTAGACAGGTTTTCAGTTGTCTAAGTGTTTAGTTTTTACAGCTTCTACTGTAGATCAATTTAGACAGGTTTTCAGTTGTCTAAGTGTTTAGTTTTTACAGCTTCTACTGTAGATCAATTTAGACAGGTTTTTATTTCAATCATGGTCTACTTTTCACAGCTTTTCTGACAATTTTTATTTGACCCAGACTGTTTCATGGGTTCCTTTTAGTTCAGTATTGACAGATTTTCAGAATTTAGTCTTTCACAGGTTCCACTGTTGTTCAGTTTAAACAGGTTTTCCCTTTACTCTGGGTTGGGTTTTTTAAAGTTCCAATATACCTGTTTTTCAGCTAAAATTTGTGGTAAACTTTAATAGCTGCTTTATTTATATAAAAATGTTTTAACTCCAAAATTCTGATGATATTAATATTTGATGTGGAATTTCAAATATCAAACAGCAGACATATGTCTTTCTTTTTCCGAATAATAAATAGCATATTTTAAATGTAAAGAAATCTGAAATGAGTTATATGTGTCTAGACAATTGTTAATTTTTATAAAAATTTCTGAAATAATAAATCTGTAAGAAGTGAGAGAACTAAAGGGTTTATTGTCTTGGATAAAGTTTATATGTAATTTCTTAACATCAAACATTTTGTAATTTTATAAAAGAAACTAGATATTTAAACCATATATTGCTGATAAGCCATTTATAAATTCTCAAAAAAAATTAGAAGGACCTAACTAGCTACCAACACAAAAACAAGAATTCTAAATGCCAAAAATTTCAGACAAGAACATCTGTCAATCTTTATAATTCTTCTATTATAAATAACAGCATTCTTACAAAATGGCAGACATATGAATTTTCAAACATGAAAAAATTCAGAAATACATATAGATTTATTTAAATCACAGGCAGTATAGTGACTAATAGCCTTCATGTTTTAGATTTTTTGTCTATTTAACAACAAGAATTCCACAGAATTAAATGTCTCGCCTGGTTAGTTTTTGACTTTAACATAAACTTTCACATTTTGACACGCCGCTGCCGCCACCAACACCGGAAAAGTAACATCTAAGTCTCGGCTTATGGCCATGCCAGGCTCGACAAAAACAGCTGCTGGATTGATGAATTTCTTTCTTGGTATGGACAGATATTTGGTTTTTATACGATTATTAGCAAATCGAGAATCCTAAAATATTGGTTCAATTTAGACTGGTTTTCAGTAAAATTTAGAGTGAAACTTTCTATATTCTTTAATAATTAAAATCAAATCAATTATAAGATTATTCTGGTTTTATCTTACTTACCAACATTTCTGATACATCATTGATATTTTTTCCCTTCATGTCAATACCATTTACCTCTAAAATCTCATCACCTTCATGTAACAGACCTATAATTGTAAAAAAATAAAATAAAATAATTAAATAAAACAAGAATTCCACGGATGTAAATGCCTTGCTTGGTTAGTTTTTGATCAAGTAAAAAAAAATTACTTTAACATAAACTTTCACATTTTGACATGCTGCCGCTGCTGCACCTAGAAAGACACCAAAAAAAACATCTAGGTCTCGCCTTATGGCAATGCCAGGCCTGACAAAACAAATTAAAAATAATAAGTCCTAAATTGTCAACCAATGTCTGTGCATGTCTGTGTTCACAAACTTAAAAAATTCTTCAAGGACTATTAACCTCTTTTCAAAGACATAATTGAACGATTCATATACAACTATAAGACATCGTAAAAATCTAATCACAACACTTGAGTTACTTCAAGCAGTCTTTTTTCTCTGCATTGTACGAATTTGTTCAACTTGGTCAGTAAATGCCTGTTTGACAGCTAAACCAATCAGTCTGTCTGTGATATCATCTACTGAAATCGAGAGCGTTCACTAACAAATTCAGTGCTGTAAATCAGGAAGTCTTCACATCAATTTTTTGTAAAAATTGTCAGTTCAAGACATTTGTTGATAATGTCAGTGCAAATTGAAGTGATTTTTATCAAAATAAAATATTCATGAAAGCTTGATTTTTGAGTGTTGTTATTCTGACTAATTTATGCAAAACATGTGTGAAAATTTGCCAAATGACAGTAATCTGTTACATTTATTATCAGCCATCAAACAGAATAACCCTTGCTTGTTTTATTTTACTTGTTGATGTTTTTAATTGGAAAATACTAATTAGATAACATAACCCTTTATCTATAATTTTATAAAAACCTTACCACTTTTTTCTGCCGTGCCACCCTTGACTATTCTTCCTATTATTACAGATTCCCCTTCATTCCGCACTGTAGCTCCCTATTAAAAAAAAAACATACAATAAATAAAATATGTTTGACAAATTATCATCTGTCATATTTGGCTGGTGCTACCTTGGAATCAAACCTAGGCAGTGAATGGTGCTGTTGTTATTCCTAAGCCAGGTTAGATCATACTGGCCACTAGTGTTCCCTGCTTCTGACTGGCTTGGGTGTCTTTAAGGTAGCTCAGTGGATGTCTATTTTTACCTATAATATTGTAGGTTTGCGTGCCAATGTTTGTAAAGTTGTAACAGCTCTATCTGGTTAAAAAAAAAGATACAAAAGCTTACCAGAAAGACATACACTTAAAACTAAGAGTAGAGGTATGTGATATAAAGCAATACAAAACTTAAAAACTTACCCCTCCCCCAAAGTTATTTATCCTTCAAAAATTTAACATATTAATTTAATCTTTATGTAGTCTCTTTAAAGCTGCATTAAGTTTTTCAATTTTCTAATTTTTTTTGATTTTCTTAAAATATATTTTTTAAAAACAGATAACTACAAATCAAAAGCCATAAGATTCATTTTCTAAAATTTCATTCCTATTAGCTGTAAATAAACGGAATTCTCTAATCGGTTGGTCAATGTTTGACCATGATTATTATTTGCTTTGAGCATGCACACAGATGTATGAAAATTCAAATGGATCGAAGTGAAACCTGACAAATTGTATTAATTGTCAGTCATTAGTATCTAGGAAAACTTAATGCAGCTTTAACTTACAACTATGCCACTGCAAAATCCTGCAGAATGATCAGCTGCTTGAGTATGACTGTGACATAAAGGTGGGCTCTTGGTACTGTGTACAGGTGAGCTACACATGTTTTATCACTTGGCTTGTTTAACTTACCAAAGGTTCATTTGTTTTTTCTAGATGGACAATTTTGACAGTTTCTTCCCCAAACTGTTGTAAGGGATAATCCATAAAATCATCTTCTGGACCAGAAATAGCTGGTTGCAATTCATTCTCGGCTATCTGATCATGTGATGTCAGTAAGTTCTAAATAAATAAAATATATTCATTTTTAATTCTAAATTCTGACATAAACTCATCAGTTTTTTAACTGAATAAATCTATACTGGAATGAAGAAGTTCTTTAATGAAATCCCTTGTAATTATGAACTAAAACAGATTTAAATTTACCTGCCATGTTAGTCCGATTGGAAAACTCATCAATAAAATGAAACTTCTAAACATTTGTCTGACTGTTAATGTTCATCTTTCTTTTGATTTATATTGTCATTTTTTTTTTCAGATTAGGCTTTTTTGATTAACTAACATTTTATGAAAGCTTTTTTAAAAAACATACATTTTTAGATTTAAGGCAAGGGAGCTTAAATACCTTAAAACTGCAAGAAAATGGGTCAGATTTAAATTGCTGGGTTGCTGTTTTTATAATTGTTAAAATGTTGTAAAATATTGAAAATGTTTTGAGAATACTTGTTGAAAATTGAAGGAGTAGTTGAATTTAAAATCAGAATCCTCTGTTTAAAAAAACTGTTGAAAGAAACCTAATTTCAAATCTGGAAAAATGGGAAAAAATCAGGAAAATAATTCTTCATAGTGAAATACAAAGGTATAAAGTCACATTATGTGACACTTCAACATTCTCATTAAATACCAAGTTGATTTCAAAACTGCAAGTATTGAAAGTAAAATAAAATTATGTACTGTAAGAAAGTTCAGAAACAACCACTTTATTTCAAATTGACATTTCCCCAGGGAACAATGAAATGGGCCTTTAGACAAGTGAGTTATCTTTAAAATAGTTTAACAGAAAATTTTGACTGACTGTTTGTCAGCAAAATAAATGACTTTTGTTATGTTAAGACACCTTCATCATCAACAGTGATATATATATTTCCTCAGGACAGTCAGTTATTTTTGCTGGAAAATAGTTTAAATGATCCTTTTTTTTCACTCCAAAGATAAATCAACAGTTTAAGAGACTCTAAACATGAAAATATCTATATTTTTCATTGTTTAGGAGTTTTTACTAATTCATGTAATTTGTTTTCTGGCTATATTGAAGTGACAAAATTTCTTCACCTTAAGCAAATAATCCATGGTAACCATATTACTCTTGTTCTGAAGACACAAGGTTCCATAAATAATTAAAAGTTTTCATTCCAAACTGATTAATTCCAAGATAACAAATATTTCTTAACCACATTAAATAATCCATATGTTAGAGAATAGTTCATTATTTACGAGTTTGCCTGTTATATTTATATCGGAAGTATGATATAAAACTAGTTTTTCCTCTTTTTAAGGTGATATAACTAAATACATAATTTATATAACTCTATACTTTTAAATATCTTTATATAAAATATATATGTTTAAAATTATATATTTTATATTTAAATAATTATCAATCAAATGCATTTGCAATGTTTTTCTTTAAATGGTTAAGTGGTGGCTAATTGGTTCA
This sequence comes from Tegillarca granosa, assembly GCA_029721355.1. Taxonomy (NCBI): domain Eukaryota; kingdom Metazoa; phylum Mollusca; class Bivalvia; order Arcoida; family Arcidae; genus Tegillarca; species Tegillarca granosa. Next base: position 8,705,965 of record CM056595.1, read on the forward strand.
GCTTTGGTTGCTAAGTGGTCAAGTCATAGAGTCTAAGGTGTTAAGCCATGGAGGCTAAGTGATCAAGCCATGGTGGCTACTGTGTCAAGCCATAGAGGCTAGGTGGTCAAGCCATGGTGGCTAAAGTTTTATGCTACTGGAGACTAAGTGGTCAAGCCATGGTGGCTAAAGCGTTAGGTCATGGTGGTTGAGTGGTCAAGCCATATGGCAGTTAAGGTGTTAAGCCATGGAGACTAAGTGATCATGCCATAGTGGTTATGGAGACTTAGTGGTCAAGACATGATAACTAAGGTGTTAACCCATGGTAGCTAAGGTGTTAACCCATGGTAGCTAAGGTGTTAAGCCATGGTGGTTATGGAGTTAAGACATGGAGACAAAGTGGTCAAGACATGGCTAAGGTGTTAAGCCATGGTGGGTATGTAGTCAAGCCATGGTGGCTAAATGGTTAGGCTATGGTGGTTAGGTGATTACCATGGTGACTAACAGTGGTTTAGTAGTCAAGCAATTGTGTTTAAGGTTATTGTGGTGTAATGGTTAGCCAAGGTGGCTCAATGATTCTGCAATTGTAGCTAGGTGGTTAAATTGTTTACTTTCTGTTAAATAAGAAATTTTGGCAAATAAAAATCATATCCGTTGCTACAATTAGGAGAAAATATTTTATTAAACTACCTAAACGGAAGAATAAAAATTGACCTGACCATCCAAATTGTAAAGCTACAGAGTCTTTTTAATTCACATGCATAACAGAACCTGGAAGTATAGACCTCTTACAAAGCCAAATCAATAGCCTGCTGCATTTGACTCCTTGTGTATTAAAAATGAATTTTTTGTGATTTTTAATTAAAGTTATCTGTATGCAGACAATCAGTAAATACAATATTTTTATGCTTTGAAATGTCAGTGGACATCTTTTATCTCTACTGGAGATACATGTTGGAATTGGAATTGCATGCTTTTGAAATTTATCTACCACCATTACAAGGGACCTTGGTGGCTAAGTGGTCTAAATTGCACCTCTCATCACCTAGATTTGATGGTCAATGGTTTTTACCAAGTACTACCCCAGAAATGACCATCTCGTTATTAAGTGATTGAATTTTGATTGAGAAGTAAAACATCATCATTCCATTCCACTCCAACACTATCACAAAATAAAGTTCCACACAAACTATAGCAAACATCACATAAAAAATACTACACTGTAAACCGTAGCTGGCTTAAATTTATCAATAATTAAATACTTACTTTAAAAGCAGGCTCACATAATAGATCCACCAAGTCATTTGCATAAGGTGCTTGAGTATCCTGAACAGCAGTTATAACATCATTAGATAATTCTACAGAGTTTGTGCATAGTGGTTTACATGGAGGTGACCTTGTATTAACATCTATAATTTTATTATGAATGTCTATAGCATTCTGAAACTGTTTATTTTGAAATAAAGACTTCAAGAATGAAAGTTCGTCCCTTTCTTCTGCCGCACTGAGTCGATTTTGCATATATCTTAACGATGAAAACAGATCATCTATACCTGAAAAAATAATGACAAAATTTTATAAAATAGAGAGTTGAGTTGAGTTGAGTGATGGTGTTCAACGTCCCAGTCAAGAATATTTCACTTATATCGAGACGTCGCCAGCTATAGGCGAAAGTGCAGAAATTTTGCCTGTGCGTTGTGCTGATGGCATTATACAGCAGGGTTCTTTATCGTGCCACACCTGCCATGACACAGGACCTCGTTTATTTTAAGTTCCCATCCGAAAGAACCGTGACTTTCATTTCGTAATGCCAAGTGCTTGGCGAAAGAACAGTCACTACCCACTTTCAAGTCTTGGGTCAGACCCGGCCGGGGTTCGAACCCACGACCTTCCACTTACGGAGTGAGCACTTTACCAAATGAACTACCTATAAAATAGAGACAATTAAAACAAAATTTATAGGAGAGAAAACATTACATGAACTGTAAAATAAACAGCATTAATTCTTTGGTATTATAATCTTTTAAAAACTCTTAAATCAAGAACCTTCATGGTTGATTGAACATCAATGTAGACTCTGATACTCATGCTAGGGTAATATAGTGTAATGCATCTGACTTTAGAACTAATACATGCATAAGCTCTAAAAAAAGGAACAAAGAAGAACCTTATCATTTACACTTCGGTAACTTAAACTTTACAAACTGAAAGATGGTAGGTAGAGAGAGTTAAAGAAAGTAACTAAAGAAATATTCTTAAATCTGGTACCAACAGTACTTAATACCCATGTACTTGTTATTAAAAGCTATAGTTCTGAAAGTCAGTCCCATCATTAATCAACTTGGGAATGGTGATATTCAATTCTACAATCATGCTGAAACTGAAATAAAAAAAATTCTCCACAGACATTTATGTTTAGGTTTTATGTAATATAGGTTAACAGACAATTGTAGCACGGAACAAAATCCAATCATAAAATGTCAATATATCTACAATTAGGTAATAACGATTACTAAACATGTCTGGAGGTAAAAACTAGTCTGCGCTACACTACATCTCAAGGGACAGAAAGTAAACTAGTCTGCGCTACACTACATCTCAAGGGACAGAAAGTAATATACAAACTGGTGTGAAATATGTAGAATCTCAACACCTGAACTTAGACATGACCTCCATTAAAGTGTGATTATCCATGGAAACCTGTTACATATCACAAATCCATTGTGTTTAAAAAAAACCCTGGTTACAACAACTGGGTTTTATCTGACCACAAGTCTTCTGTTTTTAATTCTTGAAAATTGACTGTGACTCTTAATGGCAAAATGTTTTGAATTTGAATGCAGCCATTTTGAGTCTCGTGAGAGTGAAAAGTGGCCACTATAGTAGACATTTATATTTAGAAGCCCTGGTTATAAGTACAAGTAATTATAATTGGCAGATAACACATTCCATAAATACTTCAAATAGATTATGTCTCTGTCTGTTTTTATTACATAAATGGCAATACTTGGGCGTAACAGTCAGAGTTATTGCTTTATATATATCACAAATTTCCTAGGTTAGTTCAGGTCAAAATGACACATTGGTTCACATTAATTGTTGTGGTTTAATATCAAATATACCTAAAACTACACTAAAATTTTTTGGCATGGCTATAACTACATGATAAGTACCAGTGGATATGCTGAAACTATGAAATATGTATACTGTTACAAGGTCAGTTTTGTGGAAATGATAATATCATGGGAAACAGGGTTCATATCAGAAAATGATAATATCATGGGAAACAGGGTTCATATCAGAAAATGATAATATCATGGAAAACAGGGTTCATATCGGAATATGATACTATCATGGGAAACAGGGTTCATATGGGAATATGATAATATCATGGGAAACAGGGTTCATATCGGAAAATGATATCTTGGGAAACAGGTTTCATATAGGAATATGATAATATCATGGGAAACAGGGTTCATATCGGAAAATTATAATATCATGGGAAACAGGGTTCATATTGTGCTAAGTAATATTCAATGATAATAGTGCAGAATTACATTTTCAAATAGATATAGGAATTCATAGGCTGAAAAATTTGAGATGTTAATATTTTATCTATCCTTCTGCAAATTTTCATCACATTATGCAAACCCCATTGCAGCACTATGTCTTTCATGAACAGCAATATACCTCTCTCTCTCTCTCTCTCTCTCTCTCTCTCTCTCTCTCTCTCTCTCTCTCTCTCTATATATATATATATATATATATATGGTGCCAAGAATAACCGGATCCCCTTGTACCGGTAATTAACAAATCGCTCTTGTTTTAAGTGAAGTGAACAATATTTTTGCTTCATGCTTGATGTATATAATTCATAAAAAAATTAGTTCTGATAAATACATTGTTTAATTTTTATCCGGAAACTGTGCCTAGTTCGCCTTATTAACACGAGCACATATCCATTTTGGATATTGTTAAGTTCTTTGTATTAATCTGTCAGCTTGTCAACCTTTGAATTTAGAAACGAGGAACTTGTTAAGATAAAGAACTGAATTACATTTTTATGTGCGATCAATGCTTATGGGAATGAAATGACATTTATGTCTTTTGTCAATGCACGCTTTGATAAAACTCTGAAATGGATGAGATTCGGACAGGATCAGACTACCCGATTTATAAGCCCTCTAAATACTGACCCCTCTGAAAACTGGCCATATTCTTCGGTCCCACAAGAAGCCGGTTTTCAGAAGTTGCACGGTATATATATATATATATATATATATATATATATATATATATATAAAGTGTGTGTGTGTGTGTATGTGTATATTTGCACATATACATACACAAAAAATCTCAAACAAGATCATTAAATTCAAAATCTTGGTATTGAAATAGGTTTTCATAAACTTAACAAAATATAATTTAATTATTTCCAATTTCAGAATCTTCTTTAAGTGCAGATTTTTAGAGCTCTTCATTATAAACTAATGACCTGTCATTATATATCACATTTCATTCATTATTTTCAATTATAATAACCACTTAATTGTTTCTTATGTTAACACATACGAACAATGCGAGAAATGTTAAAAATGTTTAAACTGTTTTAAAGATTATTTATCTTTAAAAATAGATCAATGTATTATTATATGTGTTCTGATTAAAATACTTCAGTTTGAATGATCCATACAATTTTAAACAATAAAAATAAAAAATTATCTTCTAACATAACATAACATCAGAGCTTGAAATAAATCAAAACTTTATCAAATTCAATATTGCCTGTTTACATAAAAAAGATCTATAAATATTTATTTTAGGTGGGTTTTAAGGAAGAATTTGCTTTAATCTATAAAACATTTTTTTTTTTTTTTTTTTTGTCATTATGATAAACGATATTGCATAATTTGTTTTAATAAGAACCTGCACAGGTGGTAAAGAATAATGTGAAACTATTATTTGGAATATTAAGAGGAATTTAACTGCTAAAGAAGTTAAAGAGTTATGGCCAACCTGACATATATAAATTGATTGGGGTTTTACACTGTAAAGAGTTTGTCATCAAAGTGACAATATCTCCATGGCCACCTACTGTATGATATTTAAAATCTGTACAATTATCATTGTGTCATATACCATTATATTATAATTTACTGATTTAAAATGCTCATATATACTTATACCATAACAAATAAAGGTAAATGAAAGGGTTGTGAAAAAAGCTAATAGAACTTGAATATGAAAAATAAATATGAGAATCAAACAATGTAATGCCTAATTTGAATTAGGTGTCTTTCACAGCAAGTAATTAGACTACTCTAGCAGAAGCCTAAACTTTGAATTTACAGAACAGACAGTATGAACAACAAGAACTTGATAATTCAATATATATATATATATATATATATGAATGATAAAATGATTGGTTTGGATCAACAGTGTTTTACGCCTCAGTTAAGAATCTTACTTAAATCAAGGCAGTCAGTTTAAGGACAGTGGAGTGCCAGAAGAAAACTACTATCCCTCGACAAGTGAACTGCAAAACTTTCTCACACTTAAGGATCTGTCCGATTTGGATTCAAACCTAGATTGTGAACAGATGCCGTGGGCTGAATGTGTGTGCTTTATACCACCTAGCCACAGTATAAAGCCTCTTTTTTTATTAATATTTTGTTTTGTTAACAGTAATTCAGGTATTTTGTACATGATTGTAATACATGAACTTTTTGCAATTCAACATAAATGCATTGATTCATAATAATTGCTAGAAAGTATTTGATTGAGTAAACTGTTATCCATTTTGTCAAAAAAATTTATATATACATGTACATGTAAATTCTATCTGAAATTTTGTCTCTCATTTTCTAGCTGAATTTTATTCCAATTGTGGGGACTATTTATTAAGCAGAACCTACCATCCATAAATATATAGCCATTTTATAGTTTTTGTAATAAAATGGAAACAAAATAATGTCAGCAAGGAGACTTAAAATACAATCTTTCAATATGTACTTAGTGAAGCTGGTATCATATCAATTATCTGTTACTTCTTCTGTCAAGACTAAAAGTGTGGCATTACAAGAGACCTCATCAATTATCTTCACCAATGCTATGTTGTAGCTTAAAGCCAAATTTGGAGAGTCTGTCATACATATAAAATTGACAAGAAAGAAAAAACATCTTGGAAACCAATATCTCCATCAAAGTAAACAAGGAAAGTAATAAGGTCTTTCTATAATGAAAATAAGAGAATTTACAAAATGGATCTCCAGTATGATTGAAGATATGATATCAGTATGACAAATAAAATACTTACTAATGTTTTTTCTCATATATCTGTCTTTTTCAGAGGGTGCTCTAGCACTTCCAAAACCATCATCAGTATTATCAAAATCGTCATCATTTTCGACAAAAGCTGTATTCACAACACCTTCAACTCCTACAGGTTTTTTACTTTCCAGTGCTTGAAGTTTTTTAGAGCCTCTCAGAGAGGTTCGTAAAAAGTCCTGTTCTTTTGCCAAACGATTTTCCTCTTCTCTTCGTTTGCGTAACTCCTCCTGATGTCTGCGTAAACGTTCCAACTGATCATCATTTAGTGATTGTTGGTTGTTTTGAATGCTGTTTGCGACAACGTTAGCAGCTTTTGTCAATGTATTATCTGTCCTTGTTTGATCATTTTTGTTGTTAAGAGTTTTAAGGGGAGTTGTGGGAGGGGCTGATGGAGAAGACTGTCCAGATGACTGAGTAAGAGAAGGTGGTGGGGGAGGATATCTGGGCGGTGACTTAATAGTTGCTATGAAATTTTCTGGACAGTCCACTGCCATTTCTTTATGTGGTCCTGAATCATCAATATCGAATGAATTATGTGTGTGTACATCACTTTCCTCTCCATCATACAAATTATTGTCACTGGAATGATTTAATGAATTTTGACTATAAGCTAATATATTCTGTTGATTAATATTTTCAATTAGAGGAGTATCAGCACTATTAGATTTGCTGTGTCGATTTTCCTTTTTCCCCTTCCCCTTTTTAGAGGATTGTTTTTCCATGAAACCGTTCATTTCCATCATTTCTACATGACCGTTTCCAACATGTTGTCCTTTATTATTTACAGGCATTGAGGTTGATTTATAAACAGAATTTTTCTCTACTATAACCCCAGAATTTTGTGAATTGTCTTCGCTTTCACTGTTGCCGTAAGCAATCTTAGTCATATCAATTGCAGTAACAGCATGGACAGCTGACAATTTCTCCAGCCTCTTCTTGGCTTCATCTTCAACAGCAATCATGTAAGCATCCTGCACATGGTCTATCTGTGGTACTAAAAAAAAAAAGTAAATAAATAAGTTTCTTTATATACACATGTAAATTCAAATATAAAACAAGAATTCCATGGATTTAAATGTCTCGCCTGGTTAGTTTTTGATTGAGTAGAAAATAAATTACCTCAACATAAACTTTCACATTTTGACATGCCACCACTGCAGCCACCGGAAAAGTCACCTAAGTCTCATCTTATGGCCATGCCAGACTCGACAATGACAATTTTTAAGAAATATTCCACAATTTTCAGTAATAAACATACAAAATGAGCCCCTATATCTAAATAAAAGTCAACTATCATATGCTTACATTTCTAATGATTCTCTTGAGCACATCTTAAAATTTTGTCCAATTCTATCAAAACACCAATATTATATTATTTACTTCAACAAATCACATTTATATATGATCCAAATCAATAACACATATAAGAACATACTTGTGTATAAATATAGCACCATTGTATTATAAACTTGCTTACATCTTCATATCCTTACTGTTTTACTATTTCTTAAGTAGCATTATATGACTAGGAACCAACGCTAGGAAATTGATTGTATAAACTTAGCACATTCCAATATCCCATAATGTTTATATCCAATCACAATAACGACACAATTACACATTTATTGCTAAGTATGGTAAGCCAACTCATGAAGGATACAATGATGATAGAAAAAAATTAATGTTATCTTAAAGTAGCCAATTTATTTCCCGAATAAATACAAAAAAAAAACAAAAAAAAAAACAAACTTGTACTCTGCTTATATGTGGTTAAATTAAAATGTGCAAATTATCAACAGATGTTACATGTACCTTACTTAAAAGCCAAGTAAATTTTATCCATTAAATCTGAATTCTCTCAGTCTTTTTTATCAATGACACAATATATATTGAAGTTCCTCTGAGAAGTAGCAAACTAAATCACTTAAAATTCCTTTAACATGGTCATGAATCATTGTTTACATCACAGAAAAGAAGAGTAAATCTAATTTATCATAAAATGTTTGTCTTTTTATATTCCACAAATTTAGTGAGGACACAACCTCTATTGAAATCCCTCCAAGAAAAAGCTCACCATTATATCTGTTATTTCCTTATACATCAAGTGTTGATAACTTCATATGGACAATAAAACCCTGTTCTTTAATATTCTTTTATATATACATAAAGCATTCTTTGCTTTCTCGGAAGACACTGACAATACAATGTAAGCCAATACAATGAAAAGCTATGTTTCTCACAAATACATTTTTCTCCTACATCAGCATTGCTAATCAGATACATTGACAACTGATCTCTTAATTAACTAGCAAACAGAAAATTCTTTGAAACGAACCTCATGACTAAGAAGTAATATTACTCTGAATGAACGCTAGAATTCTACATCAATATCGTAGTCATATTATCCTGTAAAAGGCCTATTATGTTCAACTTCATTGCTAAAATGGTATTTTTTAAAATTACTATGAATACGGGGTTGTAGTAGCTGGATTTTATATTGTTGTATAACCCATCATCAATTTTACAGCAATTCTGGGGACAGTCAATTTTGATTTTTCTCAGATCAATTAACAACATGTGATGTATAACTGCTTTGAATACAGTGCACTAATGACAATCATATTGTTTGTTTTTATCACTTGTAAGTTATTTCTCTGTTTTAAGGACCCATGTTGTCATCTGATCTATGATATAAATATTTCCCAAAAGTAAATATATTTTGTTTGAAATACACATGTACAGACCAAGGTGGTTATACATGAACAATTTTCTCCCACCATAGACAAAAATTTCCAAATAATAATTCTGTAATTTGAATATAAAACTTTGGCATAGTCATTTTTTTTAGGAGTGGAGTGGAGTGAAGTGAAGTAATGATGTTCAATGCCCAAATGACAAATCAAAGTAGACATTTCCAGGATGGTGAGAAAAACTGTAGAACATGTACTTTAAAGCAGGGATCAATTTTATCATTCCTCATTATTTAACATCTTCATTATGATGATTAGTCAAGGTAAGAATTTAAAAATGTAAACTAATAACCCAAAATTAAACACTATTCTACTCTGGTGCCTAAGGTAGGGGTGTGTGTGTGTGTGTGTGTGTGTGTGTGTGTGTGTGTGTGTGTGTGTGTCTGTAGGCTGAGCACGCCCCTATATCACAGTCCCTAGATTCAAATCCCACTCTGGTAGATCCTAGTGTCAGAAATTTTGCCAGTTCGCTTACCAAAGGTCATTGTGGTTTTCTCTGGGCACTTCAGTTTTGTCACCATCACTGAACTGACTACCTCAATACAAGTAAAAGAATACTGACTGGGGTAAAACATCACAAATCCATTCAATCCTGAGCTGCAGAAAGACAACAACTCTAATGGTGAATCTTTTTCATAATGTATATGCCCCAAATTCTGTTTTAAGAATAGTTTAGCTCACTTGCAAATTTTTTTTTAACCAAATTCAATAATTCAACATTCAATGTTGAGGCTGATAATGGAAGAATGACACAAGCTTTTCTGAATTTCAGTACAGTACAGTGCAGTAATGAAGGAAAAATTTACAAAACTCTCTTACAGTTCATACATTTTGATGTGAAAAGCTTGCTTAAAACCTGAAATTCTTGGCATGTGATATACACTATCCATTAGCCTATGTAAAACAAAAAATTAAATAGTAAAAGCAATTCAGAACTAAATAGAGTGTAGCAGGATGGATTCTGTACTTTATACTGATGTAACACAAGCTCTGTAATGTAGATGTAGAAACCTAATAAGCTAAATTGATATTCTATATAAACCACTCTATTATCATTTAGCTTAAAATTCTGTCCTTGTAAACCGCTGATTGATTAATGGAAATTTGGTTACTGAAACATGAAGCATGCAAAAGAAGACTAATTGTTTCATTTTCTTAAATGTAATGACATCAACTATATTTCTTAAGTGTTCTATATTTAAACTTGAAGAGAGATCAAATCTAACGATGTCGGAAGTTTTAATGTTTTCCCACTTGTACAAGAAAATTACAGATTCAAAATAAAAGTTACATGATAGACCTGTGGACAAGCCTAATTATGTAACACTGGGATTGATATGTAACAGATAACAGTTTATGGAATTTTCAAAAATAAAAGATTCAAAATAAAAGTGACAAGATGGACCTCTGGACGAGCCTAATTATTCAACACTGGGATTGATATGTAACAGATAATGGAATTTATGGAATTTTCCCTGTTTAATACTGAAAAATATAGTTGTAGTATTCTTTGGGTTGGGAAGCAAATTCTTACCCAAATTCTAATAATTATCATGACAAGAATCTGGCAAGTTTCTTCTATCCTTGAGGGTCAAATGGTATCCACATAATCAGTTGATATAACATACTGACAACTCATAAAAAAAACTCCCCACGACGTATATATACACTGCATTCTGCAAATGCTTATATACTTATATACTTGTAATGAATTGTGCCTATAAAAGGACAATAATTCTTTATTACTCGAGTTCAATGAACACACATACTTTTTTTAATTTTTTCCATTCTACTATCTTTATAACTAAAAACACCTGTATAAAGTCATGAACCTCTATTACATGTTCTGGATATCCATCATATGTGTAACAAGAACTGTCACTAGCTGACAACCACAAATATATATGACTACTTGTGAAAATTACCTTCATAAAAATACTAGTAAATACAACATGTGTAATAATACAGTCAAGCCAATTACGTTGTTTATGTGTGTATGTAAACTACAGGCAAAAACAGACTTTTTTTTATTCCTTTTTACCTAGAAAGACACAAGATGTTCAGAAAAGTTACTGAAGTTTATCGTAATTAACACTACTCCTATAATGTAAGGGGTCTGAAGCCATGTTTTATAATATATATATGTGGCTTTGATGGCATATTGTCAAAAAAATCTGCTGTTATCAATCTCCAATGTTGAGTTAATTTTCCAAACCCCCACCCTTTTCATACAAGTTGAGTGTACTTTAGTGGGGCTCATGGATAAGTCCCATCTAAGTTGAAAATGTTCTCAATAGCAACAGCAGGTTGCAGGGTACTCTTCCTACACATCATAAATAAGTCCCCCTCTAAATTAAAAACATCTTCATTAGCAACAGCAGGTTGTGTGAAATTTTTTTTTTCAACTCTGCAGGACAGTAAAGCAAATATAGCATACAGTTGAGGCAGGGCACCTAGATCTAGTCACATTAGAAAGACATCTAGTTTTGAGTCAATATATATACACACACACCAGTAGGTTTGATTTCAACTTAGGAACCCAGTGGCATACAACTAGACAAAGTTTACTGCCTGTAACAGAAAATATTCTCAATCTGTTTTAGGCACTATTCTTTAACTTTCTTATTTATGCTATATAAATAATTAATCATTGGTTAAAGGCATTTTACAAATGAAATTTATGCTACCTTGACGTACATGTCTATATGTGGTATTTAATTTATATGGATGTTTTTATTCCATGAAGTTGAAAGTTGAAACATGTTGATATGAAAATGACATAAAAATACTGGTGTTATGTAATAATAATAAAAACATAAACAAATATATAGGCATGACTCAGTCCATTATCAAACTACTAAGATTAAATTAAAGTGTTTGTATAAATCATATCAGCACTAAGTTTTATAGTGTTAGTATTTTAAATTACTATGCTGTATATATGATATCTCTAACTGATAATTGGAGCACAAAAAAAAAAAAAATAATATTGTGACCCTTTTTCTCCATTTCATTTGACCAAGGGACATGTTGCAGGTACATGCATCTAAAATGAAATGTAAGACAGAATAATCCAGACTTGGACAGGAGTTCAAACCAATGGTATCTTTCACATTATAAGTAAATGCTCTACTAACCAGGCTACCGGAAACCCTACATTCTTCCATGTTGAACATGTGGGAAATCTCATTTTTGTCAAAAAAAATTATAATAATAAAAAAAATAAATAATAAATAATAATAAGAAAAAATAATAATATTAAAATAGAAATGTAATGAAATAAATGAATGAATGAATGAATAAATAAATAAATAAATAAATAAATAAATAAATAAATAAATAAATAAATAAATAAATAAATAAATGGGTTTCAATGATTTTATCCAGTAAGCCACTAGACAAGAAAAGAGAATACATGTATTAGGACTGTTCAGGAATCAAACACTGAAACTGTCAACATGATTAGTCTGTGCTCTAGCAACTATCTACTACTTTTATCAAATGACAAACCCATAACCTCATTTGCAGTACTGATAACTTTTGTCTACAGAGATCCCTAAGGTACAGTTGGTTATCTCAACAACAATGTAGACAATAAATAAATTATACACTGACAAGCTCTCGGCCATTGTGTACCTATATCATGAGTTTAGGGAGTTGACTTTAATGCAATTCTAGATAGCCATGCAGCCAGTCACAAAATAACATATATGAAATGTATACAACATACCTGTACTTACAGGTAAATTTAAAGTGATGTTAATCCTAATCTCAACATCTGATTATTATTGTTACAGTCAGTATTGTAATTCTGTAGCTCAGTTTAACCTTCTCCTTGTTTCAATTCATAATATATGGGCCAACTACATATCTCCTTTTAAGACCAATAGATCTAAATATAAACCAGGCACATCATATAACACCCTGAGGACATAGTAAGGACATCTTATATGATCTTACATGGAGGGTACCTTCAGGAAAATCTCTTCATATTAACATTCCCAAATGACGACATCTAAATAGAAAATCTACCTGTAATTGTACAGAGACATGTATAGTAATAAAGTCAAACCTGTCTATAAAGCCAACCTCAGAAAATCTATCTAAAAAAGGCACTGGACTACCCATTGCACTATCTATTAGTTTTCAAAACAGGCTATACAGAAAGAAAAAGTAAAAAAGTAAGAGAGAGAGAGAGAGAGAGAGAGAGAGAGAGAGAGAGAGAGAGAGAGAGAGAGAGAGAGAGAGAGAGAGAGAGAGAGAGAGAGAGAGAGAGCAATAGTGTACAAACTACACACTTTACAAAAGTCTAATAAAAACAACAAATGATAATTATAATTTTTTTTAAATTCCAGGAAGTAGGTACTGTTGTATTTTTTTATATTTACCAGCCAAAAATAGCTGAAATAGAGCTGATGTGGCTTTAAACAATAACCCATTCACTCGTTCACATTTAAGAATTTCCACATACCAGATGAATTGACAGATTATGAGATCATCATGAAGCACTTGTAACACCTATAACATTTACCGGTATTCATTAGCTAAGACGTCATATGCACGAGACAATGAGTTTGGAACAAACTTAAATCAAGACAAAAGTCTAGATCCTTCTCTGAACATAAAATTGACTAAATATTTAAAAAAGTTGCCAGAAGTAGCTCATCTATACCTCTACCTAAAAACCATCAAAAAAATATTATTTGACATGGTACCTGATAGAACAAGGCATTTCTTTCATTTCAATTTCAAATGTTCAAGTTTTTAGTCAGAATGGTTGCTGCTAATATATTGTACGTTGTTTAATCTCGAATCAGCAGTTTTTTCAGCTAATACAACAAGAACAAGGTTATTAATCTAGAAACATGTTCATGTTCGTTATATGTGCAAGTGTATCTGATGGTCTGCTGTGTACTAGTGGGCATTCAGGGGAACCTTTGGTTAAGTGCTAGCTCACTGAGGTAGCATGCAACAGACAAACATACCAATTTCCCAGTCCATTATCCTGGCACCAGATGAACCAGTCAAACTAATGTATTTCTAATGTCAAGTGCCAGAAAAAGAAGTGATATCTCAAATTTTAAAGTCTTATGTATGACTCGTCTAGGGTTCGAACACACAGCCTCCTGCTCTTGAGGGCAGTTGCTCTACCAATGAGTCACCAAGGCAGTTTAGCAAGACTGACAAAACAATAACATCGAGTTAGTTACTGCTCGTTATGATATCTACTTATCATGAAAACAGGCATTTTAAATTGGTCACTTTAATGGAGAATGAATTCTCAGATGATGAGACCATGATGAGGTATTTTACCCTGACCAGTATAGTCCATTACGATGAAAGGATTAATACATGTATGTACCATATATCAAATAATGAGATTTTATACATAATGACCCCTTACCAAGAGGTTTAAAATAAAGATTTGGTAGAACACATGATAACAATAATGACTATATATATTATATTACATTTTTATCTCTAAACAAAACAATACCTTCCCCAATATATATAGGTCATGTGACTCTTGTATACAAATGACCTTTATCTAAATACAGCCTGCAGTATAATCAAGACTTGTTTTAAAATACTTTCTTTTTAAAACAATTTATATGTTTACTACAAAGAAATAGATTGTAAACATTATTGTATTAAAAGTTTGAATTTATGTAAATAATTTGGTTTCTATATAATGGGTCTGTGGGATCAAAATCTTGCAAGTTGAGATTGGTACAAAAAAGAGGGTTCAGAAACACAGCCCCAAAACACCATAAAAACAATGGACAATGATCCTTTCATGCCCTAAAAATTCAGTTATTCTTTGGTTTGGCCATTCTCTAAAATGAGAAGGATTTCCTTTTGCACCCTCCACTTTAATTTTTAATTTTGACTGAAATGGTTAAAAATAATTAAACAATTTTAAACACTTCTGTGATTTTTTTTTTCATTTTACATTGGGAGGTAGGGGTACAAAAGAAAGTTTTATCTTAAAATGAGTATAGCAACATACAGGTAAACTAATTTTGCATCCTAAATGGCAAACTATAATGTTACATCATAATTCATACCTTTCCTAAAATGAGTCCCTGTAACTGCAACATACATTTTTGATCTCTTTTAATTATCCAAGGAAAAAGAAAGTTAATAATGTAAATTTCAAGTGTGGCTTATTCTAGTTCATATCATTTGTTCAAAGAAACACCAAAATATGAGAATATTACAATAAGTTACATACTGCTAAAATCCATTAAAATTCCAACCTCATAATAAGTAACACATTTTTCATTTTTATTTCATACAAATATGCCAAACAAACAATCAAGAAATAGGTTTAATATCCAGAATTCTGAACAGAAATTGTATGTCTGTAGTAAATATCAGGATACAAATTACCAATCATTTATAATCCCACTGTGAGAAATAAAAATACACAATCTTATTTGTTTCATAAAAAGAATAATTTGTTACAAAAAATCAATGAATTCACAGCAAAAATTAATGACTAGCTGGTAGCCCTAAGCACAGCCAGCCAAATTCCCAACTAAAGACTATTGCTGAAACAGCAACAATAACTAATGTACATCTCTTCTAAAACCACTTTAATTTGACATTGTCAGTGGAGTGTGTCTTATTGTATGTAATTGGATACTCTTTTAACTCTTACAGATCTGATCTGCATATTATCCCTATATAGATACAATACACCAGTGATATACCTTAGACATCACGAGGCCACTCCTATCTGCATTATAATATGTCTAAGGTGTCAAATGTTTAAGATAGAAGTCTGTTTTAGATCTTAATTGCTTGGACACTTTCATTTAATAATTAGCATAAATTCTATGATAACAAATTTAGTCATGCAGATAATTTACCTGCATTTCAGTACAAATTCAAATACCCAGTAAACCAATATGATTTACCATCATTTTAAGTACAAATTTAAAATACCCTAAAAAGTTAATTAATATCTGAAAAAAATCGTAGTATCCACCTACAGATACATATCTGAAAATATCCAGAAACAAAAGTACACCCGTCAGATACAGATCCGAACCCAACATCCATTACATATCAGACACCGGATATACATCCAACCCCAATATCAGAAACATATCCGACAACATATACTATCCGATGCCAGATACAAATCCGATATCTGTAAACCAGCCAATCAAATAAAGCCAGATACATATCCGACAAAATGATAGCATAAAAGAGGGACCCAAGTCCAACGCTACATTAGCCTCTGATGAAGGATTAAAATAAATCTGAAATCATTCAGGCTCATTTTAACAGCTAAAGTATTTTTACAGGCATAGTCTTCCTCAAATCTTGTGCGGGATAGACCAACCTAGTTGGAAGTAATCCCTCCTAAAAATTCCAAATACCTGGTAAATAATCAAATAAATAGTTCAATCGTCCAAACTGCATTCTGTTGTCTTCAATAAATTAAGCCATACATATAATTTTACAGCATTTTCAGTAAAAATTCAAAACAAACCAATAATCAAATACTTTATTGGTCAATTAGACAACAGTCCAATTATAATCTTCTGAACTATATATATACATTCCTGAGTTTTTTTGTTTGTCTTCAATGAACTACCAGTATTCTTACAAATGCTCTTATAGAATTTTAAGTAAAAACTGAAAGTAAACCATCAATCAAATAGTTTATTGTCAATAAATAGTACTGGTACAAATCTTCGGCACTACATTCCCCAACTTTCTGTTGTCTATATTGAATTAAGCCATACAGATGCTTTTCTAGAATTTTCAATTTGCTTGTTAATTGTTTTAAGGTACAAGAAACTTCAAACATAATAAAATTAGAGTAAAATAATTACATTCCAGGAATGACTGTTGTCTTAAATGAATTAAGTCAGGTAGACGCTTCTGTAAGAGCCCTTTATTTCTGCTTTATACCCTTTTAACAAATTAGCCATTCCTTAACAATGCTTTAATGAGTGTCACTGTGAATTAAGAGCTTAAGTCATTTCAATTCCTTTTGGTTGAATGTAGTTACTAGAATCATCAATACACTTACAGACAATACCATACATGCTTTTTAAGCTCATACGATTTGTACTGGAGCATAAATTTGACTAGGTTTCAAGCTAACTTGACTGTAACATTAAAAATGTTTCTTAAATCTAAATTGAAAACTCAAGAACTTGAGACATATATCACTCACACAAAGTTAATGTTTTACACTATCTGCAGAATCAAGAACTTGAGACACATATCACTAACAAAATGTTAATGTTTTACACTATCTGCAGAATCAAGAACCTGAGACATATATCACTTACAAAATGTTAATGTTTTACACTATCTGCAGAATCAAGAACCTGAGACATATATCACTTACAAAATGTTAATCTTTTACACTATCTGCAGAATCAAGAACCTGAGACATATCACTAACACAATGTTAATGTTTTACACTATCTGCAGAATCAAGAACCTGAGACATATATCACTTACAAAATGTTAATCTTTTACACTATCTGCAGAATCAAGAACCTGAGACATATATCACTAACAAAATGTTAATCTTTTACACTATCTGCAGAATCAAGAACTTGAGACATATATCACTTACAAAATGTTAATCTTTTACACTATCTGCAGAATCAAGAACTTGAGACATATATCACTTACAAAATGTTAATCTTTTACACTATCTGCAGAATCAAGAACTTGAGACATATATCACTTACAAAATGTTAATCTTTTACACTATCTGCAGAATCAAGAACTTGAGACATATATCACTTACAAAATGTTAATCTTTTACACTATCTGCAGAATCAAGAACCTGAGACATATATCACTTACAAAATGTTAATGTTTTACACTATCTGCAGAATCAAGAACTTGAGACATATATCACTTACAAAATGTTAATCTTTTACACTATCTGCAGAATCAAGAACTTGAGACATATGTCACTTACAAAATGTTAATCTTTTACACTATCTGCAGAATCAAGAACCTGAGACATATATCACTTACAAAATGTTAATGTTTTACTCTAACGGCAGAATCAAGAACTTGAGACATATGTCACTTACAAAATGTTAATCTTTTACACTATCAGCAGAATCGAGAACCTGAGACATATATCACTAACACAATGTTAATCTTTTACACTATCTGCAGAATCAAGAACTTGAGACATATATCACTTACAAAATGTTAATCTTTTACACTATCTGCAGAATCAAGAACCTGAGACATATATCACTTACAAAATGTTAATGTTTTACTCTAACGGCAGAATCAAGAACTTGAGACATATGTCACTTACAAAATGTTAATCTTTTACACTATCAGCAGAATCGAGAACCTGAGACATATATCACTAACACAATGTTAATCTTTTACACTATCTGCAGAATCAAGAACCTGAGACATATATCACTTACAAAATGTTAATGTTTTACACTATCTGCAGAATCAAGAACTTGAGACATATATCACTTACAAAATGTTAATCTTTTACACTATCTGCAGAATCAAGAACTTGAGACATATATCACTTACAAAATGTTAATCTTTTACACTATCTGCAGAATCAAGAACCTGAGACATATATCACTTACAAAATGTTAATGTTTTACTCTAACGGCAGAATCAAGAACTTGAGACATATGTCACTTACAAAATGTTAATCTTTTACACTATCAGCAGAATCGAGAACCTGAGACATATATCACTAACACAATGTTAATCTTTTACACTATCTGCAGAATCAAGAACTTGAGACATATATCACTTACAAAATGTTAATCTTTTACACTATCTGCAGAATCAAGAACCTGAGACATATATCACTTACAAAATGTTAATGTTTTACTCTAACGGCAGAATCAAGAACTTGAGACATATGTCACTTACAAAATGTTAATCTTTTACACTATCAGCAGAATCGAGAACCTGAGACATATATCACTAACACAATGTTAATCTTTTACACTATCTGCAGAATCAAGAACTTGAGACATATATCACTTACAAAATGTTAATGTTTTACACTATCTGCAGAATCAAGAACTTGAGACATATATCACTTACAAAATGTTAATCTTTTACACTATCTGCAGAATCAAGAACTTGAGACATATATCACTTACAAAATGTTAATCTTTTACACTATCTGCAGAATCAAGAACTTGAGACATATATCACTTACAAAATGTTAATCTTTTACACTATCTGCAGAATCAAGAACCTGAGACATATATCACTTACAAAATGTTAATGTTTTACTCTAACGGCAGAATCAAGAACTTGAGACATATGTCACTTACAAAATGTTAATCTTTTACACTATCAGCAGAATCGAGAACCTGAGACATATATCACTAACACAATGTTAATCTTTTACACTATCTGCAGAATCAAGAACTTGAGACATATATCACTTACAAAATGTTAATCTTTTACACTATCTGCAGAATCAAGAACCTGAGACATATATCACTTACAAAATGTTAATGTTTTACTCTAACGGCAGAATCAAGAACTTGAGACATATGTCACTTACAAAATGTTAATCTTTTACACTATCAGCAGAATCGAGAACCTGAGACATATATCACTAACACAATGTTAATCTTTTACACTATCTGCAGAATCAAGAACTTGAGACATATATCACTTACAAAATGTTAATGTTTTACACTATCTGCAGAATCAAGAACTTGAGACATATATCACTTACAAAATGTTAATCTTTTACACTATCTGCAGAATCAAGAACTTGAGACATATATCACTTACAAAATGTTAATCTTTTACACTATCTGCAGAATCAAGAACTTGAGACATATATCACTTACAAAATGTTAATCTTTTACACTATCTGCAGAATCAAGAACCTGAGACATATATCACTTACAAAATGTTAATGTTTTACTCTAACGGCAGAATCAAGAACTTGAGACATATGTCACTTACAAAATGTTAATCTTTTACACTATCAGCAGAATCGAGAACCTGAGACATATATCACTAACACAATGTTAATCTTTTACACTATCTGCAGAATCAAGAACTTGAGACATATATCACTTACAAAATGTTAATCTTTTACACTATCTGCAGAATCAAGAACCTGAGACATATATCAATAACACAATGTTAATGTTTTACACTATCTGCAGAATCAAGAACCTGAGACATATATCACTTACAAAATGTTAATCTTTTACACTATCTGCAGAATCAAGAACTTGAGACATATATCACTAACACAATGTTAATCTTTTACACTATCTGCAGAATCAAGAACCTGAGACATATATCAATAACACAATGTTAATCTTTTACACTATCTGCAGAATCAAGAACCTGAGACATATATCACTTACAAAATGTTAATCTTTTACACTATCTGCAGAATCAAGAACCTGAGACATATATCACTTACAAAATGTTAATCTTTTACACTATCTGCAGAATCAAGAACCTGAGACATATATCACTTACAAAATGTTAATCTTTTACACTATCTGCAGAATCAAGAACCTGAGACATATATCACTTACAAAATGTTAATCTTTTACACTATCTGCAGAATCAAGAACTTGAGACATATATCACTTACAAAATGTTAATCTTTTACACTATCTGCAGAATCAAGAACTTGAGACATATATCACTTACAAAATGTTAATCTTTTACACTATCTGCAGAATCAAGAACTTGAGACATATATCACTTACAAAATGTTAATGTTTTACACTATCTGCAGAATCAAGAACCTGAGACATATATCACTTACAAAATGTTAATGTTTTACACTATCTGCAGAATCAAGAACCTAAGACATATATCACTAACAAAATGTTAATGTTTTACACTATCCGCAGAGTCATAAGGTTGACTGGCTGTAACCTTGTTTAACATCACATCAGCAATTTTTCAGCTATTCCTGACAAAAGCAAGTTTATTAACCTCTAAGGATTAATAAAAGAACAAGTTTGTGTATGAATGAGACATGCGGATGTGTATTATTGTCTGCAGTGTACTAGGGTAAACTCAGACGACCGTGCCAACTACAATGTAATGAGTCAGTATGCTTTAGACAGGGCATAAAACACCATTACTCCACTCTACTGTCTTGCATTTTCTATTTATTAAATGGAACCATACTAAATTAAATATCTTGCTCAAGGACTTCCAATTCAATCTTATTGGGCTCAAACCCACATCTACTTATCCAATCATGATTGATTGATTGATTGAATGGAGTTTTACATCCCAGTCCAGAATATTTCACTTATATCAAGATGTCATCAGCTATAGGTGAAGTGGCAGAAAATTTTACCTTTGCAGTTTGCTCAGTGCAATGTGCAGGGAGGGTTCTTTAGCATGCCACACTTGTCTTGACACAGGACATCAGTTTTAAAGGTTTTTTCTAAAGGAACTTGTGACTTTCAAGTTTTAAAGGTTTTTTCTAAAGGAACTTGTGACTTTCATTTCTAAAGCCAAATGCTTGCAAAAGAACAGTCACTACATACTTTCAATTCTTGGTCAGAATCTACAAGGGTTTGAACCCCAACCTCCCACATACAAAGTGAGCACTCTACCAACTGAGCTACTCTAGTGGTCTTATCCAATCATGAGTATGTAACACTAACTGTAGGTTTTAGAGACACTTAAAACATACAATCTGAACATGTTTGCATGTGTGTTAACATGCATGTATGTGCAATATTACATACAATATTATGTATGTAAAGTAAAACACTTCACGTCACTATATGATGAATCAGCTTTGATACAGGTAAGTTAGACAGTTGGTTTAATGATGAATAAAATTACCAGTTATTTCATGTTAAATCTGATGATTTATTTATCCCTCCCCCCAGGACACATTAACACTGTACTTAATGTGAATGGTATAATCCCATAGGCTTCCAATAAACCTAAGCAACATAGATACATCTAAAAAAAATTAAATACTGAATGGTAATCACAGTAAACTTAAAATTCAATACAAAACTTCCAATATACCAAATTTTACATACATCACCAATAAACCAAATATCATAACTTTAAATATGATACACAATTAAAAAAAATTCACTTACACCTAGATATTTAAATTACAGTTACAAGTACTGTGAAGACTTCAACTGCTTACAGACTGCAGACTGTTTTATGGTTTACCAACATTCAAATTGACTTCCCCCAAAAAGCATACTGGCGAAGTTTTGTTTAAATCTGATCAACATTACTTGAATTATTATCTGAACTACCAATATCTCAGACAGATCACCCTCAAAATGACTTATCTGAGTTACAAAACGAATTATCCGAATTACAAAACCAATTATCTGAATTAAGCAGAGAGAGTTCACCAGTTCTCCAATCTAAATTTGGTGGGTTTTTTTTCCAGATACTCCGGTTATCTCCACCATTTCAGACATGCACACCTAGATAACTAACAGAGCAACCAACTAACACAATGCCACAAAACAAGAACAATTTTATACCTACCAATATCTTCAACAGATTTTTTCTTTCTTTTAACTCGCAGACAAATAGATCTGGTCTTGATACACTGTAAGCAGATAAATAAAACAATTTAATCTTAATTTTCTAGTGTCTCATAAAAAATTCAATACAATATTTATTATTCTGTTTCTTCTTGTATTCTGTATAAAATTTGATTTAACAGCTGTTCTTGCTAAAAATCCTGTCAATGGTTCCAAGGACAAATATAAAGCAAGTTAAGATGTATATTTTTTTAAAAATTAATCATACCGGTATGTAACAAAGTCACAATCCAGGGGCTGCTTTGACATTAACCAATTTAGCCAGTTGTTAATTTTTATAATTTCTGGCTCCAAAATAGTGATTTTAGGTCATATTTTTGCTCCAAAATTTTCATCATTTTCATAATCAGCTTTCAGTTTCTGGGTTTCACTGAAACTGTTTCATGGCTCCAAATTTTACAGTAACTGTTGGCTATAATTTTTTGGCTTCTACTTTGGTTAAAGACCTCAGTCATGAAATGACAGCCAAAATTGCCCAAATTTGGTCATACCACCTTTAGTGTTATGCACCCATCTTCCAATACCTTTTCAAAAGCCAGAGGTAGCCCTGCAATCTTTTAAGAATCTGGTCTTAATTGTTCTGTATTTAAACTTATACAGTACTGTACCAAATAAGCTAATGTAATAGTTAAACAAACGGATAATATTTTTTTCTATTTAATATATTACTCACAACAAAGTACAGTGGGCTTCAACCTTTATCCAAGAGTTTAATAGATAACATTACCAAGTAATTCATATTAAATAATTTTAAAAAGGGCACCTAATGACAGTATTTATTTATTTATTATCTACTATTTTTCAGTACACACACAAAGTGATCTATATTTTTATTTATCCCTTTACCCCCTCCCCCCCCATACCCTTAAACTTTTAAAAAAGGATTGCAGCAAAAACTTTACCCTATTTGCGGTTGTTTCAAGTATGTAACTATGGTGGATTGATTATAGAAACAAGAGTGGTGTGGTTCAAGTACATAAATAGAGTGGTGTGGTGGTGTGGTTCAAGTACCTTACTTGGTGTGGTTCAAGTACCTTACTAGAGTGGTGTTGTTCAAGTACCTTACTAGAGTGGTGTGGTTCAAGTACCTTACTAGAGTGGTGTGGTTCAAGTACATAACTAGATCAGTGGGGTGCAAGTACCTTACTAGAATAGTGTGGTGCAAGTACCTTACTAGAATAGTGTGGTTCAAGTACCTTACTTGGTGTGGTTCAAGTACCTAACTATAGTGGTGTGGTTCAAGTACCTTACTAGAGTGATGTGGTTCAAGTACATTACTAGATTAGTGTGGTGCAAGTACCTTACTAGAATAGTGTGGTTCAAGTACCTTACTAGAGTTGTGTTTCAAGTACCTCACTGGTGTAGTGTGGTTCAAGTACCTTACTAGAGCAGTGTGGTTCAAGTACAATACTAGAGTGGTGTGGTTCAAGTACCTTACTAGAATAGTGTGGTTCAAGTACCTTACTAGAGTGGTGTGGTTCAAGTACCTTACTAGAGTGGTGTGGTTCAAGTACCTTACTAGAATAGTGTGGTTCAAGTACCTTACTAGAGTGGTGTGGTTCAAGTATTTTACTAGAGTTATTTAGTTCAAGTACATTACTAGAATAGTTTTGTTCAAATACATTACTTGAGTAGTGTGGTTCAAGTACGTTACTAGAGTGTTGTGGTTCAAGTACCTTACTAGAGTGGTGTGGTTCAAGTAGATTACTAGAATAGTGTGGTTCAGCTACCTTACTAGAGTGGTGTGGTTCAAGTACCTTACTAGAGTGGTGTGGTTCAAGTATCTAACTAGAGTGTTGTGGTTCAAGTATCTTACTAGAGTGGTGTGGTTCAAGTATCTTACTAGAGTGGTGTGGTTCAAGTATCTTACTAGAGTAATTTAGTTAAAGTACATTACTAGAATAGTGTGATTCAAGTACATTACTAGAGTGATGTGGTTCAAGTACCTTACTAGAGTGATGTGGTTCAAGTACATTACTAGAGTGTTGTGGTTCAAGTATCTTACTACAGTGTTGTGGTTCAAGTATCTTACTAGAGTGATGTGGTTCAAGTACATTACTAGAGTGGTGTGGTTCAAGTATCTTACTAGAGTGATGTGATTCAAGTACATTACTAGAGTGGTGTGGTTCAAGTACCTTACTAGAGTGATGTGGTTCAAGTACATTACTAGAGTGTTGTGGTTCAAGTATCTTACTAGAGTGATGTGTTTCAAGTACATTACTAGAGTGTTGTGGTTCAAGTACATTACTAGAGTGATGTGATTCAAGTATCTTACTAGAGTGATGTGATTCAAGTACATTACTAGAGGGGTGTGGTTCAAGTACCTTACTAGAGTGATGTGGTTCAAGTACCTTACTAGAGTGATGTGGTTCAAGTACCTTACTAGAGTGGTGTGGTTCAAGTATCTAACTAGAGTGTTGTTGTTCAAGTATCTTACTAGAGTGGTGTGGTTCAAGTATCTTACTAGAGTGGTGTGGTTCAAGTACCTTACTAGAGTGGTGTGGTTCAAGTATCTTACTAGAGTAATTTAATTCAAGTACATTACTAGAATAGTGTGGTTCAAGTACATTACTAGAGTAGTGTGGTTCAAGTACATTACAAGAATAGTGTGATTCAAATACATTTCCAGAGTGTTGTGGTTCTAGTACCTTACTAGAGTGGTGTTGTTCAAGTATCTTACTAGAGTGGTGTTGTTCAAGTACCTTACTAGAGTGGTGTGGTTCAAGTATCTTACTAGAGTAATTTAGTTAAAGTTCATTACTAGAATAATGTGGTTCAAATACATTTCTAGAGTGGTGTGGTTTTAGTACCTTACTAGAGTGTTGTGGTTCTAGTATCTTACTAGAGTGGTGTGGTTCAAGTATCTTACTAGAGTGGTGTGGTTCAAGTATCTTACTAGAGTAATTTAGTTAAAGTACATTACTAGAATAATGTAGTTCAAATACAATACTAAAGTGGTGTGGTTCTAGTACCTTACTAAAGTGGTGTGGTTCAAGTACCTTACTAGAGTAGTGTGGTTCAAGTACCTTACTAGAGTGGTGTGGTTCAAGTACATTACTATAGTGGTGTGGTTCTAGTACCTTACTTAAGTGGTGTGGTTCAAGTACCTTACTAGAGTAGTGTGGTTCAAGTACCTTACTAGAGTGGTGTGGTTCAAGTACAATACTAGAGTGGTGTGGTTCTAGTACCTTACTAAAGTGGTGTGGTTCAAGTACCTTTCTAGAGTAGTGTGGTTCAAGTACCTTACTAGAGTGGTGTGGTTCAAGTACATTACTATAGTGGTGTGGTTCAAGTATCTTACTAGACTGTTGTGGTTCAAGTATCTTACTAGAGTAATTTAGTTAAAGTACATTACTAGAATAATGTGGTTCAAATACAATACTAGAGTGGTGTGGTTCTAGTACCTTACTAAAGTGGTGTGGTTCAAGTATCTTACTAGAGTGGTGTGGTTCAAGTATCTTACTAGAGTAATTTAGTTAAAGTTCATTACTAGAATAATGTGGTTCAAATACATTTCTAGAGTGGTGTGGTTTTAGTACCTTACTAGAGTGTTGTGGTTCTAGTATCTTACTAGAGTGGTGTTGTTCAAGTATCTTACTAGAGTGGTGTTGTTCAAGTACCTTACTAGAGTGGTGTGGTTCAAGTATCTTACTAGAGTGGTGTGGTTCAAGTATCTTACTAGAGTAATTTAGTTAAAGTACATTACTAGAATAATGTAGTTCAAATACAATACTAGAGTGGTGTGGTTCTAGTACCTTACTAAAGTGGTGTGGTTCAAGTACCTTACTAGAGTAGTGTGGTTCAAGTACCATACTAGAGTAGTGTGGTTCAAGTACCTTACTAGAATAGTGTGGTTCAAGTACAATACCAGAGTGGTGTGGTTCTAGTACCTTACTAAAGTGGTGTGGTTCAAGTACCTTACTAGAGTTTATGTGGTTCAAGTACCTTACTAGAGTGGTGTGGTTCAAGTACATTACTATAGTGGTGTGGTTCAAGTTCATTACTAGAGAAGTGTGGTTCAAGTACCTTACTAGAGTAATTTAGTTCAAGTACCTTACTAGAATAGTGTGGTTCAAGTACAATACTATAGTGGTGTGGTTCAAGTATCTTACTAGAGTGATGTGGTTCAATTACCTTACTAGAGTGATTAAAACAGTTAAATTCGATTCAAAATAAATTAAAATAAATAGTAGTTTCTTCAAAACTTTTAACAAATTTTTTTTTGTACAAACCATTTACAAAATTTGTATTTTAAATGATGTACTGTTAGAAAGATTTAAAACAAAGTGCATGATATAATGTATCAGGCATGACAGTTGTATCTAAACATTTCCATTTCTTCAGTAAAATATTCAAATTTTGTCCCAACACTATTGATTTTTCTTCTTTACAGTATAACAGTCTAAATGACATGCCTTGAAAGGATATTGCATTTTAAATCTTAAATATTGATGATACACAATAAGCTGCAGGCTTTCTATATAAATATAAAGAGATGAGTCTAAGCCCAGCTGTTACCATTTAACATCTATCTTTATTTTATTATTAACAATATAACAGGCATTTTGTGCCATTATTACAATGCCAATCCCCTTACTTATGTCGAAAATAATCTAAAGCAATGCTACTTCCTCGCTTTTGTCACAAATAATCTAAAGCAATGCTACTTCCTCACTTTTGTCATGAATAATCTAAAGCAATGCCAATCCCCTTACTTTTGTCACAAATAATCTAAAGCAATGCTACTTCCTCACTTTTGTCACAAATAATCTAAAGCAATGCCAATCCCCTTACTTTTGTCACAAATAATCTAAAGCAATGCTACTTCCTCACTTTTTTCACAAATAATCTAAAGCAACGCCAATCCCCTTAACTTTTGTCACAAATAATCTAAAGCAATGCCACTGTCTCACTTTTGTCACAAATATTCTAAAGTAATACTTAACCTCCTAAATTTTGTCACAAATAATCTAAAGCAATGCTAATTTTCTCACTTCTGTGTCACAAGTTTTCCAATAATTTTGACCAAACAACTTGTGATCCTATTTATAAAATTAATTGTAGCCCCTACCCCTCCAAAACAGTCAGATGAGAACATTTTGTAAGAGGGTGTAAATAATAACATCAGCAATACAATGTGAATCCATGTTTTTTAATAGTGAAGGATTTCCATTATGCCTTGAAATTATCAGATGTGAAAATTGAATTCAGTTCTTCTAAAAAGTTGTAGTCTTGAAATTTCAGAAAGTCAGATTGACCCCTGGAAGTGAAAGGTCAAATGGAAACTCCATTGCTATCAAGCATTGATGCTTTATACAAGGTATGTTATAAATGAGCACCTTAGTGTGACAATATTAATGTCACATCTACAACATGATCAATTAATCAACTTTCCAGGTAAGGATCTCCAGGTAAAGGTCACACCATATATACCTTACTTTTTGGGGTTTAATTAGCTGGATTTTTTTTCAAGAGAATATAAAATAAATGGACATACTGATTCTTAAGACTATTAACCGACATTTACAAGAAAACGAACATGTAAGAAAATATTATGTATATATGTTAAAAGTATTTTTATATGAAATAGTCAGGTTTATCCCAAAATACTATAAAACAAAGATATACATTTTCATCTAAACATATGACTCATAGTGCTGTTACCAATGAAATACCTTGAGGTGAAATTTAAATAACTTAAAAAGAAAGTTTACTTCCCCTTTAATTACAGCAAAAAGGTGATATTTTAAGGAACATTTATTTTATTTATTTATTTATTATTATTATTTTAAATTATTTTACATTTCATTTTTGATTTGATTTTTTTTTTTTACTTATTACATCAGTTGTAAACTTTGGTAAACTAAGTCTCTTTAAACATTAATAAAAAGTTTGCAACAGGAAATGTTGACAAAGTATTATCATGTAGGTAAAAATTAATATCATACATCAAAGTATATACCTGTTAATTAGGTGGTTAATTGGTAAATGCATGCATACACTACCTCTAATGCAAATAATACATTAAATGTACATCAATGCAAGAACAAAATAATTTATCATACAGGTACATTAGAGACAATATATTTTTTCTTAATAAACTGTCAATATACAGGCATGGATACACCTTTTGAAGTAAATGGCCAATTTTTGGATATCTTGTTGTAAAAATAAGACCACCTTTTTGCCAATGTATACTTACATTATGAATCATTTCTGGTCAGTTAAACAGGGCACACAAGTACAGGTGTGTCACTACTGAAAGGGATAGTACTCACCTGTAATATACTAATTAACTATTTCCTTTTATCTTTCACACCTTTCTCAGGTAAACAGGTATATAATCAAGATCTAGCAAAATCCAACAAAAAATGATAAAATTCCTGTGAAAATAAATTTCAGAATGGATCCAATATAGCTAAAATGAAGGATATTTTGTACCAACCTTCAATTCAAGTGTCCATTCACCACCTAGCAGATATGCCAACAATTCAAGATGGCTGCTTAGTGTTTATTTGGGTCATTAGATTAAGGCCCCTTATGCAGTTTAAAAATGTAAACAACCTTTTCAAGCAGCTAAATAAGCCTAGGGTAATTATCACGTAATGCATGAATTGCTTCACATAACTCCTTACAGATATAATAATTATTCAATTGACAGACTTTTAGATTGTAATTTTCTCTGTTATAATTGACAGTTCTTATTTATTGTTTTAAATCAAATATGAGCTGCATGCATGTGCGTGCCTATTTTTAATAAAACTGTCACTGATTTAATTTAAAAAACAGATAACCTTATTTGATATCAATTTTATCTTTAAAAGCATTAAATATTTAATTAAAAAATTCAACTCCAATTACATAACAGCGCAATATAATTATATAATTATATTCTACAAAATCATCAAGAATATATATATATAAGCATTCTACAAAATCATCAAGAAGTGTGAAATTAATCAGTGATCTATTTTTTTCAATTTTAAACCCACATTTAATTATCATAAAATTATCTTTATTGGGCAAAAAATAAACCATATCTTATTATGAAGTATATAAATATATAAAAATTAATTTTGTTAAATTTTAATTTTAAGTAAAATTAAGTGTTTATCTGCTGAATGGTCAAATCAAAGTGTACTGTTTTACAAATTGAAGTAATAATTTATGAAATTTTCATTTTTGTGTAATTTAGCTGATAGTGACTGAAAATAAATGCAGTGAAAATAAAAGTTCCAATGAACTAGATTTGATAGCAAAATACTAGTAATTTCCAGAAATAAAAAAAAATCTCACAACAAAAAATTGCTAAATTAATAGTTTTATTTTTTGAAACATTTTCTCAAAGTTTAAAATACCATGACAATTTTTGCTATCATTTATGACATCTGACATCCGATATAAACCAGACTGAGACTTTAAAACTATTCCTCCTAGCCTGTTTACATAGCAGTCAGCTGAAAGTTCAGTGTCTGCACATTGGTCTGAGGCCACATGTAGATGATAAACTCTAACAACTTCTGTGTGAGCTGAAAGTGCACAAATTTTTATTGTCTGAAGTCCAAGTTTACATACCTGATGTAAAAGTGGTAAATATTACAAGATTGTCTACTACAGCAAGCATTACTTCTGGTTCAGTTGTATGAACTGGAATTGCTAAATGAATGAGCAGCTTACCAATTTGTACCTAACATTCAGAATAGTTTTTAAGTCTGTTCATTGATTTCAAGATGTTATCAAATAGATGAAATTTCAGAAATTTGTACCTTCACAATGTGCTATGTCAATGGAGTCACACAAGGAATGGTTGTTTCATCTTCAAATATGACCAGACCATGTTAAAAACAAGTCTATGGTCTTAAGTTGTTTTAACATTCCACCAGCAATTTTTTTGGCTATTCATGACGACAGAAAGAACATTAATCTCTAAAGGTTAATCTGAGTACACATTCCTGTATACTAACTGAGATGTGCAAGTGTATATCATAACCTGCCCTTTACTAGTATGCACTCAGACTTTTTTATTTAGGTGCTAGCTCACCAAGTGAGTATATCACAGACAAGCATATAATTTCCCTGTCACATTATCCTGGAACCAGGTAAACCAGTGGATGCCCTGTCCTCCTAACGCTAGGGAAGCAGTATCTCAAATTTAAAGTCTAATGTATGACCTTGTCAGGGTTCAAACATGTCTCCCATCCTTGAGGTTGGCAGCTCTTCCACTGAGCCACCAATGTGGTCAACAACTCTGTGACAATGCTTCTAACAATATTTGTTACATTTTGTCTGGTGTTTTCTGACCATATCTTTACTTATTATTAATGAAAAAAAACCTTTAAAACTGAATTTTAAATACAGTCGACTCTTGTTAATATGAAATCGAATCGAAATTTCGCTTAAATTGAAATGATACAAACCATTCCGTCAGATTGCTATGCATTTCTATGCAATTTTATTTGTTTAAATCGAAATACTGAAATTCAAAATTTTGCTTAAATTATAGCCAATTTTCAGTCCAGATTACAAAATATAATGAAAATTCCAATGTTTAAATTGAAATATACTTTCCTTGTTTATCATAGTTTGAATTTGTTTATACATCAAGTTGAAAGCAAGTGGCAAAATTAAAAAAATACATGCACGCAAAAAACATTTTATCTTAAAAATATTGATTTATACCTGAATTATTGTTTATAGAAACAGAGTGACGGTTTACTTGGAAGATAAATTCCGACTACAAATACACATGAAAAAAGGAAGTTGGTATCCCATGCTATTTTCACGATTTTCAGTTTGTACTCATCATATCGGTCAGGTCATAGTAAACTGTCTGTCAGTAAAAGGAAAATTTTCATTGGTCTTAAGTTAAAAAGTGGATAGTCCGCTACTTCCACAGTCATTGATCAAAAGAATACCCCACGCAGAACTGGTCAAGGCAAATGGTATACACCATTCAGCTACTGTGTGACATGCCAAGCCGCTATTTTGATAATCACAAGTCGCACACTAAGGATTACAAATGAAGAAGTTATGATTATGAATAAAATTTAATGAATTTTTACACGAGTTACTCATGTTGTAATCAAAGTTGATATCAATATTTGTGTTTAATGGGAAATTTCAATGGAACCATGTAACTTCCAGTCAAGTTTCCGACTCACTTATTTTATTGTTCAATAAACTTTAGTTTGTTTAGCTTTACATGAACATAGAAAAATTTTAAATTATTTTAAATTTTCAATGTTTAATTTAAACTTAAATTTCCAATGATAATTGTAAGCGATACACTATGATACATAACAGCATGCATGTGACATCAATAGAGGACCGCTTTACTGAGGAGTTATCTCCCGTTTCTCATCATTCTGAAGTGCCCATCAGTGATCAAAACAGTTGATTCAAAATTCAGATAAATAGAAACTTTTCATCTGACCCCTTCAGTTTCAAATTAACGAAAGTCAACTGTATTTACCAAAATATGATAATATCAAAATTTGTCAACAGGTACAAATTTTTTTTATCAGTGACTATAATGGGTATTTGTTATTATTATTATGTCATTATTTAATAAATGGCTACATAAAAAGCTCAATAATGAAATGTTTAACAATTGTTATAGTGGTATAGATAATCATTGATTTTCAAAATAAATAAACATCACAAAAACACCTTACATTGTTATTAGTTGTCATAGAACACCTGTATTACAGTAATATTTAAAGTTTGCAAAAGGCTGGTTTATATTTTCCCATACCTTGAAAACACAGCAGCAATATGATCATAAGAGAGTACCATAATGCAAATTCAAAAAAAAAAAAAAAAAAATTAATAAATAAATAAAAAAAAAATAAAAAAAATAAAAAATGGAATGAAAAGGAATAATGGTACCTGACAACACAAACAAGAATTTTTCTTCTTTAATATGCCATGTCTGCCATGATACAGGGCATGGGTTTTTAAAGTCTCCTCTGATGACTCTGTGACTTTCATTTATCAATGCCGCATGCTTGGCGAAAGAACAATCACTTATACCTATCTTTAAGTCTTGGTGAGACCAAGCAAGGGTTTTAACCCAGACCTCCTACATATGCACTCTACTGACTGAGTTATCTTATTGGTTAATATAAGAGTAGTTGAGTAATGGTGTTTATCGTCCCAGTCAAGAATATGTCACGTATATCGAGATGTTGCCAGCTATAGACAAAAGTGCAGAAATTCTGCCTGCGTTGCGCTGATGGCAGGGTTCTTTATTGTGCCACCCCTACTGTGACATCCGAAAAGGACCAGGACTTTCATTTTGTAATGCCGAAAGCCTGGCAAAAGAACAGTCACAACCCACTTCTAAGTCTTGGGTCAGACCCAGTTGGGTTCTAACCATGACCTCCCTGGTAAAAATAAGAGTATAATTACCCTGTGTATATATGATATAACTTCTGCATGTGAACTATTCTCCAGTGACCTTCCATTAACTTCAAGTATTTCATCTCCAATCTCTAATTCTGCTCTATCAGCAGGAGAACCTATATTACAATAGAAACAATATTTAGATTTAACTTTTATTTAAATGTAAATTTTAGTATTCTTGAATTATATTTCCATAAATTAGTCTTTATGTCGGTAAAAATAAATGTGTTGAAAAGTTGATCAAATTTCAAAATATTGAAAATAATCTTTTGAATAATTTTCATACAAAGCAAAAGAAATAAAGTTTTAAAAAAAGACTTTTTACCCCACAAGGTATGTATTTAACTACTGGCAATATCCTCAGTATGTACGGAAACACATAAGTTGACATTTTTTCCCTGTAACATCTTGATCATGAACATTTGCAACAATACAATTATGTACAAACATTAAGACATTAAAAACACAATATATGTTGATGAATATAGATCAACCTACAGTTGGATTAAATGGCCATTAGATACGAAATATGTTTCTACAGTCAAATCTGCCTTAAAGGCCACCTCTCTATAAGGGCCACCTGCTTATAAAGGCCAATAAAATTCTACCCCAGCTGTTTCATATTAATTGAACTTGTATATAAAGGCCACCTGTCCATAAAGGCCACTTTTACTGATTCCCATGGGTGGCCTTTGTAGACAGGATTGACTGTATATTATTAGATTGTTTTATATGTTCTTTTTCCATGTTGCTTGGAACTTGATTTTTAAATGCATAATGTGAAGCAAAATCACTACTTATGGGTCAATTTTAAAATCTTTAAAAATCTTTATTCCTACTCAAACTATATCAGTTTATACAAGGGAGTGGTAAACTGGTTTTTGGCATACTGACTTGGTGAGCTAGCACCTTACCAAAAACTCACCATGATTATGGCAGGCCATAATACCAACAGACACTCACACATCACATGCACAAACAGACTTGAATAAGACAAATCCATAACTATTAAAAACATTGCTCTTGTCACAATTTTTTTTTTTTTTGTTGCAACATAAAACAACATTACAACAATAACAGTTCCTGATGTAGACAATATAAGAAATGTCCACAAAATCTTAGTGTAGAATCATGATGAAACGTCATGTGTACCAAGCATCTAAAACCAATTTGCAATATCAACAATTTATGCTACCAGGTTATGTCATCTTTGGAGAAAATAATTGACAATATTTTATTTTTCATGAAGTTTACAATTTAAACTTCAATTTGAATTTTTTTATTGCAAAACTTAGATGTTGATTATCGATAAGTATTTACACCAGTGTTAAAATTCAAGTTAAATTTCATACTTAATAATGACAAGAGGTGTTTTCATTCATAGATTAAAACATCCTAAAATTTCTGAAGTCATTTTCTCAGAATATCACAAAAAAGGAATCAAGTACAAACACACATACACATATACATTCATTCAAAAAAGATACTCAAATGCAATTCAATAACAATAAATTTAGCTATAAGATTTCAACCCTTCCCTGATAAACAAACATAATTTTTTCAAATTATCGTAATTCTTTTTATTATATAATCTACTCAATAATCCATGTAATACGGTCATGCAATAAAAATCGTATTGAATGAGTGTGACGTCATAAAAGCATGTGAATTAGGTAATATCCTTACGCACTACGCACTGGTATTTACACGGCAGATTCCAAAGCATTTTTGCAGGAACAGTCACCGGAGGAAACATTCAATCCATATTTATCAAAACAAATCACAAGTTCCTTAAAACGGGCCAGAATAATCATGGATAGTGATTCCGAGTAACATGTGTCTGTAAATCCTTGTCCAGGTTGTTGACATTCCAGAGTGCGCACGCTATGACGTCACATAATTCACCTAGTTCACAGTGACACACTGTTTGTTCATTCATAATTTAAGCTGATAATTTTGTACTTTTTTTTCTAAAAAGGACATATATTGTATTCAAATTAAAAATGTTTGTTTTGTTTTTGTATCCTGCAGACAGACTATTGTTTACTTTTCATATTTCAGCAGGATTACTTTTGGTGCATGTACACGGTAATGTGAACTTGTTGTGTTTCGGTCAATCAGCTGTTTTCTTATAATGAGAAGACAAGTTTTAAATCTGTGAAAAAGCCATTTTTTTATGGGATTATATAATAAATAGAATCTTGCATTAGTGTTTATGTAATATTGAATTTATTCAACTCGTTTAATAAATTCAATATTACATAATCACTCATGCAAGATCCTCTATGTATTGATCAGTTTTAGCATTTTAAATATATTTGGATGCAAATATAAATTTTTGTCAATAAATTTTTTCTCAGGTGATCAAAATAAGAACATTCTAACACGAAATAAAATTCATCCCCAATAGAACTGCTCTTAACATTTATAAGTTACATATTTATTATTTCTATCAATATTTTTCCACCTCCCTTTTTTATTGACAATCTATGATTATACATTCGAAATTTTACTAATATAATACGTAAGTTCTCAGGCATTATATCAAAATATTGTTCAAATTCAAATTTCACTTTAAATATTCTGTAATTTATAGATTTAAAGATGAGTAAACGTGTGAATACCAATTTTGTATATAATTATCTTTCATTTTCCTATCTATTGCATTTATAAGCCAATTTCGTTTAATGTTCCAACCCAGTAAAATCCAGACATTACAAAACCCCAAGTGATTCAATTAATTTTTGATATGAAGAATCCAACAAGTTTCTACTTCACCAATTATTTCCAACATAACTCTATAAAATATATTAGACAGCTTACTATCATTGTCAGCTAGTTTTAACCAAAATGAAATCATTGTTTTAACAACATATATATTAATTGGGAATCTTCCTAATTCACCGTAAATCATAAAATTAGGAGTTGAAGATTTTAATATACGAATTCGCTTACAAAACTGCAAATGTATTTTTTCAAACATAGCTAACTTTTCAAACCCCCATATTTCACATCCATATAACATAGAAGGCAAAACTAATTGGTCAAATAATTTAAGCTGACATGAAACTGATAGGGTGTAAACTGTTGATTTTTTTGTATAAACAATATAACGCCTTTTTACCCTGTTCTAGTAATTTTTGTTTTGCTTTTGTAAATTTCCCACTAAAATTGAATAAAATACCCAAATAATTACAACAATTGACATACTCGATTTCCATATTTTCAAAAACAATTACTGGTAATTTTTTCATTTTTCTTTTACTGAATACTACTGTTTTTGTTTTATCAACATTTACCTCTAATTTCCAAGTTTTACAATATTCAACTAGAACAATTTAAAGCTTCTTGTAACCCACTTAGACTTTCAGATAGGATAACCCTATTGTCCGCATATAAAATAATAAACAATTTCATTAATACTTGTAATTTATCACACATCAGATTCGTAACAGTTTTAATTCCAAATATATTTTTATTCAATAAAAAATCCTACAAATTATTTGAATAAATTGAAAAAAATGGTGAAATATTTTCACTCTGTCTTACCACAATTTCACTAATAAAATAATCAGATTTAGAAATTCCATTACTTATGCATGGTTTTATTTCACTATAAATATTCTTAATGACAGTAACGCATTTTGCATTGATGTTGTTCAGTTTCAATTTATACCACAAACCTTCCCTGCCATACCTTATCAAATGTCCTTTTTAAAATCTATAAAGGCACAAAACAATTTCTTCTTTGAAGTAAATAACGTTTCAATAATTTAATAAAGACTAAATATATTATCCAGAATGAAGTGGGTTTTTTTTTTTCTAAAACCGGTTTGTGTATGCTTTAGAATGTTTTCTCTGTCTGTATAAATTCTAAGTCTATTATTCAAGATAGCTGTAAAAATTTTGCCAAAACAACTAAGTAATATTATTGCTCTATAGTTATCGGGATTTTTTTGTATCACCTTTATTTTTATATATTGGTCTGATAACACCTACAACAAAGTCCAAAGGTATACTATCCAGTTTTCAAAAACTAAATTGAATAATAAAATATAAATAGGTAACATTTTTTTCTACTGATATTTTAAAGTACTAGTATTCATTTATAACTCCATCTTCTCCACAGGATTTTCCTATTTTTTTTAGGTTATTTATAACATCAACAATTTCTTTTTCGGTTATTGAACATCTATCTCCTCATTATTTTCATTACTAGGGTTCTACAAAATGACATTCATCTAATAGGACTTTGTCGGTAACTGTGTTACATATTATTAAAATAGTCATACAAGATTTCAATATTTATGTTTGTTGCACACTGCACTGTGATGCCTTGAGTGGTATTTTTGATTGAGTAAAAAGAGAAATAATTAAAATGATAATTTTGTGAGTGTGTCTTCAGTTGTACTTTTGATAGGTGAAAATATGATAATTTGTAATAAAATAGAACACAAATCATTGGAAACATCAACATAAGGGAGGTAACTCCTGTATTCTCTAAGGCAAGTTAAAGAGTATTGCATTTTGAACTATGGACCCCAAACAGGGCTCTGCCCTGGACCTGCGACTGCAGGGGCTTGAGACTTTGACATTACTGAACAAGTTTAATTTCCAAAGGAACTTTAAAATTTGATGTTCACTGACACTGCGAAAAAGGTTCTTTATCAATGATGCTTTATAATCTAAAAATGGATCTTCAGATGCTTTGTTCACCCCCATAATTTCTCTAAGAGAAGGACCCTTCAATTATCTTACACTAGTAGGAGACTGTCTATAATTACTACATAAAATTATCTTGGGAAAACCAAACAGCCTTTATCTAGAGTAGTCTTCACTACTTTTTGTGTTCAATTTTTATCTTAAACTGATAATTTGTTGATCATTATTTTCTTCAACTGAGTAAGCTTCACCATGGATCATTTTTTAAAAACACTTTTCAGAAAAAATCATCTTGCACTCATAGTGGTGTTAGACTGTTTAGTTTTTAAGATTGAAATGTATTTCAACAATATATTTTCCTTTAAAGACTAAGGACATCTAGCTGCATAGTATGAAATGCACATACTCAAGTGCATTGAAGTCTTGTAATGACCGACTAGATGAACATCACCAATATAATCAGAGTTGATTAACATTATTGATTTTAAAATTAGGAGTGAAATGGCATTATGGTGTTTAACACCCCAGTCAAGATTCTTTCACTTATATCAAGGCTGTCAGTTTTAGGATGGTGGAGGAATCTGGAGTACCTGGAAAAGACAACCATCCTATGACAAGTGAACTGACAAACTTTCTCACATTACGAAAAACCTTAGCAGGACCTAAAGGGGTAAGAGGCACTGTGTTCAGTAACATGCACTTTCGACCACTTGGGACTTCAAAATTAATTTGGTTCACATATCAACTATTATTAAGAAGCTATATCTAGGTCATTAATGATATCAACTGGCATTGTAGATAATACAGAATAAGGGCAATGCTTCCAGACTGTACCATGATTAAAACATGACAAGCTAAAATTAAGCACTCATTTACGGTGTGTACAATAGAATATATCAGTGTGTAGAATAGAATATTAGTATAAG
This sequence comes from Tegillarca granosa, assembly GCA_029721355.1. Lineage (NCBI taxonomy): Eukaryota > Metazoa > Mollusca > Bivalvia > Arcoida > Arcidae > Tegillarca > Tegillarca granosa. The sequence continues at coordinate 8,744,593 of CM056595.1, forward strand.
GGGGATAACCCTGTCATGCTTTACAACAGTCTTGCAAAAAATCAGAAACAGTTAATTGAGATAAGTTCTGTGATTAAATTACTAGTACATATAGCTATTATTTAAATAATTAATAAATATATTTATGATTATTCTATAATCAACAAATCTTTAGCTACTTTTAAAACATTCTGTGAAAAAGAATGAAAATGCAATGATTTTTTTTATGAATTTTTTTTTTTATTAAATTATTGGACACAAATTTGCCACAGTTTAAATACAGCAAAATAATAATAATAATAATAATAATAAAATAAATAAATAAATAAAAACAAGAGGCCCATAAGGGCCTGTATCGCTCAACTGGCACTTTATTTGCATGTGAATTTCAGACAGCCATGCCGCTAGCTATTGCCAGTGGAGCTAAAATGTTTCCGAAAAAAATTATATGTATGTGAAATGGCTATACATCTACTGTCTATATACCAAATTGTATGATATATGAATGTGTATCGGCCATTCATTACTTTTTGCTATTTAAAATAACGGCGGTCATTTTGGATACCACAGTTTCTGCAAACTTTAATCTGCATCACCTAGGGACCTGGCACACCAAATTAGTTTCAAATAGGTCCAGTAGTTTTTCATGAGAAAATTTTCAAAGAACTGGCTAAATATAGCACCTTATTTGAATATTCTGCTAATAGCGACCCAATAAAAAATGTTTCTGAAAAACCTGTTATATATGTTAAATGGCTATGCATCTACTTTCTATATATCAAATTGGAACTAAATCGGTTGATAAATAAACGTGTATCAGCCATTTATCACTTTTTGCTATTTATAGTAACAGTGGCCATCTTGGATGCCGCAGGAAGTTGATTTGTGCAAACTTTAATCTGCATCACCTAGGGACTTTGCACACTAAATTAGGTTCAAATAGGTCCAGTAGTTTCTCAGGAGAAGATTTTCAAAGAATTGGCTAAATATAGCACCTTTTTTGACTATTCTGCTAATAGCGACCCAATGAAAATTGTTTCTGAAAAACCTGTTATATATGTTGAATAGCTATGCATCTACTTTCTATATACCAAATTGGAACTAAATCAGTTGATAAATAAACGTGTATCAGCCATTTATCACTTTTTGCTATTTATAGTAAAGGTTGCCATCTTGGATGTCGCAGGAAGTTGATTTGTGCAAACTTTAATCTGCATCACCTAGGGACTTTGCACACCAAATTAGGTTCAAATAGGTCCAGTTGTTTCTGAGGAGAAGATTTTCAAAGAATTGGCTAATATAGCACCTTATTTGACTATTCCAATAAAAAATGTTTCTGAAAAACCCATTATATATGTCAAATGGCTATGCATCTACTTTCTATATAACAAATTGGAACTAAATCGGTTGATAAATAAACGTGTATCGCTCAACTGGCACTTTATTTGCATGTGATTTTAGACAGCCATGCGGCCAGCTATTGCCAGTCGAGATAAAATGTTTCAGAAAAAAATTATATGTATGTGAAATGGCTATACATCTACTGTCTATATACCAAATTGTATGATATATGAATGTGTATCGGCCATTCATTACTTTTTGCTATTTAAAATAACGGCGGTCATTTTGGATACCACAGTTTCTGCAAACTTTAATCTGCATCACCTAGGGACCTTGCACACCAAATTAGGTTCAAATAGGTCCAGTAGTTTTTCATGAGAAGATTTTCAAAGAACTGGCTAAATATAGCACCTTATTTGAATATTCTGCTAATAGCGACCCAATAAAAATGTTTCTGAAAAACCTGTTACATATGTTAAATGGCTATGCATCTACTTTCTATATACCAAATTGGAACTAAATCGGTTGATAAATAAACATGTATCAGCCATTTATCACTTTTTGCTATTTATAGTAACAGTGGCCATCTTGGATGCCGCAGGAAGTTGATTTGTGCAAACTTTAATCTGCATCACCTAGGGGCCTTTCACACCAAATTTGATTAAAATATGTCTAGTAGTTTCAGAGGAGAAGATTAAAGTTTAGGCACAGACATACGCATGCACGCACGCTTCGCCATGCCATAAGCTCAGCTGGCTATTGCCATTTGAGCTAATAAATAAAATTAAAAAAGAATAATAATAATATAAATTAATAAATAAATAAAATAAACAAGAAGACATTGTCATTCAGATCCCCCGCTCTACTCACTTTCTATTTTCCACCAATAGTTTTAACGATTACAACTTCTGTTCATTATCATGTAAAACTTATAGAGTCTTTTGTTATATCATAATAATGACAGGAAAACTATAATGTTTTAAAATGACATTACATTTTTAGCTTACCTGAGCTAAAAGCTCAGATGAGCTATTGCTATCCATCTTTGTACATCGTGTGTCATCCATTGTGCGTAAACTTTTTACATTTTAATCTTCTCCAAAACCACTGAACCAAATTTAATGAAACTTGTTAACCATCATGCCTGGGTGAAGCCCTTTCAGATTTGCACAAATGAAGGAGTTACGTCCCCCTGGGGCCCCATAAGGGGTGAAATAATGAAAAACTTTAAAAATAACATCCTTAGGTCATCTAGTTTCAGATTTGCACAAATGGTGGCCATAGGGCTCAAAATGGGGAAATGGTAAGGCACTGAGTGGGGAAATTGATAAAAATTATATATTTGTCACTATATCTAGAAATTATTAACTTTTTGTATAGGCATGTATATTAGAAAATTGTAGGTATTGACAGGACAGTCATTTTGATATATGGTTCAAGGTCATATGTTCAAAGGTCAAGGTCACAGCTGCAAAAGAAGATTTAAATTGCAAATTATCTTGAAAACTATTAACTTTTTGTATAGGCATCAGGCCCGTAGGCAGGTATTTTAGAAAGGAGGTGCGATTTTGAAGAATGTCTTTGTTCGCACCAAAGGTGCTCCTCACTAGAGGGGCTGGGGTATGCCTACATTTTCAAAATGATTTTGAGGGTTTGATAGTGGTTAATGATTTTTTTTAAGGCTTTAACAGTGCTTAATGGTTTTCAAAGGGGGGGGGGGGTGCATTGCACCCCTCACACCCCTTCTGAATACGGGCCTGGGCATGTTTATTTGAATATAGTAGGTATTGCCATGACAATCTTTTTGATATATGATTCAAGGTCATATGTTCAAAGGTCAAGGTCACAGCTGCAAAAGAAGACTTAAATTGCTAATTATCTTGAAAACCAATAACTTTTTGTATAGTCATGTACATTAGAATATTGTAGGTATTGACATGACGATCATTTTGACATATGGTTCAAGGCCATATATATTCAAAGGTCAAGGACATAGCTGCATAAGTACACTGAAATTTGTTAATGATTTGGAAATTATTCATTGCAATACAGTTACTTCATGCATATTATATAAGCTACTTATAAATGAAATGTGAGTGGATATATTTCTGATTAAGTTTTGTGGCAGTTCTTAACATGAGAAAACTTGTGAAGTTTCTGTACTTAATATATTGTCTATATATTGCACTTTGCAAATAATTTTGGACATATCCTCAGGTGAGCATTAAGACCCATGGGCCTCTTGTTTAATCAGAATATTTACAATATCCTTCAGTATCAATCATTTTTTATCAGTTACACATTGATAGAACTTGATTCTTTTTTCTCATGTATTTGTTACTGTTGTTTTTGTAGTCATTGAAAACAAGTGATTATAAGATATTTAGGGTATAGATTTATATGTTAAATATATATAACATCCTTCTGAAAAACAGGACATAATCAGAGACAATTTGTTGGTTGAAAAATCCACAAGTAATTTATAACTATTAAAGCAAAAAATATATATAAATATTTACAATCGGAATAAATTCACTTTAATAAACTATTGGTCTAGGACAGGGCTCCGGTAAACTTTGACTGGGGTGTCGGACATTTTTTTAAAGAGACCGTACCACCGATGCTGTGTAAAGAAGAAGAAGAAAAAAAAAAAAAAAAACGTACCACCGATGTTGTTATTGGTGATGTTTTTTAAAAAGATTTTAATTTTTAATATCAAATAGATTTTAAAAAGGATTTAACTACTACATAGAGGTTATATAGGTACATGTGGTCAGGCTCATGTGTTCACATAGTGTCTATTTTTGTACTGTAGGCGTTGACGACACAAGGTTTGATGGCCATCTTTGTTTATTGACAATCATGCATTTTCGTTTTTCCGAAGTTACACGAAGTTTACTGAACCTCATTTCGAGACCTCTTTAATTGTATTTAAACTTTTTAAAATTATTTATTTATAACTAAACAGTTTGCAAAGACCATACAATGCGCGTTGTAGTCTTATTTGACATCCCGCGTGGAAACTCTTTGATAATAGTCAGACAACCATGACCTTCAAGGATCAACCCTTACAATCAGCAGTTTATGGCTTCCGTCTGTCAAGCGATGTGATTACTTAATAAACAACTTAACAACAAAATTAATGAGGGTTCAGACAATGAAACAAAAGGAACGGATTGAGACCATGGATTCTAACTGATTAATAAACAAAAGCCTAATTATTATATCTGTAGTATTTATTGAAAACGGTTGACAGGTGATAGCAAACAATACTCGAGTAAAATAATGACCGACAAACATATTTATTTATATGTCCAATTAACTGAATTCTATTATTAACTAAAAATGTCCGGCAAGTGATTTTTCACATCGGACAAAAATGTTTTTTGTCGGACATGTCCAGCAAATATGACCGGTTCCGGACCCCTGGTCTCGGAATAGGTATATGTTTCAATAAATTCGATTGCTTCACACAAGACTTACTCTTTCCTTGACATAACAGAAAAGTCAAAGTTGTTGAAAGTTGTTGTCAAAAAAAAGTACATGGTGGTAGAAGAATACTTTGACCTGGTTGCGCTATTTTTACACAACATTTTTGACAATTCTATTTTAAATCAGAAGATGTTAAGAAAAACCTAGATTGGATCGTAAATATTAGCAATGAACTTTGATTGTAATTTATTGACTTGTACTCTGTTGGGATGGGATTGTAAATACATGTATGAGCGATGAACTTTGATAATAATCGATTTATTGACGTGTAACTCTATTGGGTCATGCACAAATTTTCCATGAACCCTTTTGGGGTTCATTCAATTTGGGTTTGACCCAATAGAGTTACACACCAATAAATCGATTACAATCAAAGTTCATAGCTTAAGTGACAATGTTATAATAACTATTATATATCATTAATTTTGCTCACTATATAATATCCATTACAGGTATGAAAATCATCAAGAGCAAGTTTTCATCATCATCATAATAATAATAATCAAAGAGAAAATTTGTTGGTTAAAAATTCCACATGTAATATACTATGAAAGAAAAAAAATATACATGTATATGTGACAATGTAGTAATTACCAACATACATATCATTAATTTTGTTCACTTTATGGTTTTCATTTATGTTCCACTGTATGAAGTCATCATCATCATCATCATCATCAAGATTCAACATCATCCCTAGCATAAAATCAACATCATCAGCAGCAGTAGCATTATCATCAACATCCTTTTTAAACAAGTATTTGTGCATTTTTTTTCAAAATGTGTACATGTATTCTTTTCAGAAAAATAAAATCTAACAACAAAATGTTCACCTTACATCAATTGTAACAGAATATTGATAATAGCCACACATTTTTTTTTCTCTTAAAATCACTATTTTCTATTTTTAGCCCCAAAATACTGAACCACTTAAAAACGATGTATATATGTTAAACTTCATCTAATAAATACAAGATATCTATAGTTGCAACAGAAAATACTATCAAATTAATAAGCAAGTTTATTTTCTCAAAATGTACATTTTTCATATAAAATATACATTTTACTAAGAAATACTGTAACACTGCAGGTATCTGAATATAATGTTGTAGGAAAATATGTGAGCACTTTCGAAGTAATTGCACCTATTCCTTTTTGGTATGAATTTATTATTATTAACTTACTATTCTTAAAGTATTTTTATAACAGCAAAAGGCTAACCCCGTGTTCTAGTTAGGTTGTTGATGTAAAAACATATACATGTGTTTAAAACTAAATTAGAATAATAATCTCTTTAAATTAGAATGAAAAAATTCTGAAGAATTTCACTTTGGATGGACAAACGGATGGGACCCATTTCTATATCCCCTGCCAACTTCATTGGAACGGGGGATAAAAATATAACAAATTACAGCAATGCAATAAAAATATACAAGACTGACAGAAAATTCAAAATCAATTATATTGTTTGCCCTTACCGATTTTTAAATATTATTTTGAAAGAATATAAGTTAAAATACCACAAATTTGAAAATATAAATACATTTACTTATAGTTTATAAAACAAACCTTCAACCAATAGCATGTAGAGAACGGAATCACCCAAGTACAGGTAGCAGGTATATGGTAACATCTAAAATAACATTAAGAACTGTAAAGAAACTACTAAAACGGCTATTACAACATTAAGAAAGATGAAAGCATCTTGGAATCAAATCTGATGGAAAACTGATGTTTAGTTAATGAAAGTCTAGATGAGTTTAAAAAATTAATTTAAACCTGGATTCCATTTTATTACAAGCTATTATTATTTTAGATCAAAGAAACTTGTCAGATCAAAGAAAATTGTCATAACATCAGACCATTTTGACAGAATCTGAAAAATAACAGTTTTTTTTTTCATATGTAAGATGGTCATGTTATTGATCACAACTTTTATGTTGGTCAGTCAATAAAGGAAGTATGTACTTAGATATATTAGACCAATACTTTTATACTGATAATATGGCAAATGGTGCTCAGTTCTTGTATTAAGAACTCAAGTTTTTATAATATGATTTACTAAGGAAGCTATGTATTGACTAAATGAACAATTACATTTGCAATGATATATTCTGTATAAGTATTATTTTTATGTTGGATACAACTGTCACACGCACACAAGCACACACACACACACACACACACATTCTAATTTGGACAAAATATATATATATCAGCTTAATGAAATGGTGTGTATTTTATGTTGCCAGCTCAGATTGTTTCAATAATCATCTTGGTATCTTAGTATCTTTGTATCTTGTTATCTTGGTATCTTTGTATCTTGGTATCTTTGTATATCTTGGTATCATCAGTTAAGACAATTCTAGGTTACTTGGTTGGTAGATTGAATATTTTTGTTTTACTCCACTTCAGCAATTTTTCAGCTATTCCTGACAATTTTTATTAATCTCAATGATAAATCTTAACACAAGTTTGTGTGGTGTGTGAATGTGCAAGTGTTTCTGATCTGTACTGGATAGTACACACTTATAGCAACCTTATGTGTGCTAGTACACTAGCCAGCATTGTTGTAGATAAAACACTGAAGATAGCTCTGTCTATTATACTGGTCTCAAGTCAACCACTAAAGGCCTACAACATGGAAAACCCTTTCTTATGTGAAATCAACAAAGGTAGAACCAGAAGCGATATATATATATATATATATATATATATATATATATATATATATATATATATATATATATATAGGCACCACCAGCTAAGATTATTCTTCATACATCTAGGTTCATGTATAATATAATCAGCTAAGATTATTTTCAAACTTTTTCACTGTTGTTGAGAATGGAAATTAATGAGAATCATATTCCTTGTTTTCTAAAATTGTTTAAAGTTATGACATTATTAAAAGCAAAACTGGCATAAAATTATTTTCTAATTTGATTTAGATGTCCTTAAAATTTTATTCTTATCAATGAATCTGATTTACGTACTGGTCATTGAGAAGCAAGGTCATTAAGAAGCAACCTGAAAGAGTGGAGTGGAGTAATGGTGTTTTATGCCCAAGTCAAGATTTTTTTCACTTATTTTGAGGCAGTCAGTTCTGGAATGGTGGAGGAAACCAGAGTGCCCAGAGAAAACTACTGACCTTCAGCAAGCCAAATGACAAAATATCTCACACTAGAATCTGTCCCCAGTAGGATATGAACCCAGGCGGTGAGAGGCGCTGTGATATGAAAGCATGTGTTTTAGACCACTCAGCCAACAAGGCCCCACAAACTGAAAGGCTACTAATACTACATAGTGAATCATCCAAAAGGAAAAAGAAAGGAAAAAGCATTGTTTCAAGTTGAGTAGGCTTTATGGTTCATGAACAGAGACAATGTTTATGAACAAGGAGACCATGTTTACAGACAGGGAGACAATGTTTAAAGACAGGGTTTGACCATGGTTGAAAACTCTTGTCAAGGAAATTGACAAATGAAACACTTTGTCATCAATTTTATTACTGTGTCACCAACAAACTTTTTGCCACCTACAATAGTTGATATTATATGAAACTTATTCTTTTTTGTGATATATGATTCTAAACCCTGATATGTCCCTGTTATATGAGAGAGAGAGAGAGAGAGAGAGAGAGAGAGAGAGAGAGAGAGAGAGAGGGAGAGAGAGAGAGAGAGAGAGAGAGAGAGAGAGAGAGAGAGAGAGAGAGAGAGAGAGAGAGAGTTTTTCAATTTCTGAAATATTTTGATATATATGAAAATTTTGCAATTTTTTATGATTAAAATTCAATACATAGTTATACCATATGGAAAATGGCACTGAAACAGTTTTTCAAGCAAACCCCAACTTTGAACATGATTATTTATGTTCACAGAGCAAAAGTCAAAAAACATAATCTGATGGCAGATCGAGATAATTCATGAAAGACTTGAAATTTATTCAGAATGCTGAAAATGGTCCTGTGAGTTTTCTAATTTTTTTACACTACTGGGACCACTCCTCTCTGAAGCATAAACTAATATTGTGGACATTAGTTGCCAGTGGTGTATATTTCACTGTCCTATGCATGCTTAGTAACAACAAACTTTTTTGATAAAGAAGGGTTCTAACAGTTATGACCCATATAAATTAATTCTATAGTAATTAATGAAGTCCAACAGGTTAACATTATGTATACTGAATTTCTCAATATTTTCCAAATAATATAATCAGTTATAAAATTAATCATAACTTCACTTGTTTCGAGTTTAATTTCACTTTCCTTCTTTAATAAATCGCACCTAATTGTAAGTGAATTTAATTAACACTTGTGCTTTAATACAAATTCCACAAAACATTGATTTGGCTGTATATTGTATCATACAGCAAAGGACAACAAAATTTCAGGAAATTTTTTAAATTTACAGGATATAGGTGTACATCAACTACATGTAGGATGTTTTTTTTCTTCCATTTTCTGGTTTTTCTTTATTATGTTGTTATCTCTCATGGCAAACCCAAAAAATGATAAATTTGAAATTTTTGATTGCATAGTCAGGTAAATGTAAATGAAGATTCGAGTTTCCTGGTGTGTGCAGCATGACACAAAGAACATCCCTACAAAAGTAAAAGCCTTAAGGTATTGTTGACCTTACTTGAAAATTTAACAAATCAGTCACAACTAATTCATTCATGTCACATTTGCTTCTTATGCCTTTACCTGAAAGAGCATCAGCTTGGATGCTGTTGACACACCCCTTTTTTCACAAATCTTCAGCTTAATAGTTGTGATTGGATTATCAACCATTACTCAAGAATTCACATTCACAACAATCTTAATCAATCATTGTCTAGAGTACCCATTATATATCCATTATATGTTGTTTGGCAATGACTTTAATTTGTTTATTAGTGGCACTTGCTGTTCTGCCACTGGCTTCAGTGTTATCAGTTGGTATAAAAGGATAAAGATACAGGTGTACTGCCCGCAGTTAGCAAAGCATTATCTACCGGATAAGGTCCATTTTAACAATTTAGGGTCGGCACTAATCCTAAAAAATATCTTCAAAAGAATATCATTACACCAGAAATGTTAAATGTGTGTGACGTCATACATGTATATGTTTCGTTAGTGTGTCTTAAAAAAAAAAAAAAAAAATTAGGGACAAAATAAACTAAACAAAAGTTTAAAAAAAAAAAAACCAACAGTGATAGGGTGTAGGGGCCCCTGTGGCTGTTTAAAATGCCCGTTATGTAGCAATAGTGTACTTTTAAAAAAATTATTGCCAAAGAAATCACCAAGTGGAGATTTTTATCACCAAGTATAGAAAAAGTTGTAACATGCAACATTGGCGAAACCTAGTGTAAACACTGTTTAAAGGTTTACCTAGTGCAGATCTGAGGGCTTAAGGTAAACCAATTTTGTAAGCCTTAAGGACTTGAAACTGGCAATATCTCTCTCATGTTTTTATTGCTACAGGTTCACTCATTCTTGAAAAAGCAGACGTTAAAATAAAAAGTTTATAGAACGTTAAATAAAAAGTTTACAGAAGACAGGCAACAGATGACAAACTGCATTTGAATTGCTCACCAAGAGAATTGTTTCTGGTGCTAAAATGCATATCTGTTAAATTAAAATGTATACATCAAATATCTCAAGTATTATAGATTACAGCTTACATGTATTTTATATAAGTCTATGCAACTTCAGTGACAACAATCTTCTGGCAATGATGAATAATTGTGCTTTAATGAGTGTAATTTTAGAACAGCAATCCAAGTCATGAATGTAAATTACCTTTGTCTAATCTATATCTCCCATTAAAAGCAGTCTATATTACCTGCTATTGTCCTGTTATACATTTATTATTCTTGTTCCGGGAAATCAAAATTCAGACTTGTCCCATGATAAAACTCAAACATACACCCAAGCTATTAGCATGATTTTTGTACTAGAACAGGAAAAAAATTCAATGTTTAATTTTACTTAATATAGACAAAAACATACTGTAACAAATTCAGAACATATTGAACACTTTTATGTGTTGTAAACCATATAGATAACCATAATTTAAAAAATGTTTTCCAATTGGTTGCCTTTTGGACTGCATCACTGGGTCAGTAGAATAGGGTTTGCCTTGAGAGTAAGAGGTCATAGGTTCAAACCCAAGCTTGGTCATGCATAAGACTTCAAAATTTGAGATACATGTATTGCCTTAATTCCTCCTTGGCATTTAGAGTATTGACTAGGATGATGTGACTGAGGGAATGGCACACTGTCTCTGTGAGCTAGCATCTTAACAAAAAGTTAACCTGAGTGCACCTCAGCACATGGCAGTCCAAAATACACACTCTCAAATCACATGACTTTAATACAAACTTGTTTCTAGTTTTATCCCTAGAGATTAATAAATTTAACAACCTTTTATGATAAGCTGAAACATTCTGATACAACATTTAACAAAATTACAACCAACCAATTTCCATTTGGTAAAAATTATTATGCCAGGGCTCTACAATAACTTTTAATTATGCTTGACCATCTGGACAGTTGGAAATAAATTTCACTTGTTCAATTTTAAAAATAACTTGTCTAGTTTTATAACAAAACAATAAAGGCAGACGTTGTTTTTTAGTGAAAAATAAAGTGTTCTGTGTCTGTAAAAAATGGAAGTGTTATAACTAGTGGTCTAAATATGTACCCTATTTATAATTAGCATTTACTAAGTCTGGTGTTTCTGCTGCATATGATGACTGCCTGATGATGCAGGGCTGGCAACAAAATTATTTGAGTTTTATCGACACAATGACATAAAATCTGTTGCCTGTCCAATGTCCAAGTAACTCTTTATTTGTGATGTTTTACTGGATATAACTCTTGTTTGAATAATGGAGTGATTTAAGTTTGCATTAATGGACAATGTTTACTAATTACCAGCATCAAGTCATATCTGAAACAAGGAGATTCTCCCAACAATATTTATCAAGAATTTTTCATTTGGGATTTTTTCAAATTGCTGTCTTTAATTTTTTATAATTACTTAATTTTCTCATTTAAGATTTTTTTTTTTGAATTGCTGTTTCAATTTTTTATAATTATTTATTTATTTTCTTGTCAACCATTTGGTAAAGCCAAATTTAGTTAAATCCATGATGCCAGACCATGTGTCTTATCAGTTACTGATTTAAAAGGCACTAGTATAAAGATGATGAAAATCTAACATTATTCAAAGGATTTGTCATTAAGTGTTAATGTTAAGAAAATGCCTGATTTATTCAATTTTTTACAAGTACATGACTGTAACCAAAAACTACTTATTTTTAGCTCACCTGAGCACTTTGTGCTCAAGTGAGCTATTGTGATGGGTCTTTGTCAGATGTGCGTCATCTGTTGTCCATCTTCCTTCGTGTGTCAACTTTTGATTGTTAACACTCCAGAGGCCCCAATTTTAGTCCAATCTTCATCAAACTTGCTCAGAATGACAAACTCTAGCTCTAGTTCATATATGGACCATGTTGGGTCAATAAGTAGGTCACTAGGTCAAATTATAGAAAAACCTTGTTAACTTTTCTGGAGGCCCCGATTTCAGTTCAATCTTCATCAAACTTGCTCAAAATGATCCTCTTGACAAAAGCTAGCTCAAGTTCCTATATGGACCATGTTAGATCAATAGGTAGGTTACAAGAGGTCAAATTATAAAAAAAATTTTAACACTGTAGAGGCCCCAATTTTGGTCAAATTGTGATCAGAATGATCCTCTTGACAGCAACTAGCTCAAGTTCCTATATGGCTATTTGGGGTCAATAATTAGGTCACAAGTTATAGAAATACCTTGTTAGCTCCCTGAGGCCCCAATTTCCGTCCAATCTTCATCAAACCTGCCCAGAATGATTCTCTTGACACCAGCTAGCTCAAGTTCCTATATGGGCCATGTTGGGTCAATAAGTAGGTTACTAGTTAAATTATAGAATAAACATTGTTCATACTCTGGAGGCCCCAATTTTGGTCCAATCTTCATCAAACTTGCTAAGAATGATCCTTTGACAAAAGCTAGCTAAAGCTCATACATTGGCCATGTTGAGTCAATAAGTAGGTCACTAGGTCAAATTATAGGAAAAATCTATTTTAATAATAGAAGCTTTTAGTTGGCCAAAATCAAGCTGAATGTACATCTTTTTCAGGTGAGCACCCAGGGCCTTCATGACCCTCTTGTTTCAAGTTAATTGTTATAATCTATGGGAAAAAAACACCGAAATTTCTGAAAATTTATTGTCCTGTGAACAAGCATGATCCTATTTTCACCTGTATGATGCCAAAATGGATTTGTACTGGACAAATGGATAAACATATTGCTGAGCCCTGTAAATATTATATACAAAATTCTTTAGTGTCTTAACATGCATATTTTCCATATATGTTGAAACAGATTCTTGTTTATCATAAAAACAATTAACAAGACAGACAATAAAACTAGAGCAGTCATATCAGAGATAAATACTCCATTACCAACATCACATATCGGAGCCAAATCTAAGTTTTAACCTCTTAACACTAATCTTTAACCTATACCTAAATTTAGAATGCAGAATATCAACTCACGTTGGTTTACATTTGTGCCAAGTTTGAACAAAATCTATCCATAAATGTTTAAGTAAATACAATATTTGGATGCACAGACAAAAGAGCAGGGTGATTTCTATATACCCTTAAACTTATTTTTGGGAGTGGGTGTGTCTGATTGGGGTTTATTGATATTATTTAAAGGATTTATTTTTACAAGGATGTGAGAACACATCCAAAGTTAAATTTGACAAGTATTTCATCAGATTAAACTATCACAAAGGTTTCTTATGATATGAATTTTCCAATCCATTAAAGAATTAATTTTATCATATTGACCAACAAAGCAAAAACGATGTAGTCAAAACACTACATCATCAGGCTTCAGTAATAGACTATCAATTAATCAATGGTCAATAAAATTCTTACAAGCATTATGTCAATGGAAGATAATTCTACACGCAGATGTAGTGCTAAAAATCTAATAATCCTGTTATTCTAGTATATGGCTTCCTGTACATATCCCCTCATTAACGATTCTGAATAATGGAAATTTTGTCTTGAATTATTCTGTCTGCAAGACAACAAATATATAGGATTTATTTCCAATGTGATTGATATAAAAAGAGACTTTGTGTATGGAGTGAAATATGTAACATTTTGACATGTTTATATAGTGATAAATAACAATAAATAAAACAAGCATGAAAGATAAAAGTGACAATAAATTAAGTACAGTCAAACCTTAAAATAAAGACATCATACTAAAAATAATGAGCAGAAGGTGACTTTAAGATAGAGACAACATACTAATAACAATGGCCAGGAGCCATGTTAAAATAATGACAACATACTAAAAACAATGGCCAGGAGCCATGTAAAAATAATGACAACATACTAAAAACAATGGCCAGGAGCCACGTTAAAATAATGACAACATACAAAAAACAATGGCCAGAAGCCATGTTAAAATAATGACAACATAGTTAAAACAATGGCCAGGAGCCATGTTAAAATAATGACAAACATACAAATAAAAATAGCCAGGAGCCACGTTAAAAAATGACAAACATACTAAAAACAATGGCCAGGAGCCACGTTAGAATAATGACAAACATACAAAAAACAATGGCCAGAAGCCATGTTAAAATAACGACAACATAATAAAAACAATGGCCAGGAGCCATGTTAAAATAATGACAAACACACAAAAACAATAGCCAGGAGCCACGTTAAAATAATGACAAACATACAAAAAACAATGGCCAGGAGCCACATTAAAATAATGACAAACATACTAAAAACAATGGCCAGGAGCCACGTTAAAATAATGACAACATAGTTAAAAAAATAGCCAGGAGATACGTTGAAATGATGACAACATAGTTAAAACAATGGCCAGGAGATACGTTAAAATAATGACAAACATACAAAAAACAATGGCCAGGAGCCATGTTAAAATAATGACAAACATACTAAAAACAATGGCCAGGAGCCACGTTAAAATAATAACAACATACTAAAAACAATGGCCAGGAGCCACGTTAAAATAATGACAAACATACAAATAAAAATAGCCAGGAGCCACGTTAAAAAATGACAAACATACAAAAAACAATGGCCAGGAGCCACGTTAGAATAATGACAAACATACAAAAAACAATGGCCAGAAGCCATGTTAAAATAATAACAAACATACAAAAAACAATGGCCAGAAGCCATGTTAAAAAAACAACAACATAGTTAAAACAATGGCCAGGAGTCAAATTAAAGTAATGACAACATACTAAAAACAATGGCCAAGAGCAACGTTAGAATCATGACAAACATACAAAAAACAATGGCCAGAAGCCATGTTAAAATAATAACAAACATACAAAAAACAATGGCCAGAAGCCATGTTAAAATAACAACAACATAGTTAAAACAATGGCCAGGAGTCAAATTAAAATAATGACAACATACTTAAAACAATGGCCAGGAGATACGTTAAAATGATGACAAACATACAAAAAACAATAGCCAGAAGCTATGTTAAAATAATGACAACATACCCGGTAGTTAAAACAATGGCCAGGAGATATGTTAAAATGATGACAACATAGTTAAAACAATGGCCAGGAGATACGTTAAAATGATGACAACATACAAAAAACAATGGCCAGGAGATACGTTAAAATGATGACAAACATACAAAAAACAATAGCCAGAAGCCATGTTAAAATAATGACAAACATACTAAAAAAAACAATGGCCAGGAGCCATGTTAAAATAATAACAACATACTAAAAACAATGGCCAGGAGCCACGTTAAAACAATAACAAACATACCAGTACTAAAAACAATGGCCAGGAGCCACGTTAAAATAATGACAACATACTAAAAACAATGGCCAGGAGCCACATTAAAATAATATCAACATACAAAAAACAATGGCCAGGAGCCATGTTAAAATAATAACAAACATACAAAAAACAATGGCCAGAAGCCATGTTAAAATAATGACAACATACAAAAAACAATGGCCAGGAGATACGTTAAAATGATGACAAACATACAAAAAACAATAGCCAGGAGCCACGTTAAAAAATGACAAACATACAAAAAACAATGGCCAGGAGCCACATTAAAATAATGACAAACATACCGGTACTAAAAACAATGGCCAGGAGCCACATTAAAATAATGACAACATACAAAAAACAATGGCCAGAAGCCATGTTAAAATAACAACAACATAGTTAAAACAATGGCCATGAGTCAAATTAAAATAATGACAACATACTAAAAACAATGGCCAAGAGCAACGTTAGAATCATGACTAACATACAAAAAACAATGGCCAGAAGCCATGTTAAAATAATAACAAACATACAAAAAACAATGGCCAGAAGCCATGTTAAAATAACAACAACATAGTTAAAACAATGGCCAGGATTCAAATTAAAATAATGACAACATACTTAAAACAATGGCCAGGAGATACGTTAAAATGATGACAAACATACAAAAAACAATAGCCAGAAGCTATGTTAAAATAATGACAACATACCCGGTAGTTAAAACAATGGCCAGGAGATACGTTAAAATGATGACAACATAGTTAAAACAATGGCCAGGAGATACGTTAAAATGATGACAACATACAAAAAACAATGGCCAGGAGATACGTTAAAATGATGACAAACATACAAAAAACAATAGCCAGAAGCCATGTTAAAATAATGACAAACATACCAAAAAAACAATGGCCAGGAGCCATGTTAAAATAATAACAACATACTAAAAACAATGGCCAGGAGCCACGTTAAAACAATAACAAACATACCAGTACTAAAAACAATGGCCAGGAGCCACGTTAAAATAATGACAACATACTAAAAACAATGGCCAGGAGCCACGTTAAAATAATGACAACATACAAAAAACAATGGCCAGAAGCCATGTTAAAATAATGACAACATACAAAAAACAATGGCCAGGAGATACGTTAAAATGATGACAAACATACAAAAAACAATAGCCAGGAGCCACGTTAAAAAATGACAAACATACAAAAAACAATGGCCAGGAGCCACATTAAAATAATGACAAACATACCGGTACTAAAAACAATGGCCAGGAGCCTAGTTAAAATAATGACAACATACTAAAAACAATGGCCAGGAGCCTAGTTAAAATAATGACAAACATACCAGTACTAAAAACAATGGCCAGGAGCCATGTTAAAATAATGACAAACATACCAGTACTAAAAACAACGGTCAGGAGCCACGTTAAAATAATGACAACATACAAAAACAATGGTCAGGAGCCATGTTAAAATAATGACAACATACTAAAAACAATGGCCAGGAGCCAAATTAAAATAATGACAACATAAAAAACAATGGCCAGGAGCCACGCTAAAATAATGACAAACATACAAAAAACAATGGCCAGAAGCCACGCCAAAATAATAACAACATAATAAAAACAATGGCCAGGAGCCAGGTTAAAATAATAACAAACATACTTGTACTAAAAACAATGGCCAGGAGCCACGTTAAAATAATGACAAACATACTGGTACTAAAAACAATGGCCAGGAGCCACATTAAAATAATGACAAACATACCGGTACTAAAAACAATGGCCAGGAGCCACATTAAAATAATGACAACATACTAAAAACAATGGCCAGGAGCCTAGTTAAAATAATGACAAACATACAGGTACTAAAAACAATGGCCAGGAGCCATGTTAAAATAATGACAAACATACCGGTACTAAAAACAACGGCCAGGAGCCACATTAAAATAATGACAACATACTAAAAACAATGGCCAGGAGCCTAGTTAAAATAATGACAAACATACAGGTACTAAAAACAATGGCCAGGAGCCATGTTAAAATAATGACAAACATACCTGTACTAAAAACAACGGCCAGGAGCCACGTTAAAATAATGACAACATACAAAAACAATGGTCAGGAGCCATGTTAAAATAATGACAACATACTAAAAACAATGGCCAGGAGCCAAATTAAAATAATGACAACATAAAAAACAATGGCCAGGAGTCACGTTAAAATAATGACAAACATACAAAAAACAATGGCCAGAAGCCACGTTAAAACAATAACAACAAAATAATAACAATGGCCAGGAGCCACGTTAAAATAATGACGAACATACTTGTACTAAAAACAATGGCCAGGAGCCACGTTAAAATAAAGATAACATACAAAATACAATGGCCAGGAGCCACGTTAAAATAATGACAAACATACAAAAAACAATGGCCAGGAGCCACATTAAAATAATGACAACATACAAAAACAATGGCCAGGAGCCACATTAAAATAATGACAACATACAAAAACAATGGCCAGGAGCCATGTTAAAAAAATGACAACTTACTTAAACAATTGCCAGGAGGTCACCTTAAAGAAAAGGCAACAGACTTAAAACAATGACTTGGAAGTCACCTTAAAATAGAGACTAATGATCCAAAGGACCCCATGACTTTCATTTCGAAACGCTGAGTGCTTGGCGAAATAAGAGTCACTGCCAATTTTCAAGTCTTGGTCAGACCTGGTCACCTTTAAACACAGACACATGACAGTATCTAAAGACGGTGGAGCATTTACCATTATTACACAAGACACATCCAAAACATTGTTTAACTCTTGGTTAAAAGTTGTTTATTAAGCTATCACATTGAATAAATGAAGGAAGCCATATCCAGCTGATTGTTAAATGACACAGTTGTCAGTCTCTATCAAGGATTTTACAACGTGGGATTTGTATGGACCTCTTTCACGCATTTAACTTTTCAGAAAAAAAAAGATAATTTATTAATAAATAAAGATTTAATAATGTGGAATTTCAAATTTAAAAGAAAATGTTGATGTGAGGTTTCAAAATTATGGCAAAATTAATAGGAATTATGTTTACGTGTACAAGTGAAATGAGCTGTTTGAACCTCTCGGCATAAGTAATGGTAACTAATGGAAATACACATTCATCAGTAAACAAAAATAATGTTATTTTCATTGATTTAAAATATGTGTTATTTTGGTAATCATGTTCAGCATATATGCATATGACCATTCAATTATCGTCAGTGGTTTTCATTTTGTATAACATACAAAAACAATGTTTTTCAAGATGGCAGCCTCAATGTGTATGGCATTTGTATCACAATTATTGATCAACAAACACATAAAAAGTAACTTTTTATGAAATAAACAACACACAAAGTAAATTATAGTTTATTTAAAAATATACATAAAAGATGATTTGTGTATGTAGCATCATTGATAATAGCTGAAAATGTTGGGAGGATACTGGTAAAAAATTTTTACAATGGGCCACATTGGCAATTCTTAATTTTTAGGGTGCCATTTTTTTTTTTACAAGAAAAGACTTTTTAAAATCTTATTAAATCTCTAGTGAGAAAAGGAGTAAATATTTTTGATTATATGGTACACTTCTTTGATATTTGAAATGGCAAGTGCATAGAAGTATTAGAACAGATTGAATTTAACTTCCTGTTAAAACTAACACACTTTTTTGGTTGCCATTAAATAATAATAATTATTATTATTATTATTATTTTGTACAAAATTATTCTCTAGGTGGGATGTAATTTATAAAATTTTTCTTTTTTTCACGCTAGAAGTCTACAACTTCTTTTCATACAAGTATGATCATATAATCGTTGACACCATCTGTGCAGAAGTTGTGTTGATATATATAAAATAGGGAACCCCAGTTAATTGCATATATCGCTAAATCACATATGATTTTAAATCACGAATGCTATGTGATTAACTGGGTTTGACTGTATTTATTACTGCAAATTACAAATTACCATTTTATTAGCATAGTCTGGGTGACCAAGGATACCCTTTTGTTATATTTGTGTCTAGGTGTCCAGTGATACCTTCTTGTCATCATTTTGTCTAGTGCCCATGGGCACCAATTTAATATCAATGTGTCATCACTATGTTTATGGTGTTTGGTGCCCAGGGATACCTTTTTGTCATCATTTAGTCTAGTGTTCATGGATACCAATTACACATCATTTTGGTACCTATGGGTACTATTTTGTCACCACTATATTTTGGTGCCTATGGGTACTATTTTTTCATAACTGTATATTGTGTTAATGGGTATTATTTTGTTGATACTGGTAGGCAATTTTTTCAGGCAATCATAAGTACTATTTACTCAGTACTATGTCTGGTTCTCAAGGGTATCATTTTGTCATTATGTCCAATCTAAAGTCTGAATTTAATCCCTTATCTAAGTTCATGATAAATAATTGGTTTTTTTGTTTTTTTGGTTTTTTTTTTTTTTTGTTTTTTTGGTTTTTTTTTTTTAAATATGATTTTTGTATTACTTATTTTTGTATACTCATACGTTTTGTGTAGGCAATACAAAAAGTATCAAAACTAATTTATTTAGAGAACCATAGCTACAATATAAAGTACCAGTACTCATTACTGGTAAAGCTTGATTCATTCTTTTCCCAAAACCAAACAATGGTTTAGATATTAATCTATTGAGCATATAAATGAGCTTATTTTTGGTTATAGAATTGAATTGACTACCAAATCAAGGACTATAATTAAGGTCAACGGAACATAAAATTAATTTGTTCATGGTTTACTAAAAATAACATAAAGTCAAGTGAAATTTGACAGCAATAAATTGTTTTCTTATGACTTTTATGTCACAAGATTTAATTAACCAAACATTGCAATGATTTTCTTTTTTTTAATGATTTAGTGTGCACAACTTTCAAAGTTTTTATCTTCCATATTCTATCTAGATCAATAAAATGCTTTTCCCAAGTGCATTGGGATTTGATTACAACTCAATTCCTACCATGTTATGGGGCCACAGTATTAGCTTTTATAACCATAGATTTTTGTTTTAAAATACAAGTTTTCTGGGCTAAAACATCAGCCATGCATTTCAAGTCTTAATTCACCATGATCAAGCATTCTAAAATGGTTCCATCACAATCCTACCCTTGACAAACTCTGCAATATTTCTTTTTCTTTCTCTGTAGTTTCTTCAAATGTTTAAAGCACCATCAAAAGTGTAGTTTTTGTAACAACAGAAAAAAAGAACAAAATATTAAATGCTTATTAAGTTGCAATCAATAAAATACAATGAATTTACTAAATAAACAACAACTACTCTAAATAGCATAAAACATTTTTCTGGATTATGACCTTTTAAATGCTGTCACTTCCATAAGGAAAAATATTAACATAACCTAATGAAGTGAAAAACATTTTAACAGTGCATGAGACCCTGTCTGTCATAAACATAACTTAGGATATTCTTTTAACATTGACAAAATGACAAACTGTTGGGAAAACCCCAGTTCACTTATCTCTGCTTTTAACAATTTGCATGACTGTAATTCATATCATATCCTGATTTACTCAAGAATTGACAAAATGATCTTGCAGATCTTATTTGGTGATGTCCAGTGTGTTACCTGAAACTCTCTGAAACAGTACAAAGCTACCAAGCATTCAATACAGCATTAAGACTTAATTTCATTTTGTTTTTCTTTACCATAAAAACAAGTCTTTGGTTCACTGTCTGAATATCTAGTTCTTTCAGTAAATCATTTACACAGAAATTACTGGTTTTTGTGTAGGTATATGGATCAAAAAAAGTCAGAGCCTGAATCAAGTGTACTGTTGGCATTAAGTTTTTCACCATCAACAACCTGTCTTTCAGGCTGAGAAACAATAGTTACAGAGTTATAACTGGAAAAAATTCAGAAATTCAGTTTCTTGACATAAAGAGGGGGACTAGGAGTGGTTTTTCATATAAATTCCAGAACTTGGCATGCATTTTTTTTTTTTTTTTTGTCTTTTCAAGTGCTCCCATTTTGCAATTCCAAATTCTCTGTCTATTTCTATCTCTTGTTACTCGAAAGACTGTCTGAATGTTTTTGGTGGGAAAAAAGAGCCATTGTGGCCCTGTTTACCATTCTGGCAAGAAATTTGAATTGTTGATTTTTTTCCATGGACAATTTCTTGTCTATTTCCTTGAATGTTTTAAGTTAATGGATGGTTCCTAATATAAACAATCTATAGCAATTCATGAATGATCAACTGAATGATGTCTATTCAAAACATTATCCCCTTCAGTCATTTCAACACCCTTTTCTTATTACCAGTCTTCATTATCATCATGATAAAAAGTGATGCCATTCAAAGTCAGATAAACTTAGTTACATTTGTATAATCATTTAATTGACACTGTCAAAAAGGGTTAAACCTAGTCAAACTAGTATTATATATATATAACTCAGTAGGCAGTACTTTGTACTGTCAGAAAATGTAACATTTAACAAAATTTTCAGTCGTCTAAAATTTGGAATTATTTTAAAACTAAGGTTTGTTCCCTCATTCCTTAGCTGGATTTGGATTTATATAATTTTGAAACTTTAGATTCATTATTTCCAACTGTTTGGCTTATATTTTTTGTGTATCAAACTTTTCGGTCTTAGTGTCACTGATGAGGAATGAATTTCCGAAATGTGCACATCTGGCACATCAAAATTTAACTGGTATTTGTATTATATATTTACGACCCCTGAGCGGGTACCGCTGCTGGTGGAGTAAAACTCCCCGAGGGTATCCATAACTCAGTAGGCAGTACTTTGTACTGTCAGAAAATGTAACATTTAACAAAATTTTCAGTCGTCTAAAATTTGGAATTATTTTAAAACTAAGGTTTGTTCCCTCATGCACAGCATTCCTTAGCTGGATTTGGATTTATATAATTTTGAAACTTTAGATTCATTATTTTCAACTGTTTGGCTTATATTTTTTGTGTATCAAACTTTTCGGTCTTAGTGTCACTGATGAGGAATGAATTTCCGAAATGTGCACATCTGGCACATCAAAATTTAACTGGTATTTGTATTATATATATATATATACATTAAAATCCATTTACTAATAACTAGATTCATTTTAAAAAAACTGACACTGTCCAAATCAGTCAAAACTAGTTTATTTTGCTTTTTTTTCATAAGTGGCATTGTCTAAGTCAGGTAAACTTTGTGTTACCTGGTTTATTTACCTAACTGACACTGTTCAAGTTAGTTAAAACTTACTTAACTTGATCTACATAACAGACACTATGAGTCAGGTCAGGTAAACTTTGTTAACCTGATATATTTACCTAACTGTCTCTGTCAAAGTTGGTTAAATCTAGTTAACTTGTTTTATTTACCTTACTGACACTGTCAAAATCAGTTAGAAGTTCGTTAATCTGGTATATTTACTTAACTGTCACTGTCAAAATCAGTTAAAATTTGTTAACCTGGTATATTTACATAACTGTCACTGTCAAAGTTGGTTAAATCTAGTCAACTTGCTTTATTTACATAACTGACACAGTCCAAATCAGTTAAAATTTGTTAACTTGGTATATTTACATAAATGACACTGTCAAAGTTGGTTAAATCTAGTTCACTTGCTTTATTTACATAACTGACACAGTTCAAATCAGTTAAAATTTGTTAACCTGGTATATTTACATAAATGACACTGTCAAAGTTGGTTAAATCTAGTTCACTTGCTTTATTTACATAACTGACACAGTACAAATCAGTTAAAATTTGTTAACCTGGTATATTTACATAAATGACACTGTCAAAGTTGGTTAAATGTAGTTAACTTGCTTTATTTACATAACTGACACAGTCCAAATCAGTTAAAATTTGTTAACCTGGTATATTTACATAACTGTCACTGTCAAAGTTGGTTAAATCTAGTTCACTTGCTTTATTTACATAACTGACACAGTACAAATCAGTTAAAATTTGTTAACCTGGTATATTTACATAAATGACACTGTCAAAGTTGGTTAAATCTAGTTCACTTGCTTTATTTACATAACTGACACAGTTCAAATCAGTTAAAATTTGTTAACCTGGTATATTTACATAAATGACACTGTCAAAGTTGGTTAAATCTAGTTCACTTGCTTTATTTACATAACTGACACAGTACAAATCAGTTAAAATTTGTTAACCTGGTATATTTACATAAATGACACTGTCAAAGTTGGTTAAATCTAGTTCACTTGCTTTATTTACATAACTGACAAACAATGAATTCATAAAGTTTTTTAAAGAATTATAGATGTTTTAACAGTATTTAATGTCAGCATTATCCCATTTAAGTGTAACTAATTAGATTGAGAGAAAATGTAAATTAGATTCTATGTTCCGAAAAAAAGATATAATAATTGTTAGAGACACCTAGCTATGCTGCTAACAAACAGAAAGTAACATTTAACAGATAAATGGAGTCATAATGAATGCTTTCAATTAATTTTATTATAACAACAGAAGTACTGGATTAACGAGGCTTTATTAGCTGCGGAAACTTAACGATGGTACCGGTAGTCCCTCCAGCTATGAAATAAATGACAGAAATTTCCTTAAAGAACAGCTTAAAGTCGACAGCTAACATTTTATAGTTTGAAATAGGAAAATGGGTCTATAAATGTCACAGAGCTTTAGGGTTAAAAAAGACGCATCAATTGTATTATAGAGTGTAAACAGCAAAGGCTAAGCAGTTAGGGTAATGGTTGGTTGTACTTTGTGTATTTAATGTCACATTTAGAAATTTTCCAGATGTACACGATGAGACACAACAAAAATGAACTCTTAAGGCTTATAGGCTATTACTAGTGACTGAGTTAATCAAGAGATGATCTAATTTACACTGAGACATCACCAGTTAAAGTAAATCTGAAGTGTTATATATCTGCTGAAAGTTAAATATGGCCATGTTTTTTGGTTTTTTTTGTAACGTGCCATGCCTATTGTGACACGTGTTCAAATCTAAAATGCCATTCAATTTTGAGAAAAAAAATACTCCTTTGTGTCCGTGTGATTAATTTGAAATACTGCTGTTAACTGAAAGATTTATGATATCAATCTGTAACACTGTTGACATATTTTCTGAGTACTTTTAAATCACCTAAGCATGCTCATGTACAAAAAGAATTCATGAACCCTTAAACAAACATGTGCATAACAAACATTTTGAAAAAGTATTGTAAATGTCTGAGCCTCGACAAGTTTTCTGTTGAAATTCATCTAAAATCAATTGGACTCCTTGCAGTCAACAATTTTTTTTACAAACATGATTACCACCAGTGAAAGGAAACACAAGCTTACTAGGAAATGTTAAAGCTATTAAAATTGCCTGGTCAACAACATGTAATATAATATTTAGCAAAAATCAGTAAATTATTTAAGCAAAATAAAAAAAAGCAATTCTAATGCAAATATTATCAATATCAAATTAAATATTTATGGAATTTAAAGTAAACCTATCTGCAGATTTTTTTTTAAATATCATGGTTTATTTTTAACTCTTGAAAAACTGTTATTGAGGAATTTAATCCATGATGCAAAACCTTTGATGAGATTAAAACAAACAATATTGTCCTCTGAGTATAATATCATTAATTCTGGTTTACGGAAACAAACATAAAACATCTTTCAATTTTATTCCTATGACATTTAGGAAAAATACAATATAGCTATACAGTGTTGTAATTCAAAATGATCTTCAATAATTTATAGTGAAAAGTTTGTTTATATAAGACAATTTCCTGAAATTTACATTCACAGCTAGGAGTGGAGAAGTATTATGGTCTTTTATGATGATTCTTCAACTTTATTGATGCAGTCATTTCTTGAAGGTGAAGGAAATTGCAGTGCCCAGAAAAAGCCACTAATCTGCAGCAAGTAAACTGACAACAATTTCACGCTAGGATCTGCCAGAGTAGTTTTGAACCAAGGCTGTGAGAGACACTTTGATCCACAAGTGTGTGTTTTAGATCATTTGATCAAAAGGTCCCCTTTCCCAGCTTAAGGAACAAGAGGCCCATGGGCCCTAACGCTCACCTGAAGATATGGCCAAAACCATTTGCAAAAATATATACAATATTCTAATATACATGCCTATAAAAAAAGTTAATAGTTTCCAAGATAATTAACAATTTCAGTCTTACTATGCAACTATGACCTTGACCTTTGAATGTATGACCTTGAGCCATATATCAAAATGATTGTCATGTCAATATCTACAATATTCTAATATATATACCTATGCAAAAAGTTAATAGTTTTCAAGCTAATGCACAATTTTTGTTTTTATAAGCAAAAGTGATAATATATATCTTGATAAAATTTTGAAGAAAATAGCCTAAAACTGCAAAATTACAAACTAGGTCATGACCTTGACCCCATTTTAAGGTTATTTTAAGAAAAAGTGAAAACTGAAAACCCCATGTCAATATCTGTTCAAATAGTCAAGATATAACAATTTGAAGCCATTTTATGAAATTTTTAAAATTAAACGCAAAAACACATAACCCATTTTTCGATTGAATTTCACGAAATGAACAAACTATAGGCTTAAGACCTTAGAGAAGCCAAATATCACATCAGATTTTTTCCTCCCATCATTGGTTACGGAGAAGAAGATTTTAAAGGATTTTTTAACCCCTATGTCACCATGACCTAGTTTTGGTAGCCATGGCAACACCACGAACAAATCTGAATTGTACCAACCCAGACATGCTTCTGGCCAAGTCTCATTGAAATCTGTTTAGTACTTTAGGAGGAGAAGTCGAAAATGTGTGTTAACAATGCACACACGCATGCACAAATGCACATACACATGCTGCGCTATGCCATAAGCGCGCATGACCTTTGGTCAAGTGAGCTAATAAAAATAGATCTATCTTAAAAATAAATAACATTTATTATTATTAACAAGAAACAAAAACATATGGTTTTCAATGACAAAATAAATTCTTTTGCAAGAGTTTACTACTTTAAAAAGAAAAAAATAACAGTGGCAATTTTTCAAATTTTTTGTGCACTCTCTAAATTTTTAAAAAAATGTGTTAAAGATAAGTTGTCAATTACCGGTAGTTGTCTTAAAATGTTAGTCCTATTTGGCCAATTAGGCCAATCTGTTAAAAATGAGCTAGTTGAAGCAATTAAAATTATTTTAATTGACAATGGACAACAGTGGCATAGCTGGCCAACTGACTGGTCAACAACATCCTATAACAAACAACAGTGGAGTAACTGCCCAATAGGCTAGTCAACAACAACCTGCAACAATAAACAACAGTGGCATATGTGCCCAACTGGCAGGTCAACCACAACCTATAACAATAACAGTGGCATAACTGTCCAATAAGTTAGTCAACAATAATCTATTATAAAAATCCACAGTGGTGTAACTGCCCAACAGGCTGGTCAACAACAAACTAACAAAAATATAAAATGGCATAGTTGCCCTGCTGGCTGGTTAACAACACCATGTTAAAAAATCAACCATGGACTTTCTGCTTATATGCCAGGCAAGTCAGATTTTGTTCATTATAAATTTATAAATTTAAGAACATTTCTAATTTTTAACTGAATTGTTTTGGTTTGAATTAAAAGAAATTTTATAAATATGCGAAAAAAAAGACAGTTTAATAAAGGAATCAGTCTAAAGTTATAATATCCAGACAGATTCTTGTATATTTGTCAGATTATCTCTTTCTTAATTGCATTCATTTCCTGACTGATCTTACAAACTTGATACATTCAACCACCCCAATGACCTAGGTGTTTTTTAAATCTTCATGTTAAGTTGGAGATTAAGACAATGTAAGAAACTCATAGCAACAATCATCACTCATAGCAACAATCATCACTCATAGCAACAATCAATAAACAATTTACTAGCAACAATCCAATGAACAATTCAAGCAAAATATAAAAATGCAATTCTAATACAAATATCAATAACAAAGTAAATATTTGCAAAATGTTAAATGGAAAATCATTTACTGATTATTATTAAACTATCATGACTTTTTTTTTTTACTCTAGACAATAATTCTTATGTCATAAATTCAATCACTGATGCAAAACTCTCTCACAGCACAAGAAGATTAAAACAAATACATGTACAGTGCAACTTCCGAATACCGGCCTCCTGTGGGATTTGGAGGGCCTTATAAATCCAGAAGTCCGATCTGGTCCGAATCTCTTCCAATTCAGAATTTTATCAAAAATAAATGTCAATACATTCTCATAAGCATTGATCTTACATGTAATTCTTGAACTTAACAAGTACCTTATGTATAAATCTAAAGCTTACAAACTGGCAGATTATTATAAACAACTGTACAATATCCAAAACGTATACACGTATGCTGCTTGTGTTAGTCAGGCACACAAGTTACTGTTTCCGGTTGAAAATGAAACAATTTATTTTTAAAATATATTTTTTTATAAATTGTTTATGCTATTTACAACATATGATGCAAAATATTATCTGAATCACTTAAAACAAGGACCGATTCGTTAATTTCAAGCCTATTCGGTATCTCTGGTGACCGGTTTCCAGATCGTGGTGACCGGAATGTTTAATACTATATATTAAATAGTAATTATATTGTTTAAAAAGTGTCTAAATTAAAAAAAAAAAGAAAGAAAGAAAGAAAATAATGATTTTTGAAATAAAAATATATTTCTTAATATTTTTGCATTGCGCGGGTGATAGAAAAATACCTTATAACTGGTAATTTATGCGGTTATTCAATTTTCGCGTATATTGCGTAATATACCGGAATCACTAAAGTTACTTGATTACCGGCTGTTACTTGTTTTAATACGTAACTTCTTTACCTGTATCGGAGCACCTCTGGTTACGTATAATATGGTGAATTAAAGATAGGGAACACTTTTAACTCTTTCCACTATGAGGGTATTGATTTAGTATGAAAATAAATGCAGTGAATACTATTCTCAAGCAGTTTTTCTGTCAGCTCATAAGTAATTTTGGTTTAGCTGGGAGAGGATGTCAATACTTGTCAAGAAAAAGGATGAAACGGGGGAATTCTACCCAACCCGAACGGACAATTGTCAGCATGTTTGAGTCCAAGAGCAATTACTGAATGTAATGATCAAGTTACTGAAGCTTTGATGAAATAATGAAATTCTTCAAAGGTAGTTGGAATTAAAGGTCTAGATTTACATTTTTCGATTTCACTTTTATAACAACTGGAAGTTGAAATTACATTTCTTGATCTGAATGACCTGGGAGAGCAAAAACGGTTAGATAGTTATAATTTTTTCTCAAACACCTTCAACCGCGAAAATAAAAATCGCAAAAAATTTTGATAGGTCTTTTTACTAAAAAATCATACCGTGAAAATTACCAGTTATACGGTAATTGTTTATAAAACGTTTTGATCATATTCAAGTGAGGGTATTTGACAGGTAAAAACCTCGAAATAAAGAAATTAAAACCATAAGAAAGACAATAATTGCAAAAATTAGATTATCAAACAATAAAGGAAACAAATGAAAATCGATTCAATTATTTATTCAAGTATATCTGCACAGGTAAACAGGTCTGCCAGTACAATGATGTGTGCATTAAGATACTTTGTCATTTCAGTAATCGGATTAGCAGATAGAAAATCACCTGTTCATTACGGTTCATTGATGCATTGCGACTCCCAAAGGCCGGTTTTCGGAAGTAAATTATTAAGATGTAACATGATTTCGGCACCTAAAAAAGGCCGGTGTTCGGAATTCAGAGGGACCGGTTTATGGAAGTTTATTTTAATATAAACAAAGAAGGATAAATTCGGGACCGGTCCAATGTGTTCGGTTTGTGGAGGTGATCAGTTTTTAGAAGGGCCGGTATTCGGAAGTTACACTGTACTTGTAACAAGTTTGTTCAGAATTATGTATCACTAGTTAACATTAGAATTTTACAGGAATGAGTTGAGTAATGGTGTTTTACCTCCCCCTCCAAGGCAAGATTCTTTCACTTATATCAATGCAGTCAGTTCTTGAATGGTTGAGAAAACTGTAGTGGCAAGATAAAACCATTGACTTTGGCAAGCAAACTGATAATCTTTCTTGCAATAGGATCTGTCTGAGTGGGATTTAAAACCAGGTGATGAAAAAATAATTAAATAAAATAAATAAAAATAAAAAAAAATAAAAAATAAAATAAAACAAAACAAAACAAAACAAAACAAAATAAAATAAAATAAAATAAAATAAAATAAAGAAATGAAATGAAATAAAATAAAATAAAATAAAAATATATATGGAAACATTCTGTTAAATTCCAAGGTCTTTTAGTTGAAAACAAGGGGAAAGGTTTACAAAAATCAGATTCCTTTTTATGGAAATTGTCATAAACAACCAAATTTCAGTCCAGAAAAATGACAAAAAATAATGAAACAATTCTAGAAAGTCAGATTCACATCTTAAATTTATATAGATAAATTTTGTGAGATTTTTAAGAGTTTTAAGGTTTTAAATTGTAGAAGTCAATTTGACAAAACAGCAAAACTATTTTTGCTGATTGCAAGATATATGCCATGTCATAACCTGGACTTGCAGCTTCATACAGCTGAAAACGGTTATATAAAATGTCTAAAGTGAGTTATTAAACGTAAAACATTTACATATAACTGATGTAGTACAAAGATTTAAAACTGATTGATTGATATAATTGGTTTTATGTTCCTATGAGGATTATTTCACTTATATCGAGATGCACAGACATCACCAGTAGAATTTTTACCTTTGCAGTGTGCTCAGGGCTGTGTGCAGTGAAGTTTCTTTAGCATACTACACTTACCATGACAGGAGACATCAGTTTTTAAGGTCTCCTCGGACCTGGCAGGTTCAAACCCTGACCTCCCACATATGAAGAAAGCACTCTACATACTAAGCTACCACAGTGGTTAAAATTTAAAAAAAAAAAAACAGAAATAAGCACCTGCATGGAGGACATGTAGCAGAATTTTCTGGCTAAAATATTAAACAATTATTTAACAATAAAGATATAGATTTCTTAAACCTGGCTTGAAGGATAAAATCTGCCAAAATTACACATAATTTACTCAATCATTATGAAATATAAACAATCAAATCTGTTTATCATTATGGATTTCAATGACAGACATATTCCTTTATCAACTGGAAACTAATGAAATATGTATTACTTTACACAAAACAAGTATTGGTTATCTGTGCAATTTTGGTCATAACTTTATAACTGTGTGTCAATTATTTACAATCTTTTTTTTATTATTTTGTTGTCAAAAAATTTCATTAAAAAATCAAAAAATGTTTAAAAAAATATTATAAGAAGAATTTACAACTGTAAAAGTGTTCAAGAACTCACACTTTAAAATATAATCATAAATTTGCCAAAAGTTTAAGAACATCTATATAAAAACAATGGTTTAATCCATTTTCCGAAGAGCAACAGGCCAAAACTAATTAATAAAAAAAAAAAATTATAACAGCTTCTCCTTTTTTTTTTTCAAAGAGCAAAAATAGCTTATAGAGTAATGATTTTATATACCCCAGTGAATATTCTTTCACTTAAATTGCTGGCATGGTAGAGAAAAAAAAATTGGCCAAAGTACAATTTTTGCAAACGATCTTAAAAATATTTGTCTATTAGGATTTGCAAGAGTGGGAATAATAAATGCTGCAATTTAAAGGCTGACCTTTAGACTGCTAGGCCACAGAGGCCCCTATTAACTTGTTTGTGTAATATTTATATCAAACTTGGAGCAATAGAAACACAATGACTCTAAAAGTGAGGAAATGAGTACTAGAATCAAACTTTGAACAGTGGATCAAAACACAATGGCTCCTGTTTTGGAGTGGAGTACTTAGTTTGTAATACATTGAACTTTGAAGAGTCCTACCACAATAACTCAAAAGAATGGAATACAGTTATTGAATAAAACTCTGAGCAGTGGAAACACAATGACTCTAAAGCAAAGAGTATTGTACTAAAATCAAAATTAAAAGTAGAGTGGAGTGGAGTAATAGTGTTTTACGCCCCAGTCAAGATTCTTTCACTTATTTCGTGGCGGTCAGTTCTGGGATGGTGGAGGAAACAGGAGTGCCCGGAGAAAACCACCGACCTTTGGCAAGTGAACTGACAAACTTTCTCACACTAGGATCTGTCCCGAGTGGGATTCGAACCCAGGCAGTGAGAGGCACTGTGATCCGTAAGCGCATGCTTTAGACCACTCAGCCACCAAGGCCCCAAAATTCAAAGCGGAACCATGATTACTCTCAAGCAGGGAGTTGAGAGAAATAAGGGGTTTTTTTTTACTACCTTGTCAAGATTTTCAATTTATTTCTATTATATGAAGGTGGTCAGTTATTGATTGGTAAAGGAAAATGGAAAACCAGGAGAAAAATTATCTTCAGCAACTGAACAGACAAACATTGTCACACAAGGATCTGTCCCTGAGTGGGATTAATATCAAGTTAAATATGTATAAGCAGGAGCTCAATGCCACCTAAGCCTCATTAAAGTAAGAAATATCTAATCCCCTGTATTTTGTAAGGCTACATTAGACTTGCAACTTATTTTAAATAATAACTGAAATTACTTACCAAATAACCTAATTTGTTTATCCTTGGTTTCCACAAGTAAAATCACATATCCTGACAATTCCACCATTTTACTGCATTTTATTTCAAAACTAAATGCCTTATTTTTTACATTCCATTATCTCCACAATATTTGTAGTGTTAAAGGAATTCCATATATTGTTAACTATCTAACTTAAACTTTTATCCATAATGATTCCACTTTATATATATATATATATATATATATATATATATATATATATATATTTATCAGAAGTAACTTGACATAATTTTCTCCCTTCAAGAACCCAATTTAAAGAAACAGAAAATAGGTATTTTTTGAAGCATTATTTCATCTTAAGGTGTCAATCAATAGAATCCTTTAAAAATAGGAAAACCTCTAACATTTTACAGCATTAAAGCCGCTCTTGATTTAAAATCCCGTAAAAATCCTATAAATTCAGCAATCCAAACTAAAAATGTGAAAAGTTTCAGTCACCAGTTTAAGTAACTCTTCAAAAAGCTTTACATATTATTTCTGGCAATAACATAACTAACTCTAGCATTTTTATGCATTCTTAAGCTTCTTGTCTTTTTAACCAAAGAACATTACAATATTAGACTGTAACACCATGAATATATGTTAATTCTGCACTTTTAGACAATCATGAATCGTCTCATACTGCTCTCTCGTCATACAGTTGGACATTGATAAACTTAAAGAAGACGAATCATTCTCCTTTTAAGAAAAAAAATATATATCGGGGAACCAAAAAGCCAATCTTAATTAAAAGTATGGAAACAAAATTCAATAAATAGCAAAATATAATTATTTCCCGCAGACATATTTGTGAGTGTTTAAACGACACATGAAATCATTAGTTAATACAATCCAATAACATCACTTTTTGTCCTTTAGCGGTACTATATGTTGTACAGCAGAACGAATAAATCCATCGATAAATCACTCAGACTGTATCCAATCAATGATAAAAAACATTTAACTTTCAATAAGGTTTCTCATTCAACCAGTAATTTATATAAATGTTTCTCATTCAACCAAAAATTCATTAAAACGTTATCATGAGCCATTAAATAACATAAATTTTTAATGTATAATATATATATATATATATATATATATATATATACACACACACACACACTGGTTTACAAGTGTGTGTGTGTGTGTGTGTGTGTGTGTGTGTGTGTGTGTGTGTGTGTGGCATATTGTAATTGATTGTAATGAATTTCTATTTCAATTTTTGTTTCCTGTTTACTGCATTTTTACAAAAAGTACTGATGATGGTTTCAGAAAGATCAACATAAAATTGCAATTTATATTTTATATAATATATATTAGTATATATATATATATATATATATATATATATATATACAAATTTTTAATTTTTTGTTTTTTCATAATAAATGGTTAAAATATAAGATGGATCTCATGTAAATTTATACATCATTGATAAACTTTTTAATTGGAATTGTTACTATATTTGAACAGACATGAAATTGAATCATTAAAAGTTTACCCATTATTGAAAAAAATTCATTTTCTAAAATTTTTTTTTTTTTCAATATAAATTAATTGTTATTATGATATGTGCAATTTATTTCCTTAAGTTCACTCTAATTAGTCCATAAAAAGCTTGGGACAACTAGATAAAATGTTAATTATCAGCTTGGAGCATGCACAGAAGTTCTACATGTATGTAAACAATGGTGTCTGCAGTAAGAAAACATGTTCGCAGGAGAATAACAACAGATTCTGCAAAAAATTAAAAAAAAAAAAAAAAAAAAAAAAAAAAAAAAAAAAAAAAAAGGGTTAACTGGGACAAACTGACTCTTAACTGATTTGAATTGGCAAGGCTGAGATGGAAAAACAGCTATAAATAAAACAGTAATTTGGCTTGGATACCCACAGCAAAGTGGTCACATTGCTCTTGAATACATGCCCTTTTGCTGTGTTTGTTCATGTTGTCTCATTTTTGATAACCATGTGATCAATGTTCTAAAATTCTATCTTTGGTAGATCAAACTTACAGTTGATAAGTAAAGGTTTTATCATGGAACTAAGTATTACATTTTTCATGAGAAACATAGCTAAGAAAAATTCACAGTTTGTATATTTTGCACATAAAAACTAAATGCTGCTATAAGTGACTGTAAAAGTGACTAGGTTTATTTTAGGAAATTTTGAGGGGTTAGATCAGATTTAGGTTAGGTAAAGTCAAAAGTACTTCTATACACAGATGTCAAACCAGCCAGATTAATCAACAAATAAGTACATAGCAGCAATTTTCATCCCTGAAGTGATAACCTCAATATATGTGATACAATATTAACGGGTACATTAAGCTTTATTAACTCTACTTCACTGCTTTGTGAAACCAAGATCTAAATGAACAAATATAGTCAATAAAATGAGGTTTTACTGTACGTGATATTAAACCCAGATATTTTCATTTTTTTCAAGACATAATTGCGACTGACAAATGAGATAAATAAATATGGTTTATGTAATATCAATTTGGCCCTCATGGGCTTAAAGACATTTGTGATGGCATAACAATCCTACACCTTATATTTAGCACAGCATCAATAGAATTACGAAAAAATTCTAACTATGGATAGATGTTACCAAACTGTAATAAAAGAATCGTTATGATAGTCTTATAATACTGCAGGCATTCAACTAGAAGTTATTTTTCATTATTTTGTAGTAATGACACATCGCTAGCGGCAACAGACAAAGTATTGATGGTTTGTATAAAGCAAGTTTTTGGGGGAAAGAGTAATACTATTTGTATATGGAATCCGTCATTCTCTAATAACTTATTGCAATTCAATGCATGCTTGATTGCTTTTCATAAATTCTGTCAAATAACTTACTGTAAAAATATTGATATAAGTGTGAGATTAACTTTCCTGAATAAAAAGGTTGTTGAGAAAATGATCCCAGATTAAGCTTGCAGATAACCCAGCATTATTCTGTCAACATAAGTGTTCAGAAAAAAAATTGATCCCGGACATGTAACAGTGAAAGTTTCTTTCCTCGCTGCAACTTTCAATGGTAAAAAATGACAATGAAATTCAAATATGACTGTATGGCAAAAGGGAGACTACTCTCAGACTAGGTATATTCATTTTGCATAATATCATTAAATAATCAAAATAGAATTGAGTAAAAAAAAAAGTATAGTCATGCAAATTCTTTTCTTTAGCAACTTCTTTGCTTTTTACTGATAAAATTCTGATTTCATCTCAGTAACATCCAGTAACTGAAGGAGTTAAGACACCATATTGTAGACAATGAGACTACCACTCATAAGAAATTAGAAAAGTAATTTCCTGATCATCCATCTTCCAGGACAGCACAGGAATTAAAATGTGACATTAAAAATTCTACTACAAACAAAATGCATGAAAATGGTGGAATCCTTTTGTCTGATAGCTGAAAAACAGTGTGTTTATATTCAGATATACATACTAATAATAAAAACCTCTAAATAATTTACTTGTGTATGATGGCAATTTCAGCAACTTTAAAAAGTAAACAGTAACTAGAACTGGAAGATGTATTTTTAAACCAATATAACATTACATTCACATAAGAAAATCAACATAATCATAATCAATTCTAAAAAATCAAATTAAAAAAAAATTAAAAAAATGGCTAATTGACAATACACAGATTCAAAAATGAATAATGAAAGGTACAACTACATCAATTCATCACAATTCATGAATAATGAAAGGAACAACTGCACCAATTCATCACAATTCATGTATAATGAAAGGTATAACTACACCAATTCATCACAACTCATGAATATATAATGAAAGGTACAACTACACCAATTCATCACAATTCATGGATAATGATAGGTACAACTACACCAATTCATCAGAATTCATGTATAATGAAAGGTACAACTACACCAATTCATCACAATTCATGAATGAAAGGTACAACTACACCAATTCATCACAATTCATGAATAATGAAAGGTACAATTACACCAATTCATTACTAATCTGACCACTAAAGAATAATGTATCAGTAACTGCAGGAATAGTATTCTTATCTGTGACATACTGACTTTGTGAGATAGCATGTCAGTCACACCCAGTGCATTCTCAAACACTGGAACATTTTATGCAAATTTGAATTGTTTTTAAACTCATCCTTAGAGATAAATAAACTTGCTCTCATCATGAAGAGCTGAAAAACTGCTGATGGGATGTTAAACAACCTTACAACCAACCTCATAAATTCTACTTAGTAGTGTGTGTCTTTGTTCTCTAGTTATTTATTTATTTATTTATGTATTCATTCATTATTAATTAATTCATTGATTAATTAATCTTTTTATTTATTTTCTGGGTTTTAAACTCTCATCATGAAGAGCTGAAAAACTGCTGATGGGATGTTAAACAACCTTACAACCAACCTCATAAATCCTACTTAGTAGTGTGTGTCTTTGTTCTCTATTTATTTATTTATTTATTTATTTATTTATTTATTTTTATTTATTTATTTATTTATTTGTTATTAATTAATTCATTGATTAATTAATCTTTTTATTTATTTTCTAAGTTTTAAACCTATTTTTCTCGACTATAAATATAAGAAGCATCCTACAAGACAGAAGATAGATGGTGTTTACATTTGATTAAGTCAATATTACTTGTGGCTTGAATATATGCACTATCTTGAAGGTTAATAAAGACCACAGTTATGTGGGAACTTAGACAGTATTCATAACATCTTGCTGATAGATGAGGTCACTTCCAATATACCATCAATTTATAATAATTTTAATTATTGAAAAAACTGTTTTTAACCCAACTTTATGTGTTGATCTCTTGTTTTGACGAGTTTGATATTTTTGTGCAATCAGATTAAAATTTTATTTTGAAAGAAGCATGAGGTAATTTAATAACTATCTACATGTAGCTAGATAAATACTTTAATGGCTGAAATGTACAACCGAGTTAGAGAATTTGAAAAATGCTAAACACTTAGCAATGTTGACCTAAGTTTGGTAGAAAAGGCCTTGGATTAGTTCTCTGAAGCAAAATAAAAACAAATAAACATACATATGCTTTAAGTGTCTTTTATACATGGAAGTTAACAGTTACCAATCAGATTGTGCCTCTCCATTCATGGAGAGATTGCTCCAACTTATCTTAGTAATATCTTTGTAATAAAGATGTGATCATTGATTAAAGAAGAATGTCTGATGGATATGTGACATTAATCAAGCTAAATCTTCTCCACAGTATGACAGACTTTACCACTAAAACCTTAACCAGTATTGCTTGTTACATTCATCAATAGTATCAGTTATTAGGTCTCAGTGTTGTGATATTGCTTACAATAAAGTGTTGTTGATACAGACTATATCTAATAGGATAAAGATAATTCATTTTTGATACAATGTGAATGATAAAGTATTCTAAAGCCTTTAGCAATAGATATTAAAGGTTTGGAAATGATAGGAAGGTATTGGTGTAGAGGTGGGGGGGGGGGGGGTCAGTATGGTTGATATGTGAAAAGATGGATCTCCTGGTAGGAACTGCATCTAATCAAAGTTCTACTGTATAAATTTGAGTTCAGTTGAATAATGGTGTTTAACGTCCCAGTCAAGAATATTTCACTTATATCAAGACAGTCACCAGCTTTAGGCAAAAGTGCAGAAATTTTGCCTGTGTGTTGCGCTGATGGCATTGTACAGCAGGGTTCTTTATCGTGCCATGCCTGCCATGACACGGGACCTCGTTTATTTTAAGTTCCCATCTGTGAGAACAGTGACTTTCATTTCGTAATGCCGAGTGCTTGGCGAAAGAACAATCACTACCCACTTTCAAGTCTTGGGTCAGACCTGGCCAGGGTTCGAACCCACTACCTTCCACTTACGGAGCGAGCACTCTACCAACTGAGCTACCATAGTGGTTGTATAAATTTGAGTAGTGGTAAGGGGTCAATATATGTTGATATGTGAAAAGATGGATCTGACATAGGGAACGCATTTGAACAAAGTGTTACAGTATAAATTTGTAAGTTATTTTTATATTGCCTTTATAGATTTGAATATAGCAGTCATGCTGTCAGTAATATTGCTAATGATATTGGCCTCGTTTTTATTTAATTAAACATCTAAAAACATTAAGTTTTCTATCAGTGTTTAAGGTATTAAAAAATAAAACATAACATTCAAATAATTAGATGTGACAAGGTAAAACATTAAGATGCCTCATCACCCTCTATCATTCACCTGGACTCTGCTGGTGTTGCCTAATCAACCTGTATCATTCACCTTGACTTGACTAGTTACTTGGAACATTACTAAGATACAATATGTGTTAAAAATGGCAAAAAAGTATATGTAGATCAAAAACTTTTTGTTATTTAACCTCTTCATTTGCAGGGGTTCCTGAAAATATATCAGAGTCTACAAAAAACAAAGAGTAAACTTTTTCAGTTTGGAATGAAGCTTGATTGTGAAAAGTCTGTGCTTATCTTAGCAATTTGCCTCTTTGTTACATATTGCACTGATTTAAATTATATTGCTGACAAATACCAGTATAAATATACAAATGGATTTCTGTCACATTCCACAATTCTATTGGTTTAACAGTAATTCCTAAATTTTATGAAACATGGATTACACTTTGGATTCAATTATGTTTGTCATTGTTATTTTTAATAATTATTGTGGCAGGTATTGGTTTGACATGGTATGTACAATGGCTGTTTCTTCATTACATCTTTTTTGATGAGAATAGAGATTTTGATGTCTCTTTATATATTCAACTGAACATAAATTTTCCCAATCAAATAATTTTTTGCATTTTTGGTGTTTGCAAAATAGCGCAAAAAATAAAATGATTGACAAAAATTTCCTGATCTACAGTAGTTACCAAAACTGTCCTATCTCAGATCTGGTTTTGTTGATCATAGTTGCACTTGTTTATATCTATCTCTTAATGTTTTCTAGTAAAAGCCAGCAAAATTATAAATCCTGCATGAATTATCACATTGTTACCAAATTTGCTACATGGTTATACCTTGTTACATCTATCAATTCTTCAATGTATTGTTCTAACCATTTCTAAGAAGCTTAGAAAAAAATAGCCAAAAACAACATAATTCCCATATTTTATATTTAAAGGGAAGCAACTCTTTCATATATGTTGATGTTTTCTTAAAATATGTTATACCGTAATCCTTCGATGTTTTCAGACCCTCTTTGTTTTCGGACACCCTAATTTTTAAATTTTAATAATTTTTAAATTTCCTCTAATTTTGGACGGCAATTTTTTACCTCTAAATCCTGGACACGTTTTTGCTGAAACTCGGTTGCAGCATGTTATGCAGAGCGCTTGAAATAAAGATTTAATAAAATGAGGAAGAAACTTTGTTGTTTTCAATTATTTTAACTATAAATTGTTGTTTTCACACGTTTATTTCATGGTGTAATGGCGCCATTGCATCGTAACGTGAAACAGGTATGTGCAATGTATTAACGTTTTTATGTAAACTAAATAAAATCATACCTTTGATAAGTGCTTTAATTTTCTATGAAAGTGAAAGTTGATTATAATTCATGTTCACTGCCGAAAAAATTGTGTAAGACAGAATCTTGTCGGTACACTAGTTCAACATCAAAGACATTTTTTTCTGATGAAAACAGGAAGTGACGTTTTTCACATATTGTCATTTAGATCTAGTGTTTGTTATGGGAATTCCAAAAACGACCATGTGATTGTTCCAGCCGACAGATGTGAAAAAAACTGTTTTCCAAGATAAAAATTACATTAAAATATGTTTGAAATATGATTTAAAATAATTTAATTTTTAACCTTTTATTTGCAGAAGTCGGGACTTGTTCTATCTTTGCATTGCCATTTCTTAAAATGTACACACATGATACATGTACGCATGGTAAAATACTGAGTAATTGATTGAAATGAAATTCTCTGAACTTGATCCACAAATA
Source organism: Tegillarca granosa (assembly GCA_029721355.1). Taxonomy (NCBI): domain Eukaryota; kingdom Metazoa; phylum Mollusca; class Bivalvia; order Arcoida; family Arcidae; genus Tegillarca; species Tegillarca granosa. The sequence continues at coordinate 8,784,961 of CM056595.1, forward strand.
ATGCAACACACGATGTATAAGAATAATTTGACTGCAGACAATTGCAAGTAAAAAGCGGCATGTTGGTGCACCTCAAACATTGGGAGTTAATGCAAAAAGTCAAGTTGTTTACTTGTAAACAAAATGGCGATCTTAATGTGTATTACTTAGAGAATCATGATTATTTATCAACAAATGCTTTAAAAAATAACAATTAATGAAATAAACAACACAAAAGGTAACTTTTACTTGTATTTTATTTAAAATTTTACTTTATCCTTGATATATGCGTGGATATTGCTGTTGAATAATGTCTTAAAATATCGAGAGGCAAGCGGGACCAAAAATCTGCTCCAAAATGTCTCTAATTTTTCGGACACTCGAAATGTTCGGACACCCCCAATTTTCAAGATATTTAATTTTCAAATTTCCTCTAAATTCCCGGACACTTGAAAATGAAATTATTAAAATCTGTCCGAATACATAGAAGGATTACGGTATATGCCATTAGCCTTAATATTTATAATATACTTGTATTAAGGTTTGTCTGAAGAGCAAGGGAGATAGCTCCCATAGTAAAAAAATATTTTCAACATACACCATAAAAAAGAATAATAATAATAAAAACATGCCATTGATCTTCATCATTAAAAAAAATCAATTCATAAATTTAGAACAACAAAACAATATTTTTCAAAAATTAAAAATGTACTGTTGAACAAATCTTTTATTTATCATTGTTATCTGGACATATTCACTTTTCCCAATTGAGAATTACTTGTTTTATATGTACGAACAAAATTCTCCTTGTTTCAGGTATTCAATATTCAATCAGAAAACAATTAACCATATTAACATTCAAAGTTTGTGTACATTGATCATGGTTCAGACTAATATGACATATGAGTGAGAGAGAGAGAGAGAGAGAGAGAGAGAGAGAGAGAGAGAGAGAGAGAGAGAGAGAGAGAGAGAGAGAGAGAAAGAGAGAGAGAGAGAGAGAGAGAGAGAGAGAGAGAGAGAGAGAGAGAGAGAGAGAAAGCACTAAACTTCAATTACCACAGCAAAGGAATGATGCACTAAAACCTTAAACCAGCCATGTATATGAAAGCCACAAAACTTTCCATTACAAGATATCAAACCAACTTTTTTAAACCAATAACCAAAGCATCTGATTTACAATAAAATTTTGCTTACCTTTAGCAATGTCATCAATTCTTGGTCGAAATCCTTCATCTCTACCTCCCATCACAGAAAATCCAAACCGCCTTTCCTTTTTATTTAATTCAACTTTAATATCCAATATATCAAACGGTCCCAAATCATTATCATCCATCATGCTAAAAACTGACAATGCTAATCCATTTGTACTGTTTGAATTGTCTGTCATGGTTCCAAACATTGTTGAAAATTCAGTTTTATCAGATTGGTTTACGGTCCAGGGTAGATTTTCCGTACTACCAAACTGGGAAGATGTAGTATTATATCCCTGTTTGAACTGTTTGAAATCCTCTAGGCTTCCCCACTGATATTCTCCAGAATGAAATGTCATTGGCAATGTGCTTTCAGATTTACTTGACATTCCCCAGGGGTCATTTCTCAAGGATTTACTTCGGGTTTTCCCAAGGATCACTTCGATTTGGGAAAATATTTTCATTTAATAAACCTTTTGTTTCCATTTTGTAAATATTATAATATCAATTTACTCATATTTTCAATAAATCATGTTTGTGTATTTAACAGATATTTATATCCCAATTAAGAATAAGTTTTTAGATCATTGTAGCTCACTTGCATACACAGACCATTGAAACATCTTCATAACCTATAATACTAAATATGGGTGTTGATGCTTACTATGGTTCGTCATCAGCTCTTTATCTCATACATGCATGATTAATAAATAGTTAGAACAATTTGATTCTGGTTATAGATAGACAAAATTAAGTGTCCTTAGAATCCTTTTTCCATGTGTAAATTACATACACCAATGCTGAATATATTTTTGTGAAAGACATTCATATAACAGTATTCTATGTAGATAAACCTATAGCTTTAAGTAAACCAGTTCAGAATTTTTATCACTAAAGCATGGGCATATCACCTTCACTTTTGGTACACGAGAGGTAAACTGCATTATACATAATCTGGTCACTTATTCAACCAATATCATAGCATATCCTGATAAACTTGAATTCCTCCATGGGCATTGCAAGGAGTCTGTGTTTTTTATTGCTTTTTTCAAATTTAATCTACTCTGTTCATAGATTTCTTACCTGCAAATAGAAATAAAACAAATATAATATTACAAATCCAAAAAATACAGTTTATCATTGCCTGGAAGGAGTGAAGAGCAGTAATGGTGTTCAAAGTCCAAGTCAAGATAATTTCACTTATATCGAGATGGTCAGTTCAGGGATGATGGAGGAAACCAGAGTACCTGGAGAAAACCACAAACCCTCAGGAAGCAAACTGACAAACTTTCTTACACTAGGATCTGCCAGAATGTGATTTAAACCTAAGCAGTGAGAGGCACTTGTATCTGTAAGTACACACTTTGGGCCACTCACAAAAAGAAGCCCTTTTGACTGAATGTATTATTTTCTTTTTCTTTATTTCAATACTGTAACATGAATTTCTTCATTGTTTTGATAATCTTGGTGGCTGATGTGTAGAGCTCATCTCAAGAGCTGGAATTTGAGGGATTGAACCATAGGCCTGGTCATAATAAGACTGAAAAATTTGACATTCATAATTTAGAGGACAGAGTATCCACTGGTTCATCTGGTGCCACAATAATTTGACTGGGAGAATGTAATGTTTTTCTGCAATGTTCTGACTCAGTGAACTAGCACCTTAACAATGAGTTGCCTTGTGTGTGGATTAGTATCTGCAGACCATAATACACACTTGTACATAACATGCATAAAGCAATTACACGATCTTGTTCTAGAGATTAATAACCTTTCTTTAAAAAGCTAAAACAATTGCTGATGAGACACTGAACAACATTACAAACAACCAACCTACATTGTTTTCATTGTTTGATTCTTTCTCAATAGGGTCTGTGATGCTCAACTGGCTGCATATGTAAGACAAGATGTTTTTGTTTGTAATGCTGTTTAACTTTCAACTCAAGAATATTTCACTTATACGGAGACTGTCAGTTTTGGAAATGGTGGAGGACACTGGAGTATCAGAGAAAACCACGACCAAGCAGCAAGTTAACTGACAAACTTTCAAAGAGGAAGTGCTAGTGCCAATGGGACGTTAATGCGCAATGTCAGAAGTGAGAGGCGCTGTATCAGAGAAAACCACGACCAAGCAGCAAGTTAACTGACAAACTTTCAAAGATGAAGTGCTAGTGCCAATGGGACGTTAATGCGCAATGTCAGACGTGAGAGGCGCTGTGATCCATAACATCGCATGCTTAAGACCACTCCGCCACTGTGACCGCTGTAAGACAATGTGATGTGGTTACCAGTAATTGGTTCATCAGCTAAAGATAGGAAATAAATTGAGCTTATGACCATTTTTGCTTCATTGAAGCCTACTTTGCAACACACACATGCAGGGGCACTCTTCGCCATGCCATAAACTCAGCTGGGTTGAGCCATTTGAGCTTAAAATGGATCCACAATGGCTATTTTTGATTTTTTTCATATCTAGTAACAAGGGGATCTTGGACTGGTACAAACTTTTTTCAGGCTGTTGTAGGAACCTTCCACACGAAATTTGGTTCCAATTCGCCCAGTGGTTTTAGAGAAGATTTTTACTAAATGTTACACCTAATTTGCATATTTCTTGAAAATTGGGTCAATGAAAATTTTCTCAGAAAAAACTGTTATCCATTTTGAATCCCACACAGTATTCTTTCTACATTTCAAATTTAAGCTAAACCGGTGGAAAAATGGATCCACAATGGCCATTTTTGTTTTCTTTTCTATTTTTAGTTACACGGCCATCTTGGATGTCAAGCAGGGTTGCCTGGTACAAACTTTAGTCAGGCCAACATAGGGACCTTCCACACAAAATTTCATTCCAATTGGCCCAGTGGTTTCAGAGCAGAAGATTTTCAAAGATTTCACAAAATATTGCACATAATTTGCATAATTCGTAAAAATTGGGTCAATGAAAAAAGACTCTGAAAAACCAGTTATATATGTTGACTCCCCCACAATGTACTTCCTACATTATGAATTTGAGCTAAATCGGTGGAAAAATGGATCCACAATGGCCATATTTGTGTTTTTCTATACATAGTAATGGCGACCATCTTGGATGTCAGGCAGGGTTGTCTGGTAAAAAATTTAGTCAGGCCGAGCTAGGGATCAACCACACAAAATTTCGTTCCAATTGGCCAAGTGGTTTCGGAGGAGAAGATTTTCAAAGATTTTGCTAAATATTACACCTTATTTGCATAATTCTTGAAAATAGGGTCAATGAAAAATTTCTCAAAAAAACTTGTTACATATGTTAAATTCCCCTATGATATACTTTCTACATTTCGAATTTGAGCTTAATTGGTGGAAAAATGGATCAACAATGGCCATTTTTGTGTTTTTTCTATTTATAGTAATGGCAGCCATCTTGGATGTCAGGCAGGGTTTTCTGGTAAAAACTTTAGTCACGCCAACATTGGGACCTTCCACACCAAAATTGGTTCCAAATTGCCCAGTGGTTTCAGAGGAGAAGATCAAAGTTTACGCATGCATGCTTCGCCATGCCAAAAACTCAGCTGGCTTTAGCCAGTTGAGCTAAAAACCACCATTGATAATAACCACCTACATATTGAAATTTACAGTCTAATCTATAATACAATGATAAGAAATGAAACGGAATTTTTATAATTTTGCATTGCTTAGGTATTGTAAGTAAACTATTTTTGTAGTTGTCAAGCTTAAAACAGTAAGATATAAGCATTGTTGTGTTTTCTTTACGTATGTAATTGTACTGTTAACACTGTTTGATATCTCAGCAGAGGGAAGGTCTTATGACCAAGCAACCGCAATATTTTATGTGGGTGTAATTTAAGTGAATTTGTTACAATCTGATAAAATATGTTCCTAATTTCCATCAAAGAATTAGGAAGGAAAAAAATATAAATAAACAAGATTTAACACAAGAGTTCATGCTGACACAGAGAGGAAGTATAATTACCACATTAAAGGCAACATGCTGAATTATTGCAAAATAAATTTATGCAACATTTATCACACACACACACACACACCCACACACACACACACACACACACACACACACACATGCACAAAAATAATAATAAATAAATAAAAATAAAATAAAATTTAAAAAAAAAATAAAATAAATACATAAATAACTTAAAAATTTCTGTCACTTCAGCTACAGCTGGTGATGTCCCAATATAAGTTAAATATTCTGGACTGAGTGAAAAACACTATTTATTTTCTTTTTTTTTTCATCAATTCATTCACTTATTCATTCATGCCATCCATCCATCTGTTCATTCCATCCATCCATTCACTCATTCATTCCATCCATCTATCTATCCATCTGTTCATTCCATCCTTCCATCCATTCATTCATGCCATCCATTCATCCATCCATCAAATCAACCATTCATTCATTCCATCCTTCCATCCATCCATAAAATTCTAGCATAAACCCACAAATTATGATATATTCTTGTACTTTATCCAGAAAAGCTTAAAAGACAAATCAAGAAAAAGATAAACTGGTAACTTAGAACACAGATACATAAACAATTCACAGGTATTTAACTCACCTTCAGACAAAATAAATTACCAATACTGTTACGTTAAGTACAGACTTGAAATTTTTCATCAGATGAACACCTAGTTTTAAGCTTTTACTTGTTTACCTAATAAAGTCAGATTAACTGATAAATTATTTATATGTTTACCTACCTGATTATGATAAACACATATTATCTTGTCTACTTTTATACAGATATAAATATAAAATCAGCTTGTTATTAATGTAAAATCTTATTAAAATCTAGCTAAGTGCATCAAAGGTAGATCATAATGTCATTATCATCTACTTAGTAATAAAACAAGGGTCATTCAATAAGTTCTGCCAATAATGTTTTTTCTAAAAATATTACAACAAGTACTTGGGAAACTATGTTAAACAAAATATATAATGTATATAGGTCACTCATAAAATAAAATATCCATCAATTGATAGCAATAGCAATTTTACAGGCAGCTTGGTAAATAGTTGAGTTATGGTGTTTTATGCTCCAGTCAAGGTTCTCTTAATAACATTGGGGCGGTCAATTCTGGGATGGTGGAGAAAACCCGGAATGCCCAGAGAAATCCTTCATCAAGCAAAATGAAAAAAAAAACTTTTTCCTTCTGGAATTTTTCAAAGTGGGAAATGAACCTATATGGTGTGAGAGGTGTTGTGATTCATTTGTGTGCTTAAGACCATTCTGCCACCATTTTAGAACAACAATGTGATTATAATTATAACAACTAGCATATTGGCCTTAACGAAGTCTCTGGCATTTTTCAATCAGCTGTTGTTGTTGACAAATTCAAGCAATAAGCATGTTCAGTAAGTAAATATATATATATATATATATATATATATATATATATATATATATATATATAGCTATATAGTATATATGTCCCACACAGCTATTAAAAGGCTACTTTGAAGCACTTCTATTTCAGACTTAACTTTTACATTAGTATATATGTGTTAAGAAAGACTAGTTATAATCAAAATCAATCATGATCAATGTGTTTTGTGTTGATAAATCTTATGACAGAACTTTTCTTATGACCCTTGTCTGCCTTATGAGGAACCTATCATATTATAATTTGTCAAAACATTAAAAATTGTTAGCAAAATAACGTAATTTAAACAGATATCTGAGAAGGAGTAAGCGGACGATCAGATACCAAAAAAAACAGGTACATATAATACACATACAGAATCCCCCTAAGTGGGATTCAAACCTAGGCAATGAGAGGTGATATGATCTGTAAGCTTGTCATTTAGACCACTGGACCACCAAGGCCCCAGGTTTCTATGAAAACAATAGTGAGTAGAAAGACCAGACAACAGTTTGTCCATGGTATTTGTTCAGATAATGACAAAAATTTTTTCTACTCATTTGACTTTATAATAAAAAGAGATAATAAACTAAAGGTTACATTTATCAAATAATTGTAGTCTACCCTTGTCTAAAACTTATAAAATCTCTCTCTCTTTTTTACTATATATTCTGCAGTGTTTTTCATATAAGTTGTGTATGATATATAACACAAATACCTGTTCAATTTTGACATGACACATGTGCAAATTTCGGAAAATCATTCCTCATCAGTGACACTAGTGGCCAAAAAATTTGATAGAGAAAAAATTTTAGCCAAACAGTTGAAATTTAGTGAATCTAAAGTTCCAAAATTATATGAATCCAAATCCAGCCAACGAATACTCTGCATGAGGGAACAAACCTTAGTTTTAAATAAATTTCAAAAATTAACTGATTCAGTTTACCAACATCTTTACAATTTTAACTTTATTCTTGTATTAAATCTAGTGATAAATTGATACTATTGTATCTTTACGATCTTTATCTTTTGAAGCCTCGAATAGCTGCAATGATACTGATGCAGCTTTAAACCATAGCTCACTCACTCCTTCCTTGTCCACCTTTAGTTTAATTGGAGTTGTTTATTTCACAATTCACTACTTCCTTGTTCATCTCTGGTTTAATTGGAGTTGTTTATTTAGTATGTACAAACTATCAGCTTTGTTTAAAACCATGTAAACATTTTCCTGTCAAGCACTAAAATTTATTTTTGAACAGTCTCATAGTATTCAACTTTACAAAGAAAATAATGTTTATAATTTCAATTTTAAGCTGTATAGACCAATTTAAAGGCCTAAAATAAAACCACTTACTGTAACTGGCTAATTTTTTTTTTTAATTTTAAAAACTGAAAATTTGCAGATCTTCTAATATATATTTTCAAGAAGATTTTTTTAAAATACAGTTGAACCTGCCTTAAAGACCACCTCTCTATAAGGGTCAACTGCTTACAAAGGCAAATAACATTCTATCCCAATTGCACTTCATTCATATTATTTGAACTTGTATATAAAGGCCACCTGTCCATAAAGGCTACTTTTATTGATTCCCATGGGTTGCCTTTATAGACAGGTTTGGCTGTATTTAAAACTCAAATCAAATTTACCTTCCAAAACAGTCAACTGGAGTATCTAAAGTAGATAGCTGATAGACTATCTGGCAATCCTTGCAATCATTCTATCATCAAATGTCATTTATTAAAACACTATTCCATATGTCAAATACATGTATATTACAACATCAAGCCACTGGGCTGTTTCTTTGAACTGTTTCTTCGATTCATGTTGCCAAAGAACAGACACATTTGTTCTAGTGACAGGTTTCAGTTGTAGATGTAACTTTGTTCATCACTCTCACTGTACATAACTCCTATAACAGTAAAATTAAGTATTTAAATGACTCATAACTACACTACTGACTACATTAGCATTTACTGATTTTTAATTTAATCAGAGACATGCTAGTTGATTTTACATGGCAACATTCATGTGTTGTACTAAGTATTTCTGAATATGAAAAAAAAAACTGTTTACCAAGCTAAAGGGGAAATAATTTTCATTCCCACCATATATATATATATATATATATATATATATATATATATATATATATATATATATATATAAAATATATATATATATATCATACAATGAATTTGAATTTGGGTTTTGAAATTCGAGCCTACATATTTAATATACAATGTAAGCCTTCTATATTAACTAAGATAGAAATATTTATGCATAGATATATACTTTCATAATTTTTATACAATGATTTGATTACTGTATCATATGTCAGAAATTACCTTAGAAAATATTTTCTGAAAATATTTACACTATTATTACCTTAAACTTAAAATGAAAACTTTTAATTCTATACAACATAACACTGTTTACAAATACACATGTTGAAAAAAGGTATTTTAAGTGTTTACAAAATTCTTCTTGTATGACCAAAGTAAATACAAACAGGTACACTTTTTTTTCTACAATAAACATTACACCTTAAAATTGTTACATGAAAAAAAGATGTTTACAATGATGAGATTTTTGTATTTTCTGTTCAAATTAACACAAGAATGATTAGTAAATTTTCACCATTTTTTAAAGAGGAAAATAATAACCTACCTGTGGGAGATCAAGGAAGTAATGGAATGTCAATACACTAGATAGACAATATATGGTACTGGAGTATATACCTGTGATGACCTCTAACCTCCACAGGTAAGTAAAATACAAAAAAATCATTGTACCTGGCAAGAGTTAATGAGAAATTAGGTTTTCTTTAGTGTATTAAATTAAAGCAGGTGTCAAATGCAGTGTTCCATTTACAGGTCAATAGACTTCAATCATTTAATAAACATACTAAAAACTTGTTAGAACAAATTAATGAGCTTAAACCACAGGTAGAACAATAATTTTGTCTCTATAAACATCAATGTACAAGAAAAATTGTCTGAAAATGTCTATAAATTAAGATTCTGCACGTATTTACAACATACTATTTTTTATTATTCAATTTAAATCATTATAAAAAATTGTTAATGCAAATTAAAAATACACATGCATTTTAAGGCACTGAGTGCTCTGTCGAACAATTTGTCTGTAAACTGCGATGAGGTAGCTTAAATCTGTTCTAATTAATGTTGGACAATGGACAATCATTAGGTTACACTGGTTTGTGATAGTGTCTTTATCAGTAATTATTTACCCATCTTTACTGTGTTTTTAAATCAGACCTGCAAAATCCATCAATTATCATGCATACATAACCCATCAGCTTATTGATGATATTGTATTTTTATAACTGCATTTTGACTCTCTTTGTAATTGCAAAACAATGTGTTTACTTCACGGAAAATTTCTTAGTAGTCATTAACATATTCATCAATTACAAATGTTTTGTGCATAAATGCACTTTTGAATACCAAATTTGTCAAGACTTCTTTTTTTAACACCCCCACTAGATTGTATGTAAATTATTGATTTTTTTTTACTGAAATGTTCAATATGGTTTGAAATTGAAGTATTGCTAAGGAATATTTTCAAACCTTTCTATTTTTTATCCTTTTATTAAACCCCTTCTCAGGCCATTGCAACTCCACCTCACACTTCCCGTCTTATCGCGAGTTCCTAATGTATGTTTCGTCCAATTCGATTGGATTATATAGCACTGTCACGTGACAAAAGAAAGTTATTGTTTCAGGTGTATTTTTTTTATTGTAATCAAAATTATCTTTTAATACAACAGTTCAAAGTTTTTAAATAAGTGATTACAATTTTTTATTTTCACATCACCAAAAAGGGTTTGTCACGATCACGCCTGCATACATGGTGTTTTAACTGAGGAGATGACCTTTAGTAAAATGGTCAATGAAAGTAGAATGTATCAGGTGCGATCTTATGGGAGGCATCTATATTTCCATTTTTAGTTATAGTAGCATGAAAGAAATGAATTTATAAGTTCAGCAGTGTTCTTTCATTGCAAAAAAAGTTTTAGTGGGAAACAAACACGGGTAAAATACCCTGGACATGTATTTTCCAAGAAAGATATAAAAACGCGTCAAACCCCTTTGGAAACGAAGAATTAAACTTTTATACAAATTTATATTTGTTCGTTAAAGATTCACAAAGTACATATGTCAGTTTTTACAACATTTAATCGCCGTTTTGCAATTCTTTGAATTCACGTGCAAGTGTGTGTACAATCTAACATCCCATTTTGTCACAACATCATGCATATCTAGCTGAATTAGACTGTCTTTGTAAATCCATATATCTTGGCTTTGTCGGAAATATTTTATTGGTATCCCCTTTGATGTTGGAAGGTCAATAACGTTTAACTAAATATCAATTGGTTTTCAGACACTTCCTTAAGCCACTCTGTTAACTACTGAAAATATACTGTATTGTAATGTTCTCTGTGAAATGTATTATGACAATCTGTCTGCAACCGTTAAAAAATATATGTCTATAGATGGTCTATTTTATATATATATATATATATATATATATATATATATATATATATATATATATATATATATATATATATATATATATACATATATATATATATATATATATATATATATATATATATATAATTCAAAACTTTTAGTATGACTCTAATGCCAAATTCGTAATACTGACATGTGGCCGTAACTACCATTGAGGCAAGTGAGGCAGTTGCCTCACCTAGAATTTTGCTGATTTTTTTTTTTTTTTTTTTTTTTTTTTTTTTTTTTTTTTTTTTTTTTTTTTGACCGATTTTAGATTTAAGGGAAAATGAACTAAATGTAGATCAGACTTCTATGGTTTTGGGACCATCAAATATGTTGTTTTCAGATTTTCAGTAACAACCCCATTATGATATCAAAATACATAAATTCAAAACACATCTTTTAGCCTTTGGAATACCAGGAAAATGCAGGAATTTAGCTTTACATTTAAAATTTTTCCGGGGGTGGGGCGGGGGAAATGCCCCCTGACCCCCCTTTATAAACGCGCTTTCGGCACGTATAGGCGCATTCGGTGCATCATATGTTTGCCTCATATACAACCAAGGCCCAGTTACGGCCTTGACTGAAGTCTCTGTATATTACATTCATGATGTTGCTGTATTTTAAAGTTCAATTTTTTAAATAAACAGATAAAAATAAAATGCAAATCAAACACTTGTCCAAATCACAATCTTAATAGGAAAGTGAAAACCTTGAAAACTGGTTAATTCAATTAAACACATATAATTTCCACCTGGAAAGTAAGGCCTGGTGTTCCGGAAGGGTAAACACCTCCTGTCTGGCTTACTACACCCACCACGTTCGAAAACAAATTTGAGAGTGTAAGGACACGCGCATACTGGTCATATTTAGGGATGAAAAAAGGTTAATTCCTGAGTCGTTTTTATTTTTTAATCTCTTATGATCATCATCATCACGTTGGGGGAAAAAGTTTGAAAAATATTCCACGAAGCACAATTCCGACTAGTCCGTTCTCTCTCATTTTCATTTTGCAGTTTATTATACATTATTAACTTCCATTATGAAACATGTTGGTGCAACATTTGACAGTTAATGTGTAATATTTATTGTTTTCAATTCTACGAGTTTTCATAAAATGTCATCATCATCTGTTATCATGTAAGATCAAGGAGACGCATGAATTCATTGTTTTAATCATTTCTTAGATACTACAGTCATTTATCATAACTGAAAAACCGATCGATTTTATTATGCTAGTCCGGATTTCACTTACCCTCACACTATATGACTGCCTGGCGGCCGTGTGTAGTGTCAGAACAATTTCTATATAAAAACAAACCCGTGATTTTCCGATACCAGCTAGTGTAAATACTTTGGGAAGACAAGTGACTATAGTTCCACTAATATTTGTAGCATCATTGTAACAAAATTAAAAGGCATATGGTAATTGTAGAACCTTATTCAAAAGTGTTTTAATGACTTCCTATCACTTTAAAATTCTAATGGTATAGAAGAATCTGAAGACCATATAACCATTCAACTGTTTAGAACCAAACTCCTCTATGACAGACCACCAAGATCTATTAAACTTGCCATGCCCAGACTCTGCTTTATCACCAGGTGTGAAAAGACTGATCACAGTGGTTGGTATGCAAGATGTACCCCCAAACACCAATGAAAAGCAGTACATAACAGAGAATGGGATCATTAACTGGGATGCCATAGGAATTTCAATGTCAAGTAGGTTTTATATTTTTAATTATATAAATTATAAATAAACTTTCTGTGATAGAAAAATTAGTTCACAAACATGAAAAAATAACAATCTGTTGAAAACCAGCCAATATCACTATCGAAAAATAAGTTGTATCATGTGATTGGGAAAATTATTAAACCATAAACTGTCGACATTGTAATCCTACTCTTTAACACAGAAAGTTGGTTAAACATACAGAGGCAAATTGAGTGGAGTGAAGTAAAGGTGTTTTATGCCCCATTAAAGGAAGGGGACAGTAGTGGGGAGTGGTATAATGGTTTTAATGCCCCTACAGCCAAGATTTTTTCTCATATCCAAGCAGTCGATCTGGAAAGGTAGAGGAATTTAAAAATGTTCAGAGACCATCAGCAAGAGAACTGATAAACACAAAAGAATCTGCCTATCTTGGATTCAAACATAGCCAAAAGGCAGGGTGAACTGTAAGTGTTGGCTTTATAAGATTTGGCTATGGAGACCCCTCCAGTAGAATGGGGATAACATGATTGTTTAACTAAGTTTAGGATAATGAAGTTCTCTATATTTGGCTGTCATTACCCAACACACAAAGTAAAAAATGAAAATAATGCAAAAGTTTTTACTTGCAAAGGTGTAACATTGTTTTAAAAAATACAGTTGTACAGTGAAAATTTTGAACATTTTCTGAAATTTTAAAAAGGAATGACTTAGTCAAATTTTAATTTTTAAAATAATTGTAAGGTAGTGACTAAGTTTTGAGATAGTTATTTCATAATACAGTTAATTCAACTCAATGATAGGGACCTCAGTGACCTTGTTGTCTAAAGCACAAATTTGGGGATCACAGTGCTCCCCACTGACACTGCCTAGGTTTAAAGCCAACATAGGCAGATCCTAGAGTGAGGAAGCTGGTCAGTTTGCTTGCCAAGGTCGATGGTTTTCTGCAGGCACTCTGGTTTCCTCCATCATCTCAGAACTGACTGTCTTGATATAAGTAATCATTTTTCACCGGTGCTTAAAGCACCTTTACTCAGTGTTAGACATAAATCATGGGTATCATTATTATTTGGTAATTTTTATGTACTTTGTGATGATGTATTACAATATAATGAGAAATTTTGTTCTATTTAATAACATGTTTTATTTATACAGATGTACTTCCTGGTAGTCCAGAGTATTATACTGAATGTGTTAAAGTACTGGCACCATCTTTTAGTTTGGCAGAGAAATTCATCTCTATGGCTACAGAAGAAGAATTTTTAAAACAATATGACAATCTTTTTGATTGGACAAAATCTAAACAGGTAGTAGATTTTACATTTAATCAGTTTACTTAATTTATAATGTCTCCTTATCAACGGTGAGAAATGTCTTCTTTATGAACAAAATTGGTTGAAAGAAACAAAATGATATAACAGTATATCCTAGATATATTGCATGTTTTGAAATGACAAAAAATCCCCTGCAAAACACCTTCTTTTTATGACCAAAAAATCCCGTTTATATTGAACTCGCTTATATTGAATTCCCGGTTCTATTGAACACTTTTTTTGGTCCCCACAAGAGCAAATTCTATGACATTCACTCGAATATATTGAAGTGGTATTTTGAATAGAAGTGTAATCAATTTAGCCAAAACCTTGCTGGTTACGGTCAATCTGTTGAGGCATATACGGGGTCACAAGTAACTGAGTTCAACTCATAATTAAAGAAGTGAGTACTTTTCAAGGTAAATAAAAATATGATATGTTTTTGTTTGTTGTTTAATTTGATCTTAAATAACAACATGGCATCCATGCCATAGGAGAGAAAAACTTCTTTGTTAATTATAAAATATGAACTTATAAACGAAAAAGACAAAAATTGAAATCAAAGGCTGAAATGGCAAAATATTTTGGGATAAAACCAAGTACTTTAACAATGATTTATAAACAAAAGGATGTAATATTACAAGCTCATGAATAGAGTTTTCACCAAATCGTAAACGTTTTAATCTGGAAATTATTTTTTTATCATTTTATTCCTTTTTTTAAACATTGATTTTACTTTTAAACATGTAAACACATGGTGTATTTAAAAGTACCACTAATAGTAAGACAAATATCATTTTACTGTATTTTAGGTATTTCTAGACATGTTTAGAACATTAAAACAGAGAGATAGAATAGGAACTGACTTGTCTTTGTTGGTTATAACAGCTTATCTGGAAAACTCTTTAGGTGATGTAAGTCTTATAAAAAATCTTATTTTACAGATCTAGAGTTAATTTTGATGAAGAAGTTGGTTTAGTCAATGATTTTGCTGAGGTTGTCAAATAGAAACCTCTTTCATATTTTATATTTAAGCTACTTCCTTGGAATTGTTGACTGCTATAGTGGCTACTTGTTTCCATGCACATCAGCCATCATGTTGTATCCATTTTAATTTTGTGGATGCTTCATATGTTGTAGGTCAGGTCTGACCCAAACTGGAAAATAGATAGTGACTGTTCTTTGGGCAAGCACTTAACATTTGAAAATAAAAGTCCCTGGATCTTTTTGAGGAGACTTAAACCAACAACCTGTGTCATGGCTGGCATGGCACACTAAAGAGCCCTCCCTGCATATTGCCCTTAAAGATCACTGGTAAGGTAAAAAATTCTACCTCTTCACCTATAGCTGGTGACATCTCATAATAAGTGAAATATTCTTAATTGGGACATAAAACTCCATTTAATTTATCAGTCAATCAATACTACTGTTGAATTGTGTTCTGCTATAGTTCTCACTTTGGTCCAAGCATATTTCATCATTTTATGGGAATGCATGTATATATGAAGAAATGTAAACAATTGAAGGAAATCAACAACTTTATAGAATAGCCTATATGATACAAAATATTGTAATTGTATTTAATTTTGTGATGATTATATTTTCACTTATTTGGTCATTTATTATTTAAAAAATTAATACAAATCAAAAATTTATATCATAATACTGTAAATAAATATTAAGTAGTCTACTTAAATAAAATGCAAAAATTTAACTACACAAAAAAAGTTTGCATTTTGTAATACCCCAAAAAATTCATAAATACATTTACAATACACAAAATTATAGTTATTTATGAAATTTAAACAAAATGTAACATGGACATCTTTAATGTTCCTTTACCAGATTAATCATTTTGAACAATGTTTTTATAGATTTTATAGTGCACGCTTACAGATCACAGGGTCTCTCACCGCCTGGGTTCGAATCCCACTCGGGACAGATCCTAGTGTGAGAAAGTTTGTCAGTTCACTTGCCGAAGGTCAGTGGTTTTCTTTGGGCACTCCGGTTTCCTCCACCATCCCAGAAACAACCACCTCGAAATAAGTGAAAGAATCTTGACTGGGGCGTAAAACACCATTACTACACTCCTTTATGTTTTCTTTGTTGATCACCTCTAAAATCATCAGATATGTGTCTTACATTAAGAAAAGATTGGATGGATTTGATTAATGGTGTTTTATACCCCAGTCAAGATTCTGTACTTATATTGAGATATTCAGAGAAAACCAGTGACCTTCAGCAAAAAAAACTGATTGAATTTAAATAATCAGTGAGAGGCACTGATCTATTTACCTGGCCTTATCCTCAACATTTAACTTGTATTATTGTAGAATATTGTTGGTACATGTCTTTATATTTCAATTAGGTATTTTTACTGAAGGGAACACAGTGTCCGTCAATGCTTAAAGATTTACTTGTGTCACCAGAACTGGAGTATATATTTGGCAGCAAAGCGGTATGCATTTAGATTTAATATGTCTATAAGAATCAGTGGTTCTTTCAATCTTTTTGTAGAATTGGCCCTTTTATACACTCTTTTATTTTGAAAGAAGAACAATCTCCATAATGTGTCCCTTGTCAAAATCCACAATTTATCCAGCACATGTTGCTTGATTGTGTTGACTTTGCAGATACTTTTTATTCAGCATCATTGATGCAAGATTTTTTTGCAAATGTCAGTAGACATAAAATTTTAAACTTCCTTCTGGAAATAAACTTATTTGGTAAAATTTAATTGTTTGACTTTCTATTTTACAGTGTCTTATATATAGTTTGTCTGTGATATTACCGTATTTTTCAATTTATCTTTTTTTTAGCTCACTTGAGCTGAAAGCTCAGATGAGCTATTGTGATGGTTCACCGTCCGTCGTCTGTCGTGCGCCGTGCGTCGTGCATCGTTCGTCCTGTGTTGTGCGTTAACTTTTTACATTTTAATCTTCTCCTCCAAAACCACAGGGCTAAATTTAATGAAACTTGGTAACCATCATGCCTGGGTGAAGCCCTTTCAGATTTGCACAAATGAAGGAGTTATGTCCCCTTGGGGCCCCATAAAGGGGGAAAGAGTGAAAAACTTTGAAAATCTTTTCCTCTGAATCTACAAGAGGTATACTTTAGTTATTTCATTTAAAACATCCTTAGGTCATCTTTTTTCAGATTTGCAAAATGGTAGCCATGGGGCTCAAAATGGGGAAATTGTAAGGCACTGAGTGGGGAAATTGCTAAAAATTATATATTTGTCACTATATCTTGAAAACTATTAACTTTTTGTATAGGCATGTATATTAGAATGTTGTAGATATTGACATGACGATCATTTTGATATATGGATCAAGGTCATATGTTGAAAGGTCAAGGTCACAGCTGCAAAAGAAGACTTAAATTGCTAATTATCTTGAAAACGAATAACTTTTTGTATAGGCATGTATATAAGAATATTGTAGGTATTACGGCAATGTTCATTTTGATATATGATTCAAGGTCATATATTGAAAGGTCAAGGTCACAGCTGCAAAAAAAGACTGAAATTGCTAATTATCTTAAAAACTATTAACATTTTGTATAGGCATGTATATTAGAATATTGTAGGTATTGCGACAACGATCATTTTTATATATGGTTCAAGGTCACATGTTGAAAGGTCAAGGTCACAGCTGCAAAAAAAGAATTAAATTGCTAATTATCTTGAAAACCATTAACTTTTTGTATAGGCATGTATAATAGAATATTGTAGGTATTGACATGACAATCATTTTGATATATGGTTCAAGGTCATATGTTTAAAGGTCAAGGTCACAGCTGCAAAAAAAGACTAATTGCTTATTATCTTGAAAACTAATAACTTTTTGTATAGGCATGTATATTAGAATATTGTAGGTATTGCGACAATGATCATTATGATATATGGTACAAGATCATATGTTGAAAAGTCAAGGTCACAGCTGCTAAAGAAGACTGAAATTGCGAATTATCTTAAAAACTAATAACTTTTTGTATAGTCATGCATATAAGAATATTGTAGGTAATGCGACAATGATTATTTTGATATATGGTTCAAGGTCATTTGTTGAAAGGTCAAGGTCACAGCTGCAAAAGAAGACTTAAATTATTAATTATCTTGAAAACTAATAACTTTTTGTATAGGCATGTATATTAGAATATTGTAGGTATTACGACAACGGTCATTTTGATATATGGTTCAAGGTTATATAATGTAACATTATACTAATGGATTTTACATTTATTTAGATTTTTATTGATACCATTGTATCATACATTTTTCTACCTTGAATAGCTGCAAATTGCTGATGCGGCTTAAGTCTAGTGTACTCCCTCTCTCTCTCTCTCTCTCTCTCTCTCTCTCTCTCTCTCTCTCTCTCTCTCTCTCTGTCTCTCTCTCTCTCTGTCTCTCTGTCTCTCTCTCTCTCTCTCTCTCTCTCTCTCTCTCTCTCTCTCTCTAGATCTGTGTAAAAGGGTGTGTGATTTCTACCCTTGCAAGCTTTAAGGAAACAACTGAGTATTCATAAAAAAAATGATACCATTCTGCAAAGTGGCTTACATTTTCCTTTATTCTTACTTTCAGTAAAACATTTTTACACAAAATAAACCCATGCATACATGTTAAAATTCACTTCATTTATGTCAAATTTTCAACATTATTTATTTATAATAAACATGATAATACATTTGGTACAATATATATCCATTGTCATGAAAACGTAAAACGAGCAGTAGTTAAGTGGAACCTTCTTTTTTTTTTTTTTTTTTTTTTTTTTTTTTTTTTTTTTTTTTTTTTTTTTTTTGTTGCTCACCATTACAGCCACAGTGACTCTTATTTCTTATTTTATGGGCAGATCTTATTGCAATTATATGTCTGTTTGCTTGTTGAAGGTCGATGGTTTTCTCCTGATGTTCCAGATTCCTCTACCATCTCTAAAACACCATTTCTCAACATTGACTCAACTCTAAAACACCATTTCTCAACATTGACCCAACTCTAAAACACTATTTCTCAACATTAACCCAACTCTAAAACACTAATTCGTAACATTGACTGAACTCTAAAACACCATTTCTCAACATTGACTGAACACTAAAACACATTTCTCAACATTGACCCAACTCTAAAACACTATTTCTCAACATTGACCCAACTCTAAAACACTATTTCTCAACATTGACCCAACTCTAAAACACTATTTCTCAACATTGACCCAACTCTAAAACACCATTTCTCAACATTGACTGAACTCTAAAACACTATTTCTCAACATTGACTGAACTCTAAAACACCATTTCTCAACATTGACCCAACTCTTTAACACCATTTCTCAACATTGACCCGACTGTTTAACACCAGTTCTCAACTTTGACTCAACCCAAAACACCATGCCCCAGTTTCACAATCATTCACTCAACTGAGTGTACACTCAACTCAAATATTGCCCTTTTTTGCTCATCAATATTTTGAAAATTTTAAGTTTGATGAAACAATATTTTGTTTTGTTCAACAAAACTACACTAAATAATTAAGATTTAACATAAGATATGCATTTTTAACCATGAAATGACATTGAAATATATCCGAATTTGAGTTGGTTGTACACTCATTTGAGTGAATGATTGTGAAACGGGCCATTTCTCAACATTGACCCAACTTTAAAACATCATTTTTCGATTAGACCAATTTTTTTTTTCAATATAGATGCAGATATTACAAGTTGTAATTGGTCCCCCAGCATCCCTAAACCTCAGAAATATTGTATGGCATGGTTTTCCTTCTTGTGGAGAAATTCCAAACAGGTAAAATTTAATTTATTATTTTTGTGTTTGTATTTGTTTCCTATTTTTTTAATTACCTACATTTAGAAAAAATGGACTTAAAACCAGCAATTTAAAAAAAAAAAAGATTTTCAGAACATTCTGAACTATTTTTCCAGTTTTAAATCCAGGACAACATTTCCCTGCCAGTATTTTCAATGATGAATGTAAGTAAGCCATGCCCACTCACATGCCACATTGTTTGACGGTGACATAATCTGATGGAGTTGTCTTAAAAATTAAATTAAAGTCACTGCTTATGAATATTTTTAGAATTTTTGTGAAGGGTGTATGGGGCTTCAAAAATCAACCAAAAGTGTGCAAAAATAAATATTAATTTCAAACATTACCAAGATTTAAAAATGTAAAGGATAATGAGATAACATATAATTATAAATAATATACAATTATAGCATGGTGATTTCGGTCGATAAAACACATATCGACTGAAATCACCATGCTGCAATTGCTTTATTATTAAATTTGACCATAAATGTGTTGTTTCCCCTTCAAAAATAAAGATCAAACATTCTTATATCAACAATAACATGTACGCTTGGACGCCATTTGAAAACAATGAATACAACACGGAGCGGAAAACGATCACGGAAGAACCCGGGCACGTGCTCAAAGTCAATATGATGTTTTTGCATGCGCTTTTGTGCAATATGATATTTATCGCAAACCACATGATGCAATCTAAGCCAATGGGAATGTTTAAATATTATGATTTAATAATAATTGTATATATTTTGTCACGTTGATTGTAGATTTAATGAAAATATTTGTTATTTCTATACAATAATGTTGATTGTTTGATATTTGCTTTTTATTCGAAGTTATTCAATTTCACTGATGGTACTTAACTTTGTTTTCTTTTGTTTCAGATATGTTTTCTTACAGATATGCTTTCTTTCCTTACAGATATGCATGTTTTCTGTTATTAGTGATACCAAGTCTTGGCCAAATTTTATTGCAGCAAAGTATTCAATCTATTCCACATAGACCACCATGTAATCTTAATGAGTTTTTTAAATATGCACAAATGTTTCCAGGTATGTTTTTATTAAATAAAGTCAAATTTTTTTTTGAAAGAAACCTTTGAAAACTTGGGTCTTAGTGATCAAGTGGTCTATGTTGCATGCTTATATACCACAGTGCCTTTCACCACTTAGGGTTTGAATCCTGCTTGGGCAGATTCTAATGGGAGACAGTTAGTCAGTTTATTTGCCAAAAGGTCAGTGGTTTTCTCTTGGTATTCTGGGTTCCTTCACCATCCCAGTACTCACTGTCTCAATATAACTGAAAGGTTCTTGACCAGGCTGTAAAACACCATTACTCCATTCTTCTCCAGTCTTTTAGAAATCTGAAACCTGAATGAAACAAAACTGTTTTAAGATGAACTACTTTTGAAGATATATTGTATACTATTAATATCATTAGTTAAGCTACCTTGTGTAAACTAAACCCATGTCTAACTGTAGTGATATCAGGGCAGTGTTCAATTTATACAAGCCCAATCTATACTTAGTCAAGCAGTTTTTTTTTTTTAAAAACAGTGTTGGTTGTCATTGGTTGTTAAGTTGTTTATTGTTGCATCAGCTACTGTGACAAGAACCATGTAATTAATAAGGATAAATCTAATGAAGAACAAGTTTATAAAAGGGTGAGATGTGCAAGTTTGTTTATGGTCTGCCTTGTACTCATGCACTTTATGTTAAGTTGCTAGCTCACAAAAGTGCACAGGAGCTTATAATACACTCCAATGGCACAATTGGAATTATGTCTGAAAGATTTTGGTTAATTTTTTTTATTAATGACATGAGACAATTTGAATTATTTTTTCACTGCTTTTTTTTTTGGTTGATACTTTGTAAACCTTTCATTTGGAACTTTGCATAGCCATGTAAACAAAAATGTATCATGGCTTTTGTTGTCTTATTGAGCCTAAAAAATTATTGTTGTATAAACAAACCCTTTTTACCTTTGTCCTTGAGTATTGTAGGATACCCAGTATACCAACTGTTGCTGTAACATTTAATCATTTTCCTTAAATAGTGTAGGATACCCAGTAAACCAACAGTTGCTATGGCATTTGATCTTTGTCCTTGAGTATTGTAGAATACCCAGTAAACCAACAGTTGCTATGACAATTGATCTTTGTTCTTGAGTAGTGTAGGATACCCAGTAAACCAACAGTTGCTATGACAATTGATCTTTGTTCTTGAGAAGTGTAGGATACCCAGTACACCAACAGTTGCTGTGACAATTGATCTTTGTCCTTGAGTATTGTAGAATACCCAGTAAACCAACAGTTGCTATGACAATTGATCTTTGTTCTTGAGTAGTGTAGGATACCCAGTAAACCAACAGTTGCTATGACAATTGATCTTTGTTCTTGAGAAGTGTAGGATACCCAGTACACCAACAGTTGCTGTGACAATTGATCTTTGTTCTTGAGTAGTGTAGGATACCCAGTAAACCAACAGTTGCTATGACAATTGATTTATGTCCTTGAGTAGTTTAGGATACCCAGTAAACCAAAAGTTGCTATGACAATTGATCTTTGTCCTTGAGTAGTGCAAGATGCCAACTGTTAATATGACATTTGATTGTTGTCTAGATATTTAGAAAATTCCAGTAAACCAGCTGTTGCTCTAACACAAAGATCTTCATCCTTGGGTAGTGATCTTACTGACCAATCCATGCCCCTCCCACTTTCTCCTTACCCTATCAAAAACTGTTTTAATACTAAGGGTTTTTTGAAACCCTTATTTTCAGAACAAAATATTTAATGTCTGTGTTATATTAAGAGTCTAAACCATGTTTTGCATTTTAGGTTTTACAGGTTGAGAGCTCTAGTCTAGATAACAATTTTCTTGGTTATAATTGTAGTTTTCTCTTTTTTAAATCTAGTCAAAAGATGTTGACAATATATTTTTCAGACATTGATATAAATGATCTTGTCATGGTGATACAGACTAGTTCCTTTATTGCACCAAATACACATCAGCTATGGAAAGCGGCCATTGAACACTTTCAGAATAAAAGGTTAGTAAATATCAATTGATGATGATAACTTCTGATTCAAAAGACAAGGTGGATGGGTTGAAGCCTAAGTATCACTGCAGTTTATGTCTTAGAGACCAGACATTTAATTTTTCAGTACTCTTTTCTACTCAGCTAATATTTAAATGGATACTGGCAGAAATACTTGAATTAAACTTGAAGGAGGCAGACATACATTCCTTTCAAGGGTAAAGAGAAGGTGGAGATTGTAGTGTACATATGTGCTGAAGGATGGGGTGGTCTTATATTCTTACATACTACCTGTTGAAGAAACTGGGATAAGCTCCTGTTTTGAGCCAGATTTTTACTATAACAAGTACTCAAAGATATATTTCACTTTAATCATGTTCATATTGATTATTTATTTAGATATGGGTTTTCTGCTGTACTGCTGTTTCCACTTTTAGAACATGGGTTTAGACGAGTATTTTCATCAGTTAATAACTGTCCGAAAAGAGTTCTAACTGCAGAGGTAAATTACAGTTCAACAGTTCATAGGGTCTTTCAGTTAGCATGATATGAAATTGTTCCCTCAAAATAGATGAAAGGAAAACAATTGTTGCTGTAGGTTACTTCAAATGGTAAACTGTCTAGTATTTTAAATCAATCAGCCTTCTGTTAATGCTTGTACCCAGAAATTGCATGTAGATTTGATCTGGTCATATGACTAGAGCTACAAACCCTATTGGTTAGCTTTGATAGCTCAAGGTACATTTTACTTGATTTTGTCTTTGAGCTTACAGTCCATGTGCTTAATTTACAAATTCTTATGATTGACAAGTAAATACGAAGTCATTGTATTATTTATTGCATTCAAAAATATGCAAGGCTTTGATAGATGAATAAACTAAAGGACCCACTTATGTATCACAGAGCCTCTCACCACCTAGGTTCAAATCTTACTTGGACAAGTCTTCAAGTTTGTCAGTTCTCTTGCCAAAGGTTGGTGGTTTTCTCTGGGCACTCCAGTTTCCTCAACCATTCCTGAACTGACCACCTCGATATAAGTGAAAGAATCTCAGATTCTAAAGAAAATTTCTGTTAAGACTTTGATATGTTTTGGATAACCTGGTTTGTTACCAGAAATATAATTATGTTTGGTTACCATGGTTATAGAGTTTATTTATTTTTTTACAGGTAACAACATTGTACACAACATTTGATGAAGTAAGTATTTATTCTGAATTTAATAACAAAATTAAAATAAAAGTAATATCTAAATTTAGTTACGAGAGTGAATATTGTCATAGTTTTGACAAATTTTCATATTAAACAGAAATATTTCAAGGCAGTTTACCTAATATGCAGTAAATTTTGTCTTGTTTGAATAAACCTTGTCATAAATATTCTGTAGGTACACAAGCCTTAGCCGTGCCATACTTTCTTGGCTGGTTGAAATATAATGACATCAGCAATTTTTCAGCTATTTGCAATGAGAGCAAATTTTTTAATCTTGTAGGATAAATCTGAGAACAACTTGTTAATGAATAAGATGTGTTGAGTGTGTAATTTGGTCTGCTTATACTTAGGAAATACTCAAGGCATCTTTTTGTTAACATGCTAGCTCACCAAGTCAGTATGCTACAATCAAGCATACCATCTCATATTATTATGGCACCAGGGTAAACCAGTTGATATTCTGTCCTACTAATGCCAGGTGTAATGCAAGGAAACAGCACAAAATTTTCAAGATCTTATGTATGACCTGGCTTAGGTTCAAACTCATGTCCTGTTGTTCTTGAGGCAGATGCTTTACTTCTGAGCCACTGATGTAGTTTTGCCATACAGTGTGTGAGTGTGCAAGACAAACACTAATGTCCATTGTAAAGATTTTTTAAAATTTTTATGCCCCTGCAACGAAGTTGTGGGGGGCATTAAGAGTTACCCTTGTCCGTACATCCGTCCGTCCTTCCGTCCATCCATCCGTATGTCACAAATTGCTTGTCCGAGACATATTTCCTGAACCGTTGAATGTATAGAGTTCAAACTTGGTATGGATATGTAACAGCATTGGGCGGCATGTCGCGTGCAAAAATGAGGTTTGTCACCTCAAGGTCAAAGGTCAAAATATAGGTCATGTCTCGGAAAAATGATTGTCTGGGACATATTTTCTGAGCTGTTGCATGTATTGAGTTCAGACTTGGTATGGATGTGAAACAGCATGGAACTGCGTGTCATATGCCATAATTGGGTATGTCACCTCAAGGTCAAAGGTCAACATGTAGGTTAACTTGGCTTGGATGTGTAATAGTGCTCAAGGAACAATAATTGACTTCATTTTTTCAAAAGAAAACAAGCTCTTGCCATCCTGATTCAATTTGATATAAAAACAGTTGGAATAGAGGCTCGACAGCAAACAAAATTTTACTTATCTGCATATGATTCTTCAGTGACTCCAATAACTCCCATTGATGCCAAATTTTCACTATCAAAATCCAAGCAAAACTTGGAAATACACAGATCAAAGTTTCCACTCAGATTATGCTGAGCAAGCACTATACACAAAGTACAGGGACAAACTTTGAATGCAATTGTTGTTTCATTTGAAGACACACTGCGTGATGGACAAGCATATGTAGCTCTTAGTAGAGTTAAAACTTTGGAAGGCCTTCACATACTCAAATTTGACAGCACCAAAATTAAGAGTAGTAAACTTGTGGAAGCGGAAATGCAACATATGCAAACTACTATGGCTATTCAAAATCCATTTGCAAATATTCAAACTGACTTGAATTTTCAAATAACTCATTTAAATGCATGTTCAGTCAAACTGCATTTTCAAGACATTTTGCATGATCCTGTACCGTTGAGTGCAAATATCATTTGCTTATCAGAAACTCATCTCTCGCTAGCTGAACAGAATGTGTACAATATCCTAGACTATGATTCTGTGCTCCTGCCAACAGATCGCTCAACAAACTGTCATGGACTGGCAATCTATTTTAAACAACCATTACAAGTACTTGAAAAAAGAACACAAACATGGTGTAGTTGTATGGAACTTTTGCATTTTTCACTTGACTGCACCAGGCCATTACAAATCATTCTACTGTATAGATCACCATCAGGGAAGATAAAAACCTTCATCGAAAACTTAATTTAATATCTAAGCTTATATCCACTGCAAAATTGCCTTATTCTTGGTGACTTCAAGATTGATAAAACAAACTTTCCAACTGCATATGCAACACTTAAAACTTTCTTCAAATCCAAGAATTTTGACCAGATCGTTGAGAATTCCACAACACTGTATGGAACACAGCTAGATTTAATATTTTCTAACATACCTTCACACCATGAAGTCGGACAGTTTGGAACGTACTATTCGGATCACAACATTAAGCACCTGTCAATATCCAACTAGGTATTTCTTTTCATTTTTATTAATGAAATCTTAAATGTCATATTTTGAAGATATTTAAAAATATTCATTTTTATTTCAGTAAATTAAATAGACTCTCCTCTTTTCAATTAAATGAAAAATCAGTTGATTTGTAATTTTTTTTTTTTACAAATTACATGTATATATGTGCCACTGTCAAACATGTTGTCCTTTTCAAATATTCCATCAATGTTTGATTAATATCAAACACTATAAAAAATGAGTGTGAATTACTTTTATATTCCATTTCCATCAATTTGACATCAAAAATGATCAATATATTGAACAGTTTTTTTCTTCACCATGACCTTTGCCTTGTATATCTGACATTGCAAAGAAATATGTGCATAAAACTTGTGACATCACATAAATAAACATATCATAAGTACAAAGTTTCAATACAGCATGCATGATGAAAAAAGTAACAATCTGCATTCAAGCAATGTACAAATAATTGAAGGTTTAACCAGTTTTATAACCTATACAGCTTACCAACACAAACTGGAATCTGTATACCCATCGGGAACATGAACTGTGGTTTACCATTAAGTTCTCATCCTGACAAACCTTACAGGAACCTCATTAGTCAAGCAGTCTAGATCACTGCATCTTAAGTGATCAAAATAACTTAGATTACAAGTTCAAATCCAACTCAAACGAATAAGATTATTGGTATGAGACTTCTGCATCCTAGTTGAAGACAATTGCAAGTAACTCCAGAAAGTTGGTGGTTCTATCCACATATTCTAGGATCTTTCTCCATCACTAGAACTGGTATGGTTGTATATAACCTGTAATCCAACAATACATCCGTTGTGCACAAATCATAACAGCAATGCACAGCCTTTTATGTGTAGTGTACCCTACTGAAGTAAGTTACAACAGTGACAAAAACAGCGCAGGGGCACCATGTCAGCCTGACATATTTCTAGTTTTTTTTTTTTTTTTTGGATGGGTAAAATTTTCGGACAGGCTATCCTGATAGATCTTTATGTATAGTGTAATTAAAGCATTTGTTGATTAAATTATAGATTCTAGGCTATTTATTACCAGATGGGAGTTGCAACAAATTAACCAAAGAACTAGGGGAGCCTTATATGGTAAGAAATCAGTTATAGTTATATATATATATATATATATATATATATATATATATATATATATATATATATATCATCTAATTTGAATTTATGTCACCAAAAAAAAAAATAAATAAATAAAATAAAAATTAAATAGATAAATAAATAAAAAAAATAAAAAGAATTTCTGTTGTACAGACTCAATTTGCTAAGTAATATTTGAATGAAAAAAATTCATAGGGAAAAATATATTCAGTATTTTTGCAGCATATACATATACATATAAATTGATTTCACTTTTAACAGGGAATGAAGTTTTTGTAAGGACTTGATATGGATGGGAAAAAAATATTTGTTTATTGCAGGAAATACAATTAAGACAACTGTGTCTTTGTGTATACATATAATTTGTATATAGTATTCTTTGAGTAACCTCCCTTTAGCTGTTATCTTTTTCCAGTGCAGGAAATACAATCAAAACAATTATCTTGTGTCTTTTGTGTAAACATATATTTTTTCAGTAATCTCCTTTTAGCTGTAAAGTAAACTTTTTGTACATGCAGGAAATACAATGAAGACTATTTTTCTGTGTCTTTTATGTAGAAATATAATCTTTGAGTAACCTCCCTTTAGCTGTAATCTTTTTTTCATTGCAGGAAATACAATCAATAAAGCTATTCTGTGTCTTATTCTTTGAGTAACCTCCCTTTTGCTGTAATCTTTTTTTTTCAGTGCAGGAAATACAATCAAGAAAACTATTCTGTGTCTTTCATGTAAAAAATATATTTAGAGTAATCTCCCTTGTGCTTTACTGAAAATATTTGATTATTTGAATATTCAATTATAAAATTCAGTGATTTTAAAAATATTAAATAGTTTATCACCAATTATCATTAACTCACTAGATAGTATTACAAGCTGTTTTCAGCTTAAAAAATGTTTGTGCTTTTAAATAGTTTATAGGATTAATGGAATTAATGATGTTTTACTGCCCTAGTCATGATTCTTTTCACCCATAGCGAGGCAGTCAGGAAAGCTTATAGCTTTGGTAAAATTTTTGTAAAAAACTTGTACCGGTATTATGAAACTTGTGAAGTCCTAATATTTATGTAGTGTTTGAAAAAAAATTATAGTTTCTGTGAAAAAATTAAAGGAAGTTTTCTTTTTTTTTAGGATATACTGTTTGATGTTTTGGTTTACTCGGATGGTCCCAGGTCTCGGGACAGACTAAGCCATGGAGAAATTGATTTATATAATTACCCAAAATCCTTTGTTAATCAATTAATGGTTATTAGTGCCGTTGTTGCCACTAAATACTTACCTAAAACACAAAGTGGATTGCTTCAGGTAAGAGAACCGTGTTTTGTTTGACAATTTCATTGCTGTATTATCGCCCTTTAAGAATTTAAGAGTGCAAAACAAAAGTGACATAGTGTGTTGTCTAAGCACTTTATTCTCTATGTTTATTTTCTTTTTTTTAATTATTTATTTATGTATTTATTTTTTTATTTATTTATTTAATTATTTGATTATTTATTTATTTGAAACACTTATCTTTAGTGTTTGGTCTGACTTATGTCATTCCAATTATTGTGCTATTTTCTTAAACACTAACGTTTCTTTCTTATTTGATAAATTCAACAATATAATAATAATAATAATTATAATAATAATAACTTTTTTCTTCTTTTGGTTATGATTTAGAAATCATTCACAAACTTATTTTCTTACAAATTAAATCAAATATAGACAAAATTTAAATTTTATTAAAGCACCACTGGAAAATCGGACAACTTACATCCAGTAGTGATATGATCATGACCAGGTAATTAACACTTATCTTTGGCATTTGATCCAACTTACAGTATTCCAATTATTGTGCTATTTTCTTAAACACTAATGTTTCTATCTTATTCCATAAATTAAACAATATTGTAATAATAAAAATAATATACAATTATCGACCTCATCACCATGCTACAATTGCTTTATTATTAAATTTGACCATAAATGTGTTGTTTCACCTTCAAAAATAAAGATCAAACATTCTCATATCAACAATAACATGTACGGTTGGATGCCATTTGAAAACAATGAATACAATGCAGAGCGGAGACGATCACGGATGAACCCAGTCAAGTGCTCCAAGTCAATATGATGTTTTTGCACACGCTTCTGTGCAATATGATATTTATCGCAAACCATGTGATGCAATCTAAGCCAATGGGAATGTTTAAATAATATGATTTAATAATAATAATTATTTTCTTTTTTATCTTATAAATTAGATCAAATATAAACAATCAAAGTTAACATCACATATAACACTCACTGAAAAACTTGTTTAAAATGATTGTCATATCAATACCATATTGGCAATGTCATTAGGCAGGTATTTTAATATGTTGTAGGTATTGATATAACAATCATTTTGATATATAGTTCAAAGTCATAGGTTTAAAGTAGTTTAGTTACTACATGCATATTAGCTACTTATAAATGAACAGGCCCCAGTTTCACAATCATTCCTTAACTAAAATTTTCCTTAACTTATATTTAGCAAATTTTGGCTCTCTCTTTGTTAATTACAGGTAAACATTTGTGATAAAACTAAATATTGATGTTACAAGCTTGAAGTGATCTACAAATTAACACTTTAAATTTATGAATATCTAAACAATTAACAAAATAATCAAGATTTTAAATTTGTGAGATTTAAGTTAAGGAAAATCTTAGTTAAGGAATGATTGTGAAACTGGGGTCTGTGACTAGATATTTCTGATTGAAGTTTATTAATGAGGTGAGAGTGGAGTAGAAAAATCATACTTTTAATACAGTTCATATCTCCACCCCTAAACACATTTGTGTGAGATGTTATACCAATCACATTTATGCTTTCAAATTTGGATTTTGTTAGAATTACAGGGGTTGACTACAAGACACTTATTTGAAATGATTTATCCATCAATGCATTAATACTAATAACAATTTTTTAAGTATTTTTACTTATTTGAAAGGTTGTTTTATTTACAGAGATTTATATAATAAATTATACACGGACTAATGTTATTTACAAGTATACATATTTTGAGTTAAATATTAATAAAAAAATTGGCCTAAAAGAGAACAGTCATGTGTGATTTTAGTGACAAATATGATAGTTTGCATCACAGTTAGATATTTATTGTGATAGGATTAGCTATACATGTATTTGGAGTGTTTTATACCCAAATATATAATCAACAGTGTTAGGTCTTTTTAGCTCACTTGAGCTGAAAGCTCAGATGAGCTATTGCTATTTATATTTGTCTGTCTTGCGCCGTGCGTCGTCCGTCATGTGTAAACTTTTTACATTTTAATCTTCTCCTCCAAAACCACTGGGCCAAATTTAATGAAACTTGGTAACCATCATGCCTTGGTAAAGCCCTTTTAAATTTGCACAATTGAAGGATTTATGTCCCCTTGGGGCCCCATAAAGGGGGAAATAGTGAAAAACTTTAAAAATCTTCTCCTCCGAATCTACAAGAGATATACCTTAGTTATTTATAACATCCTTAGGTCATCTTTTTTCAGATTTGCACAAATGGTAGCCATGGGGCTAAAAATGGGGAAATTGTAAGGCACTGAGTGGGGAAATTGCTAAAAATTATATATTTGTCACTATATCTTTAAAACCATTAACTTTTTGTATAGGCATGTATATGAGAATATTGTAGGTATTGCGACAATGATCATTTTGATATATGGTACAAGGTCATATGTTGAAAGGTCAAGGTCACAGCTGCAGAAAAAGACTTAAATTGCTAATTATCTTGAAAACTATTAACTGTTTGTATAGGCATGTATATTAGAATATTGTAGGTATTGACATGACGATCATTTTGATATATGGTTCAAGGTCAAAAGAAGACTTAAATTACTAATTGTCTTGAAACTATTAACTTATTAACCTCGACATCAGAGTTGTAAGAATGTAGAGTGCTTTCAAAACATGAAAAACAATACTAGGTTAATTTTTGGTATCTTCCGACTTCAGATTTTGTAAAAATTTAGTGTATTTAATACATGATAAATAAACAATACTACAGTAGAACTTCGATAACTCGAAGTGCTCGGGACTGGGCTGGGGACTTCGAGTTATCGGGGTGTTCGAGTTATCGAAGTTGAAGGATGATGTCCACGAATGGTGTCACCTTAATATATGTTTCCGCTACAGAAATCCTGATGTTTTAAACAGTTACCTGTACTCGAATGTAAAAAAAAGTAAAAGATAATTTTTAAAGAAAATATAATAAATAATTTTTAAAGAATTGATATTGACGGTAAAAGCGTGCGAAACTTGTTATTTTATTTTAAGATCATGATATATACGAACAACGAAATCGGAAATCAGATATATGTACATATTTATCAAATGCTTAATTTTTACATTCGTTAGACAATACGAACAGAAAGTAAATGAAATTATAAAACAGTGCAATAAGTCATTTAAGATTTTACTGGAGTCGTGAGTACAAGTGTACTCAGTTAGTCGTTTTAATTAAGCTTGGAGAACTCAAGTCAAAAGTAATCGACCGCGGCATATTAATTGGTTTCTTTTATTAGAGTAGGGGATTAGTGTTCATGTTAGGCTTAATTGTCCTGTGACGGTACTGAATATTAATCCGTTAATTGATACTAATTTATATGATAGATAACAAGAACTACTCGGTTCATTTCTCTACTATAACGGTAGCCTTATTACCGATATGTGATTTCTCCATTGATCATACATTGTTACAAAAAATTCGAGTTTTTGAAGTTATTTTAATAGATTTTTAAACTACAGACCAAATTTTTACTTCGAGTTATCGTGGGTATTCGAATTATAGAAGTTTGAGTTATCGAAGTTTTCTTAATGTAGTTTATATAGAAAACCGACAAAATAAAGACTTCGAGTTATCCGTGGTATTCGAGATATCAAAG
Organism: Tegillarca granosa; assembly: GCA_029721355.1. Taxonomy (NCBI): domain Eukaryota; kingdom Metazoa; phylum Mollusca; class Bivalvia; order Arcoida; family Arcidae; genus Tegillarca; species Tegillarca granosa. Next base: position 8,817,390 of record CM056595.1, read on the forward strand.
TTTGAGTTATCGAAGTTCTACTGTAGTTCTGTTTGTGGATCATGTTCTGTTTGTGGCACCTTCCCTATTTTAGACTGAGAAGTACTTGAAGTTGCATGATGTTATTTTTTAAAAGTACAAAATTTGACCCACAAGTGAGTTGCATGATGTTATTCTTTAAAAGTACAAAATTTGACCCACAAGTGAGTTGCATGATGTTATTCTTATATTTACAATATTTATTATAAATAATTTTATATCCGACTCACATTTATCATGTAATTTTGAAAATGGTTTGGAAATGCACTGCTGGTGCACCTTCTCAGAAAAATGGGTTGTTCCCTGTCATTCAAAAAGAAGATTTGACGTCTGATCCCACTCATATGTAACTAACATTTGACATCTGATCCTGCCTACTGATCAATCTAGATATGAATTATTTATTAAATTTGATAAAATAACAACAAACATGAATTACATTTTCAAGTGAAAATTGAATAAACAATTATTAAAAGAATGAATTTTTCAAAAAAACATGGATGAATGGATGCCATTGAAAATTCTATACGTCAGTTTAGAAAATGTTTTCCTGCAATCCACAGTTAAAGTCTATGACGTCGCTGTTCGCACGTGGAGCATTGTCTTTATGAAGTAACAAAGTATAGTCGACAGTCAAATACTTTATTGAAACAAGAATAATGTAATTGTAAATATATAAGTACAAAATATGACATGCACTTGAATCAGATGAAATCTTATATATAAGGACAAAAATCAGCAGTTTTCTGGAATAACTTCGTGTTAAAGGGCAATATGTTGTTCTTGTAAAGTACAAAAGTAAGCATACAGCTAAATTGCATGACGTAGTTTTCAAAAAGAAATCGGCAGTCTTGGAAATCACATTCTGTTATCATTGTAAAGTACAAAATTCACAAAACAGATAAATTATATGGTGTTATTCTTGTTGGGTACAAAATTTACCAAATAGTTAAATTACATGGTGTTATTCTTGTTAGGTACAAAAGTCACCAAACAGATAATTACATGGTGTTATTCTTGTTGGGTACAAAATTCTCCAAACAGTTAAATTACATGGTGTTATTCTTGTTAGGTACAAGAGGCACTAAACAGATAAATTTCATGGTGTTATTCTTGTTAGGTACATGAGGCACCAAACAGATAAATTACATGGTGTTATTCTTGTAAGGTACAGAAGTCACCAAACAGATAAATTACATGATGTTATTCTTGTTAGGTACAAAATTCTCCAAACGGTTAAATTATATGGTGTTATTCTTGTTGGGTAGAAAATTCACCAAACAGATAAATTACTTGCTATTATTCTTGTTAGGTACAAAATTCACTAAATGGTTAAATTACATGGTGTTATTCTTGTTAGGTACAAAATTCACCAAACAGTTAAATTACATGGTGTTATTATTGTTAGGTAATAAATCCATCAAACAGATAAATTACATGGTGTTATTTTTGTTAGGTACAAGAGGCACTAAACAGATAAATTACATGGTGTTATTCTTGTTGAGTACAAAATTCACCAAACAGATAAAATACATGGTGTTATTCTTGTTGGTACAAAATTCACCAAACAGTTAAATTACATGGTGTTATTCTTGTTAGGTACAAAATTCACCAAACAGATAAATTACATTGTGTTATTCTTGTAAGGTACAAAATTCACTAAACAGATAAATTACATGGTGTTATTCTTGTAAGGTACAAAATTCACCAAACAGATAAATTACATTGTGTTGATCTTGTAAGGTACAAAATTCACCAAACAGATAAATTACATTGTGTTGATCTTGTTAGGTACAAAATTCACTAAACAGATAAATTATATGGTGTTATTCTTGTAAGGTACAAAATTCACCAAACAGATAAATTACATGGTGTTATTCTTGTAAGGTACAAAATTCACCAAACAGATAAATTACATTGTGTTGATCTTGTTAGGTACAAAATTCACTAAACAGATAAATTATATGGTGTTATTCTTGTTAGGTACAAAATTCACCAAACAGTTAAATTACATTGTGTTATTCTTGTTAGGTACAAAATTCACCAAACAGATAAAATACATGGTGTTATTCTTGTTAGGTACAAAATTCACCAAACAGATAAATTACATGGTGTTATTCTTGTTAGGTACAAAATTCACCAAACAGATAAAATACATGGTGTTATTCTTGTTAGGTACAAAATTCACCAAACAGATAAAATACATGGTGTTATTCTTGTTAGGTACAAAATTAACCAAACAGTTAAATTACATGGTGTTATTCTTGTTAGGTACAAAATTCACCAAACAGATAAATTACATGGTGTTATTCTTGTTAGGTACAAAATTCACCAAACAGATAAAATACATGGTGTTATTCTTGTTAGGTACAAATTCACCAAACAGATAAATTACATTGTGTTGATCTTGTAAGGTACAAAATTCACCAAACAGATAAATTACATTGTGTTGATCTTGTTAGGTAAAAAATTCACTAAACAGATAAATTATATGGTGTTATTCTTGTAAGGTACAAAATTCACCAAACAGATAAATTACATGGTGTTATTCTTGTAAGGTACAAAATTCACCAAACAGTTAAATTACATTGTGTTATTCTTGTTGGGTACAAAATTCACCAAACAGATAAAATACATGGTGTTATTCTTGTTAGGTACAAAATTCACCAAACAGATAAAATACATGGTGTTATTCTTGTTAGGTACAAAATTCACCAAACAGATAAAATACATGGTGTTATTCTTGTTAGGTACAAAATTCACCAAACAGATAAATTACATGGTGTTATTCTTGTTAGGTACAAAATTCACCTAAACATGATAAATTACATGGTGTTATTCTTGTTAGGTACAAAATTCACCAAACAGATAAAATACATGGTGTTATTCTTGTTAGGTACAAAATTCACCAAACAGATAAAATACATGGTGTTATTCTTGTTAGGTACAAAATTCACCTAAACAGATAAATACATGGTGTTATTCTTGTTAGGTACAAAATTCACTAAACAGATAAATTATATGTGTTATTCTTGTTAGGTACAAAATTCACAAACAGTTAAATTACATTGTGTTATTCTTGATAGGTACAAAATTCACCAAACAGATAAATTACATGGTGTTATTCTTGTTAGGTACAAAATTCACCAAACAGATAAAATACATGGTGTTATTCTTGTTAGGTACAAAATTCACCAAACAGATAAATTACATGGTATTATTTTTGTTAGGTACAAGAGGCACTAAACAGATAAATAACATGGTGTTATTCTTGTTAGGTACAAAATTAATTAAACAGTTAAATTACATGGTGATATTCTTGTTAGGTACAAAATCACCAAACAGTTAAATTACATGGTGTTATTCTTGTTGGGTACAAAATCACCAAACAGTTAAATTACATGTTGTTATTCTTTGTAGGTACAAAATTCACTAAACAGATAAATTACATGTTGTTATTCTTGTTAGGTACAAGAGGCACTAAACAGATAAATTATATGGTGTTATTCTTGTTAGGTACAAGAAGCACCAAACAGATAAATTACATGGTGTTATTCTTGTTGGATACAATTATCACCAAACAGTTAAATTACATGGTGTTATTCTTGTTAGGTACAAAATTCACCAAACAGATAAAATACATGGTGTTATTCTTGTTAGGTACAAAATTCACCAAACAGATAAAATACATGGTGTTATTCTTGTTAGGTACAAAATTCACCAAACAGATAAAATACATGGTGTTATTCTTGTTAGGTACAAAATTCACTTAACTGATAAATTATATGGTGTTATTCTTGTTAGGTACAAAATTCACCAAACAGTTAAAATACATGGTATTATTCTTGTTGGGTACAAAATTCACCAAACAGATAAAATACATGGTGTTATTCTTGTTAGGTACAAAATTCACCAAACAGATAAAATACATGGTGTTATTTTTGTTAGGTACAAAATTCACCAAACAGATAAATTACATGGTGTTATTCTTGTTAGGTACAAAATTCACCAAACAGATAAAATACATGGTGTTATTCTTGTTAGGTACAAAATTCACCAAACAGATAAAATACATGGTGTTATTCTTGTTAGGTACAAAATTCACCAAACAGATAAAATACATGGTGTTATTCTTGTTAGGTACAAACTTCACTAAACAGATAAATTATATGATGTTATTCTTGTTAGGTACAAAATTCACCAAACAGTTAAATTACATTGTGTTATTCTTGTTGGATACAAGAGGCACCAAACAGATAAATTACATGGTGTTATTCTTGTTAGGTACAAAATTCACCAAACAGATAAAATACATGGTGTTATTCTTGATAGGTACAAAATTCACCAAACAGATAAAATACATGGTGTTATTCTTGTTAGGTACAAAATTCACCAAACAGATAAATTACGTGGTGTTATTCTTGTTAGGTACAAAATTAATTAAACAGTTAAATTACATGGTGTTATTCTTGTTAGGTACAAAATCACCAAACAGTTAAATTACATGGTGTTATTCTTGTTAGGTACAAAATTCACCAAACAGATAAATTACATGGTATTATTTTTGTTAGGTACAAGAGGCACTAAACAGATAAAATACATGGTGTTATTCTTGTTAGGTACAAAATTAATTAAACAGTTAAATTACATGGTGTTATTCTTGTTAGGTACAAAATCACCAAACAGTTAAATTACATGGTGTTATTCTTGTTGGGTACAAAATCACCTAACAGTTAAATTACATGGTCTTATTCTTTGTAGGTACAAAATTCACTAAACAGATAAATTACATGGTGTTATTCTTGTTAGGTACAAGAGGCACTAAACAGATAAATTATATGGTGTTATTCTTGTTAGGTACAAGAAGCACCAAACATATAAACTACATGGTGTTATTCTTGTTGGATACAATTATCACCAAACAGTTGAAATGTATGAATTTATTTTTGTTAGGTACAAAAGTCGACAAAAGGTTAAATTGTATGAAGTTATTTGTATAAAGTACAAAACTTGGCAGACTTAAATGGCTTTTAAAGTAAACAATTAAATCACTTTACAATTTTCTTTTATAAAGTTATTTGTTTTAGTAATAAAAGTGGTGACTTGCACATTCACCATTTTACCTCTAGCTACAATTAGTTTTGGGAGAGGGTAAATCTTAAGAATCAGCTTTTCAAACCATCTGTGTGTAAACAAACTGGTTTCCAGACAATAAGTTTGAAAAAAGATAAATTAACATTTTTGAGCTCACCTGACTAAAGGTCAAGTGAGCTTATGATATGGTGCAGCATGTATATGTTTGTGTGTGGTGGTCGTTAACGCTCATTTTCGACTTCTCCAAAACTTCTGAATAGATTTCAGTGATACTTTGTCAGAAGTGTATTGGCTCGTACAATTTTAATATTTTTTATGACATTGCTAAGGCTACAAAACAAGGTTGGTGCAAAATTGTTAAAAAAAAAAAAACATTTTCTTTCCTCTGAAACCAATGATGGGTAAAAAAAAGATTTGGTATTTGACATCTCTAGAGTCTTAAACGTATAATTTATTAATTTCATAAAATTTGGTTGAAAAATAGGTTACTTGTTTCTGTGATTTTATGCAATGATAATGACATCATGGCCCTTCAGATTTAATGTAAACTTAAAATTCCTTCAAAATGAGGTCAAATTCATGACCTTGTTAAATCCATGTTTTTAATAACAAATTAGTTTCATACATTTAATGCTTATTTCATTTTAAATAGCTAGGGCAAGCTTATGGTATGGTAAAGTGTGCGTACATGCGGGCATCCTTAAACTTTAATCTTCTTCTCTGAAACTAATTGGCCTATTCAAATGAAATTTGGTATGGCAGGTCCTTAGTTACTATAGATTAAAAATTTTATCTGACATGTCAGTTAGAAATCAAAGATGGCTGCCATTACTATAAATAGCAAAAATCTATAAATGGCCACTATTGGTTTATTTATGCACCAATTTTTTTAAAATTTGAAATATAGAAAATAGATGCCGGGGATAAAATATATGTAAAGGGTTTTTCCTTACAATTGTATCTGACATGTGTGTCAGAAATCCAAGATGGCTGCTGTTACTATAAATAGCAAAAACCTATAAACGGCCATTACGGGTTTATTTATGTACTGATTTTTTTAAATTTGAAGCATAGAAAATAGTTGTCGGGGGATGAAATATCTATAACAGGCTTTTCAGAACGATTTTTTGTTTGCACAATTATTACATAATATGCAAATAAGGTCTATTTTTAGCGGAAATCTTTGAAAATCTTTTTCTCTAAAAGTACATAGCCAATTGAAAGGAAATTTATTGCTTGAAATAATAGAAAATAAGGATATTGCTAGTGAGTTTGTTTATGTTTAATTTGTTGGATATATTGTAGAAAGAAAAAGCAAAAAACAAATAAGGGTGTTCCAGGTGAGCGATACAGGCCCTATCGCACCTCTTGTTAAAATATCAGACAACTACTTCTGGACATATTACCCTAGAATTTTTTAATTGTTTGTGAATTATGCCTGCATGCCCTAAATGCTGATCATAAAATGAAAAGTAATGTTTAAGATATGATCCTAAAACAATTTATTGAAGCATTTTGCTTTTTTAGTCTTGTAAGGAAAAGCTATGTAAGTTACACTTAAAATTGCATCAAGGAACACTGTATCTGAACACTTATTTTATTGATTATTGCTGTAACATAGGTTTGAGCCACTTCCTAACCATGCCAAAATTTCAGACATTAGCACAAAATAAAGGATTAATCACCCTTTGGGGCCCCATAAATGGGGGAATTTCCAAACTTCTTTATTGTGAAGAAGTATGATAGACTTTAGATAATTCATATATTGTATCTTTATGGCATGTACTTTCTAATTTGCACAAATCTTTGTGGGGCCTTAAATGGGGAAACTGTAGTGAGCCCCTATGAAGCATTTAATATCTTTTATTTAAATTCATTTCAAATAAGCATACAAAAGCTTACCTATAGATAAACCATATGTAGCATCATTAGAACAAGTAGTATTCAATTAAGGTAAACCTTTGTAGTTTGGCTAGTAACAGAAAAAAAATTAAGAACACCACCTAGAGGTTGTTTTCAAGTCACCATATAGGCAGACCTGAGATATTTTATATGTATAATTTTAAGTACATGTATTTAATATGCACAAACCTAGGCATTTAAGCAATGAGTGGGTAAACCTATGAATTATTTGAAATCCTCTCCATTGAACATACCAAAGGTAGAGGTATCTTCACTGGGTTAAAGTTGTTGAAATAATTATTCACAGAAGCACTATTTTTTCAAGGTAGTAATATTTTGAATTTTTCTCTTTGTAGACACCAACATTGTGTAACTTGATAGAATTTTGTTTTAACTACCAGTCTGTTTTCCATCCAGTGTCACTTGTTAAACATAAAGTAAGTATAATGATGTTAAGAGTAGTATGAATACTACACTTAAAAGCTCACACAAACATAAACTGTGTAAATTTAAACTTTTGAAATATTTAACATCATTTTCCTAAATATCATTTATTGCAAATTCTCTATACATGACCTAAAGGTAGGATAACACTATCAAAAACTCTGATCAAACTTTAAAGTTGCAACGAGTAATATATTTGACATGTAACAGGAAAGAAAAAAAATTGCAACAGCCAAACTGGGACTCCATCAGGACCTTTCCAATTCTAGCAGGACACTCTACCCACTGAGCTACCTGGTCCGCTACATTCCTCCTTCTTTTTTTTCAATTTAACTATCCTGAATTGAAACCACCAGGTTCTACCCTGGGACCAACCTGTTGGACAGCCACTTCCGTGGGTCAGAGGAGCCCCCAAATATAACAGGAAAAGGGGAACAGTGCAGCAGCCAAACCGGGACTAAAACCTGGGACCTACTCAATACTAGCGGGACACTCTACCGACTGATCATGAGCTACCTGGCCACCTATCAAGCCCAGTCCTCTACATACATATGCAAGGTCAAGTTTGATAAAAATTAAGTTGGGTCAAAATGTTGGTCACAAGCTCAATCATAGAAAAATTTCTTAACACTCAAAAGCTACAATTTTATTCCATCTTCTTCAAGCTTGACAAGAATGATCCACTTGATGTTTTTGGTCAGGATGTAGATAAATTGATCAGATAATAAAAAAAAAAATCTTTTTAACACTAAAGAAGCTACATTTGGCCCAAATCAAACTAAGTACTTATTATCAGGTATTTTTAAATGAGTTTCCATGACCCTCATGACCTTCTTATTATTCAGTAATTCAGTATTTCAGGAAAAAAAAACCTTTGGTTTTAGTCAATTTAAATACATGTGTATAATTAAAATTTATGAATTTTTTTCAGGTAAAATGTGTATCTGAAATAGCAGCGGAACTTTCTGTGAATATCACTTGCACATCAGATTTGAATCCAAGGTAATGTACATTTAGTCACAAATCCAGTCACATTTTATCATCAGATTTGTTTCAGGAGCCTTGAGACATAAGCTTACCCATCTCCCACTTCTCCCACTTCAGAATACATGTGTACTTGATTTATAATTGAATCCTTACAAGATAGGTGTGGTGCAGCATTTAAAAGAGACATTAAAAGTTGTTTAGAGTTGTCCATTTGATTTGAAGTAGATCCTACTTTAACCCAAAATTTAACAGATGCTATATGGTTTTTCAATAAAGCCCACCTCCATCTTCATGATGTTGTCAATGAACACAGAATTTTAGATTCTGGAGTTCAGTTATGTGGAAAACCTCTAAACTGTGAGAAAGTCACTGTATGGGCTGCACTTAGTTCAACTGGAATAATTTGCCTTTTTTAGAAGACACCAAAGGTGATGCAGGAACAGTAAATTATTAACTATATGTAAAATTAATGCAATCAAAATTTCTACAAGCTCTTAGACAAAAAGTTGTAAATTAAGATAATGTGTGGTTTTAACATGACAGTGCTGTGCCACACACTGCATCTTGTGTTCTTCAGGAGCTTGACAACACATTTGGCAATCGGTACATTACTTATTGTACCACAAATATTTGGCCACAGCACTCCCCTGATCTAAAATCCCTTAGACTGAGTGTACTATCCTTTCCCACAAACAACAGAGGACCTAAAATCAGCAATAACATGAGAAATAACATTAATCTCTGTTGATATATGTAAAGCTTTAGTAAAGGGCTTTAGAAATTTTGTTCAAACAATGATAAAGGGAAAGGGATGTCATTTGAAACAATGACAATGTTATAAAATGACACATATGTTATTCCAAAGAAAGTTTTTGGTGATTAATAATGAAAATTGACAAATGTATGCTTGACAAAAAAATTTAAAACCTTTTTGTTTTATGTTGTAAATAATTTCATAAATGTAACTTAAGGTATTAAAGTTAAAACATTTTAAAATTTTAACATATGTTTGGGACATCCAGTACTTTACAGTTAACCAAGGCTAAGTTTAATGTTAAAATTTTAATTGTATTGGTTTTGCTTTAATACTATACATAGCAAAAGCTTGAAACTTTAAGGATCCTCTCTGCAGAAGAAAATAGGGTAATTTTGACCCTTGTACTCAGTGGTTTTGCTTGCCGAATTACTACCGAATAAAGGTAGTTTCCCCTTGAGAATTAAGACTAAAATTTCCCAATTTGACAACTAAAATTCCCCAAAAGGCAACAGAGACACACAATCAAAAACTAAAATTCCCCAAAAGGCAACAGAGACACACAATCAAATAGTTTAAGTTAAATCCAGTTGTCCAAAACTGTTCTGACAGACAAAAAATGTTAGATATTGTCACAATATAAAATCTTTGCAAGGAATTTCAAAATTCTGAGTGCAATATGTGACATAAAAAGGGTTCAAATTTTCCCAATCTGAAAGGTGGAAGGTAGTTTTTAAAAACCATAGCAAAATCACTGGTACTGTTCTGTACTGACTTATGAGTATATATTACCGGTGCGTTTTTTTATCTTGGTCAACTAATTGAAACGATCTTGTTTTTCCATTAAAGATAGATTTTTAACAAAGACCTATTTATTAATTGTCTGAATCAGCAAGTGGCCATTATCAGTTACATCTGAACATGACGTAAATAAATGTGTTTAGCAACATTCAGACAGCTACCAAACAACAGATGTACACTTGTATGTTAAAATTGCAGCAAGGCAGATGGTATACACAAAATGAAACTAATAAATCAAGTATTTGAATATACTTAGAATAAAATAATGGTAGGTGGTTGAAAAACTTGAATGGTATAAAGCCATAATCATAATTTATAAAAAGGATAGTTGAAATTAAGATGCAGCCATTTTAATTATTTGTAAGTCTTGTGCAAAGAAGTTGAATTTATGATCTGATTTGATAACTTTCCCTGAAACATGATGTGAAAGAATCTCATTTTAATATTTGAACCCACAAATCAAATTAAAAACATCCCCCACATTTCTAATTTTAAAAAATCTTGTTTTAGATATTTAATTTTACATACAGATTCATTATCATTCCCTGCAATCTCGTTTAATGAATAGATTTGAAAACGTTTCTTGCAATCTAATGTAAAAATATCTTGTCTAAAAATTATGATTTTACAGACTGTATTGTTTGAAAATTTCCTTGCAATCTCATATTAAAAGACAAACATTACCATTTTACCTCACATAAATTACTAAGAGCTTTTGTAAATCCTTGTCATGTTACTAAGTAGAAAATGTGACTTGCAGGTAAAAATGCAATTGATATCATCAAAAATCATGTCACAAAAGCCATAGAATTGATTAGTGAATTTTGATTTGAGAATTTGAGTTGAGTGGAGTTATGGCATGTAACACCCCAGTCAAAATTCTTTTACTGATATAGGTCAGTTTAGGAATTGTGGGGAAAACAAGAGTATATAGAGAACAAAACAACCACCTTCAGCAAGCAAACTAATAAACATTCTCACCCTAGGAACTGCTAAAGCAGAGTTTGACCTAGACAGTGGAAGGTGCACTACACAGAACACATGTTTACTGTAGCCCCTTATTTGAGAGGTGGAAAAAAGACTATTCCATATGGCTTTCCTGCACTGGAAAGTTGTTTTCTTTCATAACCAATGAGTAAAGTAGAAAGATATATTATTCATGGCTTTCTTACACATGATTTTTTTTATTTTTAATCATGTAATGGGATAGTAAAAAGACTTATTCAACATGACCTTTCTATGCTGGATATTTGAATTTTTGTTAATTGGGAAGGGAGAATATTCATTATTTGGTCCCAGTAACATAAAGTCAAAATAAGAAGTCCTTTGATGCTCTTCGATTTATTAATCTATTGATCTACTCTGGTAACTTTTCTTGTCATTTTGAACATGCAGAAAGACGGACTTTATATTGGTATGTTGTAAATACAAATGTTTTCAAGCGTGTATGTTTGACTTCAGTTTGGGAGTTAATTTTTCTCCTTTTGAATTTCTTTCAGAACTAGTCATTCCTTTGATGAAATCTTAGGTACAGATGAAATGAAAGAATTCAAACAACTACAAGATGATGCGTATCATGTTTTAGAAAAATGTAATTTTTTGTGGAATAATGATCATGTCCCATTAGAATATTTACATTCAGGGTAGGTGTCTTTTAATTAACAGGTAAATTAATGTTTTTTATGCAGAAAAAAAAATGAAATTTCTTGTTAAATAATGCACATACCTTATTAGATCATTAACATTCAATGTAGGTTTGTATACAGTTAAAGTGATGTATTTTATGTTATTTTTTTATGTAAAATGATCTTGTTCCATAAAATCAGTAACCCTCTGGGAAAATGTATATACAGATATATGTATGTCATTTATGTGGAAATTATCAACATGTTCCATTAGATCAGTTAGACTTGGGGAAGGTTCTATATAAGTAAGGTGATTGTTTTTATTTAGTCAGAATAGTTTTCTTAAGGTTCTCTTGTTTCTTCCACTATACCAGAACTAATTACTTCAATGTAAGTAAAATGATCTTTAACAGACTTAAAAACATAATTCTTACCAATCAACAAATCAGTGATACCTTACTATTAGGGGTCTGAAAATTCTCATATTTGTGGGACATGTCTGTTTTCAGCTGACATGAAATATCAACAGTTGGACCTTTTATGGCTTTTAGACATTTCAAATTTAATAGCATCTGTATTGCATATTCTTCTAATACTGACCCAATAAAAAATTTGTTACAAATGAAAAAGTTTTATAGGGTCAGTATTAGAGGAATATGCAAATTAGCTGCTATTAATAGCTAATTCTTTCAAAATCTTCTTCTCTGAAACTATGGAGCCAAACGGAACAAAATTTGGTGTGGAAGGTACCTAGGTGGTGGAGATTACTGTTTGCACAAATCAACTTCTGTGGCATCTAAGATGGCTGACGTTACTATAAATAGCAAGAGGTGATAAATGGCTAATACTTGCTTATTTTTCAACCGATTTAGATCAAAATTGATATCTAGAAACAGATGTATAAACATTTAAAATATGTAATGGGTTTTTCTGAAACTTTTGGTGTGGAAGGGTTCTAGGCAGGAGTAGTTTAAGTTGATAAAATGGCATCCAATATGGCCATTGTTCCTATAATATCTGCCAGTTGAGCAATACAGGCCCAATTGGACCTATTATTATTATTTTATTATTATTATTATTATTATTATTATTATTTATTATTATTTCTTTTTAAGATTACTTGGTGAGTTATGTGATGGAAGAACCAGTATTTCAGCATTAATAAAGACAGAACTATCAACTTTATATAGGTTTCAGCCATCTATACATAATGGGGTATGTTATTTTCATTCTTGCATTGTTTAAAACTTTCGAAAACACATTGATATCTTAGAAAAAATCTATTTATTTGTAATATTTATTTAGACATTGTTAATATTAAAAACTTTATTTCCCGATAAAAAAAATTAACTAAATTATTTTTTTTTGTTTTTTAAAAAAAGATATGGACCCATTTTAAAGCTCGATAGCAGTAGATCCATCCTGAATTTTATTCCCTATGTAACTGAGTACTTATTTAATGATTCCCAACTCGCTTTCTTGAAGAATGGTTCTTCTGTGCAGTGTATTGTTTAATTGATATTTTTCTTATTTTTCAATAGAATATTTCTTTATTCTGTTAAAGATGAATATGTCATTTACTTTTGGTGTGGCTGGCTATTAATACTCTTGCTATTAAAAACAGATGGAATTCTTAAAGTTTTATCGACATATTTTCTAGTATTTATTATAACAACAACAGAATATATTTGTATAGAAAATATTCAAATGAGAAACTCTTATTTATTAACTTGTCTACACATTCATTACATGTATTTACTCGATATTAGCTAAAAGCTTTTATTTTTTAACTCTGCAGAAGCGGGATGGAACCAAACAATGTATGATTGTTGGAATATTACTGAAGTTGATAGATGAATGTAAAACGGTCCTCAGTCAAACGATACAAACATTGTGTCAACGACAAGACCAACTTTTAGCTAAAACCCTAAGATCAAGACAACGAGATAATTTACAAAGACTAATTAAAAGGTAGTTATTTCATGTTAATGTGATGAAATTTTGCCCCTTCCATGAAAACAAATAAATAGTTCTGCACATCCATTACAAAGGAACTCCGTTTAATCAAAATCAGTTCAAAATAGTTTAAAAATGAGGATAAGAATAAACTTTAATGGTAAGCTAATTGTTTTAGTGTAAGCTCGATTTCAACTTGAAATATTATAGAATTTACTATAGATCACTTTTATTTCACGAGATTTATTTTCATGTAAATTCTCAAATCACCCCATTAGCAAATTCATACATCATGCAAATATTTCCATCACGCAGATATTTCTATGTTGACATTTATGACATGTCGAATTTTACCTTTACTGAACGGATGCACCTTTTTTTTTAATAGTACTCCAATATGTTTTATGCATAAGTTTTTGAAAAAGAATTTTAAAGAATTCTTTGTTTAATTTTTGTACATGTAATTTAATACAAAAATACAAATTATTCCAAATCAAATTTGAACATAGACAACTAACCGTGTAACGGTTACAAATTGTATAAATACATCTTGGCAAGCCACTCTGGACATATGATGTGTAACATGTAAAATTAACAACTGTGACTAGCAGATTATACTGGCCATGTTTCAAGCATTCTTAATCAGGTGGCGTTTTCCCTTCAGCTCTTCCAATTTGACGCAGCCACTTAGCGTGAAGTACATTAATCAGAACAGTAAATTCTTCTCACTACTCACTGTAGTAGTGGATACTACTCACCTTAGTAAATAAGGAAAACCAACCAACTGTATGCATATGTTATAATTCTTTATTGATTGAAAATATGAATTGATTAAACAGATTAACCTACTTAGTGGTACTCTGATCAAATGGTGGAACATTTTAATATAAAAAGAAGCTTTTCTTTTTGAAAATGTGTTGCACCCATCGTTATTTATTTAGCTATTTATATTTATGTCACAAACAGTTCTAAATTTTTGTTTTCAATAAGATTTTAAATGCAAATTCAAATATTTGTGAATAAGGCCAAGATGGTCTTGACGCCAAATTTTCTATTCGCGAAAAATTAGTAATCTACATGATTACATTTTTGTAAATCCTCTGTAAACCTTTAAATGAAATATTTGTTTTGCAAATTTAGACTTTAGTTTTAAAAAAATACTTGTCAATTAAGTGTTTAAATTATATTAACCTTGGAAATATATTTACTTGGTTCATTTATATATTCTTTATAAATCTTCTATTTCCCAGTCTACATCTTCACAATGTACACTGGAGATAGCACTGCATTGTTACTGTAATTAAGATCTACTTTGTAGTATAACTGCACTGTAGGTCAGCACTGCAGTATCTGCACCATAGATCAGCACTTTAGTGTAACTGCCCTATAGATCAGCACTGCACATACAGTGTAACTGAACTATAGATCAGCACTGCAGTATAACTGCATTGTATATTAGCACTGCAGTGTACATGTAACTGCACTGTAAATCAGCACTGCAGTGTAAGTGCATTGTAGATTAGCACTGCAGTGTACATGTAACTGCACTGTAAGTCAGCACTGCAGTGTTAGTGCATTGTAGATTAGCACTGCAGTGTAACTGCACTGTAGATTACACAGGAGTGTAACTGCACTATAGACTAGCACTGGATTATAACTGCACTATAGCTGTAGTGTAACTGCACCATAGATCAGCACTGAAGTGTTATATATATGTGTTGTTCATTCATATTTGGTTACATGGAAAAGTTTAAGATGGATAGTTGAAGGTTTGTTTGATTATAATAACTTTTATATGTGTCTGAAGGTTGATGTTTTTCTCCTGGTATTTTGCTTTTCCCCATCATCCAAGAACTGACCACCCACAAAATAGTAAAAGGATTTTGGTAAGAGGATCTTGACCATGGCATGAAGCACAATTTTTTCATTTCTCCACCCGTCAAACCCATAAAATGCCATTTAAGAATTTAACAACCTCAAAGATTTTAATTAAAAATCATAAAACCTCAGTATGTCAGGCTTAAAAATCCTTAAATCACAAGATGTTTCAGTTAAAAAAATTCCTCAAAATTTAAATATCAAACCTTTCAGATTTTCAAGAAGGATGGGTTGTCTCCTTACCAACATAACAAATCAACATATAATCTAGCTTGACTCTATGTGAACACTAACGATGTTAGGAATAAAATATTCATTGGATATTTTTACGTTGACAATTTCAAATGTGTGTTCATGAAAGTACGTTCGCGAGATGTTGTAAAATATCAGATACAGTTATTCTGAATAGAATAATAAATTTGTCAAAATGAGTTGGATACTGCAGAAATAACAAAAACCATTTAATATACATTTAATGTAAATTAGTGTTAGGCATGATATTATAAATATATATTGATTGTAAACAAAGAAAATTAATTAATTAAATGATCAAATCTGAACCAAATCTGAATTTTCATGACAATTTTTATGCTAAGACGTAATTACCTGCAAAAGTATGTACTTGTACATTTATTGTAACATCAGTCATTTTGTATGGCACTTTTGATTTTCATTATGTAAATCATTTGGTATCATGGTTAGCATGACATTGTTTGTAAGGTAATGATTTTATAATGTTTTAAAGTAAAGTACTTTTTAGTGAGAGTTGTACTGAAATGCATTGAAGACATTGAATTTATTTATTACCTTTTTAACTTCAGATGCTCAAACGTTTGTTTTGAAATTTGTCAATCACCAAATTTTTACACATATTTTTTTAATTTCATTCATTTATTTTTTATGCCCTGCAATGAAGTTGTGGTGGGCATTAAGAGGTACCCTTGTTCGTATGTCCGTCCGTCCTTCCGTCCGTCCGTCCATCCGTCCGTCCCTATGTCCGTATGTCACAAATTGCTTGTCCGGGACATATTTCCTGAACCGTTGAATGTATTGAGTTCAAACTTGGCGGCGTGTTGCGTGCAAAAATGAGGTTTGTCACCTCAAGGTCAAAAGTCAAAATGTAGGTCATGTCTCGGAAAAATGCTTGTCCGGGACATATTTTCTGAGCTGTTGCATGTATTTAGTTCAGACTTGGCCTTCACATATTCAAATTTGACAGCACCAAAATTAAGAGTAGTAAACTTGTGGAAGCAGAAATGCAACGTATGCAAACTATATGGCTATTCAAAATCCATTTGCAAATATTCAGACTGACATGAATTTTCAAATAACTCATTAAAATGCACGTTCAGTCAAACTGCATTTTCAAGACATTTTGCATGATCCTGGTAAGTTGAGTGCAAATATCATTTGCTTATCAGAAACTCATCTCTCGCTAGCTGAACAGAATGTGTACAATATCCCGGGCTATGATTCTGTGCTCCTGCCAACAGATCGCTCAACAAACTGTCATGGACTGGCAATCTATTTTAAACATCCATTACAAGTACTTGAAAAAAGAACACAAACATGGTGTAGTTGTATGGAACTTTTGCATTTTTCACTTGACTGCACCAGGCCATTACAAATCATTCTACTGTATAGATCACCATCAGGGAAGATAACAACCTTCATCGAAAACTTAATTCAATATCTAAGCTTATATCCACTGCAAAATTGCCTTATTCTTGGTGACTTCAACATTGATAAAACAAACTTTCCAACTGCATATGCAACACTTAAAACTTTCTTCAAATCCAAGAATTTTGACCAGATTGTTGAGAATTCCACAACACTGTATGGAAGGCAACTAGATTTAATATTTTCTAACATACCTTCACACCATGAAGTCAGACAGTTTGGAACCTACTATTCTGATCACAACATTCAGCACCTGTCAATATCCAACTAGGTATTTCTTTTCATTTTTATTAATGTCATATTATGAAAATATTTAAAAATATTCATTGTCATTTCAGTAAATTAAATAGACTTTCCTCTCTTCAATTAAATGAAAAATCAGTTGATTTGTAATTTTTTTTTACAAATTATATATGTGCCACTGTCAAACATGTTGTCCTTTTCAAATACTCCATCAATGTTTGATTAATATCAAGCACTATAAAAATGAGTGTGAATTACTTTTATATTCCATTTCCATCAATTTGACATCAAAACTGATCAATATATTGAACAGTTTTTTCTTCACCATGACCTTTGCCTTGTATATCTGACACTGAAAAGAAATATGTGCATAAAACTTGCGACATCACATAAATAACATATCATAAGTACAAAGTTTCAATACAGCATGCATGATGAAAAATGTAACAATCTGCATTTAAGCAATGTAAAAATAATTGAAGGTTTAACCAGTTTTATAACCCATACAGCTTACCAATGCATGTAACACAAACTGGAATCTGTATACCCATCAGGAACATGAACTGTGGTTTACAATTAAGTTCTCATCCTGACAAACCTTACAGGAACCTCATTAGTCAAGCAGTCTAGATCACTGCATCTTAAGTGATCAAAATAACTTCTCATCTCATAGATTACAAGTTCAAATCCAACTCAAACCAATTAGATTATTGCTATGAGACTTCTACATCCTAGTTTAAGACAATTGCCAGTAACTCCAGAAAGTTGGTGGTTCTATCCACATATTCTAGGATTTTTCTTCATCACTAGAACTGGTATGGTTGTATATAACCTGTAATCCAACAATACACAGCCTTTTATGTGTAGTGTACCCTACTGAAGTAAGTTACAACAGTGACAAAAACAGTGCGGGGGCACCATGTCAGCCTGACATATTTCTAGTTTTAACCAGCTCTTTAGACAAACTTTCTTCTCTGACACTGCATGCCAGATATAACTTAATTTGGTAATGAAGGTTCATTACTCTAATATTAATTGCCTTTGAATATTTTTCGTTTTTGCAATAGTTACATAATATGCAAATAAGGTCTATTTTTAGCCGAAATCTTTGAAAATCTTCTTCTCTGAAAGTACATGGCCAATTGAAAGGATATTGAGTGTGGAAGGTCCTTGGGTGGTATAGATTCAAAATTATATCTGACTTGTCTGTCGGAAATCCAAGATGGCTGCCGTTACTATAAATAGCAAAAATCTAAAAATGGCCATTATGAGTTTATTTATTTACTGATTTTGTTGAAATTTATAACATAGAAGCTAGATGTTCAGGATTTAACATATGTAATGGGTTTTTCTGTACAATTTTTCATTTTTGCAATAATTATATAGCATGCAAATAAGGTCTATTTTTAGCCTAAATCTTCTGAAAGTACATGGCCAATTGAAAGGAAATTTATGATAAATAGTGCTTGAAATAATAGAAAATAAGGATATTGCTAGTTAGTTTGTTTAAATTTTTCTGATTGGATATATTTAAAAAGAAAAAGCAAAAACAAAATAAGGGTGTGCCAGGTAAGCAATACAGGCCCTATTGGGCCTCTTGTTTAAATTTGTACTTTTGGTTGCCGTACCTATAGAAAGTATGTCACTGTGACCTGCATTTAAAAAAAAAAAAATTAAAAATCTTCTCTGAAATTTAAAAAACTGATTTAATTTTCAGCTTCTCTAGAATCGTAAGTACATGTATATAGTTTGTACAAATCGTGAAATTCAGCTAAAAAATAGGTAACGCATTTTTGCGTTTAATATCGTAAATAGTTTCAACTGGTTATAAACTGACTATTTCAACAGATATTGACATGGGATTTGGAGTGTTGTTATTTTCTTGAAATGACCTCGAAATCTGACTGTTACAACATAAATTAAAAAAAAAAACCACCCTTTTTCAACAAATTGCAAATTATTATAGAAACTAAAGCAAAATAAAGATCTTCACCAATAATTGTCCAGCTAGGCCTTCCCTTTATTTGATTAAATAAACACATAATAGTCATAAAAACTTTTAATAGGGAAATAGATTTTGTCATGGTAACAAAAATGTGAGGATTTTAATAATCAGTGATAAATTTACTAGCTTATATAAGTAGTAACCTGGATTAGACTTTTGATAAGTCAGTTAAATTAAGATCTAATAAAAATTATAATTTTGAGATAAGATCAGTGAGTTGAGTTGAGTTATGGTGTTAAATGTCCCAGTTAAGAATATTTCACTTATATTGAGATGTCACCAGCTATAGGCAAAAGTGCAGAAATCCAGTTGGGGTTCGAACCCACAACTTCCAGCTTGTTTAGATTAGTGAGTTTTAATCTTTATATATTTATATTTGCTCTGTAACTCTACTACATGTATATAAAAATGTTTGAGACCAATGTTTGATTGATTGTCTCACAATTGTGAGACAATAAATACCAGTGGCAATTGTGAGATAATAAATGCCATTGATCACATGATCAATAGACTGTGCATATAAATATTTCACTGACTGGACATGTTTTCTAAGTAATTTCATAACAACTGAATATCTGCTAATAACAAACAAGAAACCTGAAAAAAATTATTATATTTAAAAATAAAAATTAAATTTATTTCACAATTAAAAACCTCTAAAATTATATTTTAAAAAATTAAATCCAAGCAAACAGTCACAACACAGAATCAGCTGTTGTACCATGGCTGACTGGGTCACAAACTGGAATGTAATGTGTGGTCAGTTCCACACATTCTGTGGATAATGTTGAGAGACATTATAATTTTCCAAATCAGATATCATAACAGTCATCCAATAAATTCACTCCTGGCTTCTTTGCAAATTTTGCTGTTATTGATCATTTTCTTGAAAACTATCATAGTTAAAATTAAATTAAAGAAAAAAAACATTACTTGATTTTACAAAGTAGCAAGTATTATAACTCCATGACTACATGCAGGAGTTGTTGCCCCTTAAAATGCTTTTTTGTAAATTTGGTTTTGTTTTTTTTTTTTTTTTTTTTTTTTTTTTTTTTTTTTTTTTTTTTTTTTTGAATATTTTCTAACAGAGTGTTCAGTGTTTTAATTATATGATAGGTGGTGAGGAGTTATTGCCCCTGAAATGTCTAATTAGGCTTGTTTGAACTCAATATTTTCTAGATAATTCTAGACAAATATAATAAATTGCTAATTATTGCTCTATTGATGTTGATGATCTTTGTTGGATTTGTTGCCCCTGAAAAAAAATTTGGGGGGGGAAATTTGGCTGTTTTTGAACAACCTTTTGCATTTTTAGCCCAAATCTTTGAGAATCTTGTTGTCTAAAGACCTGAACCAATTTAAACAAAATTTGGTACAAAAATTTCTTTGGTGGTAAAGATTAAAAATTTTAAAATATAGTAACCTAGCTCAAGCTTGATGGTGACCAATAGCAATCATAGCTTACCTGACAAAGACCATGTGAGCTTATGGAAATGGAACAGCATATGATATAGTGTTTTGAATAAACAAGAGCTATATCAGATTTTAATGGCTTCATGTGGGGGACTTCATAATGGCATTCCTTTACAATTAGCATTATCTATTCTTGGCCTTGTCTAGTCTTACATTAGAATAAAATAATTATTATGTATCATCGCCTGTTGAAATTAAAATGAATTGTCATGATCTAGCCCTGTAGCCGTAAAAGTAGCTTACAACCGATTGCAGATCAACATTTCATTGTAAGAATGAAGTTTCAAAAAATTATCGAGATGTCATGATGGGCATCAGGTACGTTGAGCCATCAAATTTCTGCTGTATATACAATCTTTTTTTCCCAACATTATTATGAAAGTCACCAT